>JABJUM010000047.1:0-630732 GCA_016169955.1 Phytophthora vignae f. sp. vignae
CAACCGGCCTCATCTTCGTAGCTCATCACTCCGTCACTCGCCAATTCACAACCAAAATCAGACCAATGTTCCGCGCTTCGCAACTTAAGTTCTCGGTCCGGGCCATTCTGTCGGTATTTGATCCAGACAAGGATTTAAGCTCGGGGATGGTCATCCCCAGCCTGCATGGCCTGGAATCGAGCTCGCGCACGGGCACCTTGGTTGAACTCGTAGAGTAGGGCACCGCAGCTAAGTTGAGATACGGGAATCCACTCAGGCTCATCATAGCCCTTCCACTTGATCTGGTATTCTCGAGTGCGTTTCGACGTACGGGTCCGCTTAGTCCATCGGAGGTCCAAAATCTTCTCGACTTCGTACTCGTTCCGATCGGAGTCCGGCTCCCAACTGTCTTCCGGGAGCAGAGCAGCGTCGAAGTCGTCGTCTTCGTTGACCTCGACCTCCTCCACGGGCCTCTTCGGAAAGAGTGCACGGGGCTTCAAACGACTAACATGTACCCAAGGGTTGACTCGGTAACCCGAACCATCCACTTGGAGTTTCACTCGAAAATCATCATGTACTTCTTCAATGCGGAATGGTCCATGCCACAAGTGAGCCAGTTTCCGACTCAGCCCAGGTTGTGTTTTCGGAATGTACAGCCAAACCGAATCACCCTTCTCGAATCCAGATTTCAACCGTTCCGACAGATCTTTCCACTTCTGAGTTTGCACTTCAGACCGATGGCGCTTGGCTTGCTTCTGCAGGTCCTCCGCACACGCTTGTGCATAACTATAGTCCCGCTGAAGTTTGCGTCGCCATTCATACGCAGTCCGTTCCGGAACACTTGAAGGTTTCGGGCCCAGCATCGCTGATACCGTCCCTTGAGCGTCCCAGCCATGCACCAGATAGAACGGAGTGTCCAAGCGTGTAGCGTCGAAAGAAGTGTTCAAAGCAAACATGAGACGTTCCGCATGGTCGTCCCAGTCACTCTGATCCGCTTCCGAGATGTAGGCCCGGATACTCCGAACAACAGTCTGGACCGAACGTTCTTGCTGGCCATTGGCTTGAGGCTGATACGCGAGGGTAGCTCTCTGACGACTTCCCAATAATTCCCGGAAGCGAGTGAACACCTCACTCATGAACCGTGGATCCTGATCATGACGCAGCAACGAACTAGCTCCGAAGTTTCGGAACACGCGCTCTTCGTAAGCTTCCGCGACATCTTGAGCAGTAGTCGAATCCATCGGTTTACACATGACGTATCCGGAGAACATGTCCTGGAAGAGAAGTAAGAACGTATTCCCTCGTGCCGACTTCGGAAGGTGCGTCACAAAATCCATCGAAACAACTTCAAACGGTCTTCTCGGTTCAATATTCCCAGGTGATGGTCCGGAGTTCGGAGGTCGCCCCTTTCCACTTGCGCAATCCACGCATTCCTTCACGAAGCGCTCGACATCAGCGTACATTCCAGGCCAATAAAACTCCGAACGTATTTTTTCGTGAGTCCGGGTAATGCCCTGGTGTCCGCCTTGGTAGTCTTCGTGAGCATAGTGTAAGAGATCGGATTGGAGAGCCTTCGGGACCACCAGTCTGGGTTCATCTCCAAAGTCACGTGGGCGGTCTCGGGTAGAGCATGCCAGCCGGTACAGTACATCTCGGGTGTCCAGAATGAAATAGTCAGCAACCTTAGCAATCTTGCGGAGTCGTCTTGGTGAGAACCGATCAACGTCCCCTTTCAGGAAAGCCTTGATTTCCGATAAGTACTCGTCTCCATCTTGGTGCACTCGAATGCGTCTCCACCGTTCCGCTTGGAACTCTAGGGGTCCCAAAGGTGGCGGTTCTGACTGGACTTCCTCTTGCACCTGAGACCGCGTAAACACTGCCATCACTTTTGCAGCATGAGGCAATGGTGCAGACTCCGGACCGGGTAGTAGATCATCGCTCCCTGCACGTCTTGGTTCCGAACCTTCATCCGGACTTGCTAATTCCGTGTGGACTCCACCGGTGTGAACTTCAGCTGGACTCTTGGACTTCATCATCTTCTCAGACAACTTCGATACTTGCTCTAAGTGAACCATTTCATTTGGGTCGTCAACAATCCAAGACTCGCCGAGAGCCACAGTCTTCGAAGTGAGATAATCTGCCGCTTGGTTGTATTCCCGTTTGAGATGTACCAACCGGAGTGACTTGAAACCAGACTTCAAAACTTCGGCCCGAGCTAGGTGTCTCTGTAGGTGTGGTTGATTACAATTGATGAGACCTTGGACTTGCTGGATCACGATCCGAGAATCACCGACAACAACCAAATCTTCGATTTTCCGGTTGGACGGTATCTGCAGTCCTTCCAAAAGACCATGATATTCAGCGTCGTTGACCGTGACATCTGTCAAAGCGAAACCTCGTGCTTCCAGGATACTCCATCCAGGCAATTTCCACAACACGCATCCACAGCTACCGAGTCGGGTAGACGTCTTGGCGGCTCCATCGAAACTGAGAATAACACCTTCGAAATCCGGTTCCAGCATCTCGACACTGATCACAGGTGGTTTCCGAACTTCGCCTTTAGCCGGGATCAGCGACTCGGCGATCTTGTCCAAATGTTCACGTGGTGTGATGCCCGCACCCATAATAGCAGCCAGTCCGTCTTCATCCCGTTGCACTTTCCGGATCTCCAAATTCCAATGAGATAACGCAAGTCCCCACGGAACACATCTCCCGTCTGCTGATTTCGAGTTGATGACCCACTTGAGAACGGAATATCGTGTGTACACAATTATCGGGCAGTGTTCAACGATTGTTCGGAACACTTGAAGTACCCTCAAAATCGCAATGACTTCTTTCTCAGCAATGTGGTATCTCAGCTCAGCGTCGTTCAGAACTCGGCCTGTGTATCGGACAGGTTGAATGAGACCATCATGTTCTTGACCCAAAACTGCACAGGCAGCCCACTGATTTGCGTGCGGGATGATGATGAATGGTCGATTTCGATCCGGATGCCTCAGCAGTGGAGTCGAGACAATCTTCCTTTTGAGGATCTCGAAAGCTTCCTTGGCTCGAGCCAGACTCCGGCCGGAGCGAACTTGTTCATCCGAGAGCTCGTACAAGAGTGCGGCAACTACTGGAAAATCTTCGATGAACTTGTGATAGTAGTTCAAACTGCCCAGAAATGACTGGATCCCCTTCAGCGTGTTCGGAAATGGCAAGTCCAAAACTCCCTTTGCAATCTTCGGGGTTGCTCGAATTCCTTCCGCGCTAATTTCATGAGAGAGGTACGGAATCGAACGTTTCCCAAACTCGCTTTTCGGAAGGCTCACGGAGATGTTCCAATATCGGAGTCGAAACAACAAAGCATTCAAATCTTCGCACAACTGATCCCAGGTTGCTGCTCCATGAGCGATGTCGTCAATATAGGAACTGCGTCCCAAGACTGGTCCCATCTGCGGTGGAGCTGGGATATTCCGCTTGAAAATAGTCATCCCTTCCGTCAACACTGGCATACCTCGTTTCGAGTTGGAGTGCTTGGTTTCCGAACAGACCTTGGGGTCCAGACCGAGATAATCGAGAACATCTTGATCCACTTCCGCTTCTTCTTCTGGCGACAACCGGAGGAAACCCCACAGGCAGTTGTTAATTACGGCCTGGTAGATGAGCGGAGCGTTCTTCAGTCCGAATGGCATGCGGATCCATTGGTAGTGTCCGTACGGGCAGATGAAAGCGGAGACCAACTTCGCTCTCTCCGACATCCGGATGGCCCAGAATCCACTGGCCATGTCGAGATTCATGAACCACATTGCACTCTCGAAACCGATCAACAGGTCGTCGATTAGAGGAAGCGGGTAGTTCGACAACTGGATAAATCCATTCACAATCCGGTAGTCAATACACATTCGGATATCAACTCCGTTCTTCTTCAGAACGATGACGATCGGAGATGCCCAAGGCGAGTGGGAGGTTTCAATCAGGCCGGTCACCAGGAGCTTCTTCAGCAGCTCGTACACTTTGATCGCAAGATGAGGTGCAATCGAGCGAGGCCGCTGAGCAACAGGCTTTGCGTTCCCCACATCCAAATCACAAATCACACCACGAGCTGGTGCAGGCGCTGCGTTCCCGTCCCCAGAAAGATCTTGCGATGATATTCCAGAATCGACCGCAGTTTCCGTTCCTCTTCCATAGAAGTCACATCCGGATCACCAACATCAGCTGTCTCGATATCACATTCTGGATTCAGATCACGCACTTCCGGGATCATTGTCAGCTGGTCTCGCAATTGAGCCAGAAGATCACTACCTTCGTGGATGTAGACGGCAGGCTCATAATCCAATTCCTCTGCGTTCATCCTCATCACACGATCGTACTCCATCTTGAGCTTCTGAACCGGAATACTCGGCATCGCTTGAGTCGGCAAATCCGGATCTTCTTCCTCTACGGACTTCGACTCCTCGACATGTGGCTCGGACGAAAGGTCTTCCTCCGGATAACTCTCGTCGAAACTGATCGCGTCGAAAAACTCGTCCTCATCTGAATCCAAATCTCCGGACTGGGAGTCTTTATCTCCACCCAAAGTCTCGAACCATGGCCCATCGTCGACCGCGTTAGCAGCATCATCCACTTCCGATGGTGCATCTTCTGGAACATCCCGTTCGGAGCTATTCGTGGCAGAAGTCTGCGGGGGTTGTTCCTGCACTTGGACTTGGTACACTGTTTCGGTTCCAGATGGTAGTTCCTTTTTTCAGCATTAACCGAGTTGGCCACCGGTATTCGGATTTCGGGACACACGGAGGGGCAGCGTCTCTCAGCATCTGGTTGTATCGTTCTTTTCGCAACTGGGCCTGCTCCGACTTCGTGTTTTCGTAGATGAGGGTTTGCCATTCTCGGTATCTCCTCAATCCAGGTCGAACAAAGTGTCCAGACTTCGGGAAGAATCCAAACTCAATGATCCGAGCGACCGGCGTTCTGGAATCAATCCACAGGTTCTGATCCGAAATGTTGACCACCTTCACAGCAATAGGCCAAGACCGAAGGGTGTAGATGATCTTGGTCACCCAGCGGTCACCTCGACCTGCCCAAACCACTTCGCGTTGTGGGTTGCTCTGACCGTAACGAATCCGGACAATCGCATGCTCGCCTGGACCCAAGTATAATGTCTCCGTAGGCGTAAATGGAATGTCGAGACCTTGCCGTTTCGGAGGCAAACCATATTCAGACAACACCACTGGTTCTTCATCTGGAAGTTGTACCAGGCCTTCTCGAACACACAAGCGCACACCGGCTGAATACATGAAGTCCATTCCCAAAAGTACGTCGACACCGTCACCAATGTTGGCCACCCACAGTTCCAAGACGTATACAACTCTCGGACCTAGAGTGATCTTGACTTCAGTGCGTGCAGTGATGATCGTCGGAACTCCACCCAATCCAGAGACCCGGAGCTGTTTGCAGAACTTTAGCTTGAGCTTGAGCCTACGCGCAAGGTCCAAGCTCACCATGCTTACTGATGCTCCAGAGTCCAAAAGGATAGATGTCCTTCGGTTGTTCACTGCGCCGTCCACCATCGCCACCTTCTTGATTTCGTCCGGTTCGTTACCTGCCCACCATCCATACCGCTCACCTGGTTCCAGTCGAAATTCGGCTAGATCACTTGGGCTATGTTTTTCAGAGAGTGAGGGTTCCGAGTCCAGACGAGGTTGATCCAAACGAGAGTCATCAGAGGAGGAGTCGTCATCTTGAATCACAGTCATGCATTGATGGTTACTTTGGGTTCGACGTCTGAGTTCCGGCCCAACATACGCTAAGACACACAATTCTGGGGGGGGTCCTTGAGCCCGACGCGTTCTGAATCCCCATTCAGCGGGCGTTTTAGTTTAACTGCTGTTCCCCAGAATTGGCGTCTCCATCCAGAAGTTGATCCCGGACTGGAGACGGCAGGTCCTTGATGGAGCCTTGACGAACCAGAGTCTGGACGGTCTGAAATGCCTTCCAGGTATCGCACTTGCCTTCATGAAACTTGTTGCAGAAGACGCAGGGTCGAGTCTTACAGACTCGGGTCGGATGTCCGAAACGTCGACAGCGTTCGCACTGAATCTCGGCCCAGCAACTGTCCGCGGTGTGTCCGAAGTCTTTGCAATTCTCACAGAACTTGTTTGCGTTCGGGCTGCTGAATCGGGTTCTCATGTCTGGCTTGAAATCTGGAGTTGGAGGTCTCCATCCAGCATGCTCCATTACTCGGAACACTGCATCCAAAAACCCTTGCTTCCAGGCTCCATCCGGAGCGATTCCCGCTCCAGTTGTAGTACTCCCAGCGGATGAGTTTCCGGACGTCAAGCTTCCAGTCGGCACACTTCCAGTTGGGGCGATAGCCGCCGGCGTCCCTGACTTGGTCGGAATATCTTCGACTGCATCATGGAAACGTACTTGCTTGTCATCACCACTTGACTCGTCTTCACTCTGCACGACGAACGCCCGTCCATTCCGCTTTGGATGAAAGCGTCCATGCGGAACGTTGTCGGCTCGGAAATCGCGCTTCACGGGTGGAGTGTCGTAGTCATCGTCTTGGGCCATGTCCTCATGCTGTTTCAGTACATACTCCACGTCTTTCAGGCTTCGGATCCGCTGGCCTTGGAGAGTCGATCTCAGTCTGGTGTCCAGAAGCTTCTTCGTAAACACCTTGAGATGGCGTTCTCGAGCCTTGCTGGACGACTTGAAGTCCAGACCAGCCTTCTCAGCGACCTTGTTCAACCGGTAGTAGAATTCGAGAGGGGACTCGGATTTCTTCTGAATCATCGTGTAGTATCGTTCCGAGTCCGACGTCTTGGCTTTGCAGTACCTCTCCCGGAAGGCCTTCAGAAAACGCTTCCAGTCCCGACGCACCTTGAGTTCCAAGTTCGCTCTCCAGTTTCGCACGGGTGCCGGCATCTTGAGCTTCATCTCGTACATCTTCACTTGATCTGTCCATCCGCCTTGGGTAGCCATGCTTTGGAACCGCTCCAACCACCGAATCCTTGTTGCCAGCGAGGCTTTCGGATCGAAATCCTCCAGCGTATTCGAATTCACAAACGGCTTGAACGTGTACACCGTAGTGCCTCCTTGCGCAGTCTTCATCGTCACTCCAGGCGTCACGTCTCTGAACGACCTGCTGTGCGAACTGTTACTCGAGTCCGATTCAGAGCTGGAGTCCGAGCTCGGGTCGGAGTCCGACGGATCTCCATGACGGCGAGACTTGCCAGATTTCCTCTTGCGAGACGAGTCGCGCTTTCGTGGCTCGGGCGACTTGGACGTTCCAGACGATGACCATCCAGACGCTCTGCTTGACGTCGATCGGGTCGGCGCAGGGGGCTTCGATTCGGACACGGGTTCAGCCTTCACCTTCGGGGCGGCCACCTTCGGAGCTTGCGCTGCAGCGGGCTGCCTGAAGCTCACCGCTTTGGCTGCATTCAATGTCTCCTGCAGTTGGGACGCCAGGAATTCGTCGGTGTTCTTCATGCCCTGTCCCATGCGCCCCGCGCTTGTACGGTCGTTGATTACGCCACTGGATTCTCGACTGGATTTCCGGTCTGAAGTTGCTCGATCGGACTGTCTGCGCCCTTGAGTTGCCGGATCAGACTGGATTTTTTCCGCAGATCCTTGATCTTGGGCCGATGTCGTCTGAAGGTTGCGCAACTGTCCCACGAGAAACTTCTGGAGATTCTTGGCCGTCAGTCGCTCTTGGTCTCGATCCATCCGCAAGTCGCGCAAGTCCTGCTGGACGGCGGCCATCATGGCGGCCGTGCGCTCGGCTTCTTCAGCTTGGCGCGCCTCCACATGGGCCTGGTAGTGTCCAAGCAGAGCTTCGGACCGCTCGCGTTCCAGACGCGCAACCTCCATGCGAAGCGCTTCCAGAGTCTCCGCCTCGCGGCGAACTTGACTGTCGTCATGGGAACTCGGGACGACACCTTCCATTGGTCGAGCCTCCGAAAGCTGCTCCCGAACCATCCGTCCAAGCTCTGCCTTCAGCGCCAGTCCAAGCTTCTCGAGTGTCGAGCCCTGGGTGTTCTCCATGCGGGACACCGCATCCTGCAGCTGCCTCATTGTGTTCAAGGCGATCTGCGTGGCACCCGATGATCCCGATCCGGCCGAAGACTCTGATCGGAACGACCGAGCGGATCGGCCAGAGCGTCCGGACATGGAGTGTCGGTCCGACCTCCTTGAGTGTCGACTTCTGGAACTCCGGGGATGTCCGTGATCATCCTCGCTGTCAGAGCTTCCGGACGAAGGACTTCGACGGTGACCATGTCGACGCGAGTGGTTTCCAGACTTTGGTCTCCGCCTCCGAACATCAGTCGACCCAGACTCCGACATAACGACATCGTCCTGGTCAACTGGTGTCGGGGCGGGCGGAACCACTTCGCGCTTGATGTACATCGCCATCCCATCTCCAGCTGGAATGTCTCCACCTTGGGCCATCATTGCCATCGGCATGTGGCTTCCGGCGAACCTGCCAACGCTCCATCCGGACGAAAGTGAGGAGCTGTCCCTCGACGTGAACGTCCCAGACGAAGCGCTTGTCAAGGATTGATCGGACCCGCCCGACACCCCAAAGAGACTTGGAGTCTGGATGGACGCACTTCGATCGGACATGGTGCTCCTCGACCCAGCGTGTTGGAGAGACACTTCCGGAGATATCGTGAGCAGAGATTCCGGAGTCGGACTTGGCGGAGCTTCCGGACGCGGTGGCAAGTGTTGCGGACGCTTCGGTTGGGGCTCGGAGTCGGCAGACCCTCGCGGGCTTCGCGTCTTCCGGAGCCCAGCTACCTTCAACTGCAGCACGTACTCACGTCCAAGTAAGTTAGCCTCGTAGTCGTTCATCAGTAAATCTCCATCTTGATCTTCGGCATGATACTCCAAACGTGGTGGTCTCGAATCAGTCTGGCCGGAAACTTTTAATCGGCGCTGAGCTTCTCGGGCGGCGTCAACTAACTGTCTCCACTCGATCAACTCGACGGCCAGCAACTGCAACAAGTCCGAAACCACTCGACGAACCAGATCTGGATGCACCTTGTTGGCCCGCGTTCGGAACCAACCAGGAACCAAATTCACAAACTCGAAGCCGGCTTCGAAAGGCAGAGTCTGAATGACCGCAGCACACTCTCGTGGAGAAAACAATCCGGGCGGGACTAGGACGGCGTTCAGATCTTGGGCTGCTCCAAACGATACCCGCTTGAGCTGCATCTCCGAAATCCAAGCGTCGGCCTGACTCGCCATCGCCATGCGTCGGTCCAAATACTCCGATGTCATCAGAGCAGCAGAGACGTATGATCCGGAATCCAAGCTGCCCGGTGTCCAGTCAGTCTTCACAGTCGGAGGGACACTCCTTTCGGACTCGTCCCGTTCCCAACGTCGAACTTGATCGGCCACGTAGGTCTTGGCTTCAGCTTCCGTCATCAATGTCTTCGGCGCCCCAGACACTTCCTTCGCTGGTTCTTCAGCTTGGTCGTCTCCAGTCAAATCAATGACATCCGGATCGGGCTTCACATTCGGAACCGGAGCTGACGGCACTTGTCGTTGGGTCGGGGTCGGCGATCCTTTCGCATCATCCAGCACTTCGTCTTCTCGAACGGTCGTCAGTGGACCTTCCCCCTTGATCGTAGGCGCTCCAGAATCCAGAACCTCGACTTCTTCTTCCGGCTGAGGAGAATCCGGAACTCGATCCTCAGCCGGGGGCTCAACCTTGTCGGCGCCTCCCGCAGACGCCTCTTCGGACTTGTCCTGGTTGGACTCGTCCTCGTCAACCGGATCTCGAACTGAGTCGGCTGACTCCAAGTCGACTTGGTTTCCCGAAACTTCTTCCGAAGCTTCATCCGGATTCACTTGATGCGCCTCCGAACTTCCAGCTCCAGCAGTCGTCTCAGACCTCGCTGCCGACTTCGCCTCTCGGGCTGCCTTGCGCTTTGCAGCGCGCGACTTCCGAGCAGTCTTCTCCACTTGTTCCAGAGTCTCCTGCTCTTCAGGCGGCAGCCCCTGCACTCGACGCGACGAGCGTGACGCCTCACCGCGCTCCTGACCCTCGCGTCCAACTTCACGTGCGCCTTCACTTCCAGCCATACTTAACAAACGATCAGAAAGTTAGTTAGCAATCAGCACCCTTCTGAACCTTGATCGAAAACAATATAAAAAAGCAACTCGGTGAAATCCTAGACTTCCAAATCCGGGCACGCGCACCAGCTGAGGCGAGGCGGGTGAACGCCTTTATCGTCCAGGGTGTATAGCTTGCGTGCCCAGCAAGGGTGAGTCCAAACGGAAAACCCAAGTGGGGGTCAGTCTCCAATTGGAATACTAGTATCCCGACTGGAGTTGGCGTGTGACCTTGTGCAATCCCTCTCGGTAGCGTTTATCTTCGGTAGGTCCGGAGTTCACCACCTGAGTTGCTTTCACAATATCAATCAGATACAGAATAATACAATCGCCCACGTTCGTTTCCAAACGGAGTCAATACAGCTGGGGGTCAGACTATTAGTGGAGTCGTCCCAATACACCAATCAATACAAACAGAGAGTTAAACGATATGCAGCCGCTCTTATTCTTTCGGACCCTTGAGCGGTGGGTCTTCGGTCCAGTCAACAAAGCCTTATTCAGAACCCTGGTCAGTCCCAAACTCACTGGCTTATTCAAATCAATAATCGCGCACCACTCCCGACGCCGAACACTAGGATTCGTTCCGGGAGACAAATCGCTCCAAACACAAATATACAGTCCTACCACACAGCAGTCTCTCAATCAAGTTCAAGGGGTGACTACTAACAACCTCCCAAACCGCAAGTTAATATGAAATGGGTTACCGTTCGGTTCGCCAACTGGAATATGAAATGGCGGATCACTCCTTGGCGCGCGTCGCCGCAGTCCCCACCAATTAGATCTCTAGGTCTTAGTGGAGACTCGCACAACGGGCGTACGCGTGCCCGAGGTGACCTTATCCGCAAGAAACACGTCGCCGGGCCCGGGGAATGACTTCCTGAGGCTTGGCCGGCCGACTTGTCACTTACAAGGCAAAACGAACTCTCTGTTGATTTTAGTGCTAGACGATCTCTACTAGCTATCTTTCCACATGCAGGCTTCACTTTTATCTTGGTTTCACTATGGGTCCGGGTGGCGTAATCATCTTGAACATCCGGAGACACGCAAGGAATCAGGCGACCCCTCGTGCATAACAGATCCTGGTCGGTCGTGCTGGTCGGTCGTTAACATCTTGTCCCAACTATACTTGAAGTTTCGAATCTTCGATGATGGGTGACCACTGGATTTTTCCTCCGCAGATTCAAGGACCCATCCGGATCCAGACTAGCTCTCCATCTCGATCCAAATCCAGAACTCCAGCCATCCATCGGGAATATTTCTCATCTCGGCATCTCTGTGTCACCTCTTGGCCTCGATACGTGCCCAGTCGGCAACCGCAACCACACAAATGTCCTCGGGGACGTCCACCAGGTACACGAGTACTCCAGCGCGCACCAACAGGTCGCCCTTCGTAGCTCTTCACCACTCGTAACAGCTCAGTTGTCCGGACTGTGAGGTCTGGATCCAAACAGTGCTTGTCAATCTTCTGTTGTCACCGCGTCCCAGCTTGCACTTGTCACAAAATCTGGATAAATTCTGGACCAATCAGAGGCATGCTTTCCGGGACAGAGTGGGAACCGGCGCAAGGGAAGTTTTCCCAAAGCCGCCTCGTGTCATGAGGCACATAAGTAACGCAGTGGAAGCACAAACAGGCATGTCACTACCTCCAATTTGCGACGAACCTCACGCCATCGAGCTGTTCAACATTGGCTATCACAAACTTCAATTAAAGCCGAGTAAGCGTAAGCGCAGAACCAATCAGCTCAAGCTTACCACGGTGCTGGGATTAATTCGCGAAGCTGAAGGCACAGGCACGCGATCTCTTCCATTCAAGCGGCGGAATCGTCAAGTTGCTATGGAGAATAGCCCAGCTCATGAACCTTCAGCAGTCACGCTCCAGTCGGTGACGCCATCAGCAACATCGACGCCGCCCGCGACATCCACGCCGGCAGCAGCAGCACCTTCGTCACCAACGCAACTTTCAGAAGTCACTCCGGCGCCAGATTTGACACCTGAAGCATCGGCGGCTCCTGCGGCATCGGCGGCTCCAGCGGCAACGGCGACTCCAGCGTCGAGATCTTCGCGACAATCTGCAGCGACACCACAAGCGATAGTAACCCCGCCAGCAACAGCGCCATCACTTATACCAGCGATGCTGTCAGCTTCGCTACCAGCAACAGCGATGTTCACGCGGAGCGCGTGCCCTCACGGGTCTTCACGAAGTCGGTAGCACACCAAGCCACGACAAAACACGCGTAAGAGATGAATTAGTACGCAATACACAGCGCGCTAATAGCTTACATACGTCCAACACTTACGAGGACTCCGAAGCGCTGTTCAGCTCTCCATCATGTTGATTTGCTTTGTGATCTGTCGAATCGACAGTGTCCATACCGGACAATCCACAATTTTAACCAATAAGAACGAGCTCTCCAAGCGTCGGCGTCCAGGACTTACGTTTTCTCAAGTCAATTCAAATCGGCAAATAGTTGAAAGGGGAAATCCGGTTTGGAGTCCGTAATTTAAAACTAATTCGGTTTGGGGTCCGTTCAAATCAGAAGGCGTAATCTTTGGAGTGAAGTTGAAAACTTACCGTGTTTTTTAAAACTTCCAAGGGGTATGTGTACTTATGATTATGAAGTGTACCTTATTCGCACCCTATGACCTTACCGTACACAGTACCTTTCCGTAACGTGTGCCCCATATGTACCCTATGACTAGAGCATAGCGTATAGCCAAAGTGTACCCTACTTAGTCGGACTTAACTGAGGCGTCTAATCTCACTGGCCAAACGTTTTTCTTTCTTCCGCTGTTGGTCGCTGGCAGGGCTCCGCGTGTCGGTAGAGCGCTTGGTAGTCGTGGGCGCCGCAGGGGGCGCAGCCTCGTCTTCCTCCGAAGACGCCCCCGCCTCCTCTTCCGCCTCCGACTCCTCCGACTCGTTGGCATCGCCAGCGGCTGCTGGGCGGGTGTCTTCGTCGCTCAACTCCGATGAGGCTCGGCTGTCTCCAATGCCTCACACGCCGGATCCAAGAGCAAACATATGAACGCAGACTCCGGTACTCAAAACTGTCCGGTACGTTCGTCCCTTGGGTGAACGCGCGGGTCAGGAATAATCTGACTATTGGACGGAAAAGACTGTTCTCACCCATGTCGGAAGAAGAAGTGGAAGTCATGCGCGAAGCCGACAACACGTACGCCACAGTCAACATTTTGAGGAAAGAATGTTCGTGCGGCGTGTGGAGTGAGCTAAAGTATCCATGTGTGCACGGATGCGCTGCCCTACTATCTCGAGGAATCGTGCGGACTTGTGAACGGCGCGAGGAAGATGCGAAGAAACGAGCGGCTCTCCGTGCGCTGCAGGAGCATCAGGAGACAGTTGCTAGACTAGAAGCACTTGTTTAGACGCATGGCTCAAAAGGTACATACGTTACGGTAGGTGTAAGGGCACCGATAGGGTACACCGTGCGTTTTACTGCAAAGGTGCATGTCGTACATAGGATACATTTTGGAAACAGGATACGTGTCAGATACATGCTACTGTGGTGGGTTTGATTGACTGTAAGACCACTGAGGACAATAACCACCATTTTGTTACAAAACACGGTAAGTTTTCAACTTTACTCCAAAGATTACGCCTTCTGATTTGAACGGACCCCAAACCGAATTAGTTTTAAATTACGGACCCCAAACCGGATTTCCGCTAGTTGAAAACCACAATAATCGTTTCTCCGTCGGTCTGGGGATAAAATGCGAGCGAGCTTATTGGCTAAGCTCAAATCTTCATCGAGATTTGTCAGACAGTTAGCGCTCAGCCAAGCATGTGGCAAGGCTACGTACGCTGTTGCAAAAATTGAATATTGTGTTGAGAACTGAGCTTGGTTTTACGGCTTGTGATACTAATCTGCTTGTCACATCTAATACGCATCTGGAGATATTATCCTCCTTTTATTCTCACCCAAGGGGTGGGAATAAAATGCAAATCCTGGGGTTTTCCTGGTTGGGCTTCAGATATCCCCAGACACCGACGGGTGACGGGAGAAACCAGGGCCTTACTTGCACAAAATTTATTGTGGTTTTCAACTACATAGACGATCCCCTCGGTAGTCATGGCGTCGGGAACCCACTTTTTATTCCTAGATGAGGGTATTCCTGTCGTAGGGTGTACCATGGGGTGGTACACCGCACTGTATCACATATATGGTACGGATTAATGCAGTCTTTTGGTTACATAGACCTAAAAAGGCTGCTCAAATCGATGAGCGGGCGCGAATGGAATTACGATATATACCTCGGTAACACCGAAAAGGATAAAAGTATATTTGATATAATACCGCAAGACATGTGGGGCATGATGTAGGTAATGATACTGATGTGCAAAATAAGTTGCCACGATAGTATTGAGCCCCATTTCACTAATGTTGACAAGCACCCAAGCT
Source organism: Phytophthora vignae f. sp. vignae (assembly GCA_016169955.1). NCBI lineage: Eukaryota > Oomycota > Peronosporomycetes > Peronosporales > Peronosporaceae > Phytophthora > Phytophthora vignae. Next base: position 14,499 of record JABJUM010000047.1, read on the forward strand.
CCATTCTATTCAAAGGAACGGTACTAGCAGGTCTGAAAGCCGGCTCCGAATGCTAATGCAAGCATCAAATATGAAATGCGGCACGAAAACATGGACAATAGAAGCTGGTATCCTGGTTAGACTACTGCAGACGTCCTATACAGAATTGACTTTTCCCATAGTTAATCACCCCAACACATTCATAATCCATGACTTTCTATTCCTTATGACGACTGAGGGGTGGGGGAATATTTACTTGGCTTTGTATGGGACGGTCATTCAGAAATCGTTGGGACCGAGAGAAGGTGAATGGCACAAACATTTTTAGGAACCGCATAGATGCGGAATAGTTAAAAGCACAGATCCAATCCTAAAATTTATCCCGTGGCATTACATCATCGCAGCGCTCTATATGATGTCACAGCCTCACCTTACTATCTACCGCTGCATCCGCACTCCCCAAAAAGCACCACGGCGAGGACACGGCGCCACTCGAGAATCCGCTATGCGGCGGCGCCACGGCTCAACTTAGCAGCGCGAGCGGCTCAACTTCAAGCGCCCGCCGCCCGACCAAGAAACCAAGCCAGTCTTGCTGCCCACGGCGCGCTCGGCCCCGCTGCTCACGGCGCTCTCGCTGCGGCCCACGGCGCTCTTCCTGCTGGTCTCGGCCCCGCTGCTGACGGCGCTCTCGGCCCCGCTGCTCCTGGCGCTCTCGGCCCCGCTGCTCCTGGCGCTCTCGGCCCCGCTGCTCCTGGCGCTCTCGGCCCCGCTGCTCCTGGCGCTCTCGGTCCCGCTGCTCCTGGCACTCTCGGCCCCGCTGCTGACGGTGCTCTCGGCCCCGCTGGAGTAAACCCTCCTGTTGTGAACCACGGCGCGGAGCCGCTCGTAGGGATCCGCCTGGAGCTAGGGCAGCCTCGCCCACCTGAGTACGGCCCGCGCCGTGCCCTAGCTGCTGTCGCCGCTAATCTTGCCGCTGCCATCGTCGGGTGCCCAGCAGACGACACGACGGCCGAGCGCTTGTTGAAGCGGAGGAGGCTGACCGAAGCAGCCCCCGCTGCGTAAGTTGCAGGGTACGTCGAGGCCGAGCCGAAGGTTTAAAGCTCTAGGTGCTGTATAACCGCTACGAACAAGGTATCTTTTAGCGTTACGATGTTTGGCAAAAATGAGTTCGCGCGCTTTTGGAATGATGGCTATCTGGTGGGCGACATCGGTTTGGACAACGAGATCTGTAGTGAAGCGCTTGACGAGGTTAAAGCGCTGACCTTTTACGAGATATTCCGGGAGGTTTATTCAAAGAAGAGGGACAAGTTCCGGAAGCAAGCCGACGTGGTTACCGCTGGTAGTGCAATACAGAAGATCGAATCCTACATACAAAGTACCATCCTGGAAGCGATGCCGCTGTGGCTTATTGCGCCTGGTTCGTGGCACGCACTGAAGTCTCTGCCTGGTGGAATGGACCAAGAGATCCACAAAGATTTCCCTACTTTCGAAACTGCTCGCGCCCATTTGAACAAGGGCATAGTGCCAGCGTCTGTGATTGTTGCGCTAATGAAGGGCACACAGCTTCATGTATACCCCGGTTGCTTTGGGGCTTCGGTGGAAAAGTCAAAGAGGAAGACCATACCTCTGAACGTGGGCGAGTTGGTGATTTTTCGTGGTGATCTTGTGCATGCGGGTGCAAAGCACTCGTCCCTTAACATCCGGCTCCACTGCTACATCCAAGTGAAGGGTGTTAAACAGAAGGCCAATTCGACAGAAGCAGTGGTGTACAACACCTACATGTGCAACAAGTGCAACGAGCGGATGCATTCGCGGCGGGACTTAGCCGAGCATCGCCGTGGATGCACCGAAGCGTGTCGTTACAAGTGTCCTTGGTGCCCGAAGGGGTACACCGTCGAGAATTCCTTGCACCAGCACCTACGGCGTCACCACCCCAAGGTTCGTCAGCGGAATGCGAGAAATTCTGCGCCTGTCGACGGAAGTGAAGAGAGGGAGGAAGCGAGACAGGCTATGGAGGAAGGCAGTAGCGAGGAGAGGGAAGATGAGGAGGCGATGAGCGATGAAGAGAGCGAAGAAGAGCTTGAGGAAGAGAGCGAAGAAGAGATTGAGAAGGAAGAGAGTGAGGAAGAGAGCGACGAATACATGGAAGAGTAAGGGGTGAGGTGTAGCTAGGAGGGTGTATCTTGATTGCCAAATATATCACAAACATTTTGTACCTGACCTGACAGAATTTTTGTACCTGACCTGACAAATTATATGTACCTGACATGACAGAATTTTTGTACCTGACCTGACAAATTACATGACAAATTAAATATACCTGACACATCGTCTGGCAGTGGGTTGTTCACGTCGTGACACATCGTTCCTATATGTCGAAGAATCTATATTGCAGAGCCGATATAGCTACCACTACGTATCAGGACAGAGGATGAACTGCACATCAAGGGCTTTAGAAGCCAGGGGTGGTCGGCCTTCGAGTGGTGCAGCTAGAGGAAGGGGTTGTTGTTTTGCTTGATGGTCTTGCTTTTGCCGCCTGGGAATGGACAGCAACTTTTTCTTCCCAATTGTGCGGTTAAACAGCTTCTCATTGAGATCGTTACCACCTGGCCGCCCCAATTTCTTCGCCTTCCTGGCGACTACTATATGGCAGCACGTTTTGAATTTCACGTAATACTTGCATCCACAAATGCATTTCTCCACATCCACAATCCAGCCGTTTTCAGGCATGCCGACAGTATGCGCGTAGCGCAGTGACCAAGACACTACGTTCTTGTACAACTGTGCTGCCCGGGCGCGCTGCTCGCGCACGAGAAGTGCCGGCCCCGTAATCACCTCCTCCTCTGCGTTGTCTATAGAGGCTTTGAATGGCGTGTCGACGGCCTCACAGAGTTCCTCTAACTCTTGAGCTTCTGTGGTATCTGACTTGCGGAGTTGTTTTACTCGACACTAGCCTTCATTATCGGTGGAGAAGACTTCGACACGGCCCGTCGAAATGAGGGCCGATGCAGCTAAAGCCGTAACTTGGTTAGGGGACACAATTTGATGGTCAGTTGTTGGCGAGTGAATTGTCATATCTTCCACCACGACCTTGGAAACCGAAATAAGTCGTTGCATGTGGTAGCGTCTGCGTCCAGTGTACTTCTTCAACACAGCGTTGAATGTTTCACAGGGATTGTTCGTAACTGCGTAGCCCGATGGAGTGTGAAATATTTGCCAGCGCCAAAAACGGCTGTCTAGCCACTGCTTCGAAAAGTAGGATACGAAAGACTTCAACTCAGGGGTTTTCTTCCACTCATTCAGCACTTCATCCTTCAAAGTGTAGTACGAGCTCATGTTTTCGGCATAATGCATTCGAACGATTCCATCCATGACTGCCCTCCGATTCTCAGGTACGAGATGCCGCGTTCTCTTTCGTACATTGTACAATACGTGAAAAAAACACATCAAGTACGTCGCGGACGAAAATTCCGACACCTGTTGAAGTCCGTTCATTTGAGCTTCTTCCGCGTCCCCCATCACTGCATCGATTTGTAAGATAGCTGTCGGGCGAAAGTGCTTCACTACACGAACAAATGCACTCATGCACATCGCATACTCTTGGGCGGTGCGCCGACTAACCACGAAAATTGCCCCAAGTTGGTAGGTCCTCGACGCATCGGAAAAGCCGCACGTGACGATGGGATATCCCAGATCGCTCAGTTTGAAGGTGGCGTCTGCGTGAAACAGAGTAAAACGACCTTCCGAGCAAAAGTCGATGCAAGCTGACAGAAGCGCTTTACTGGTAATTCCAATGCAGTACGCGTCGGCGTCAGTCCCTTTTCCAACGTATGGAAATCCATCATCATCATCATGGTGCCCAAAAATAAAAGCTTGATTCGCGTCGCTAGTAGGGTCGTAAGCATTCTCCTTCACCAGTCGTCGAACGGCCTGTCTGGACTTTTTTGTGCCCTGTAACCTCCGCAAGTATTTCGCACAATTTGATACTTGCTGGACGGTTGGATATCCTCGGGTCGGCTCGATAATATCTGGGGATCGTCGCAGATGACTGAGAATGAGCTGAGGCGGTATTGCGCACTCGTCTTGTTGCAATATGAACTTCTTCATCTCAGAAGTAATGACCGCCTTGTGGGGTCCCTGACAATCAACTGCGCTATCGCGAATGTGATCCATCCGATTGTGATAGATACGCCATTCACGAGTGGTCTCGCATTCCCACACTTTCCAAAAGTGCTTGCATTTTCCAAACAATTGACAAGTTTTGCTGGTGCACTTAAATCGCTGCTCAATCATATTATGCTCACTCCACTCACAAATCATGCACCGCCTAGCCGGAGCGGTATGACTCACGCGATTGCAACAAAACTCAAGTTCCAAAAACTCGTCGAATGCTTGCTCCGTGATTCCTGTTTGTATCATCTCCCAGCTATACGTCACGCGTGGCATCTTGACTGTTAGCTCCCTGCCTTCTGTCACACGCTCCACTCTCCGCTTTCAGCTTCTTCCGATTGTCTGTTTCCTTTCTTCCGTCACGCACTTCACTCTCCACTTCCAAATCCACCCGATTGTCAGCCGCGTTTCTTGAGGCGAGGCGGGTGAACGCCTGACCGCCCAGGTGTATAGTTAGCGCGCCCTGGATGTAGACTCCCGAATGGGGTGCACCCAGAACAGACCCTGGCCGGAAGTGATACACCTAGATGTACACTCCAACCGGGGTGGCGTGTGTCCTTGTGAACAATCCCTGTGGGTTCGTTTGTCTTCGTAACCAGGGGTCTTCAACCGTGGATGAGTTGTCTTGATACTTGTAGGTCGCTAGGCAGCAGGGCAGAACGTAACCTTCTTGGACGTCGCCTCTGACAGCTCTCAGATAACCAAACAATACAAACAGATACAGAGTTATATACAAACACGTAGCCCTTCCTTATTCTTTTGGACCGTGAAAGGGTCGGTCACTACTCCAGTCAACTTCAGCCGGGGCCCGAGACACTGGTCAATCCCGGCCGGCTTAGCTCACGCGCACCACCCTCAGGTACTGAGGGAAAATAACACAATCAAGTACGTCCTACCACACAATAGCACTTAAATCAATACTTCCCACCTGGGGCTACTCCAACCAGGTGACAAGGTAATCGATAATATGAAATGCGGGGCCTTCCTGTGAGGGACGAGCTCAACCGCAACTAGGAAATGAAATGGAAGTGGATCAACCTCGGGTTGGTACCCGGTACTCACCCCAACTTGGACTGGACTCTGTTGCGGGAGCTCGACCCAGATGTCACAGTTGCTGGGCCCTCACGCGTAGACTTAGTCGGTCCTCCGGGAATGCACGTCCGGTAGGCTGCTCCAACTCACTTGCGCGATCCTTGGCAAAACGAACTCTGTTTATCTGTTATCTGTTGTCTCTCTTCTTTGTCTGTCTGGCTATCTTCTGTCGATCTTTACATGCACTCCATCTTGACTTGTCTTTACTATGGTCTTGTCGTCGTAATCGTCCGCGGTCCCTCGTAGCATACTTCCAGCAAGTACAATCATCACTGGGTACGCAAACGAAGTTCAATGTTCCACGGAATCCGAACAGATCTTGGTCGGTTGACTTGGTCGGTCGGAAATATCTTGGACTTTGTATACTGGATCTTCACATCTGGGATGGTATCTTCATATCTGCATCCGGGATCCAGGGTTATCTCCAAGCAGGATCTTGTTCCACTTGGGCTTCACATCTGGGGTTTCTTGAGCAACTTCAGGGCTTCTGGGTCTTCACTCGATCCGGTCAGGCTCCTTTTGCGTTGGGCAGTGCACCAAGAGCAGGCGGCCTCCAGTCGGAGGCACTTCTACGCTCCCTTGGGCTTTGCCTCTCGTGCGGTACTTGGTTCCAGCCGGGGTCCACTCTTGGGGACATCTCCATCCGGGGTCACCCAAACCTTGTACACTGCCAACGCGAGTCCGGCCAGGATCCGCTTCTCCCATACGCCACGTGTCGCTGCTTCCCTTTCCCAGATTGAGCCTCTGAGCCAACCAATCACGGGCGCAGCTCGGGGAATCCCGGAAAATCTCCAATTCCATCGTGTCAACCGCCCCTCTTGTTACGATCCATTGTAGAGTCCATTCGGCGAAACGATAGATCATGACAGGATCTCACGATCCGAGCAAGCCCAGATGGGTGGGCGCCCCAGACGGGGAGGTCTTCAGTCAACTCCCAACTGTCGCGTCTCTTCTTTGAGCCCTGTCCCAACCGGGTCGCTTTTCATCCATTTCTCTTTCCAGTCTGCGGCAACGAAATCTCCACTCACAACGGAAACTGCGCACCACCTCTCAAGCCATGGACGCCCCCGCATCGAGCGCCGACGCGCCGCTTATCCCAGCGCAACTCCCGCCTTCTGCGCCTTCAGTGGGGGGTGCGGAAGCGGGCGCGGGCAACGGCGGCGGCAGTCCGGCCGCTAGCGGCGAGGCCCATGTGCCAGCCAGGGCTACCACCTCTGCGCGCGAGGCCGACGAGGCCGAGGGGCAGGAGGGCGCCTCCGACGGCGACAACGCCGACGAGGAGGAGAACGAGGACAGCGCGGAATCTTCTGCGAACAGTTCACCTCTGCGCCTCGACGGCCAGCCCGTCCAGGGGGACGGGACTGTGGAGAGGGCCCCCATCCGGGGTTCGTCGCCTGGGTGCGCTCCGAGCGTCACTGCGGCCATCTCCAGCCTGCTCTCGCTTGATGAGGCGATCGAGCACTCGCGGTCCGGTACTCTGCCGTCGTCCCATTCGGGGCCTCGTGGCATCGAGAACATCCCCCCTGCTCGTCACGTCCTTCCGCCCAAGCGCCCTGGTGACGGCAACTCCTATCTGGTCGGCGTTCCAGCACACCCGCTGGCGTATCAGTCTGAGCGGTACGTCCAGGATGGGTACGGCGGCACAGAGGCTCTGGCAATCTTCGACGGCTTCTCCGCTCAGAATCTCCACGATTTGGGCACCCTGGTTGGCAGTCAGACGGAGCTGCGCAATAACTTGCTGCGCCCTCACGCCAACCGGGAGTCCCCCAGACTACCTCAGCTTGAGGCCACTTTGAACTCGTTGCTGTGGCGCCGGGAGTCCGCCTCTGTGCTGTCTCAATTCCCGGTCGAGCGCTTTGCGGAGCGCCTGTTCTTTACCATGTCTCTGCTCCACCGTATCCTCGATAAGGCGCGGCACGGTGACATCCCCATTCAAGGGCCGGTTGAGGTATCTCCCGGCGGGGCCAACACCCTGCAGCAGCGCTACGACAAGCTTCTCGACGAGCATCGCTTCCTGCAGATGTATCACGAGCGGGAAGTGGCTGCACTCCGGATGGAGAAGGTCGAGATGCAAGCCCGACTGGAGAAGGACTTCGTTTTGGCGGCGCAGAGCCATCTGGATGAAGAAAACGCGCTGCGCAACAAGGTCACTGAAGCCGAGGCCAAGCTCGAGCGTGCAGTCCTTGCCGTCAGTCGCTTGCGAGCATCCAGCCAGGAGGGCGCCTTCGACACCGATCGGCTGATGCAGTTCTTGAACCAAGGTGGGGCTGCCACCCGTGGTCGCTGGCCCCGGCTGGTGCGTCTGCTTCGGCATTTCCAACGGGGATCTGCGCCTCCCGCACACTGGGTCACGAATATCACCGTCGAGGCTGCTGATCGTCCGTTCAGGATGATCCCGCCCTACCCAGGCCCGGTCGACCCGGATGTCGAAGATGATGACGACAACTACCAAGCGGGTGAGGGCAGCGGCAGTCGGGCCGGTGATCGTGAGGAGAAGTCGGAAGACAATCCACCCACTCCCCCTCGCTCGGACTTTCCGGCTGCAGATGGGTCTCCGTCCAAGCCCAAGCGGCGCACGTCTAGGGGTTCCCGTTCGGGGTCATGTCCGCGCGGGATGGCTGAGCTTTCCAGCAAGGGTGGGCCGGTGTACGTCCAGATGCGACCCACGGTCCACCCAGGGTCTGACGTGCTCCCTCTGTCGCCCCAGACGGACTTCAAGCGTCTGATCCCTGACTGCGCTGCATCCCTGCCGGAGTTCGTCTCTTGGTCGGATGTCCGGCTGGACGTCCAGTTCGTCATGCGGATGGACCATGGGTACGAAGAGGCCTTGGACATCCTCTATCAGGATCGTCCGGCCCACCAGTATTTCCCGAAGCCTTGGCTGCTGGAGATGCTGGTCAAGATGATGTACCACGGTACGCTGGACGACACCCTCTGGACCCGTCATGTACCGGAGTCGTTCTACAAGATGGCCGAGGTCATGCTCCAGGGTCGACTCCGGTCGGGGATGTACCCAGAAGAGTTTCCACCCCTGCGTAACCTGGCCGAAGACGCTGCAGCCCAGATGGAAATCGTGGAGATCGACGGTTCTAGCGAAAGCGACGACTCCCGTGACTCCGACTACAACGACCAGGCCAAGGCATCTCCGTCTGGGAAGAGCGTGGAGGGGTCACCCCGAGCAGAGTCCATTGGAAGTGGCAGCCCATCTGAGAGCGACACTGAGGAGGAACAACCGGCCAAGCCCAAGCGCAACTCCAAACAGAGTCGCGTCGCATCATCTTCTGACAGTTCGTCGGAAGGCGAGCCCCAGTCCTCCTCGTCGTCCCAGCGCCGGTCGCCTCGGTTGTCGTCCCAGCGAGCGCCCCAGTCTCCTCGGTCCAAGTTTGCGCTGCAAGAGAAGACCGACCGGCCATCGTCCAAGAAGGCTCCCAAGAAACGCAGCCGGACATCGTCGTCCAGGAAGGACGGCGGCAAGTCACCTCTGGCACAGAAGTCTTATGAGGATCTATCTCGGAAGGAGTTGGCAATCATTGAGACCCCATCTGGGGACATTGTCTCGTGGCGTCGTCGAGGTATCGGCACCCGTTTCTCTCCGAAGAAAGGTGGAATCGAGGGACAGACAGCCGGGTTTCCCAATTACGCGCCCCAGCAACCAGAGACCAAGTTCCTAACCAGGCGTTGGCCTGCGGTCGAAAGTGAATACGCGGCGCTGATCGAGAGGGAGCCCTGGCTGGAGATGTTTGACAACCGGGTCAAGGTCCTGTATTTTCACCGCCGAGACCAGTTATCTCCGGCCGTGATCCGCATCCTGGACCAGCATGTGGAATACATGAAGGATCACCTTCCGGCCTTCTGGCACGTCCTGCATTGGTTCATGATGAAGACCAAACCGGAGGACGATGAAGAGTGCGACGACCTCACGATCTACGAGCGGGCCCAAGACCTTCACCGGAAGCGCCAGGCTCTCCATGACGGGGTTGCACGTACGTTCGAGGCGCGTATCAAGCGTCTGATCAAGGCTGGGTTGCCCAAGACGATGATCTGGGAACCTGGATTCTGGCTGTATCCATCCAAGATCTGCTACCTGTACCTGGTCGACAAGTCGACCAAGAAAGAGGATGGCACGCGTTACACTCTGGCTGACCAGATTGCGATGGCCGAACGCGAAGACCCCGGCCGGACTCAATGGGCGTTCTGCACCGATGCTGAGCGTTTGGCTCACGTCCCGGCCAAGATCGTCAACAAGATGTTGCTCCCAGAGCGCGAACGTGTCGGCAACTGGGTCTCGGCCGAGTTCCAGTGAGGTTATCCCATCCAGCGGCTGCGGCAACCCTGGATGTAGTTGCATATCCGTAGCGTAGCACTCTAATTCCATAATCACCGTTAATGTCTTCACCGTTCTCGTCACTCTCTTCTTCGTTCAGGCTGTTCATGCTGGCTTAGCCTTGGGTGCAGTCTCGTTCATCACTTGTAGCTTTGATACTCCCTCCAGGCAGCATAGTCAACTTCGTACACTCGTCATCGAAAACTCCAATCTCGCTCAGGTCACGCTCCATAATCACACCCTCATCGTAGATTCGCCCCATACAAATTCACAATCAATTTCCGTAGTTCACATATTCACATCCAGGTAGCTTGGATCTCCATCCGGGAACCTCCCAACTGGGGCCAACACTCCTAATTGGGGTTCTCCGTCTGGACTTGACCACCCCAACTATTGTATGTTAGGGTGGTCGTCCCCAGCCTGCATGGCTTGGAACCGCGCTCGGGCTTTCACCCCTTGATTGAACTCATACAAGAGCGCTCCACAATTCAGCTGCGTCATCGGTATCCATTCAGGCTCGTCATACCCCTTCCACTTGATGAGATACTCTCGCGCCCGTTTGGACGTCCGCGTACGCTTGTTCCACCTGAGATCCAGGATCTTCTCCACTTCGTACTCGTCGTTCTCGTTGTCTGCTTCCCAGCTATCCTCGGGGAGAAGTGCAGTGTCAAAATCATCATCCTCTTCGATCTCCGGTTGGATGATAGGCCGTCTGGGGTACAACGCCCGGGGCTTCAGTCGGCTGATGTGGACCCAAGGGTTTACACGGTAGCCCGTGTCCTCGACCTTGAGTCTCACCCGGAACTCGTCAACCACTTCGGCTACCCTGAATGGACCATGCCACAAGTGGGCCAACTTGCGACTCAAGCCTGGCTGCACTTTTGGGATGTACAGCCAGACCGCATCCCCCACGTTGAAACCTGACTTGAGTCTGTCTGACAACTCGTTCCACTTCCGGGTTTGTTCTTCCGAACGGGTCCGTTTGGCCTTCCTCTGGAGATCTTCTGCGCATGCTCGAGCGTAGCTGTAATCCCGCTGGAGTTTCCTTCGCCACTCATACGCAGTCCGTTCGGGAACGCTGGATGGCTTAGGGCCCAACATAGCTGAGATCGTACCCTTGGCGTCCCAACCGTGGACTAGGTAAAATGGGGTGTCCAAACGGGTAGCATCAAACGACGTGTTGAGCGCGAACATGAGCCTCTCTGCGTGATCGTCCCAGTCGCTTTGATCAGCTTCGGCGATGTAAGCCCGGATGGACCTCACCACAGTCTGGACGGAACGTTCCTGCTGCCCATTTGCCTGGGGCCTGTATGCTAACGTAGCTCGCTGCCGGCTGCCCAGAAGTTCTCTGAACCGGGTAAAGACCTCGCTCATGAATCTTGGATCCTGATCGTGACGCAATAAAGAGCTGGCTCCGAAGCAACGGAACACCCTCTCCTCATACGCCTCAGCGACATCCTGGGCGGTAGTGGAGCTCATCGGTTTGCACATCACAAAACCCGAAAACGCATCTTGGAACAGGAGCAAGAACGTGTTACCCCGTTCGGACTTCGGCAGGTGGGTTACGAAATCCATCGAGACCACCTCGAAAGGTTCTCTGGGTTCGATGTTCCCAGGCGACGGTCCAGGGTTGGGTGGACGCCCCTTGTCGCTGGCGCAGTCAGTGCACTCTTTGACGTATCTTTCAACATCTGCATACATCCCTGGCCAGTAGAACTCCAACCGGAGTTTCTCGTGCGTCCGGGTTATCCCCTGATGGCCACCTTGGAAATCTTCATGGGCGTAATGTAACATGTCCAGACGGAGTGCCTCTGGCACGACTAGGCGTAGCTCATCGGTCTTGTTGCGAGGTTGGTCCCTGTTGGACCGAACCAGTCGATACAGTATATCCCGAACGTCCAAAGCAAACAGGTCTGCCCGCTTAGACAGCTTGCGGATCTCCAGGCGGGAAAAGTCATCCAGGTCGCCTCTCAGGAACTTCTTCAGACTCATCAATTCAGGATCTGCGTCCTGGTGTACCTTGATCCGACGCCACCTCTCGGCTTGGTACTCGAGTGGATTCATAGAATCACCCTGATTAGGCTCCTCGCGACTCTGGCTTCGCGTTATCGCAGCCATGACTCTGGCCGCCATTGGCAGGGGAGCCGACTCCGGCCCAGGGTCTTCATCTGCGGGCGCCCCAGTCGTTGATTCTTGACTGAGCTTACCTGTGGAGTCGTCGCTCGGGGTCACTTCAGGCTTCATAATCTGTTCGTGGATCCGAGAGACTCGTACCAGGTGTTCCATTTCATCCGGGTCATTGATCGTACAGGACTCTCCGAGTGCTAGTGTCTTGGACGTTAAGTAATCTGCGGCCTGGTTGTATTCCCGCTTGACGTGTACCAGACGGATTGAGGTGAACTTCTGCTTCATCTCCTCATGCTCGGCCAGACGTCGCTGCAGGTCCGGCTGGTTGCAGTTAATCAGTCCTTGAGCCTGCTGGATGACAATCCGAGAGTCTCCAACGACAACCACATCCGGGATACCCCGGTCGTGGATCATCCTCAGCCCATTCAAGAGGCCTAGATACTCGGCGTCATTCACCGTAACACTATCCAGGATGAAGCCTTGCGCGGCCAGGACCTTCCAGCCGGGGAGTTCCCAGATGATGCAACCGCAACTTCCTCGCTTCGTTGAAGTCTTCGCGGCGCCGTCGAAACTCAGGACGTATCCGGCGAAGCTAGCTTCCAGCATCTCCACACTAATCACCGGTGGGGGTCTTACTTGGCCCTTAGCCGGATGAGCGATTCAGCAACTTCGTCCAGGTGCTCCCGTGGTGTTATGCCAGCGCCCAGGATTGCGGCCAGGCCGTCCTCGTCTCGCTTCACCTTCTGCACCTCCAAGTCCCAATGAAATAATGTTAATCCCCACCGGACATGTCGGCCGTCGGCAGTCTTGGACTTCAACAGCCAGGACAACACTGAGTACCTGGTGTACACCTTGATCGGGCAACCCTGGACGAGAGTGTTAAACACATCCAGGACCCGCATGACGGCAACTGCTTCCTTCTCGGCGATGTGGTATCGGATCTCCGCGTCGTTCAGCACGCGCCCCGTGAACCTCACAGGCTGGATCACCCCATCGTACTCCTGGCCGAGGACCGCACAGGCGGCCCAGCGATTCGCATGCGGGATAATCACGAACGGCTTGGTCCGGTCGGGGTGTCGCAACAGGGGTGTCGACACAATCTTCCGCTTCAGGATCTCAAATGCCTCTTTCGCCCTCGACAGATCCCGGCCGGACTTCACTTGTTCGTCCGTGAGCTCGTACAGGACCGCTGCCACAACTGGGAAATCCTCGATGAACTTGTGATAGTAATTAAGGCTTCCAAGAAATGACTGAACTCCCTTCAGGGTGGACGGGAACGGTAGATCCTGAACGCCCTTCGCAATCTTCGGAGTCGCACGCAGTCCTTCGGCACTAATCTCGTGGGAGAGATAGGGGATGCTCAATTTCCCAAACTCACAATTCGGCAAGCTGACCGAGATGTTCCAGTAGCGCAGCCGGAATAGCAGTGCGTTCAGGTCTTCACATAACTGGTCCCACGTAGGCGCCCCATGCGCGATGTCGTCGATGTAGGAACTCCGTCCGAGGACAGGTCCCAGTTGGGACGGCATCGGGATGTTGCGTTGGAACACAGTCATCTGCTCAGCCAGGACGGGGACACCAGCTCCGGCTTTCTCCCGTTCGGACTCATCCCGGACGGACGGGTCCAAACCAAGGAACTCAAGTACGTCCGGGTCCACCTGCTCTTCCTCTTCTCTGGGAAGCCGCACGAAACCCCACAGACAGTTGTTGATGACTGCTTGATATACGAGCGGGGCGTTCTTCAGCCCAAATGGCATGCGGACCCACTGGAAGTGTCCGAACGGGCAGATAAACGCGGAAATCAACTTCGCACGTTCCGTCATCCGGACCGCCCAGAATCCACTCGCCATGTCTAAACTCATGAACCACATAGCGGCTTCGAATCCAATCAGAAGATCATCGATCAGGGGCAACGGATAGCTGGAAAGCCGGATGAACCCATTGACCACCCGGTAGTCGATGCACATTCGGATGTCCACACCGTTCTTCTTGAGGACGATCACAATCGGGGAAGCCCACGGTGACAACGACATCTCGATCAGGCCTGTTTCCAGCAGCTTCTTCAGGAGCTCGTACACCTTCATCATCAAGTGGGGGGCAATGGACCTTGGTCGTTGAGCAACAGGTTTGGCGTCGCCTACGTCCAGGTCGCACACCACTCCTCTGGCAGGGGCCGGCGCAGCATTGCCATCTCCAAGGAAGATCTTACGGTGATACTCGAGTATAGAGCGTAGCTTCTGTTCCCCATCCGGAGTAGTCCGTCCGGGTTCTCCAACGTCCGCCTTGTCAATGTCACATTCGGGACTCAGATCTTTCAACTCAGGAAGCAGGGCCAATTCATCACGCAACTGGGACAGTATCTCGCTGCCCTCATGCAGATACACTCCCGCTTCCAGGTCGAGCTCCTCCTGATTGATCCGCATGCACCGATTGTACTCTTCTTCCAGCTTCCGCAGCGGAGTACTAGGCATCGATACAGTGGGTATGTCGGGTCCTTCCCGGTCGGACGTGTCTTCCGAACCATCACCATCCAGGTCAGATTCTGCCAAATCGGAGATGCTCAGATTCCACTCGTCGGAACTTGGATCTGACTCAGCTGCGGTGCCGGCATCGCTGTGGGTATCCCCGACAGTCAGACTCCGGACGGGTTCTGCTTCATCTCCATCTGAGACTCCCTCGACGGATCCCGCCCGAGACTCAACGGTACTCTGCTGAAGCATGACCAGTCTGTCCGTCTGGGATCCCGGCTCGGGTCGCATGAGGATACGGGTCGGCCATTCGCGCTGCGGTCTTTCCACAGCCGGGGGCTGCCGACTCCATTCAAGCTCGATCTGCTCCCGTTCGCGTGCTTCTGCCTCCGGGGACACCGTGTTCTCATAGATGAGCTGCTGCCACTCCTGGTACCGCTTACTTCCCGGCCGGACGAACCTTCCAAACCGGGGAAAGTGGCCGAACTCGACAATCCGAGCCACCGGAGTCCGGTTGTCGATCCACACTCTCTGCTTGGAGATGTTCACCACTTTCACCGAAGACGCCCACGACTTGGTAGCATACAGGATCTTGGTGACCCACCGATCGCCCCGGCCGGCCCAAACAACATCCAATTGGGGGTTGCTCTGGCCGTATCTGACTTTCACAATCGCGTGCTCTCCCGGACGGAGATAGATTCCTTCATCCGGGGTCACCGGGAGATCCAAACCCACTTTGTCGCGGCGCGGGCCGTCACACATCACAACAGTTTCTTCGTCTGGGAGCTGCACAAGTCCTTCTCGTACACTCAACCGCACTCCAGCAGCATACATGAAGTTCATCCCCAGAAGTACTTCCAATCCTTCGCCGATATTCGCCAACCAGACACTCATCACGTACACTATGCGGAAACCAAGGGTGATCTTCACCCGGGCGTACGACGTAATGTTCGTGGGAGCGCCTCCCAATCCGGACACCCTGATCGGCTCCGGCAACATCCGAAATTTCAGCTTGAGCCTACGCGCAAGGTCCAAGCTAATCATGCTTCCAGATGCACCAGTGTCCAAAAGTATCCTCGTTCGGAGATCATTCACCGCCCCATGCACTGTCGCCACTTCATGGCTTGCTTCAGGTTCGTGATCTTCCCACCAACCGTATCTCTGTCCGGGTTGCAAGAGGACTTCGACTTGATCATCTCCATCCAGGTTCTCCCGCCCAGAGCTCGCACAATTGGGGTCGTCAAGCTTGTCCTGAAATATAGCTGACATACATTGGTGGTTATCTGGTTTTCTCCTTCTCAACTCGGGTCCGACATTCACTAAGACACACAATCCTTTGGGTTTCGCCAGCCCGGCGCGTTCTGGATCCCCATCCAGCGGGCTTACTAGTTTAACGGCGATCCCGGATCGGCCTCTTCACCCAGCAATTTCTTGCGTAGGGGTGGAGGTAGGTCTTGTAACATCCCCTTCCGAGCGAGTGACTTCACGGCTTCCAGAGCGTCGTAATCTTCACAGGTTCCTTCATGGAGCTTGCCACAGCGTGAACACGGCTTCACTCTGCACGCGTATCCCGGATGGCCCTTCCGACTGCACCGATCGCAGACGATCTCCGCCCAGCAATTCTGCTCTTTGTGACCGAACTTACGGCACTTCTCACAGAACTCATTCCGGTCGGGGTTCTCCCGCCGGGGTGACTGCCATCCTGGCCGGGGCGATTGCCATCCTGGACGTGAATCTCCTTGTGCAGGCGGGCGCCATCCACTCTGCTCAATCGCCTTGAAAATGGCTTGGCGGAGCTCGGGCTCTGGGATCTGAGCGACGGTTGGGGCAGCCGGCGTCACCTCAGCCGGGGTGCCCCGGCTGGACTCCTTCGACTCCACTTGGGACGGCTTGTCTTCGACTTCGTCTTCGAAACGCACACGACCTTCCGATTCGCAGCCATATTCCCCATTTGAAGTTGCCACAAACGCACGACGCCTCGGCTTGAAACGGGAATCTTGTATGTTACCTGCTCGGAAATCCCGCCTGGGCGGTGGAGTGTCATAGCCCCCATCCAGGTTCAGGTCCTCCTGCTGTTCCAGGATAT
Source organism: Phytophthora vignae f. sp. vignae (assembly GCA_016169955.1). NCBI lineage: Eukaryota > Oomycota > Peronosporomycetes > Peronosporales > Peronosporaceae > Phytophthora > Phytophthora vignae. Next base: position 30,745 of record JABJUM010000047.1, read on the forward strand.
CTTCGAGGTCGTCCAGGCTGCGGATCTTCTGGTTGGCCAGGATGGCCTTCAGCTGGGAGTCCCGGAGGTTCTTCAGGAAACGCTTGACATGTTGCTTGCGCTCCTTCTTGGACTTCCGGTACTTGATCCCCGCCTTGACCGCAGCCTCGTTCAGTCTGTAGAAGAACTCCATCGGGGTTTCAGACGCCTTCTGCCGCATGGTGTAATACCGTTCAGACTCTGACGTCCGGAGCTTCAAGTACTTGCGGCGGAATTCCTGGACGAAGCGCTTCCAATCGCCCTGGACGTGCTTCTCCAGCTGGCCGCGCCAATTCCGGACGGCAGGCGACAACTTCATCTTGAGCTCGCGAACCTTGGTCTGGTCGGACCATCCACCCTGGACGGCGATGTTGGTGAGCTTCTCCCACCAGGTACGCCGATCTCCAAGCGGGGCCTTCTCATCGAACTGGCCCAACGTGCTGGAGTTGACATACGGGCGAAACGTCCAGGAGGTCTTGCCATCCCCAACCGTAGTTGACTCCACGGCCGGCGTGGCGTCCACACCATCCAGGCTGTCATCCGAACTGGAGCTGTCATCGTCCGAGCTCGAGGAGCTGGGGCTTGAGTCCGGGGACGAGTCGCGATCCCGGCCGCGTCCCTTGTGTGGCTCCTTCTTGCGGTCGTCCTTCCGGCGCTCATCCTTCTTGCGATTGTCCTTCCTGGGGGGCTCCTTCTTCTGCTCCAACGGCTCCTTCTTCACTGTCGCCTTGGTCCCTGGACGGGAGGTCCCCGTCGGGGCAACCTGCGTCGCCGTGGTAGATCGGTGTGCCGCATTAACTGCGGCCGGCTCATTCTTCACCACGGTCGGCCTTAGAGTCCTTGCTAGACGCGCGACGTCGACTTCCGGCAGTGTCGCCAGTAGCTGCTCCCAGCCGGCTTCGGTCATGTTCTTCTGTCCCGGCTGTGCACTTGCGACCGTTGCGTTTCCTGTGATTACGCCCGTTGCCCGTTCGGGGTTGTCACTTCCCGTCTGTATGGGAGTTGCCCGATTAGGGTCGGATGTTCCCCGTTCAGGTTGAGCTTGGGCAGATGTTGCTTGAAGGTTGCGTATCTGTCCCACGTGGAACCGCTGGATGTTCTGAGCCGACTCACGCTCCTGCGCACGCGCGACTTCCGACGCTCGCAACCGGGCTGCCAACTCGGCCAGGTCCTGCTGGGCCTGCCCAACCTGGGCGGCCATCTCGGCGGCGTGCTTCGCTTCGGCTTCAGCTAGCTGCCGGCGGGTGTACTCCGCAGCAGCTGCCTCCACACGTTCACGCTCAGCTCGCGCAGCTTCAAGACGAGCAGCTTCAGCGTTGGATTCAGCCATCAAGGACTGCGAGGCGGCCTGGGACACCTGGGCGTAGACCTCGTGCAGGTGTCGCTCAAGCTCCTGGGCCCGGCGCTCAGCCTCTCGTGCCTCTCGTTGGGCCTCGGCCAGTGCAAGCTCGGCTTCGACATCCCGGATGGGGTCCTTCCCCGTCGACACCGCTTCGCGCAACTTCGACAGCTCGGCGCCGAGTTGCTGGACCTGATGGAAGGTCGACACCGCCATCTCCGCCATCCCTGACTGGGCCGACAGGCTTGCCCGTCCGGACCGAGAGGACCAGTATGAACGCCTGGACGGACTCGAGCGTCTGGATGGGGATCGATCTCGCGATGACCTCCGGTTGGAGCGGCGGCGATGACGCCGACTATCTCCGTCCGAATCTGAGCCACTCGACAACGAGTCACGCCGGGAGCGTCGATGTGTCCGGGACCTCGTTGATGTGTGCGTCCTGGATGTCAGCCGACTGGCCACTTCGTCCAAGCGCGCCATATCGGCATCGGCCTGATCAGGGATCGGCTCTCGCTTGGGGACCACTTCGCGCGTCACATGGAAACCCACATCTCCGGCGCCGACTGACACACCAACCAGACCCCGAGCGGACATCGCCAAGGATCCCAGCTGGGGCATCGGCATGTGCGACGCAGCGCTGTATCCGAGCGTTGAGGTCGACGAATCCGAGGTGGTGTTCCTGGATACGTACGACTCGGACGTCTCGCCGTAGGAAGCTCGGTCGGAGGTGCCAACTATGCTCGGGACAGGGTCCGAAGTTGCACCTCTGGCCGAGGCATCCCGGGCAGACTCCTCGGCCGACGGAAACTCGGACGGCAACGACTCGAAGTGAGACGGCGGGGACGCAAGCGAGCTCTCGGCCCTCGGCGGCGCATGTTGCGGACGCTTGGGCGCAGGCTCACCGATGGACGATCCGCTCGGACTCCGGATGGGACGAAGACCTGTCAAGCGTAGGCGTAGGACGTAGGTCCGGCCTAGCAAGAGTTCGTAGTCATTCATCAATAGATCTCCATCCGCGTCTTCCGCGTGGTAATCCATGATCGGTGGCTTCTCTGTCTTCGCTTGGGCCTCCAACGCTGGCAGGATCTTGAACGTCGCTCCGACGACCAGCTCACGCCACTCAATGAGCTCAGCAGCAAGCAATCGCTGGACGTCTCCAACCAGGGTACGGATGGACATCGGCTCCACCTTGGACACTCGCATCTCCACCCAGGCCGGCACCAAGTTGACGAACTGGAAACCGGCCTCGAACAGGAGCGTCTGCAGGACCGCAACACACTCACGCGAGTCCAGCAACCCAGTCGGGATCTGGGCTCCAGCCAGGTCTTGAGCAGTCGACAGGTCTCGACGGCTGGGTGCCAGGTCAGCAAACCAAACTTCGGCCGGGTCCGACGAAGCCACCTTGGACGCCAGGTACTTGGACGTCGCAAGCGTCGCAGTCAACCACAGCACGGAGTCCGGGTGGGACTCCGGCCAGGCGTACTCCACGTTCGGTGGAAGCGTGAGCCCAGACCGGGCTCTCTCCCACCGGGACGCCTGCAATGCCGCGTACGCCTTCGCCGCTTGGACACTTGGGTGTTCGGCCGGCAGCTCTGTCGGCGGGTTACCCGGCTGGCCTTCACCGAGAGTTGGGTCTCCGGTTGGGCATCAGCGGGCGGGGTCACCGCCTTCGCAGGGACTGCGGCCGGCTTCTCCTCGTTGGCGGACGATGTCGGCTTGGGTTTGGCGGACACTTGCGCGTCCGGCTGCACATCTTGGCCAGGCAGAGAGGAGTCCGAAACTCGACCCTCCGCCTGGGGCTCATCCACATTGGCGCCTCCCTCAGACGCCTGGTTGGGTTCACCCTGGCCGGGATCCCCCTCCGCGGTCTTCGACTCCGCGCCCGCATCAGCACGTTCGGGCTCGCCATCCTTCGACACTTGGTGCGCGTCATTCGGGACAGCCGGCTCGGGTGCCGGTTGGGCTTGGTTCGAAGACCCATCTCCGGCCAGGGCTGCCTTACGCTTTTCAGCGTTCGCCTTCCGAGCATTGCGTTGAACCTCTTCCAGGCTCGGTTGCTCCTCGGGCGGCAGCCCCGCCGCACGACGCGATTGACGCAACGCCTCTCCGCGTCCTCGTCCTCCGCACCCTCCTTCGCGCATGTCTCCTCGCTTAGCTGTCATAGACGCTAGTTAGGAAAGTTAGCACACCTCACACCTATAAACTTACAAAATATAAACAACTCCGGTGAAAACCCTTAGTTCGAATCCGGGCACGCGCACCAGCTGAGGCGAGGCGGGTGAACGCCTGACCGCCCAGGTGTATAGTTAGCGCGCCCTGGATGTAGACTCCCGAATGGGGTGCACCCAGAACAGACCCTGGCCGGAAGTGATACACCTAGATGTACACTCCAACCGGGGTGGCGTGTGTCCTTGTGAACAATCCCTGTGGGTTCGTTTGTCTTCGTAACCAGGGGTCTTCAACCGTGGATGAATTGTCTTGATACTTGTAGGTCGCTAGGCAGCAGGGCAGAACGTAACCTTCTTGGACGTCGCCTCTGACAGCTCTCAGATAACCAAACAATACAAACAGATACAGAGTTACAGAGTTATATACAAACACATAGCCCTTCCTTATTCTTTGGACCGTGAAAGGGTCGGTCACTACTCCAGTCAACTTCAGCCGGGGCCCGAGACACTGGTCAATCCCGGCCGGCTTAGCTCAAGCGCACCACCCTCAGGTACTGAGGGAAAATAACACAATCAAGTACGTCCTACCACACAATAGCACTTAAATCAATACTTCCCACCTGGGGCTACTCCAACCAGGTGACAAGGTAATCGGTAATATGAAATGCGGGGCCTTCCTGTGAGGGACGAGCTCAACCGCAACTAGGAAATGAAATGGAAGTGGATCAACCTCGGGTTGGTACCCGGTACTCACCCCAACTTGGACTGGACTCTGTTGCGGGAGCTCGACCCAGATGTCACAGTTGCTGGGCCCTCACGCGTAGACTTAGTCGGTCCTCAGGAAATGCTCGTCCGGTGGGCTGCTCCAACTCACTTGCGCGATCCTTGGTAAAACGAACTCTGTTTATCTGTTATCTGTTGTCTCTCTTCTTTGTCTGTCTGGCTATCTTTTGTCGATCTTTACATACACTCCATCTTGACTTGTCTTCACTATGGTCTTGTCGTCGTAATCGTTCGCGGTACCTCGTAGCTTCTTCCAGCAAGTATAATCATCACTGGGTACGCAAACGAAGTTCAATGTTCCACGGAATCCGAACAGATCTTGGTCAGTTGACTTGGTCGGTCGGAAATAGCTTGGAATTTGTATACCGGATCCTCACATCTGGGATGGTATCTTCGTATGTGCATCCGGGATCCAGGGTTATCTCCAAGCAGGATCTTGTTCCACTTGGGCTTCACATCTGGGGTTTCTTGAGCAACTTCAGGGCTTCTGGGTCTTCACTCGATCCGGTCAGGCTCCTTTTGCGTTGGGCAGTGCACCAAGAGCAGGCGGCCTCCAGTCGGAGGCACTTCTACGCTCCCTTGGGCTTTGCCTCTCGTGCGGTACTTGGTTCCAGCCGGGGTCCACTCTTGGGGACATCTCCATCCGGGGTCACCCAAACCTTGTACACTGCCAACGCGAGTCCGGCCAGGATCCGCTTCTCCCATACGCCACGTGTCGCTGCTTCCTTTTCCCAGATTGAGCCTCTGAGCCAACCAATCACGGGCGCAGCTCGGGGAATCCCGGAAAATCTCCAATTCCATCGTGTCATTCTTCTGTCACGCGCTCCACTCTCTTCTGTCAGCCAACTTCCTTTTGCCAGCCTTCTTCTTTCTGTCAGCCGTCTTCCTGCTGTCACGCGCTCCACTTCTTTCTGTCAGCCTTCTTCTTTCTGTCAGCCTCCTTCCTGCTGTCACGCGCTCCACTTCCTTCTGTCAGCTACCTTCCTGCTGTCACGCACTTCACTTCCTTCTGTCAGCCTCCTTCTCGCCGTCACGCGCTCTACGCTTCACGCCCAATTCTCTTGCCTTTGCCACGCCGTTCACTCGCCACTTTCAGCTTTCTGATTCCATCAAGCGCTCCACCAGCTCCTCTCGCTGTTAGTCTCTATCCTTCTGGGCGCTCCTCTTTCGACCGCCTGCTCCTTCCAACTGCCAGTCTTCTGTTAGGCGCTCCTTTCGACTGTCAGCTGCTTTCTTCCTGTCAGGCGCTCCGCTCGACTGTCAGCCTTCTTCCTTCTGTCACGAACTTCACCCTCCACTGCTAGATACTCCCACGATTGAACCGCCTTCCGTTGCCGTGCTTGTCGACACCTCTCAAAGGATATCGGAGTGGGTATCAGGGCAACTGGTGGTTTGGGGGAGATTCTCCCTATTATAGGAACCGTTACATCACATAGTGTAAGCCACTCTATTCTAGTGGTTTTTGTGTGCGTTTGCGGCAACGATCTGTGCATTTACACCATATCCCACAGTTATCTGTGCTGGTCCCAAATCCTCTGTGGGATTCGCTTGATATGTTGTGTGGTTCATCTGTTCTGTCTGTGCGATTCAACCGCTCTCGTTGGGACCACCTTTATATTCTTGATGAGCGGGTATTCCTATCCTAGGGATTACTACCGAGGGGATCGTCTGAATTAAAAAAACGAAACATCACTTTGGTTTTTGACAGTCCATCATTTTGACAGGGCGCGATGGATCGCATGGCGGCGCAGATGGAGCGCGACCTGCGCTCCAAGTACAGCCACCTCATGGTGCAGTGGTACGAGGCTGTGGACTGGACGGAGCCGCTCATCGTGGGGCTGCTCTCCTTTCACGTGCTGCTGCTGGCAACGCTCTGGCTCACGCGCAAGAGGCTCTACACGCAGTTCGCGCTCTTTATCCTCATCATACTATTGGTGTTGAACACGGAGAGGCTCAACGCATGGGGAAGGGAGAACTGGCGCCTCTTCGCCACGCAGAGGTACTTCGATCCGCAGGGGGTCTTCATGGGCATCTTCTACGCGGGACCGCTGCTGGCTGCGGGCTTCTTCCAACTGGTATGTTGTCGAAAATAGTCCCCGAAATGGCGAGCTCGCATTAACTCAATGTCGTTTGTTGCTTTGTAGCTGCTCAGCATGAAGAACATGGTGGATATGGTGGTGATCGTCAAAAGGGCAGAGTACCGACAGCTACTCAAAGCTAAGAAGGACAAGTAGAGCCGTCACCTTGCCGGTCGTATTCAATTAGATTTAGGTAGACATCGAAGTGCTTCGAGCATGGATGATAACAACAGAAGACAAAAAGAACTTGAGAATAGATGGATCGGAAAACTGGACGCTATCATTTAGGCATCGACAAGCTTCGTCATCCTATACATCCGCTCTACCACTTGGCACGCAGCTCGTTGGGGAAGGCGGTCACGAAGTCCAGCCACTTCTCGACGTTCGGGTACTTCTTGAGGATGTCCTTGCCCACGACCTTGACGCGCTCAAAGACCGCCGTGTCGTCCTTCGAGGGGGACGAGCCGTTGACGAACGTGGAGGCAGCGAGACGCTTCTCCAGCACGTCCAGGGCCACCGAGCCCGTGGCCGAGATGAGCGAAGCTGAGCCGCTGGCCGACGGGGCCGGGGCCGCCTGCTCGTCCGGCTTCATGGCAGGGAAGAGCAGCACCTCCTTGATGTTGAAGCGGTTGGACAAGAACATGGTGAGACGGTCGACGCCGCAGCCCCAGCCAGCAGTGGGCGGCAGACCGTACTCCATGGCCGTGCAGAAGGCCTCGTCGTGCGGCTGGGCCTCGTCGTCACCGGCGGCGGCCTGCTCCATCTGCTCGATGAAGCGCTCGCGCTGCACCTTGGGGTTGTTTAGCTCCGTGTAGGCGTTGCAAATCTCGGCGCCGGCCAGGAACAGCTCGAAGCGCTCGGTGAGAGCGGGCTTGGTACGGTGGTACTTGGCCAGCGGCGAGTTGTACACGGGCTGGTCCATGATGAAGAAGGGCTTGGTCCAGTAGGCCTTGTTGTCCTCGATGAAGTGGCCCACCAGCTTGTCCAGCAGACGCGCGATGGAGCGAGGCGGCGCGCACTCGAGCTCGTACTTGGTCACAAGCTCCTCCAGGATGGGCAGACACTTCTCCGGGTCGTCGATGGGGATCGTGACGCCCGTGGCCTCCTCGACGGCTGAAACCATGCTTACGCGCTTGAACGGGGGCGTGAAGTCGATGGTCACAGGCTCCTCACCGGGCTCCTTCTGGATCGTGATCGAGTAGCTGCCCGTGATCTCTTTGACCATCTCAGAGAAGAGCTTCTCCGTGAGCGTCATGAGGTCGTTGTAGTCCGCGTAGGCCATGTAGAACTCGCAGCTCGTGAACTCGGGGTTGTGCGTCAGGTCGATGCCCTCGTTACGGAACTGGCGTCCGATCTCGTAGACGCGGTCCAGGCCGCCGATCACGAGCTGCTTCAGGTAAAGCTCCGGGGCCACGCGCATGAAGAGGTTCATGTGCAGGTCGTTGTGGTACGTCACGAAGGGCTTGGCCGTGGCGCCGCCCACGATCATGTTCATCATGGGCGTCTCCACCTCGAGGAAGTGCTGGTCGTCCAGGAAACGGCGGATGAAGTTGATGATCTTGGCGCGCGTCTGGAAGACGCCGCGCGTGTCGTCGTTCATGATGAGGTCCAGGTAGCGTTGGCGGTAGCGCGTGTCCTGGTTGAGCGAGAGGCCCGCGTGGCTCTTGGGCAGCATGTGCATGCAGGGCGAGAGCAGCACCAGCTGCTGCGGGAAGATGGACAGCTCGCCCTTCTTGGACTTGCCCGGGTGGCCGACAACGCCCACAAGGTCTCCACGGCGCAGGATGCTGTGGATCTTCGCAAAGGCCTCAGCGCTCTCGTACGTGCCGACGTCCGACATGATCTGCAGCTTCTTGCCGTCCGCGCGCAGGTCGTAGAAGACGAGCTTGGCGCCCGACGCGCGCTTGCTGTGCAGACGACCAGCCACCGACACGACCACGTCGGCATTGTGGCTGCCGGCCTCCACGTCGCCAAACTGCTCGTGGAACTCGGGAAGCGACGTGGACACGTGGAACTTGTGCGGGTACGGGTTCACGCCCTGCTTCTCCAGCTCCACGAGCGCCTTCTCGCGGTTGGCGAAGTACGCGGTCGGGTCCAGCTCCTCATCGTCGGCAGCGGCGGCCGAGGCGGCCTTCTTGGGCTTGGCGGCGGCCTCCGCGGCCTTCTTGGCGGCCTTCTCGGCCTTGGCCTTGGCCGCCTTCTCCGCCTTGAGGCGGCGCTTCAGCTCGTTCTTGCTGATGGGCGCGGCGGCGTCCGAGGTGGCCGGGGCGGCCGGGGGCACGTCCGTCGCGGGGGCGTCGGCGGGGCTGCTCATAGTTAGGTGACGATCGTCCGGAAGAGGCTCGTGGGGGGGTCGGCCGTTTTGGATAATGGGAACTTGATTGGCTCCAGGCTTAGTGAGCCTGAATATGTATTAGGAAAGGTTTTATGTCCTGTCTAGGCCCTCTCATATCCGATTTCAATGTGGTACACACCACGGAGTTTCACAAGAAGCGCAGTCGGACCACTCTCCCAAGCGACGAGCGAGACAGATCCGATCCGCCCCGAGGTGCTGAGGTGCGCCCACGTCCACAAAGGCGTCTTCCTTCTCTCCTTTCCGCTTCTGCACCCCTAGAAGCAAGAACTGACGCCAGTGCTGGCCTCCATTCACGGTATCGATCGATACAGGCGGAGCCATGACCAAGGAACGGATAAGCTCGGCGGAGCTGGCGCAGCGCAAGGAAGAGTACTACGGTACGACGGGGGGGGGGAGAGAGAAATAGGAGCTCATACACGAATACTTTGTAGCTGGCTTGAGCTTTGCTGTGAGACCTTTTTGAGAGCTGACTACCGCTGCGCTAATGTCTACGTGTCGCCATTGCAGAGCTGCTGGCCACCAGTGACAGCTCACTCCGAGAAGTGCTGAACCAGAGAGGCGGCCTCGTGCTCGCTCGCGTCGGACGCTACCAGCCCTGGCCTGCGAGAGTAAGCTCGATATCTCTATCGCTTAAGCGTTTGGATGCGATGGCTGGAGCTGTCGAACTGACGATTTATTCTTCTTCGGCGACTGCAGTTTTGCGAGCCGGGGGAGTTTGCCAAAATGGCACGGTATCGGGCCAAGAAGGGTCAAGCCTGCGTCTACTTCTTCGGCAGCAGGAACTAGTACGTGGCGCATATTGTGAAGCCCTCAGCAGGGTTGCAATGGTGGAAGGTGCCGTCGAAACTGACGGAGAGCTGCTGCTTCTGGTGTTTTTTTTATTGCGACGACTACAGCGGCTGGGTCTCGAAATCGTCCATCCAGCCCTTCCCAGAAGACCTGATCACTCTTACAGGGTCGGCCAAATACAACCAGGCTCTCATCCAAGACGCGTTGGACGAAGCCAAGTTCGTGCTGGACGTGACGGACGAAACGGGCAGGCGCTTCTTTGACCGCATGTGAGTGTCCCCGCGTAACTGATTGACCTTTGTGCTGTTATTTACCGCTTCCTTGCTTTCGATGGTAGTATGGAGCGCAAGGAGGAAGCTGTCGATCTGCCCTGCGAGCGCTGCAATCGAGTGGACGACCACTACTCGCTTCTTATTCTGTGTGACGGCAAAAACTGTAAGCGGGAGTACCATATGAACTGCCTGAGCCCGCCATTGGAGTCGATCCCCCCTGGAGATTGGTTTTGCCCGGACTGCGAGAAAGATCAGGAAAAAGAGCGTGAAAAGGAGCAGCTAAAGCGAGCGAAGGCTGAAGCGGTGGATAAACAGGACGCTGGCGGTGCCGAGGTGACTGGGGTCGATGGAGAGTTGCCGGTAGCCAAGACTCCCTCGGCGAAGAAGGTGAAGAAGCACAAACTGAAGTCCAGGGATGGCACTGCGAAGCGCCGCTTGGCATCCACTTCGCCTGATCGCGTCGGAGTCTCAGTGAAAAAGCCCCGTGCAGGTCGTTCGTCGTCTCGGGAAGTTTCGCCACCGCCAAGAACGACGCTGAAGCGTTTGGATGGCAGGAAAAAGAAGCCGTCTCAACTCTCAATTCCTAGCAGCAGGGCTCAGCTTTTGTCCGACCCGGAGAGCGGCACAGCCGACGACGAACAGCAGTCAGAGGAGAAATGCCTGCTTTGCGGCTTTGGAGGAGAGCTGATCGTGTGCGAATTCCCAGCGTGTACCAAGGTATACCACCAATTTTGTTTGGGCGCCTACCCGTTCCCGAAAGATGAAGACGCGACTTGGTATTGTCCTCGCCACACGTGCGTGTTGACGGGGGAGAAAGAGCTGTGTGAGGACGGGGAGAAAACAACCAGTAAGCTGAAACATCCGTCTCCTCGGAAGGTGAACGCCAAGAATGTGCTGTGGAAGTGCAACCAGTGCCCTCTTGCTATCGCGGAAGAAGCTCTCCCTCAGGTAATCACTGAACCTGCATAATTGCTTGCTAGCTGAAATATTGACACGCTACTGTGTGTGTTTAGCTACCGCAGGGACAGATTTTCTCCAAGAAATCGCGGACATTCGTGTGTTCTAATTGTCACCTCAACGCGCCAGCTAAGGTTCAGCTTGCGAAAAGACTGGAAAAGATCTGGTCAACGTTGGCAACGAATCAACAGGGAATGCCGTTTTGTGGACCACTGTTGTGTGGTGTTGAGCCTGTGGACGGACAGTCGGAGGATACTCGGACACAATTGGACCTATTCAAAGTGCTGGCGAGGATCCGACGATTGGAATATAACGAATCAGCTGCATTTTCACGAGATATCGACGAGGTGGTGGCGAATGCCCTGGATCTGATCGCAAACCGCTCGTTCCCGTTGATGGAAGCAGCGAAAACGTTAAAAATTATTCGCAACGAGCAGTTCGCAATCCACCAGCAGAAGCTTGACTTTCTGGATACTAAAATCCGACGCCTTCAGACTGATGGAGAAAATGGACGTGAGGACGATGGCGATTTGGCGGATGCGGACAAGAAGAAATGGCCACTTCGATGGCGCCAGGAATGTGGGCCATTCGAAGACAAATATTACGCGCTCCTGGACGCAAAGTCACTGGAAGAGTGGGCAGCGCTTGTTTCAGCAGCGCCCTTATATGCAAGTGGGGACGAGTTCGATGCTCGAAGTGCTGTCGGAGCGGATATGAGTGACGAGTTAAGTGGGGGCGAAGATGAAACTCAGCAGCGAAGCAGGAGTCCGTCATTAGGCTCCGCGAATGAGTTATCTGGCCCTCCAGCTGCCACTCGGGTGGAATCAGGCCTAAGCTTGTCGGAAGGAACGGATGTGATGATCGCCATTGGTGATTTGTCTAAGCCAGGCTGCGGCATCCGGAAACGGAGGTTCGGTGGTGAGCAAACGAAGGAACTAGACAGCATGGATGCCCGCGAGTTTTTCCTGTCGCCATCAACCAGCGAGATGCAGCACATGTTTGACCAGCAGTCCACCCTTCTCCGCAGCGCATTAGAGGCGCACTCAACACTGCAGCGATCATGGCTAATCAGCCAGCAAGATATGCTAGGTCTTGGTGGGCGTGGGGGGTTCTCTGTTGGAGAAGGTCGACTTGCTGCGGAACTACGACTCGCGAACAAGGTACGCGAAAGTTTGATATCTAACCTCGCATTCTATCATTCTAATCTGTTTTGTGCTGCGCAGAACCTCCGACAACGGTTGCGAAACAAAGACAAATTGGTTGATCAACTGACCTCGGATCACATGGCACTGCGAGCAGAAGTGATCAACCTCCAGCGAGAGCTCTCGCAAAGCAAGGTAAGAAGGCAACGAGTATTAGCTATTAGCATTGGACTAACCATACGTTTTTGGAAGATCCGCGCCAGAGAGCTGGAAGAACAGATTGCCACGACTGGAAGCATCAATCAAGACCGCCCCAACGACATTCATACCGGCAACAGCAAGACTGTTGCTTCCAACGGAGAGATTGCAGCTACACCAGATCGAAGTACGGTTGAGGAGCACATGTTCTAAGAAGCCCAGTGCTACGCTCCCTCCGAAGATGATGATATGCTTCACGGGTTCTAGCTGGTAGGCCCAGCCTCTTCGCGCGTCTGAGGGTTCTCAGCTTCGATGTGGGACGCAGTCAGCGTGAAGAGCTCCTGGGTGGCCCAAGTAAATGGCGTGCAATATCATGTGAACACCTAAAAGCACGGCATTGTTGTAACTAGCGCGGTGGTCTTTCGCTCTCGGTTAATGAAATGCTCTATAATGTGCTGTCCGCTGCGGATACAATGCCAGGAGAAGACAAACGTTCGGTTGTCGGATCTTAAAGAGATTCCGAGTACCCGAACACAATCTCGTGCTCTACTGCAGACGCAGTCATGTTCCACATCTCGGACGAGTAGATAGTTGGCTCCGTCAGCGGCATCAGGAGCAGCGAGAACGCGTAGATGCCGAAAAAATAAGCTCCGAGGAGCACTGAAGATGCCACAAACAACTCACTCATGTCAGCACACGTTCGCTACCGTCGTCGATACAGATTAAGAACGCACCAAATCGATAAGGGTGCAACGAGCTCTCCGGGTTGAAGAAAGAAAGATCCGGGAAGCCCATTACGTTGCAAAAGACGTGGACGAGGAAAATTGACGCGAAGTGTCCTACAGTATGGAAAACCAAAAACAAGAAGATGTGAGATGACGATCACAAGCAACAGCTACACCAGCCATGAACGACTATGCAAAACTAGAGAAAGAGAGCCAACCTGTTCTCAAGAAGATGAACGTGGCATATGCTCCGAAGAGAGAGGTGTAAATGAGCTGGAAACCTGCATACCATCGCACAAACCGCGTCAGAAACCCTAGCGGCAATACTGCCATAGCTCCCAAAAAGAAATACCTACCAACAGTCAATGCGGCATCCTTCGGAGATCGGCCGTGTCGCACGTACTCCATGAAGTGGTGCAAGTGGGCTGAACGCGAAAAAAAATACAGCCAGTAAGTCTCACTTATCGCACCCCAAGTGATTGTACCACAAGCGCCGTACCCGCTCCAAACATCAGCGGGCTGCCCAAAACGATCTGCTTGACAGTGAATTCCGCGCACACAAGCAGCGGAACCATGCAGCTCCGGAACACAAACTCTTCCGTCAGCGGACCCTGCACACAACACGCACAGCTCCGTCAGCACAGCACAGCGTAACCAACTCCACCTCCTCCTCTACGATATACTAAAACCCCATACCAGGACGTAAGTGCGCAGTGACGGAAGGCGGTCGTGCGTGATCGAGTAGTACAGCGCCGAGTTTTTGATGGCAAACCACAGCCCGTTCGAGTGGAATTGCTTCGACACGTTCAACAGCCGCAGCGCGTTGGCCAGCAGCGAGCCCGTGAACAGCACGGCCGTCGTGAATAGCGGGATGATGATGGCCTGCACCAGCCCTTCCCAGCGGATGCCCAGCCACTGCGCGAACGACATGCTTGCCTCATCCTGCGCAACAGTCCAAAGCTCGGTCAGCTGAGACCAAATACAATACCTCGAGATCACTTGGCTCTAGGTACTGTAGGCAGCACCGTACGTGGTCGTAGAAGACGGCGAGCACAAACGGGCAAATGGCGCAGAAAATGCAGATCAGCAGGAAGCGCGCCAGAATCTGCAGCAGCAGCAGCAACAGCAAGAGAGAAAGAGGAGGAGGATAAAGAGTCAGAGGACAGCGGAGACCGAGAGCTCTCTCTGTATCTCTGACGTACGTGCGTGGGGTGGTCGCGCGGCAGCCGCCGGATCGCCTGGGGCAGCGTGTAGAGCACGCCGACGTACGCCGCCGCCATGCAGGAGCAGGCGACGACGGCCGTCGTGGCGGTCACACTGAATCGCATCTTTCCGGCCCCGAGAGTGCAGTAGGTGCGGTGCTGCGTCGGAGACGCTCGAGCATAAAGTGGCAGATGGCGATTGGTCCATTATGACGTACAGTTTCGGCGAATCAGACGCCACCTGCTGCTGCGGAGCCAAGCCCAACCAATTTGACAAGCTACCGCCAAGAGCCATGGCCGACACGCACATGACGGACGCCAACGCGCCCGAGGAGACGGAGATCGAGGTCATCACGGCCGAGGAGACGACGCAGGAGTTCGACATCGGCGAGGCCCCGCAAGGTGCGCGCTGCTCGTGGCTGTAGAAGTCTCAGACCGTTCTCTGACTTGGCATTCGTTAACTGTAACTCAGACGACGATGAGGACGCCATGGAGGACGTGGACGACGACGGCAAGATCTCGGCGGAGGACGCCGACGTGCGCGACGACGCGGAGATGGTGAGAGCTTTTTCAGGGTGTTATCGTGGGTGGTGTGGGTAGACGCTTACGAGATGGCTACACTTGGGTTTATCAGGTCTTCAACAAGCACTCGGGCCCCGTATACTCGATCAAGGTGAACCCGGTGGACCCGCGCATCGTCATCACTGGCGGAGGCGATGACGTCGCTGTCATCTGGAACCGCGAGGACGGCAATGTGCTGTACACGCTGTCGGGCCACCAGGACTCCGTAGTGAGCGTGGACTTCAGCTTCGACGGCAAGTACGCGGCCACTGGCGGCTACGACGGCGTCGTCAAGATCTGGGACGTCGCTACCGGCAACTTGGTGCAGAACCTGGAGGGTCCCTCGCAGGAGGTCGAGTGGGTCTGCTGGCACAAGAAGGGCAACGTGGTGCTGGCGGGATCTGGCGACGGCACCGTGTGGATGTGGCTAGCCACGACGGGCGAGTGCATGCACGTGTTTGCTGGACACGAGGACGGCGTGACGTGCGGATCGTTTACTGGTTCCGGAAAGGTGCGTAGATGCTGGTACTGTGCTGGTTTATAGTTAGTGGTGTCTAACATTATAGTGTGGTGCAGATGATCGTGACTGGCAGCACTGATGCGACTGTGCGTGTGTGGAACCCGAAGACTGGCGAGTGCAACCACGTCTTCCGAGGGTACGCTGATACGCTGGATTGTGTAGTTCGCCGAGTGTCTCACAATTTACTTGTTCTGAATCGAGTAGCCACGGCTTCCACGAGGGCCCTGTGACGTTTGTTGCCAGCCACCCCAGCGTACGTAGTCACCTGCATAGTCATAGCACTTTTGTCGATTAAGAGGATACTGACCGCGTGTGGTTTGTAACTTAGCAACCGCTGGCGCTGTCGGGCTCGCAAGATGGCACTGCTCGCCTCATCCAGGTTCAGACGAAGCGTGTGCTCGCTACACTTTCGCACGATGGCGTTGACGCTAGCATTGCTGGAACTGTCAACGATACTGCGACTTCAACGGAGAACTCGGTGGAGTGGTGCGTGCTAACTTGATGACTTCGATACTGTTAGCATCGTTTGCTGATGACTTTTGCTTTTGTGCGCAGCGGTGGATTCTGCAACACGATGAACTGGGCAGCCACAGGGTGCCTCGGCGGATACCTGCGCATTTGGGATCTGGCGACGAACCAGGTAACTTTGGTGTCTGCACTCAATCCATCTCTTATGACTACTGACAAACTTATTTTCAATACATCGCAGTGCCGCCACGTGTGCCGCCACCCTGCAGGTGTGATCAAGCTCCTGTGGCACCCCACGCTGCCGATTGTATACTCGTGCACGGTGGAGGGTCTGCTCTACGTCTGGGATGCCCGGACAGGACAGCTCATGAAGACGCTGGCTGGACACACGGACATGGTGCTCGATATGTCCTTCATCCCTGCCTTCGAGGGCAACCCTGTCGCTGGACTTCTTACGGCGAGTGACGACGAGTCTGTGCGACTGTTTCGCGTCGACAACTAGGTGAAGGTGTTAAACACGACTTGAACGCGTTCTCTTTGACTTGCAAGAATTGTTCATACGCGTCATCGACGAAATCCATAACTTCAAACCGCACACGGCGCGGTCCTCAAGACGTAACTATGCTCAAAATGCTGTGTATGAATTGCATATACTGCAGATCTCTACTACGCGAATGTGAAACTAACCGTGCGCTCGATTACATCGGCGTTAAGTTACGCCTCATACAATCTGCAAGAGCCAGGCAAGCAACAGACATTAGCCTCATCATCCCGATAAAGTGGATCAGATAACGAAACACGTACACTTCGTTCTGGAAACTGGATCCACTGGCCGCAGCGTCAGCGTGCGACTGATACTTGAGCGTTTCGTTCTTGCCAAGGTCGACGAGCGCCTGACGGAAGCCCCGTCCAATAGCCTTCTGGCGGTCCTCAGCGTTAGCTGTTGCACTCCAGATGGCGATACGGTCCTGCGCCTTGCGCACACTAACTACAGCGCCGCAGACGTCGTCCTCGTCCTGTAGCGTCTCGCCGATCAGCGACAGCATCTGCAGCAACCAAAACTTCATTAGAGCTATCCAGAGACTATTGTCGAAAGCGCTGCAACGTACCACGTAGAGCCAGCACTCATCTAGTCGCGCTTTCCGCGAGCGAGGGTTGGTGAAGATCCACTTGCCTCCCTTGGCGTTGATGGGGTCCTCCCACATGGGCCGGATACCCTCCTTAAACAAGTGGTAGTTGCTGCCGATCGAGAGCTTCGTGGGTGCCAGAATGTTGTTGTACAGGCTGCAAGAGTCCACCACCACAATGCACACCAGTCAACGTCCGCCGCACAAATCCATGCACGTCCCGCATAGCTGTCCAATCCTCCGCCCAATAAACTAAACTACTGCAAAATGAACGTACCACCAAAAGTCCTCCACCGTGTTGAAGGTGTAGACGTTCTTGAGGTTCTCCTCCCAGGACTCGTTCGAGTTGCGCTTCTTCGGGTTGTCGTACCACAGCACCCATCGGTTCTGCAGCGGGTGCTACTCGTCATCCACACACAAAGCGAAGAAAACACACACGCAACAATGCGCGTCAGCCACACTGCACTTTCCCTCCTTCTCTCTGCAACGGTGCAGTCACGTTAATCACCTTGGTGGCCACGTCGTCCACAGTGGCGGGGATGGCGACCGTCGTGTCCTTCTGCTCCTCCACGGGCTGGGAATCCTTCACGTTCTTCTGCTCGCTCATGCTGCTGCTGCTACTGTGCGTTGCTGCTGTGTGCTGTGAGTGGTGTGTAGACTGGTCTACTGCTGCTGCTGCTGCTGGCGTCGAGGAGCTCTCCGTCGACGCTGTGTTGCGTTCGTTCTCTTTCTGGTGGCGATTGATGCGCTCTCCCTCGGCGGTTGGTTGGCTCAAAAACGAAACCCACTAAAGCGAATAGTGACATCAATAGTTTTTGCCCTACCCTGATACAACCACCCACACTTGGCTTTTGTATGCCTGGAAGTTTCCTTTTTGACTTCAACGTGCACCAACACTCTTGCATCGCGGTCCACGCGTCGCTATTGCGTGCGAGTCTGCCGCCATGCCGAGCGAGTATGAGGACAAGTACCTGCTGCTGCGCGATGAGAACACGGCGCTCAAGAAGAAGAAGAATGAGCAGGAGGCCACCATCAAGCGGTGCGCCACTACGCTGCGACGTGGGGCTGGATACACCTCTTAACCCCGTTAAATTGAATGTTCTTCCTCAGCATGTACACGAAGCTGGCGATGATCGAAGAGAAGCTCAGTAAGAAGCGGCAAAGTGAAGGCAAGAACAACCAGGACGACCCAGGTACAGTACTACACACAGGAAAGATTCAGGCCTCTGTAGGCCTAACTAAAGTATCTTATCGGTTCATGCAGAGACTGGAGGTAACAAAGCTGCGGTTCTCCCTGTGAGACGAGATCTGGACACGGAGAAGTTCATCGCTGCCTTGAAGAATGAGAACGCAACGTTGCGGAAGAAGAACCAGTCGCTGATGGAGAAGAACCGCTGGCTGGAAGAACAGTGTCGACAGTCCGGCGCCTTGAAGCGACTCGGCAGCGGTGCGGCTCCGGCTTCACGAGGACCGATGCAAAAACGCCCACCTGCTGCTGCTGCTCGAAACCCACCTAGTAGAAGTGTTGGCTTCGCAGGTAATACGCTGGAGAAACAGGCTGAAAATGCGCGCAAGTTGCACAGAGAAACCTTTTCGGGGGATTTGGAGGTGGCGCTGAAGAAGCGGTTGGTGATCGCCGAGAAGCAGTTGGTGAAGCTGCAAGCCGAGAACGAGCAGCTTCGCTCCAATAGCAGTCGACTGCAGTTGAAACCTAGACGCGACAATAACGAGGACTCCGGGCCGAGCGATGGCGAAGATGATAACATGGAAGCTAACAAAGAGCCAACGAACTTGGAGTTGGAGCAGATGAAGCGCGAGCTACGCGACCGCCAAGCACAACTAGCGATCTTGAATGCACGCTACGAAAACCTGGAATCCAATGCACTGGCGGAGCGTGAAATCCAGGAGAAAACACTCGGACAAATGGAGCAGATGAACCGCCAGGTGCATAAGCTTCGAACCCAGTTGCAAGACGCAGTGATGGAAAAGGAAGAGCTGGAGATTCGCATAATGAAAGCTGGCGATCAGGAGAAGGACATCGCACTGCTGCGTGAACAAAATCGCCGTCTCGAGGAACGAATGACGTCACTGTGTGAGAGCCCATTCATCAATGACGCCTTCCAACGTAAAGAGCGCATCGACAAGCTTTTCGATTTGGAAAAGCTAACGCAAGAACAAAAGGCGACAATAACTCACATGACAGACGAAAACCAGAAGCTTCAAGGTGTCATTCGTGAGCTTCAGAGCAGTATCAAGCAACTGAAGCAGGCAAAAGATCGTGTTGAGCAGGATTTAGCGCAAATGGCGCACCATTTGATGGAGGAACGAAATGCACGAAGCCTGGAAGCCATGAAATCGACGGCTAGCAGTGTGCCAATACCGAGACCGGAGCCTTTGGTTATTGTCCGCCAGCGTACACCTGAGCCGCAGCCCCAACCTCCCGAAAAGCGAGACGCTTGCTCCTCACCTGTGAATAACAATGGATCGCCAGGAAGAAAGCCAGCCCCCTCGCTGACGGTGTAAGCATTCTACGAGTTGCTCAAGTTTGTGGGTTTGATACTGATGTTTGTGTATTTGCTTTCTGTTCTGTAGTGGTGGAGGCGTGGTAACTCGCAAATATGGAGACCTTCCTTCAGCTGCAAACTTTCTCGACGCGGATGATGACACCAGTGTTAAACACTTGCGCAATCGCGTACACGTTCTTCAAATCGCGCATTTGAAGTCGATGCAGGAGTTGGAACGCTGTGAGAAAATGCTACAAGCCCAAACGAATATCAACCGCGAGCTTGCCTTGGAGATCGAAGAACTGACAACGTCGAAGATTTCAAGCTCAAACCGGCTACAACGTCGAATGAAAGATCTCGAGCTGCTGTGTGAAGAGCGTCAGCAACGAATTCACACCCTCCAAGCCGAAATTAAACAGTTAAAATACGCCCGAGAGAAAATGCTGCTCAAGGCTCGAGAAGCAGAAGAAGAATGCTCTGACGTTTCAGCGAGTGATGATGAAGAGAGCGAAGTGGCGTCTTTATCCGAGTCTTTGATCTTAGCCTCAAGGGATTTAGCTCCTGGTGAGCAACTTCTCGAGCTGGGGATTGTGAGCGGAAATTTTGACAGTAGTGTGGTTGGGATCAACTCGTCGACCTTTGTATTGTGCGACTTCTACGACTTTGAATCGCAGTCTACACCGCTTCTCATGGGGAATCGCCCGGAGTATAATTTATCGGCTACGTTTAAAGTGACGGTGGATGGTTTTTTCTTACGCTACTTGGCCTCGGAGTCTGTTGTTCTCGAGGTACATCAAGCTATTCGAGGGGATTTTAAGCTGATCGGCAAAGCCTCTGTCCGTCTTTCCAAGTTGCTGCAATCGAAGGGAGTCGTGAAAGAACCCTTACTTGCTGTCAAGTCAATGTGTTGCAATCACGCCGGTGGAGCTTCCGTATTGGGAACATTGAACGTGATTCTAAGACTGTCTACTCCAGTCTCAGAAATTTGGCAGGTACATCTCCGCTCTTACCCGCAGGATGTTCTGCTGCTTTCATCAGCAGGAAAAAACAGTGAACCCGAGACCCCTACAGATGTACTAGGTGACGAAGACCTCAACGCGGATTCCAGCCATTGCACGAACGAGCTGCAAGTCACGGTATTTGCATGCCGAAAGCTGCGTTCTTACGGTAAACGGTCGTACGGATCAGTGTCTCGAGTCCCGTCATCGTACGTGCATTACCAGTTACTCGGTTTTCCAGACGTCTTCACGAACATTGTACCGGAATCAGCAAACCCTGAGTATGATTTAAGCTACAGTCGACAGGCTTTCGCGTTAGAAGTCGACGCAACTCTTCTTCGTTTTTTGTCGAAGTTCCGGTTCTGGATAACGGTGTTTGACGACCAAGTCGATCTCGACGACAATGCTCAAGAAGACGGAGTTGTGGGGAAGTGTGGACTAATGCTCTCAGATCTCGTCAACGGTGAGAATATCCGAGGGTGGTTCCCCTTGAAAGATGAAAATGATCAGCATGCTGGAGATATTTCCGTTTTGATCCAGTGGAAAGATCCTTTCCAGGTGCTTCAGCTCACGTCCTCGCAACGCGCGAGGGGAATTAATGGGCGTCCAATCGACATGCACTCGCTTGACTTCGATCAGCAGCATGCGTTGCTGGCGATGTTTCCTTCAGATTTAGATGGGCGGATAAACTATCGACAATTTTTACACTACGCGGCTCCGTCGGAAGAGTTGGAATTGCTGGTAGCGAAGCTCAAGGAACGCATCGAATATGCAATCGATGCGGAGTTGGTGGCTTCAGTTGACGATGTCTTCACGATAGCAATGGAGCCGAAACAACGGAAGCGCATGATAATCTCAATGGATGCTCTAACCAAAGCAGGTGAAAAGCACGGCATTTTTCTCTCGGACTCAGAGCGACAGCTTCTGCTAGCAACATTTGGGGTTGCTGACAGCCCCACGGACAGCAAATCGGTGGTAGCACCGGGCACAGACAGCAAATTGATCTCGTTGAGGTACTTATTACTGCATATCAATCCTCGATTGGGTTGTGTCGAGCGGTTGCTCTGCCACAAAATGCGGCAAACCGTGCGTCGATACGTGCAAGAGCAGAAGAAGCGAAAATCTGCAGATGTTGTGCCCGCTCCAAAGATTTTTGAAAAGTTCGATGAAGCGAAATCGGGCAGAATCAGTCGATCAGCGTTTAGAAAATGCATGGCTGCGCTAGGATTCGAGCTCATGAGTGTGGACTCAGAATACCGTGAACTTGTTCGAGCTCACACGCAGCCCGGGTCCGATGTCGTCGCAAGTGATTCGATCGCGGAGGAAGCTGCACCTCAATGTCGTGGCAGTGTCGATCTGGACGAGGATGTTTTAGAGGATGTAGCTACAAGCGCTAAGCAACTAGTGAAGCAGCCCGCGCGGCATACTCGTGAAATCGAGAAGAAATCTGGAATCGCAGTGAAGAGGGCTGGGTCACCAACGCTAGATGTTTCGGAACCTAGCGTTAGTACCGTGGCAGCTACAACCGAGTTCCAGCGACGCAAACAAGCTTTCGCGGACAGGATGAAGGCGATCGCTTCCGCTAGCAGCAAAAACCTCGTGTACGAGCAGGTGGAGAAAAGGCTGCAGGATCAGAGAGTGAAAGCAAAGGAGAGGAGAGGTGAGGTGTCTCGACAGGAGGTTCTTGAGCAGCAAGTGCGTCAACTTCATGTTCCTAAAAATGTTCACCATGATGCGGCACGGACTTTACAGAAACATTATCGCCAGTACAAAGAGCAGCAGCAACAAATCCGTGAAATGAGTCATGCGAAGACAACGATTTTGGACGCCGATAGTCAACTCCAAGCAATTCTCGCTAAGTGGAGCTTTGCTGATTTGAATGGTCTCGAAGATGCAATCCTGTCAGAAATCGAGCGCGATGCCCCAGAAGCTAAACGTACCAGACTGCTTTCGAAGAAGCAGCTTGGCTATTTCCTGTCCAAAGCTCCTCGGATGGCTTTACCGCCTGCGTTGCTGTGGCAACTTATGGAGTACTTCTCCGTTAAGGAAACTGGGATGGTAGCGTATCGAGCACTTCTCAACTTCCTGTTCTCTACATCTACTGAAGAAAGTGAACGGGGACAGAAACAACGATTGTCAGTGGTAAGACGATTACTCGTTGACGTTGGGTATGCATCCCACATTTTTGTTTCGGCTGGAGATATGAAAGGGGCGGGTATTATTTCCTTCAAGAAGTTCCGCGAGTGTCTGGTAAGACTTGGCGTCCAGCTCTCTGCGAAGGAGCTACATCTTGTGACTATCTTGTTCGATGCGAATGGTTACGAAATTCTCTACCATGCACTGTTTCAGCTACTCACACAGCTGCCTCACTGTCAGCAGTTGGCAAAAGCTCTGGAACGGTGCCATCGGTTTGGTATCGCTCTGTTACGAGAGAAAATCTTGACATTTATAAGCTCGGACGATGGATCTATGACTCAGGAAGAACTACTTCGTGTTCTAATGATGCAAAAGTCGGATGGCGCCCACTTTAAGCCCGAGGATTCGAGTGTGCTCTTCCGCATGATCGCAGGAAGTGCTGATAGCACAAAGCGGGTTTCAATTGACGATCTCTGTCTACGGCTTGAAGCGGCGGCAAAGTACAGCAACAAGGCTTTGTCCGACGAGTGGGACAAATACGATATGCATCAGCTCCAGCGATTAGCTTGGAATTGCCGAAAGCTCATCTGTGGAAGCTACTCCGATTTGAAAGACGAGTTCGAGAGGTTCGACTGGCAGGCTCGAGGTTTTGTCTCTTTAACGGAGTTTACCTCCATTGTACGCCGGATTGGATTCGTATTGTTCACTGAAGACCAACTTAAAGGGATGGCTAAAAGTTTCGGTGTCAAGACAAACGGATCGTTCGGTATCAACTATCGGCAGTTTTTGGACTGGACGACGCCACCTCCGCCAGTCGATATGGACGCTGTTGAGGAGAAACTCCGCAAGTTCGCGCATGATCAAGCAGCTGAGCTCCCTAGTAAACAGCTCTCGGAAGTATTCGTGTTGTGGAACAAAATCTTTTCTGCCGAGGCTGAGGCGTCTGCCGATAGAGCATTGACTCGCTCTAACTTCGTTAACATCTTGCAATCCCGCCTGGGCGTACCGCTAGACGAAAATGAGATGCGCACGTTGTTGTACACTTACGACCCGAAGTTAGAAGACCAAATTGATCCGAATGCCTTTCTTCGAATGAACTGGCGGGAGGAAATGATTGCACTTCGAGCGCGCGCGAAGCTGGACGCTGAATCTAAACCAACCGCACCAGAGATGAAGAAAGACGCTGCAGAGAGGGATTCAAGCTCGCGGTTACTTAAATCAAGTGCTAAGAACGACACGCCTGCTACTGCATCGCCAAAGCAGAAAGCTGTCACCAAACCGACTGCCGACATTCAGCCGAAGATGGGAAGAAGTCCGACCGCCGTCCTGTCAGATTTTCTTGGTTGGTGTGAGGAACGTGGCGTGGATTTCCGGGGGGAGCTGGAAGCTCGGGACAGCACGTACACGGGTTTCGTGACAGCGATGGAGCTAAAAGACACTCTGCTTCGCCTAGGATTCGCGAACGTTGCTTCGCCTTCGTCTGCAGAGGTCATGGTTGGTCAGCTTGTCCGTCAATTCCGGAGCCCGGAACGAACAGATGCAGTGCACTACACGGCGATGCTGTACGAAGTAACGAAGCCTGCCTCGGCCGGTACTGACTCACGATGGTATGAACAGATAACGGAGCACTTGCGGTCACGCATTCGTGCGAAGGCCAGTCTCGCGGGTAAGATCGATTATGCAGATACAACGATTTACGCCAAGATGGACTCTGCATTTAGCCACTTTGACCGAGAGAAGAAGGGCTTTCTGACTGCTAAAAACCTCCACAGCGGATTACGGGCTCTAGGCTACGAGCTAAAAGCTGAGCAACTGGACAGCATGATGGCGCAGATCTGCGTTTTCCGTCACAGCGGAGGCGGCTTATCGCGAACCGAGTTTGATTCGTTTGTGCTGGACCCGTACTGCTCTCGTCTATTGCGAAAACTCTCCACCCAGCTCTACTCTGAAGTGGAGCCTCACACCCAAGACACGATGCCTCGAGTTGCATATTTAAGCAGACTGCTGATGGAGTGTGGAGGAATTACTCATCCAAGCAGCCTTCCCAAGGAGACCTTCTGGACCCAGTTGGAGCGAGCACTGGAGCGACAAGTGCCAGCGTTGGATAGGATACGCTTACAGCATCTCTTCGATGTAAAGCGAGGCGGACAAATCGCCTATAAGCTTTTCCTCAAGGTCATGTCCCAGTGGCGAGCACCACTCCCTGTACCAGCAGCACCTGTCTTGGCAGCAGATAGCAAGGTAGCAGAGCACCGACAAGTAACCATTCCGCAACAGGAATTGGTACCCGAGCCGGAAAAGCACCAGAGCACTAAGCCTCCATGTTCGTGTGATGCCATTCTTCGATCGTTGTACAACCAGATGTCCTCGATCGACTTTGACTCGCAATTGGACATCGTGGAGGAATACCTGAGGCTAAAGGATCCCAAACATACGGGTAGCATCAAGATGAAGCAGCTGAAGCGAGTCTTCGACCAAATCGGACTATCTCTGTCCGCTGATGCCTTCACAAGCTTGCAAATGTACTTCCCCGGCATCGCCTCAACAAGCGCAGACGAAGAGAGAGGCCAGCTCGTAGCCTACGGAAAACTCATCCTTGCACTTGAGGCGATGCATGAGCAGAGCAGTGACAAAGAGTCGAAATGAGGGTAAGCCAGCTATTTTGCCAATTCATGAACAAACACATTGAATATAAACCCAAAAACCTTGTAGGCTACGCATCTTCGGAGCCACCTTCCGTACCCTCTAGTTCCTTCTCCATGATCTTGACTCGGTGGAGGACGCGCGCCGCATCCAACCTTCGATTTGAGGCTAGAAGCTGCGAGATCAGCTCCCGATCGGCCGAGATGCGGCTGTGCAGTCGCTCGACGTACATTTCCAGCGTCAGTTTGCCAGTCTGCATTTCGATCTCCAGCAACTGCTTCTTCAGCGCTAAAGAATCATGTCGATCGCTTAACTCGATCGCAGCAGGCCCCGAGAGCGAAGGCAACTTCGCCCCCAACTTTTCAAGCTAGAAGGATGAGGATGCATACAATCGTCAAAATATGAGGTAATGCAATTCCCACTTGCCGGAGGGAAGGAGTACGCACCTCTTCGTTCATCACGTCGTAGCTCACGATCAGATCAACATGATGCGGGTCGTCAAGAACAAGAGCAGCTTGAACCTGCATCACTGCGCTTTGACCAGAAGTTGGCGCTATCTCCTTTTCGTTCGTGTTGGTTTGGCTTGGCTCCAAAGCTACAGTAGGCATAGGTACAGGGGCTGAAGAAGAAGCTACCGGATCCACATAGTCTCCAATAACCAGATCTTCGACGGTTTCAAGACGAGTCTCCTTTTCTTTCAGTGGACGGCGCATTTGAAGCGCGATCTATCAGCCACAAGTAAAAAAAAATAATAGAAGTGTAAGCCGTGAGCAAGATGCCAAAGGTTAGGACTGGTAAGTAGTACCCACCTCGATGTCTCCACCGCACGGTTTTCTATTTGATCCAAGAAACGGGATATGGGTATTAATTTCACACGAAGTGAGTAGCGGCGACTAAGGTGAAGAAGCACAACGAGCAGAAAAGTGTGAGTAAATGAGCATAGAAATCACCAGCGTTAGGAGCAGCAACAAACCGTACCAATTCTTGATACGCGCGAGCTACAAGCTCGGGGTTGCGGAACAGCGTTCCCGGTCTCCAGACTTCAAAAACGGCCTTCTTGATCTCAAACAGACGCATCGTCCCTCTTGATCGTGCGAGTCTGAAGCTAAAACTCTGCTCACTCGATGGAACCTCTGTCAGATAGGGGGACTTCGGATTGATCTCGAACTCGGCGGTTTGGCCTTCGTGGGGTGTTGCGGACGGGAAGTTGAGACAAAACTTGACAAACACAGATTTGCCCGCCACCTGTCGTAGCTCATTCACGCTCTTTACGGACACCTTGATCTGGTCGTCTGGAATAAACGGCAGTTCAAATTCTACTTGACGAGACGTCTTGACGATTTCGTAGCTTGGGGCAAGCTGCAGCGGGTTCTGCCGCATTTGTCGAAGCTTGTCCAACTCTGCTCCATAACGTTTTCGCTATTCACAATACAATCAGATGTGTTTCGATTGCAACAGCCATGTAAAGAGTCGAAGCAATCCACAAGCGTACCTTGCTCAGCCACTCCGATGCCTTTTCGCGATTCACCGACAGGTTCTCCTTCGCCAGCGTTGCTGCACTGTTCCCAAATTCGACCAACAGTTGCTCGATCTTCTGGAAATTTGCAGCATTGACCGATTCCTGGGGTGATATCACAGGAGCAGCAGGGCCCCCAGAAACCTGCTGCTTGCGATCGATGAGGGTTTCAATCTGCTTCGCTCGTCTCATAGACTCAAGAGCACCTTGAATGTCACCTTTCCTTTTCAGAGCCAGCGCTGTTTGTCTAGCTTTTTGAAGCTGTGAACTGAGATCAGCAACCCGCACATCCTCCACACTTGCATCTTGCGACTGAGGTCCATTTCTTGCAGCATCTGACGAAGTCGAGGGGATGGAGTGCAGAGACCCACTCGACATAACCGAGGTGAGATGGTTCGTTTCTCCTTCAGAATCGGATTCATCATCAAATGCATCGATCAGGTAGTCTTCATCAATAGATGGGGCCGTTTTCAACGATCTAGAGCTGGGTAGAGTTGGTTTAGGCGGATCAACTGCCATGGTAGGTGCAATATGTGATGATGTGTGAACTTTTGTCTGCGCAGACTCAGTCGACGGAGTGCCCTCGATACCAAATTTCAGCAATTCCGCCGCAAACTCTGGGTCATCCATGTCTTCAGCGGTGACTTCCACGTCCGAAATGCTATCGTTATCGCTATTGGGGTGAGATTCATCGACACTCACGGCACCCGAGTTCAATTGCACCACAGCAGAAGCCCTCACTGTCGAGGAATGATGGACAAACTCTGGAACGTCTGGCGTTGTCGATTTCTGGACGGCAAGCGCCTGCGTAGTTGCCGCTGATAAAGAGCGCAATTCGTCTCGCTTAGCCTCAAGCTCTTTCATTTTCCGCATGCAGGCGAGCGCATCCGCAATCTGATTCTGCCGCTTCAACTGCACCGCTTGCACTTTGCACTCGTGAATCTGTGTCTCCAAAGCAGCCAACTGCTGCATCACGTCATGATATCGGTCAGCTTCCGTCTCACTTGAACTCTGGGCGACATCCTCTGTTAGACCCATCTTCGCCAATTGGGCAAGAAACTCCGGGTCCTGCATATCTTCCTCCGTCACTTCAACTTCGTGCTCTCTATCATCCAGCATCGTCTCCATCGGTGGTCGCGCATGCTGTTCCACCATCACTTGCCTGCTCACCGACACCACAGTTGTAGAAGAAGACTGCACATTGACAGCACTCCCTGGCGCAGAATAGCGTTCCTGGAGCTGTTTGGCCTCTCGGAACTTGGCAAGCGCCTCCTGAATGTTGCCCGCCCTCTTCAACGCCAGCGCCTCCATCTTCAGCGCATGAACCTCTGCAGCTAGGCCCGGCGACAGCTCCACTACTGCACCTCTAGACTGCTGCATCGGCTGCTCCCCGCTCATCTCTGCAGCCTCCCGACTGTGGTTCTCCTTAGCGGTCCTGTGCACTTCGTCCAGCACCCCACGCAGCTCGCTCTTGGCCTCCTGGTGGCCGTCACCCCCGTCGTCATCGACGTCGTCTAGGTTCAGCCCGTCCAGTTGCAGGTCTCTCAGGATCTTGGCCTCCTCGTCCTCGTCGTCGTCTCCAGCGCCGAATAGCAGCTTCTCCTCCTCCGTCGGACTCGAGCCGCCAGTGACGCCCGTAGCGCCCAGCAGCGCCTGGAATTCCGCCTGAACGTCTGCGTCGCTCACGGGGGTGATGCCGAACTGCTTCTGCAGCTTCGCCAGGTCGTCCGTCTCCTCCACCGCCTCCTCCTTCGCTCGACTGCGCCGCCAGAACATCGCTTATAAGAGTGACATACGTGCAAAAAAATGGATTTTCAAACTTAATACTTTCGCTTCAACCTCAACGTTGTCCCTCAGTTATCCCAAGCGCGCGACGATTTTCGCTGCTTCCAGCTGCCGCCGCTGGTAGCAGAAGCACGTTCGGCCCGCTCCAACGCGTCCAACGTGTCATCTAAACTACGCTTCCTCCGGCCGCTATGTAGCGACTCGACAACTGCCGCCGCTTCATCTTCATCAAACTCTTCCTCGCCGGAGCTTACGTCCCCATTGACAGCGACGAACCCGTCAGCTGCCAGAGCGCGTTTGCTTCCCTCCCGAACGACCACGGACTTGGTTTGTTCAGGAGCATAGGAGCCTCTCTGGTCATAGATCAAGTTGTTGCGGCGCATGTCCCCCGCTCGCATCTTCTTCTCGCTAAACGACTCCCGCGTCTTGATCGCCTTGATGGACTGCCGGCAGAACCCTTCGGTCCGCTTGTCGATCACTGGCCTCTCCTCGAACCGGAACGCGTTGAGTCGAGGATTGCACACGTCACACGTGGCGTTGCACTCCGTGACTGCTATTTTCTGGCCAAAGTACCTCAACAAAGCTTGGCGCCGGCACTCCTTTTTAGTAGCAAATGTCTTGACGTGGTCCAGGAGCTTCAAGGCGTGTGAGATGGTCTCTGCTTTCTTCGACTTGGACTTCTTTCGCTTATCATCAGGCTTCGCAGCTGACCTGTCCTCACCAGAATCGATAGATTCCTTCTCCAATAGAAAACGAAACAGGTCGTAGTCACGGGATGAGTACAACAGCACACTCTGACTCGGCTCTCCATCGCGACCAGCACGGCCGGACTCTTGATAGAAATTCTCGAGCGTCTTCGGGATGTTCCAGTGTACTACGAAGCGGACGTTGGGGTGGTCGATGCCCATTCCGAAGGCTATCGTTGCGCACACAATCCGAATCTCGCCACTCAGCCACTTCTGCAATGTTTCTTCTCGCTCCTGCTGAGGGATCTTGGCATGAAAAGCTGCAACTTTCAGCGCCGGGTCTCGCTTTCGCATCGACACCACCAAATCGTCCGTGTCGCTGCGCTTGTGCACATACACGACGCCACAGGCAGCAGCGTGGTTCTTCTTGATATAGCGGCACAGAGCGCCGATAGGGTCAGCTAGTTGCTCCTTGTCGTGCACCGTGTAGGATATATTCGCACGGTTGAAGTCCGCCAGCAGCACGTCAGAGCCATCAGCAGCGAAGTGAAGCTGCTTGGTGATATCCTCCCGTACACGCTCCGTCGCTGTAGCAGTGAGTGCAATCATTGGGACTTTAGGGAACAGCTTCCTGAGCTTCCCCAAGTTTCGGTATGCCGGCCGGAAGTCGTGCCCCCACGAGCTGATGCAGTGAGCCTCATCCACGGCGAACAGAGCGAGTCCACCGCGTTTCTCCAGTTGCTGCAATAGTGTCTGCATCTGCTCGCCTTGCAGCGTCTCGGGCGTCGTGTAGAGCATCTCTGTACGCTCTGTGGTTGTCTTGGTCTCGAACTGCTCCAGCAGCCGAGCGACGAGGCGTTCGCGCTGGCCTTGGGCTACGAGTGATGACAACATCTCCACCCCAATATGCTTATGACGTAGTGCAGCCACCTGGTCCTGCATCAGCGCCAGCAACGGACTCACGACCACTACAAGGCCGGGCAGCAGCAGAGCCGGTAGCTGGTAGCACAGCGACTTGCCCCCACCCGTTGGCATCAGCACCAGCGTGTCCTTCCCGGACAACACTCGGCGCAACGCAGCACCTTGCAACCCGCGCAGCGTCGAGAAGCCGAAACGCTGCAGAGCTGCAAGGATCTTGGCCCGGCGCGCTTGCTGCCGCTGCGTCTTGGCGTCCATGACGTCGACGTGTGCGCGTACGAGCAGGTGTCAATTGAAGTGACTATGTGTACCCATGTGCCAAATTGGTCGGACTATTTATGGATACAGTGATCTTGAAGCGACACAATAGTGTTGCACTCATCGGACGATAGATATGGTGCGGAAGGCGTCTCGGCTGGCGCCGGGGCAGCAGTCTGTGGAGGAGGTACTGCTGAACCGCCTGGCAAATGGGGAGAGCGAGGCAGCAGCGAATCGCTCTTCGTCGGCGCTGCCTCTGGGTGGGGTTCGACGTCGGTCTCAGGGCGGGGCAGCGCCTCGAACGACCGGATCCGACAAGCGTACGATGAATATCTAGCTCTACCTATCACTGAACGGTAGGGTTTGACCTGGTGCGATGTATGCCAATAGGTTTGCTGGGTAATAATCGAGCAGGGGCAGCCCCCGTCTCGACTGCACCGGCAGCGAGTACTGCTCCACCAGGGGGATCCGCTCCTATGTCGATGGAGTTCATGCACCAATTATCGAGTGAAATTGCCAGCCTTGACCAGCGTTTGCAGCGCGTGGCCACAAATCTGACTGCTGCCCCTGGCCGTGGGACGGATAGGCGGACAGCGAAGTCGCCGGACGATGAACGCACCGTCCACCAGCTTGGCATTGAAAAGTTCTTGCAAGAAAGCATACAGGAGGTTTCTCGAGGCCACAAAGCCAGTGGTAGTGCCGATCGAGCAAGTCGCGCGCGGGGCTCGGCATCCGTAAACCCGAAGACCAGTGCGCAGGTAACTCACAGTGTGCGTGATATTCGCTCAACCGTCCGACGGCTAGACAAGGTATTTCACGAAGTGGCGTCAGGGGATAAGCAGCGCCATCTCGCAGCTACGAAGATATCGATGATGTGTCGGGGCTTCGTGGTGCGACGTCGATTTCAGAAGTTACAAGCTGCTCTTGGAGGATGGAGATCTCGCAAGTGCGTCCTCTTTCTCACGTACATGGAGCAGTTTGCAGCACGAGAGGAGTTTGTCAACAAACAGATCGTGGTCATGCAGGAAGAGCGAACTCGATCATTCTTACGTCGCGTGCTAGCTGAGATTCGCGACGTCGTGCTCATGAATTTACCGCTGAAAATGTCGCGGCTTGAGGAGACCGAGCATCGCTTCCGTGAAAAGCAGTGCAATCTTCTGAAGTACGTATTCTTACCTTGGAAATCAGCAGCTCTTGGGCCGCGTAGTCGCAAGAAAGCATCGGCAGATTCTCGGGCACGCCATTACGCAGCTCGACAGCGTCTTGAGGCGATGGATCGATTCGACGTTATCACGCAGGAAATGGTGCACGAAGAGTTCCTCAAAGACAACATCCGTCGAATTCGTGCCCGCCACCCGATGCACGTGCTGAAGCGCTACTTCCACTTGATGAAGAACGTAGTTTATCTTCCCATGAAGAGGAGCATGGAGATCGCTGTCGCCCACGACCATCGGGTCACACTTAAACGCGTTGTAGACGAGTGGGTACGCGTCTTCCGAGCAACTCAGATTGACAAGGCTATTGCCAGTGTCGTGGATCGCCGCACCCTCGAACGATACGATCAGCATTTCAACCTCCGTAAAATTGACGCTCACTACCAACGCACACACATGTTAAAGCACCTCCGCGGTTGGGCCAAGCATTGCCAGCTTATCCGGCGAGTACGTAGCCTGTTCGAGGGTAGCACGAAGGAGACACTGTCGTGGCTCATGAAGCGCTGGCACGTACGGGCTCAGTATCAGCACGCGTTGCGGGAAAACGCAGTGGAGGAATGGAACGCGTATTCGCGCCGAATCTACATGATTCCGTTCCGACGCTGGTACGTGTTCATGGCACGCAGACGTGCTGCTCGAGCTGCCAAAGAGAGCATTTGTGTGGCCTACGAACGTCGCCAGCGGCGGCACATCAAGTACAATTTCTTCCGGCTGTGGAAGCACCAGGTTCTGTTCGGCCACATCGAAGGGCTGCACTCGAAGGTTCACCTGCTACGCAGCTTGGAGGACCAGAAGCGGATGTGTCTCGGGCTGGAAGCCAATGCAGAACTTTACCGAGACAACATTGCGGCACTGAAGGCTTCGATTGTGCAGTTGGAGGACAAATTGATGGACAAGCAGCAGGAACTTGCACAATTGCACGAGACGACCCAAGCCACGCGTTTCGGTATTCACAAAGCGGAGCAGAGTATTGCTCGAGTACAAGGCATGCTGGAAGCCGTGAGAGTCGTTCACCCAGGCACAGTGGAGCGGATCGAGACGATGTACAGGGACAACCCACTGCTATCGAAAGACCTCAAGGACGTCATCACTTTGCACGCTAACAAGCGGCAGGAGCTGTTATCTAAGATTGAGCTGGACAGAACGGAGCTCGAGGTGCAGACCGCGTCAAAGGGAGCTGGAACCCAGGAAGATCAGATGCTGCTACACCGCGTCAAGTGGGTGCTGTCTCGAATCGATCTCGGCATGCACGACCAATCTGCCAACAACCAGCACGATAACAGGGCGATGCACGGGAATCGGGTGGAGACGATGAATCAGCTGTGCGCTCTGTTTGAGTTCATCCGGAATGGTGACACGGCCCCGTTGGCCCCTGAAAACAACCCGGAGCATCATGAGCAAGGGCAACCCAGCAGAACTGCAAGCTCCACGCTGCATAGCAATAGCCACAACGACCGTATCGTACGCCGGACCGATGTCATGGACGGGTCCACTACGTGGCACTCGTTCTTGCAGTCGCTTGTGATCAAGTTCGTTCCGGAGAACTTGATGTCGGTGAAGGAGCGTCTGGTGCGCCGAGCTGCCGAGATGGACGCTGAGGTCGCGGAGATCAAGGCCAACCCGCAGCTACACCACCTGTACAGGTGAGGAGGGTGCTGATACTTTGATTGAGCTCATCATGCAAGGTCTAATGCGATATGTGTACATGTGCAGGAGCTCTCGGTGACTTCAACTTTAAACAACTTAAACTTGCAAGAACTTCAACAACACTATAGGACTGCATCTGGATAAAGCACATGAACGGATTTCTCCTTTAAATGAACGAGCGAACGGAAGGGACTCAATCCTCAAAGTGGGGAAGCACCCGATTCCATCCATCCTTGTTCTATCTAGCCCTGCTGCCATACCACTGCCATACCACCAACCAAACCAGCTACTCCGACCTCTCATGGTCTAAAAACCCTGTCGCCGTCCTGCTGCCTGCTTGCCTGTCCTGTCTGGCCCTGCTGAGCCTTAGTAGGCGTTTGCCGCGCCGAAAGCCGACGAGATCCACGAGATGAGAGAGAGACGCTTGCACTGCACTGCACTGCACTACCTTGGTCTGCCTGTTTACTCGTTTTGGTGGATCTTAGCAGCAAGGAAGAGCTTCTGGAAGGACTTGCCGGCGTAACGGTTGATGTGCTCGCAGTACGTGTTCATCTGCTTGGTGATGAGGAGCGACTCGAGGCGCGAGGGCTGGTTCACCGACTTGAAGAAGTTGGGGTCCTCCTCGGGCACGGGCTCCTCGCCGTTCTCGCGACGAACCTTGTTCTCCTCCCGCTGTCTATTCTGCCACTGCTGGTAGGCCGCGCGCTGCTTAGATAATGCGCGCTCGTAGCCCTGGAATTTGTAGTGCTCCTGCGCGAGCTCGTCGGCCCACAGCGTCATGTTCTTGAGGCTGCTCTCCAGGTAGGCGTTGGTGGCCAGGTCCAGGCGCTCGAAGCTGCTGGCCGTGGCGCTGTCATTAGCGTGCGCCGTCTGCTGCAGCCAGCACGTGATGATGTCCGAGTTGCGGATCTCGATGGGGATCTCCTCCACCACTGTGGCCGAGCGGATGTCGGCCTTGGCGAAGCTCTCCTTGGTGAAGGAGCCGCTCTTGTACGTGTCCACGAAGGCCTTGGTGAGGCGCACGGCGCGCAGGCTGAGCGAGCCCTTGGTGGTCTCGGCTGAGTCGTAGATGAGGCAGATGGCATTCGGGCCCAGCGACTTCTGGTACTGGTACTGGTGCTCGATGAACGAGGCCGTGCAGAACGTGCCCATGGCAACCGACTGGTACCAGCCCACCTTGTTGTTGTCCATGCCCACCTCGCGCAGGCTCTTCATCATGTCCAGCTGGTACTCGTCCGCGCCCTTCTTGCGCTCGCTGCTGGGCGGCGACGGGAAGCTGTTGGTCACCTCCAGCACCTGCTCGTTGTCCACGCCCAGCAGCGAGCCGGCCACGCCGCCCGGGAGGCTCTCGTGGCAGTGCTTGATGATCTGCAGCAGCGCCACGCCCTCCAGCGCCACGCTCGTCACGGGGGTCACGCCCTCGAAGATGTCAATAGCTTCAGCAGTCTCCGGGGCGGGTCCCAGCGCCGCCACGGAGGCGGAGGAAGCTGCAGCGGGGGCGGCAGAAGCAGGTGCAGCAGCAGCAGCGGGAGCCCGCGCCGGCGTCGGCGTCGTGTCGAGACCCCAGGCCATGGTCGTCGTGGTGCTTCCGGGTGGTTCTCTGGGGATGACAATGGATTTCCCCCCGCTCGGACGACTGGCTGGGCCGGCGGAGACGGGGTTTCCGCCAATGAGAAGGCGTAAAATCGGATTTACAACGAATCAGATGCATAGTATACGATATTGACGTGTAATTGGACGAAAATATGGTGATGCAACCGGTTGACTTTTTGGTTGGTGGAGACTTGACCGGCAAGAGGCACAGACTGACGCTGACAGACACAAGTCAAGCCAAGCCCGTCGCCGCAAGTCGCAGCAGAGCCATGCCCAAGTCCAAGAGACAACGCACCAAGCCGCTCACGCAGGCCAACAAGAAGGGCAACGAGCTCAAGCAGAACGTGGTGGACGCCATCCGCAATGCCGTCGACACGTACGAGTCCGCCTACGTCTTCAGCTTCCAGAACATGCGCACCAACCACTTTAAAGAGGTGCGCATGGATTTCAAGGACAGCCGCTTCTTCCTGGGCAAGAACAAGGTCATGAAGCTCGCTCTCGGCCGCTCCAAGGAGGAGGAGTATGCCGAGAATCTCTCCCGTCTCTCCAAGGACGTAAGCGGCAACACCGGCCTGCTGTTCACCAGCAAGCCCCACGAGGAGGTCGTGGAGTACTTCGCTAAGCTCTCGGTCAGCGACTACCCGCGCTCGGGCTTCGTCGCCACCGAGACCGTCACGATTCCGGAGGGTCCGCTGCCGCAGTTCATTGGCAGCATGCTCGAGTCGCTCCGCGGACTGGGCCTGCCCGTTGACCTGAAGAAGGGTGTCATTGTGCTCAGCCGCAACTACACCATCTGCAAGCCTGGACAGACGCTGACCCCCGAGCAGGCCAAGCTGCTGGTGCACTTCGACCGCAAGATGGCCGAGTTCAAGCTCGTGATGCTGAGTGTGTGGTCCAAGGACAAGTACCAGCGGCTCGCTGCCGAGGACGCCAATACCACCGGCGACGACAACGACTCCGATGAGGATATGTAAATATGGGATGTAGTCGTGAGCTTAGCCTAGTCGTAGTTCCAACGGGAGTACGTTGCAGTGCTTTCCCGGCATCTTTTTTATACACTTTTTTGCATGCTTTCTTGCAATTCGCCACTTTCTGTAGAGGAGCACCTACTGCATCATGCGAATCGCTCTCCTGCTTCAGCACATGCACTGCATGTGCTGAAGCAGGAGAGCGCACAGTACACAGACCAGATCGACTGCTTGACTGTGAATATTCAGGCGTGTCTCGACGGTGGCCCAAGTGTTATACGCTTCAGCTTTTCTCCACCAGGTTCACCCCGTGGTAAGAGCAAGAAACTACGAGACGAGGAGGCTGCGTGCCCGACTTGAAATCCTGCGGAACAAACTTCGGTTCGCTGAAGATAAGGAGAGGGAGATCGAGACCACTGCGGTGCGTATGACCAAGCGCGTGTTGCATGCGGATCTGAGCGGGAACTCGAATATCCGAGAGAAGTTTAGCCTCGTTGAGTCGTCAAAAGCCCACGACGTGCAGTTCGACAAGGAGATCTTCGCTCTTACGTTGCAGCTTGTGATCGTGGAGAAGGAGGAAATCCACGTGCAAATGAGACAACTTATGGCTCAATTGCGCGGCCAAACTACTGCAGAGATCAACATTGACGACGATGACGGGGGATTGACAGAAGGTAAAGTCACGTCGAAGCCGGTTTATCACTAGCGAAAAGCCGACAAATGGTGGACGAGCTTCGCACTCGCCATCGCGAGGTGACAGAACGAATTCTCCTAAAAGAGAGAAGGATCTCGTCACTTCTACACGTAGAGGAACTGAGGGAGGTGGAGGCAGAACTGCAGCACATTAGCTCCTTGAACGCGTCTTCAGCTGTCAGTCCACTGTTCCAGCAAGAGCGTACGGCTACTCTGGCGTTTTTCAAAGCTATGGGAACTGATCCACCTTCAAACGAGAATACTGGGAGTGATACAGTTGACGGGAACGTCGGTGTTCCTCCCAAGGCTTCATCCGCTACCGAGGCATCGGAATCACCGATGAATGGATCAATCGGTGACGGCTCTGAAGGGGGTCTGATACCTCCAAACCTTCACTTCAAAGAGCTGCTGAAGCCGGACATGCTGGAGGAGATTAAGGCTGATATCTACGAGAAGCTGTCGCAGCAGCTCGCCACCAGATCGGACGAGCGCTCTGCAGACGGAGGGGGTCGTCCTGACTTGCACCAAGATATCGCCACAGAATTTGACACTCGGCTTCAACTCGGATCTAACAATCCTCAGACGACTAAAGACGCCGAGAATTGCGATGTCTACCAACAAGAGAGTTTGCAAGGGGACAGTGCCCAAGAAGGCGAGGCCTCGATAACTGCGGCAGAGCCCACTGATGCGCCAGCGTCGGATGAAGTTTGTTGCGACCGCTTCGACGAGTTTGCTCCTATGAACGCGTGACCAAGCAGGATGCTCCACCATCGCAAAAAGTGTGAGTCTCATGAAAAATACAAGGAGTTCTGACAGTAAAGACTGTCAAGGGTCGACGCAGTTCTCGTCGGAGCGGAGGAAAACTCTGTGGGATACAAAACCCTCGGCATATAGTGAACGAACCGCTGCTGTCGACGATAAGAAACCAGGTTCTCTGCCAGTGGAAAAGAGCGGAGGAAGCAGCAGCCAGCGTCAGTGTTAACGTCGACGGGGGGTCTACGTCGCAGTCTAACACATACAGCGCAGTCCAAGAGGATACACAACGCCGCCGCACTACAACATCAGAGGAGGAGGAGGAGCATAGAGACGCCCGAGTGTTTCGACGAGTACAGTCCGTACCACCTGGTCTTTAGGAGCGTTGATGTGCTCGACGGATGCAACAATGAGCTTGGCGGTGGTGGTAGCGGTGGGAGGAACGCCCGCATCACACCGAGAGCTGCCGATGTGAACCGGAAGACAGACCTGAGCATTTTCAAAAGCCCGAGTTTGACTCGGCGGCCGCCCAGAGCGGTACATTGGCTTGGACAACCACACGTGCGAGCGACTCGCGTGCTTTTTGTAGAAGGTAAAGTCATTTCAAAGCAGGTTTTACCTCTATCTGGCAATACTCAAAAAAGCAAGTGGAATCTAGCTGCATTTCGATTGACCATGACATGATTATTGCCTGTAAGGGAACCGGTCAATCTGAGGCCGGTCGACCAATTCAAGGCCGAGCCCATTTTAGCCAGTAACGATGCTGTTTCCTCTTTCCTGCTCAGTCATTGGTAAAAATCGTGTTAAGTACTAATCCCATACAAATTGATGCGGTTAAAATTGGCGGGAACCCGTGGCGGGAGCAGAATAAACGGTTGGACGGCAGCTAGAACGATGGCAGCCAGCTTGGGGCTCTCCCATTTCCAAACAAGCAATGGTTAGCGTCTACACGGTGGAGAGGAAGCAAGACATTATCGCTCAAGTCCGCGCAGGCACTACCGTCGTTGGTGTCGCCGCATCTGCCGGTGTTCATGAGCGGACCATCCGGAAGTGGATGGCTACAGCGGCTGCGGGACAGCCCCTGACTCCTGCACGACCCGGGCCGAAGCCCTTCTTCCCACGTGACGCCGAGCGCCACATCTACGATTGGGTCGTTGGCAGACAGCTCGTGGGGCATCCCGTCGGCCGATCCGCCGTCATTCGCAAAGCCCAAGAGATTGCGCTACTCGGTTGCGGCGAAAGTGTGCCGCGTATGGCGATATTCAATCTGGCAGCATTACGCCCGCCCTGCCGGGTCAATAAAACATCACAGGAGGCGTCTTGGGTCCAGGCGGCGCGGGAGCTTCGAGCAGGAACACGTGGGCATCGTTGTGTCGTGGCACTGGTGGCGGCGGCGGTCTTGGGGCTTCAGGAAAGCCGGCGCCCCGGGCGCCATCCTGCGCGGCGTGCGGCATCGGCGTCGTCTCGAAATGCAGTGCTTTCGAAAGTGGCTACACTCGTTGAAAATGCATAACCTATCATATAGGTTGTAAAAGCAATTTATGCTCGTTGATAATGAACCTACCCCCGTTATAATGAAGGTCATCCAAAGCAAGATAGTATACTGAGCACAAGTGTAATTCCGGCCTCGAACTGGTATGCGTTCCTGTCAAAGTGGTTTCATTCGCTGACGGCCCCACAAAACAAAACGATTGGTTCACGATCCAGAATAACCTAAGAAAGAAGCCGAGACGTCGGGCTTTTCAGAACTGTCACATTTTGTTCTCCCCGTCATACGGATCGCAAGTAAGCTGCTTGCAAATGAACAGCAATCAAAGCGGCCCCTAATTGACCGTTCCCCTTACAACCACAAACTACACCTTTGCCACCTCAAACTGACCAAAGTACAACACAAAGTGAACAGCGCTGAAATTTCTATTCCATTTCTAAAATAGAATTAGAAATAGAAACTCAAAACTTTGACTTTGAGTCAAAGTGGATGCTCTACACACCAAAGTGGTCAAGTTCCGTGCAACATTGTCATGCCGCGCTTCGCAGCGGCGACTGCCTGGGCGCAGTGAGGCGCCATCTTGTTCACAAGGCGTAGGCCCATGCAGTTCATGCAGACCTCTGCCGCTTGCTCCAGCAGCTGCATGCGCAGCTCGGTCATCTGACCCCGGGGGTAGTGAGCATGTCGTCGTGACCAAGCGCGAGGTACCGCTTGATCGCAGCTTTCAGCACACTGAAGCAACCTGTACGACATGTACAGTAGAATAGCATAAGCCAAGCGTTAGTATGAACCCATAGTACATGTACATATGGGGAAAACGCACCTTCAATCGGGCTGCACATAAGAGAGTGCGGCGCAGTCGGAGGAGCGCAAGGTCGTCACGCGTCTAAGACGCGCGCGCGAGCCGCGAGGCTGTGCTTCGGTTCCTAAGGCATGAGCCAGTCGAGGTGAGTTGCAAAGTGACAGCTCTCTGAGCGCTGGTGGGGTGCGAATTCTGCTCTATAAATTGCTGGTGGGTCCGTTTGAACTTTAGAAATTCCACTTTGACTTAAAGCCTAAAATTAAAAAATGACATTTGAATTTCCATCGTTATATTTTGCCAAATTGAATTGCACTAAGACCACCTTGAAGTGGCAAAGGTGTAAAAGTATCAACCTGCAACTCCAC
Organism: Phytophthora vignae f. sp. vignae; assembly: GCA_016169955.1. Classification (NCBI taxonomy): domain Eukaryota; phylum Oomycota; class Peronosporomycetes; order Peronosporales; family Peronosporaceae; genus Phytophthora; species Phytophthora vignae. The sequence continues at coordinate 70,416 of JABJUM010000047.1, forward strand.
CTTTTTAAAGCTTCGTCAACCCGTCGTCGCTCTTGCCGTTGCCGTACTTCTCGACGCTGTTTCGCATCTGCAGAATGACAGCCTTGGGGTCTGCAGCCTTGAAAACCGAGCTCCCAGCGACGATCATGTTGGCTCCAGCCTTCGCAGCCGCGTCGATCGTAGAGGGGCCCAGTCCGCCGTCCACCTCGATGTCCAGCGTCGGGTACTTGGTGCGAATGGTCTCCACCTTGGGCATCATGTCGGCCATGAAGCTCTGGCCACCGAAGCCCGGCTCCACAGTCATGACCAGCACCATGTCCACTAGCTCCACGTACGGGAAGGCAGCCTCCGCACTGGTACCAGGCTTGATGGCCAGGCCCACCTTCATGCCAGCGTTGCGGATCTGCTTGATGAGGGCGAGGGGGTCCTTCGTCGACTCCAGGTGGAAGGTGAACTGGTCACCACCCGCCGCAGCGATGTCCGGCACCCACTGCTCGGGCTTGGCCACCATCATGTGGCAGTCGAAGAACGCCTTGGTGTGCGGACGCAGACACTTGATGACAGGAGGACTGCTGTGACAGAAAAAAAATAATTTTAGTCGTTCAACGGGATGAAGACGCTTAAGAACAATGCATTGGAACTTTCCCCCAAGAGATGTTGGGGACGAAATGTCCGTCCATGACATCCAAATGCAGGTAGTCTGCGCCGGCCGCCACCACTTTGAGCGACTCGTCCTTCAGGCAGGAGAGGTCCGACGCCAACAACGAGGGTCCGATCTTGCAGGTACAGCTGTGGCACATTGTAGCAATAGAGGAACTGCTGGGGGCGATGGAGGAGAAGGTCCGAGAGGGGGGGGGGGGGGGCGGAGGTCGAGGCGAGCACGCAGCGACGGAAGCGAGAGAGACAATGAGGAGGTGTCGAGGTGAGCACTGATCTCATGTGGCACATCATCTATCCGGAAAAGTAATTTAGTTGAATATTGTTGACAGGTCGATTGTATCAATTGTTGTGTGCCATTGGTGTGCATACAGGAAGAAGATAAACTTACAGGGCACCATTGCAATACTTACAAATAGTTTTGGCCAATCACACCGCCTGCATTTCAGCTCGTGACAGACTGGACGAGCGGCTACGATAGCAGCAGCGAACAAGCGGCCAACAAGCGCGAGTCCTTCCCGAGTTGCCGTCAAGCAAGGAAGCAAGCACGATGGCGTCTCCCCAGCAGATTGCGGACCTGAGCCGCAAGATCTTCCAGCGCCTGCCGCAGCGCAACATCCCGTCGGGCAACAAGGTCATCAGCAAGCAGCTCAAGGGCGACAAGGTGGCCTCGTGGTTCAACAAGCCGCTGCTCGTGCGTCTGGGCGGCGACGACCCCAACTTTGAGATCCTGAACGAGGAGCGCCTCGGCAAGCTCGACCAGATGAAGCGGCGGGGCAAGTCCATCCCCAAGAAGGGTGCAGGCAAGCGTTCCAAGAAGTAGAGAGGTGGGGAAGCGTAACAGGGTACAATGGTCCAGCAGCGGTGGAGGCGTCGATGTGCTCGGCTGTGAAGGGGGTACACGGGTGCAGAGTAGCAGGTGTCGTATTTCGGCTATCCGGCCGTTGCGCTAGTTATCAAAGGCCAAGACAGGTTTCCACCTCTAGACGTACGTTGGAGTCATGTTCAGTGTATTCCTTGCTGGTCCTGGCATAATCTTTGTTGTGTTCGCTTGGTATCAGAGTGTGATCTCTGCTGCAATGTTGTGTTTACTGTTGATGCAATACCCGCACTACTACTAACGTTAAAGAGTTAATGGTACAATTCCGACGCGACTGTCATGCAGCGGCGGCGGCGACATCTCCTGTATCATGTATCATACTCAGAGTGCTGACGGTACGTATTTTACGTTAAGTACGAGTGTACCAGGTGTACCGCTTTTCGCGGTGGCCAGTCGATCGCCTCGCTTTTGACTGTGAAGAGCTCCGTTGTCATTCCCCAAAGCAAGACGCCGGCCGAGAAGTTCGACGCAGCAGCAGCAACAGCAACCGGAATCAGCAGCCACTCTCGATCACCATGGGCGCCAACGGCCAGGCAGTGCAGACCATGAACAAGAAAAAGGTGAAACTTCTTAGCAAGAAGCGCGCGGAGATCCGCAACCAGAAGAAGGTGGCGGTGCTGCAGAAGGGCAAGCGCACGGTGCTGCGCAAGCACCGGCCGTCCAAGAAGAAACAGCAGAAGGACGCCAAACGCCACCGCATCTACGTCGAGGCCGAGAAGGCCAAGCTGCTGAAGAGCGGTCTGGTCACGGAGGAGGACATTAAGAAGATGGAGGCAGAAAAGGGGGACGACAAGGCCAGCGACGACGCCGACGCCGCCATGGACGTTGAGGAGTAAATGGTAACCCTATAGATTACGTTTTTTTGCTATATTATGTCTTTTTCAACTGTGCAGAGTTCGATGCCTTTCGATACATTTGGGCGGTCCCAGTCTGAAGCGGAAGAGTTCTACGTTGGCGCAGATGTTAGTGCGGCGATTCACAGCAGCTTCTGCTCATCCACATTCCGACGTGTTTGGGATTTTCCATAAACACGAAGCTTTCGCCGCTCTCGAAGCCGAAGGACGAGTAAAAGTCCACAGCCGAGCTCTTGTCGGTGTTCGAGGCCGCGAGCGTCAAGGTTTTGAAGTTGTTGGCCGTCGCCCACTGCACCAGGTGCGTCATCAGCTTCTGGCCAATACCCATGCGCTGGTAGTCAGAGTGGATCGAGACTCGACGCACTTCACCTTCGCCGTTGCCCTTCGGCTCGAGCGCAGCCATTCCTGTGACGGTACTCTCTCCGTTGTTATCTTCAAGTGTCGCGACCCAGAAGTTGCCACCGGTCGCCATGTACGTGCCTTCAATGTCGGCGAGGTCGTCCTTGAGGCTTTTACGAACGTACGCCGCCCAGCACTGTCTTGACGCAGGTGTATTCTTCGCGTACAGCATCATGCCGTACTCGAAAATCGCCGCGACTTCCGGCAAGTCATCGTCTCGGAACTGACGAATGGTGATTGCTGGCTTGCTGGTGCTCGCTGAGGGCATCGTGGTCGGTGCCGTAGGGCTTCAGTGAGGATAAGGATGTATATTGTCGGGCTTCAGTGAGGATAAGGATGTATTGTGCTTTGCAAACGTTTTGTCGTTTTGACTTGGAGCTCTCCTCGATTTATAATATCTCGAGGTCGATTTAATAAAACGAGGTCAAAGAAAGGGACAGATCGATCTATTTAAGCCGGCCAACAACTCGAGCTACGACAAGCCAAATCAGGGCTCGAGGTCGATCTCCTGGCAGATTTGAGCAGAACGAGGTCGATCTACGGCAAATCGATCCCTTTTGCGTTTTCAAAAGCGCAATTCGAGCCGATCTATAATAAATCGAGATCGTCCATGCTACCCCCTGTGATTTGTACCCTGATTTGTGGACCGGCCTTCCTCGATCTAGGCCATAAAACGGGGCGACATTTTATCTGCAAAGCACAATATATAGTGGTCTTTCCGACAGATAGCTTTGCAGGATTTGTGCGAGATAATTTATAGCCAATCAGACTGCGCACTTGAAGTAGTTTCAGCGAATGATATCAAACTGTTGCCTTTATTGTATTCCGACTCGTTCCGACACATATTTGTCGGAAAGCCGCCTGGAATATGAATATGCCAATACAAATGTCAAGATAAATAAATATTGTGGGCAGATTTCAACAATTCCGCGGATTAGGCATTATCCTAGTCTAGCATTCCTTACTTTAGGACCCACATTGGTGGCGAGGACAGTTGAGCAAACTAATGCAAAGCATTGTCTAAAAGCAGAAGAGCCGACATGAGTCTTTCGTCGTTCATCCCAGTGAACACGCAGAAAGCGCGGGCCACTGCGGTAGGTGCTTTCAAACGGATGCTGGAAGATGAACAGGTTAGCCTTGAGTACTTACAAGCTAGCCTCGAATCTGACTCAACCGGCAAGCGCTTGATAGCGACGATGGACCGGTTTGGTTACTATCTAGCCACAAATGAAGGTAAGAAAGGTAAGCTTGCACGTAACACGGCGGTTTCCTACTACAGAAATGTAAAGCTTTGGCTTTTCGATCTGTATCCGCACGTCAGGAAGACGACGGAGCTACAGCTCCTGAAGCAAAGCAAAACTCTAGATAAACATTGTTTGAAAAGAGAAAAGGGCGGGTTTATTAATAAGGCACCTCCCTGCACGAAGGAGGACTTACGTGCGCTAACTGAGTTTGTCTACAGCACTGCCCGCGTGAATTCTGACTACCAGGACGCTGCGCTGGGGTGCTTGATGTGGCATTGCTTCGGAAGATCGTCCGACCTCGGCTACATCCAGAAGCAGCACGTATCCGTGTCGGCGGACGGCGCCTTCTACTTGCGCCTGCTTCGCGTCAAGACGGCTGAGGAGCAAGGTCTCACGCTCGTCCCCGACAAAGACGACTTCCTCACCTGTCCTCTCCACGCGTTGGCTGTCGCTCTGGCTACGCAAGACGCGCCATGCAGCTCTCTCCTGAGCCAGCTCCCCGAGCTCGTGTCGACCAAGGTCCAAGACCTGGATGCCGGAGTGCCTCTTGTCGATCTGCTGGAAGCGGAGCCGGCATCCCTTGGTGTTGCGCTAGCGGCCGCGTCCACAGGCGATACCACATCCCCGCCAAGCTCTGCTGCAACCGCCACCACGTCTCCCTCTGCTGCCACCCTCCGTGAGAAGCCGCCTGGCCAAGGTGAAGATGGCGTACAGGCGTACGTCAACCGCTTCTTGAAGCGCGTCGCCGATCCGTCAGGTGCTACCGGCGACTTGACGTCGCACTCCTTCCGAAGAGGAGGCGCGCAGCACGCGAACGCGGACGAGAAGCTGGCGGCGCAGTGGACCTTCGACAGGGGTGCCTGGGAAATGAGCAAGGTTAACAAGGCCTTCGCGTACGTCTTCAACACGCCGCAAGAGGACGGGAAGGTAGCGCGCGTGCTGAGCGGCTGGAATGTCGACGACGATCCCAAGGTTGTCGACGTCGAAGCGCTTGACCACACGACCCAGGAACACCTCGCGCGTTTCCAGGAGCTCCTGTACAGTACATGCTTGGGCCACAACGATCGCCGGTTCAACGTCAGTCGCAAGGTCCTCGCAGTACTCACCGCGTACTTAATTAAGTACTTCCCGCAGCTCAAGGCTCTGTCGCCGGCCGCTCCGATCGTGACGCGCGTTGAAGAGTGCTTGGGGATCGCTGGAATCCCGCGAGCAGACCTGCTGGCTTGGTCTGCAGCCCTGAACCACTTGCCGCCTCAACCTGACACGAAGCGCAAGCATGAAGAAGAGAAACAGGAGCAATGTCGGGGGTGTCATCACGAAGCTATCATTAAGGAGCTTATCGCGATGAATCGCTCGTTGAACGCTCGCCTGACGATTGTGGAGACCGCCCTACTGAAGCCTAAGCAGATTCAAGAAAACACTGAAGAAACACAAGCACCCAGCGCGTTAGAAGAGCAACTCAAGCCAAAGCGCAGGAAGAAAGCCGCTACGAACCTTTCGACGACATGGTACGAGTGGTATACACGGATGCCACGAGTCTGGGACTCAAGCGACCGCCAGAAGAAGTCCGAGTCGCGGTACATCGTCGCCTTCATGAAGCTCTTCCTGGACGGCGGCTTCATCCTCGACGACACCTCGAAGGACTACAAGACCCAGGCGCTGGAGGCTGGGACGCGCGCGGAGGCAGCTCTGCTGCACTTCTTGGCGTCCCGCGGCATCAAGGCGAAAGGCTCTGGAAGCGTACTCCGCGCGCTGCGCCCGCTGCACAAGACCGGTGTCTTAGACGAGCGTATCATGGCATACAATCACCTCGTCGCGATCGGTAGCATCCAAGACCCCGCACCTGTAGACACGCACAACATCCTTGCCGTTGTAGGTCATGTCTAGGCCGTTAGACATATTCCGTGCAAATACAAGCAGATCAACACAACACAAGAGAATTAGCTCACACAATTACACTGCAGAACGCACCAGCAGTAGCATGGCGGCAGCAGCAGCCCATCCGCTTGCCGTGTATATGGGCACAGGCAGCGTCACACGCAGCGTCACACGCAGCGCATGTCCGCACCGTCCTCTCCCAGCTGTGATGATTAGCGCCGGCCCGAATTGAACGGACGTCTCCAGAGCCAAAGCTCGGCGCTCTTCCTTTGAGCTACGGCGCTGTTGATGGGGGGGGGGGGTGAGAGGCGCGGTAGGTCTTGCTGCGTGGCGTGAGCAACGCGGTGTGGCTTGGCGGCGGGATGTGATCGAGAGACTTGAGCACTAGCGCTTAAAAAAAGAAGAGTGAGGCCCTTTGGCTTCTGTCGGCTTCGGTTGGCGACGGCTCAGCTGGATTATGACAGTTGGCATATGCTGATAGGCTATTAGATCAACCAATTAGAAGTACGTAAGCTGTGATTGGCAGATAATTAAACCAATAGGATGTCACACCAATGCACTGCTGGCAAATTCTGCTCCAAATTGTGGCCCCCCCATGGCAGTCCCGGCCTCATTCATGAATTTGCTCTGTAGGGCGTACATTGCTCCGGGGTCTTAAACTCATGCATATCTAAAAAGTCGATTTTCTCGGCCCACAGGCCTCTAGAGACGATTTCCTCGCTGCTGCAAGCACCTCATGAAAGCTGACTGAAAGCGCCCAAACAGACTCCTAGACCTCATCTACCGTACACACTGTTTTAATTCCGATATCAGCCTATTTCCGATTGTGCGCTGGCTATGATAACTGTCCTAGCTGTCGGAAACTGTAGGGAAGTCGGAACCGTCATGATATGGAAGTGAGCATCTCAAATGGAGGAAGTGCGTGCTATAATAGCCTGCTATGCTGGACAAGCGTGTTGCCATCTCAACTTTCGGCTTAGATGGCACCATCCAGTCGGTGATTGGTCAGTTCAAATCTGCCAAGTGTTCTCGGTGGAATTGATGGAGGACGTCGTCCTCGCCGGTTGCGGGGTGGTCGACCCAGCGGGACTTTTGCCGTTGAAGCTAGAGGTCATATCTTGGAGATCCTGCGGAGTTGTTCGACTCGCGAGCGTTGCCGCCGCTGACATCGCCACCGGAAAGAGACGTCTGTTAACCCTTTTAAAAATACATTATGTATTGTGGAAACCGATCAGAATGTCTTATTGAATTGTTAATCCGCCGATTTAGTAGCTTAATAAGACCGACAACCCCCGATTTGATAAATCCGACCTCCTAATTAGACTGGGGTACCTCGACTTATACTCAAGATTACTACCTAGGACGACTTACAGAGTCAGAGCATATGAGTCGGATTTACATTTGCTGATCGGCCGATTAAGCCAGGGCCGGCTGCTATTCAGAGGGAATGTCCGATGTGCAACCGGCATTCGCTCCTTGTAGGCTAAATCTGCCGCCAAACAACAATCGTTGCAGTCGCTCTTGGCTATGTAGTCAAGGCTACAACACTAACATCAGAACTAAGCAGCAAAAGCCGCACGCTATAATACATGTAACTGAGATGTCCAAGTGACGCGTTTAAGCGCGGTGTAGTCGCTGCATTTGGCGAGTCTCGGGCTGAGGGTACATGCATATTGACTAGGCTGCACATAATTACGAGACCGATGAGCGTTTTATACTCCGATTATAATTGAGACATCCCCGATTTATTAGTCTTCAAATCCACTATGAGCGATGTTTAACCGGCTAATTCAGCAGGACAAACTAATCGGTTTTCACAATACTGTACGGTTTACCAAAAGAACGTTAACCTGATACGATCCGTGGCAAATAACCTATCATGTATAGCAATAATATCAGTTATGTAAGTTGTGGGCAAGATTTACACCAGTTTCCAGCTATAGACGTCTCCGCAGTAGCTACTATTACAGCTGGACTCTATTTAAAGCCCACTGCCGAGCTTTCTATCTCAGTCAGAGATTACTCCAACTCTTTCGCCATGGGCAGGAAGCAGAAGCACGTCGGCAATCTCACGTATGTTTAAAAGAAGCGCATATGTCACTGGCATGAAGAACAGTCATCGCTAACTCAAAACAAGCTAGCCGAGCAGGCACAGCGTGAGTTCGCACTCGTCAAGCGTCCTGTTCAAGCAACTGTTTCGACAATCCTGAAAGATCGAGAGCGCTATCTCAATATCCGGGACGAAGACCGACTTGTCCGGCGCTCGCGACCTCTACAATTTCCTGAGCTGAATGAAGCCCTTGCGAACTGGGTTCTGCATTGCCAAAGTCGCGGGGTCATGATGGACGGCAGTATAGTCAAGGCAAAAAGCGTTCGTCTTCTGACGAAGATGGGAGTCGCCCCAGAGGACCATATGCAGTTCTCAAATGGCTGGCTGCAATCGTTTCAGGAGCGCCATGGCTTCAAAAGCTTCAGCACGCATGGTGAGAGCGGATTGTTAGATACCTCATCAATTTCAGAGCAATTGGAACGGATTCGGGCCATCCTTAGTAAATATGCCATCGCGGACATTACAATTTCGACGAAACGGGTTTGTTTTATAAGCTGTGCCCAAACCGAACTATTGCTACCCACCAGATCGAAGGGTCTAAGAAGAGTAAGACGCGACTCACGGTAGCCCGTGCTTGCAATGCTGATGGATCTGTGATGAGGCCCAGTGGATTTTTTCATCGAACCCAAAGTCCAGCTGACCCGTATCAATCAACGACGCTGACCGTATCAATCAAGTGGACTTCAAGTACGTCATGGCTGAGATGGACCTAGACCACCAACTGTCGGTCACGTGACATGCGACGAAGGAAGCGAAACCCGAAGACTGGGCGAAGCTTCGCTCAGACCCCGGCTCTGAGCAATGCCTGTCTGGGACCCGAGATGTCTGGCATTAGACATCCCAAGTCCGAGCAGAGTCCGGAAAGCTGAGAGAAGTTGCGCGAAGCCTGAGCTGAGCCTCGAGCGTGATGATCGGAGCCCCGCTCAAGTCGAGGAGCTGAGCGGAGTCTAGTGGAGTTGGAGTTTGACATTTCCCGTGGTTGCGGAGCTGTTGCCCAGGGTGGCGAGCCGAGTCGTGGAGCAGGCGCCCAAGCGAGATCGTGCCGAACACGATCCGAGTGCCCATCATGTTCATGGAGTCTTCGCCCAAGATGTCGAGCTGAGCGGAGCTAGATGGAGTCCGAGCCCGGCCTTGGATGTGATGCCGAGGGTCATTGCCTCAGTCGAGAAGCCGAGCAGAGTGTTGTGGACCTGAGCGGAGTGGCATGGACTTGAGCGGAGTTGTCGAAGGCCAGTTGAAGTGCCTGGTGAAGAGTCACTGGACTTAAGTTCAGACAGTGGTACTGACTTCGAAGTTGGTGGTACTGGCCAGTACACTCATCCGGTGAATCAGCCGTAATCCAGCCTACGTTGGGTGCGCCTGCTCAAGATCGCGGACACTTCAAGCGAATCTCAACGGCCAGCAGCGACTCCAAGACGTCGCCCGTCAGCATGGAGCCCCCGCATTGGCTGAGACCAAAGATTTCAGGCGGAACTTCAAGGGCGCTCGGTAAGCATACAGCCGACACTCTTCGCGCAGCCAGTCAGGGTGTACCCAGGGGGATATCGCGCCCCCACTCAAATGGTGGAGGTCTTTGGCCAGAAGGTGGCTTTGCGATCATCCACACAAATTCAAGCTAACATATCAACTTTGTCAGCGTGCCTCGGTGCGACGGCAGTACGGTTATTTCATATTACTGTTACATCTTCGGGTGTATTTCATATTTTCGGGTGGAAGGTGATCCATTCTAAGGTTTAGGCAGGATAATTGTATTGTGTGCTTGGGGACATTAGCGTGCCCCGGCGCATTGTGTGATTATTAATATCGGTTCATTGTGGACCTGGTGCGCGGGAAGTCCCAGGGTGTGTGTGAGTGCCTTGGATTCGGACTAGGCTCAAACCGAGCCAACTAACTCCAACCAACCGGGTCGTAGCTTGACTCGTAGAGAAGTAAGGAGAAGCTGGTACGAGCTTCGCCCAGGCTCAGACAAATAAAAGGCGAACTCGGCCCAGACCCAGGCCGATCGGGAAAGAAGGGGTGTTGTGATTCTAAGCCGGAACCAAAGAGAGGAAGTAGAGGCTATTGTGTGTGGTGTTGTGTTCATTAAAGAAAACCCGGGGCATTTCGGGCTGTGGACACGTGTGGACTGGGACTCGCCAAGTGGGGAGCGAGTTTCGTCTGGGAACACCTCCGGAAACCTTCAACATCGACCGCAGCTGGTGTGGCCGACGCGAGTCTGGGCCCACAGCGTAGCCGTGATCGAAAGAACCGCCAAGGGGATCGCAGAGTGGGGAACACACGCCTCGCCCGACCCAAGTCGGCGCTGAGCCAAGAGTCCAAGAGGCCAAGCCTAGCGAAGTGGAGTGGGAGTGTTCGCTCAGCGGAAGGAGCTGAGCGGAACTCTTGCAGCGCTAAGCAGGGCTGAGCCAAGTGGTGCAAGGGCTGATCGAAGACCAAGGTCGAGCGGTCTAGCAACCTGAGCAAAGAGCGCGGGCGCTTCGTCACACGTGGTGCGCGTGGCCGGATCAGGGATACGACTTTGGACGGACAAGCTACAGTCATGTCGACTGCTGCTGATTCGAAGGAAACCAAGACTGGAGGTGAGAAGAGTGAGTCTTCGCTTCGGCGAAGTTTGAGAGTGGCTGGATTGTCAGTCGAGGTGGCGCCGACGGAGTCCAGGACGCCCAAGCCGAGAAGATCGACTTCGGGAGCCCGGACACCTAGTGCTGAAGGAGAAGCTGCGTCGTCAGGCGAAGCTGAGACGAGTGCTGAGCCGGAGGTGCCACCAACGACGGAAACTGCTGTGTCGCCGCCAAGTTCGCCCGAGAGGAAGAAGTCTGAGGATGAACAAGGAGGTGGAGCGGGTGCTCATCCGAGCGCTCGTGTTAGTGAAAGTCCAAGCCTGAGAGAGCCTGCTGTGAGCCGAGCGCTGACGCCGCGCAGGACTTCTGAAGCTGAGACTACGACTTCTCAGCCGGGAGGTGCTAACCCAGAGCCAACTGCCGCGGATCTCCGCGGTGGCTAAGCCGAGGGTGGTGCACTGATCGTGCTGGGAAGCCGAGCGATGCAGCTGCGAGCTCAAGCTCTTCTGGGACTGGGACGGGCCCAGTCCAGTTTGGCTTTACTCCTGGAGCTGGATACTTCGGAGCGTCAGGTGGCGGCGGGGCCTGGTCAAGTTCGCTTTGGCCAGACCAACGCCCTTATCAGAGGCTGAGAGGCGTCCCCGAAGGAGTTGAGGCGGACAGTCGAGCCTTAGCGCAGCTATCTGAACTGTCGGAGGTTGAGATGCTTGCGTATGGCCGGACCCAGTTCGAGATGTGGATGTCTGTGCCCGCGGGAGTCGTGCACCCGGTAGACGTGGCCTACTCGCCATGTCACGGAGGCTACGATCTCTGGGGTCTCATCCGAGCAGCTGGAGCTACGGCCAGGCACCTGATGTCGGTGACTCGGTCGCCCGCTGCAAGATGGCTGAATGTGTTCCATGCTGAACGCCGACGGATCCCTGTTGTCTCCGACCTGAAGGCAGTGCGCGTGACGCTGAGACTGATGCCACCCATTGCGTGCGTCGCTCTGTTGCAGACGATGCTGCATGAGGCTGGCTATGAGTTCCTGAACCAAGTCCCAGTGTGGCACACGCTCCGTGAAGTTGCCGGAGTCCCGGATTCGCAGATTCGGTTTGAGATTGAACGCATCGCCCGATTCCTCGGAGCTGAGCTCAGTTCCTAGAAGGCTGCGGTCGGGTCAACCCCATACTACGTGAGGCCGACTTCAGACCCCCAGCTGATGGCAGCTGAAGCCACTGAGACTCAGGTTGGATTTCCTCTGGACAAGGATGGAGATGCAATCATGGATGAAGACACTCAGCTTTTCTTGGGCCCCGAAGTTGTGATGCGACTTCAGTTCACAGGTCTCAGACCCGGAGCCCAGCCTCGAGCGTTGAAGGTGAACCATCTCGAAAGCGTGCTCTGCTTACAAGGTCTTCTGCTGGAGCTTCCGTACCAAGTTATCGAAGTTCTGGTGAAGCTGCCTCAGAGACTGCTCTCGCATTTCGCAATGAACAAGTGCCCAGCATGGTTGGTGCAAGCTCTGGTTCTGACATGGTCATGGATGAAGGCGGGAATCTGTCTGGATTAAGTTCCTCGGGTTCCTCCCTGATGTCTACGACTGACTACATGATCGGGACTGGGTCGCACATGCCTATGTCGACGGCGACCGTGATGCGAGGCTCAGCTACGACAATGTCTCGCAGCTCGTTCCCTGGGATGATGATCTCAGTTACGCCTCAGCTTACTCAAGCTGGTCAAACATCAGCCAGAGCTGAGCCGAGGACGTATCAACCTGAACACCCATCTCAGGTACCACTGCCCGGCAGTCCTGAATCGAAGCGCCCCGCTCCGAAGCAAGCTGGAACTCGACCGACGCATTCTGCTGGATTCCGATCCCGAGACTCGTACGACGTGAGTACGCCTGCGTTCGCGAGGTCGACGACTTCAGACCACCTAGCAGCGGCGGAGCGAGACTACCAGCGAGCTCTTCAACAGAGTGAAGCTTCTGCCTGGGCCAGACTTGATGCGGAGCAGACCCAGCGTAGGGCTCTTGAAGCGAGATTGAGTGCAGCGCTGGCAGACAACCAGGCGGAGCAAGCCCGACTGCAGACGGAGTACCAGACGCTTCAGGCAACCAACGGTCCGATGTCGGCTGCCCAACAGCAAGCTAAAACGGAACAACAGAAGCAACTGGAAGCCCTGGAGAAGCTGTCCCAGAGTCGCGCTGCCGAGGAAGCTGAGAAGCGCAAGACGGACGAGGCTCGAGCACAGCAACTGCTTCAGGTCCAAAAACAGTTCCAAGAGGCTGAGGTTAGGGCTATGCAGGCTGAACAGCGGAAGGCCCAAGAAGAACGAGTTGCTGGAATCAGGACGGAGCACGAGCTGGAACTGCTGAGGTTGAGAGAGAAACATGCGTAAGCAGAGGCAGAACACCAGCGAGCCATGCAGGAGCAGGAGGAGAAAACACGCCAACTCCTTGCAGCCCAGGAGCTGCCCAGTTTATATCCTGGCCCCGTCGCTGCAGTTGAGGGACGTGCGCTATTGGCAACGGACCCCCTGGTGTAACGGGGTTACACGCACAAGTGGCTACAGCCACTTGTAACTTTAACAGACGCGATGTCTGTTAAAGGTTTAAACACTTCCTCGGCCTTGATGTACGTTACATCAAGGGCCACATTCATTTACGGTCACCACGACGGGTGGCCCATAGACATTTAGGATTCCTATTGGTTGAAAGCAGCATCTTTTAACCAATGAGCGACATGCATAGCAGTGGAATTCTGCCAACCAGCCGTTGGCAGATTCCTAACTTAGAATATTACATTTAGAGGAAGTCAGAAAACATAAAACAAAAATAGCAGTTCTCATCTTTACCAAAATCAGCTACTAAGAGTCTTTGTCTTGTTTAAAGTATACTCGTGGACCTCGAGTATACTTAACTCAAGTAAAAGAAACCTACGCTTCCTCATACACGTGCGCACACGTGTAAGCTGTTGTAGTGAGCCAAGGTAGGCCCATTACACCTGGTAGCACTTTGTAGTCCGTCCAACGACCGACTAAGTTGAGTTCGTACGTTACCGCACGAACACGGAGCCGAGAACCTTTTCATGAGCGCGGAGGTGCCCATGGAAAGCTCCGCTACGCCTGCAACTCATGTTGCACGCGCTGACTGTCTCCACCTGTCGGACCCAGAGTGGGAGGCACTCCAACGACTGTCAACGGTCATTGGAGAGGCTGCTGTAGCTGCGATGTTGCGCACGCTATCACCGACGGAGCAACACGGTGTTGCTCTGGGGTTCATGATGAAGGAGCAGCGTGATGCTGCTTCCTCTGTTACGATGTCGTCCCCGACGACATCGCGAGAGCAATCGCTGAAGCTCAACGTAAGTAATTATGTTGGAAGAGAGGGTGAACCTCTCCTCCGTTGGCTTGTCGAACTCGACACTGCCATTGCGGCTCGACGTATCGTCGACCCGTTGTCGAAGGTTGCGTTCGCCATGTCTTGTCTTGGCGGACGAGCGAGGAGTTGGGCGTATGGGCGCCGACTCTCTGACCCTACGTGCTTCAGCACGTACGCGAGCTTCAAGGAGGAGCTCAGACAAGCGTTTGAGCCCCCGCAAAATGAATTCCGGTCGAGGGCGGAGTTCCTCGACCTGCAGCAGGGCAAGCATGATGTTCATGCTTACGCGCAGAGAGCTCGGTACTTGGTCTCGAACATCGTGACCAACCCGATCGACTAGGCGACTAAGGTCGTCACGTTCATGAAGGGACTGAGAGATGGACCTGTGAAAACCTATCTCTTCCGAGAGTACCCAAGTACTCTCGAAGCTGCAATCACTCTTGCCATGCAGGAGGAGTTTAGCCTGTCGCAGCCTCGGTGCATTCGCATGTAGTTTAGCCTGTCGCAGGCTAAACTACATGCGAATGCACCGAGGCTGCAACTGCCTCCGGTAGCGATGGCGGGAGGTCCGGAACCAATGGACCTCTCGAATGCAACGGCTGCTGGTTATCAACAGCAACAAGGGAGCAATGTACGATGCTTCCGTTGCGGAAGGATCGGTCACTATGCCCGAGAGTGCACGACACCCGTGCACCGAGATGGTGATCGACGTGACGATGCCGGGCATCGTCGCGGACTAACAAAAAACGCTGGACGCCAGTAGGCGCGGGGCGCCCTACTGGTAATGCGGTTCCGCGTGTCAACCTTGGACACGCGACACTGAGGACTGCAGCCCCCAGTGAGGTTCATTCTCACTGCAAGAACCACGATGACAAGCCTGACCTTGTCATCCTGAATGTGAAGTCGATGAGAGCAAGCGGCTCTCGTCGTGCTTTGGTAGATTCCGGCGCGTCGAAGAACTTTGTTCGACTGCGAAGTCTATCAATGCTTGACTTCGAGGATTTAAAGATACCTCGAAGTATGTTGGAGGTACGCCTGGCGACAGGTTTCGTCGTAGAGACCGAGAAGCGCATGGTACGCGTGCGCTTCACATATAAAGGTCGAGTGTTTGTCGAAACCTTTATCGTCCTGGATCTGGACGATAAGTTCGACATGGTATTGGGCATGCCGTGGCTTGCACGACATGATCCGGTCATCGATTGGGAGAAGCGCACTCTCGTGCGCTTCGGTCGCGCCAGCGGAACAGTGAGCGATGGCCCTGTTGCCGCAACGCACGCACGGACAGGTGCGCGCAACTCCCCAGTCGAGACAGCGCCTAACGCCGCTGTCCCGGAGCGCCCAGGGCGCGCGCGAGTGCGCGCGCAAGAGCAGCAGGCGTCGGCGTCGTCGCCGACGGCTGAAGGAGAAAATGTGTTGATTTCGGAGATCGACACACTC
The DNA here is from genome assembly GCA_016169955.1 of Phytophthora vignae f. sp. vignae. Lineage (NCBI taxonomy): Eukaryota > Oomycota > Peronosporomycetes > Peronosporales > Peronosporaceae > Phytophthora > Phytophthora vignae. The sequence goes on from JABJUM010000047.1 coordinate 85,779, forward strand.
ATTTCAACCAATCAGAGCCAGTCTCCAACCTCAAAAGGTTGGGGTGACGGACATGTGTCACACGTGTCAGCCGTGGAGGCTGATGCGAATCTGATTGTGGGAGTGTCTCCGGTCCGAAGGGACGCGGATGACGTAATCATGTCACACGCCTCAGCCGTGAAGGCTGACGCGAAGCCGATTGTGGGAGCGTCTCCGGTCCGAAGGGACGCGGATGACGTAAACATGTCACACGCCTCAGCCGTAGAGGCTGACGCGAAGCTGATTGGACCAGGTCTGGCCAATAATAAGGGCCAAGGAGATGAAACGCCGTCGACTCCGGGAGTCGATGGCTCGGATGAATTTGATTCGTCGGTTCGGGGAGCCGACGCACCCGCCGTAATGGGGGTCTCCGCCAATGGAAGGCGTCGAGGTATTGAAGTCACGTCGGTTCCGGGAACCGACGCTGCGAAAAGACATTTCGCGTCGACTCCGGGAGTCGACGCACCCTTTGAAACGAAGGGCTCCGCCAATAACAGGCGTCGAGGTGAAGATGGCGTGTCGGCTCCGGGAGCCGACGCTGCAGACGGTGTGGACGGTTGCAAACGTCCCACACCGGAAAAACCTGCATGCTGTTGTGCAGCCGGGCTGCACAACAAAGCGCCGGGCGACCAAGCCGGGCTTGAAGTCGCTCGCCCGCGGGATGAACCCGCCGGCGGTATTAAAGAAGAACACCCGTCCACGGCCGGGCCTGGACGAGGTCAAAGGTCTAGCGGAGCCGGGCTCCGCAAGACGAGAAGACGACGCATGCGAAGATCGCTGCGCAAGTCTCGGCCAGGGGCCGAGACGCTACAAGAGATGTCTGCCGGGCAGACGGAGGCAGAGAAGCCGGACGTCGAGACGTTGAACGTCTTGACGCGTACCTGTGCCGGATTCCGGTACAGGGAGATGACTCTCGCTAATCCTCCGACACAAGCGTCGGAGTTGACTTCGCTTCCAGTCATGAGCTGGAAGCGCTTCGCGCGTGACTTGCACGATGGACGCATCGAGCAAATATGCATTCTCTCGGACGCCGAGAGAACGAAGAGCGAGAATGAGGAACTGAGGCAGTTCTTCATGGAGAGCACCACTGAGAGTGAAGACACTCTCAGTGCCAAGACGAAGAAGGAACGCTTTGAAGAGCAGAGCTGGGACTCGCTGAAGACGAGTCCCTACTACGAGATCCTACGGGAGTACGCTGACGTACTTCCGGAAGAGATCCCTGCGGAGCTTCCGCAGGACAAGGGCATTCAGCACGAGATCGATCTCGTGCCGGGCACTAAGTATTGAGTAACGCGGCAGTGGCCACTGCCGCGAGAACAGGTCAAAGCGATCGACGACTTCTTTGAAAGTCGCCGCAAAGCTGGACAAGTGCGGGAATCGAAGTCCCCGCACAGTGCTCCAACGTTCTGTGTCAAGAAGCCACAGGGCGGCTGGCGCATCGTTCATGCGTACGACAAGTTGAACGATGCGACGATACCGGTGCAGACGCCGATACCGCGAAAAGATGTTATCATCGATTCGATGGCCAGGAGCACCATCTATAGTGCTCTTGATCTGCGCGATGGGTTCTATCAGATCCTAATGCGTGAGAGCGATATCCCTCTCACGGCTGTGAGCACGCCAAGCGGCATGCTCTGGGAGTGGCTAGTGATGCCGCAGGGTCTGAAGAACGCCCCTGCGACCTTCAACAGGTGCGTGACGCACTTGTTGCGCTCGGTGCGCGACTTCGCACCGAGCTACTTCGACGACGTGTTCGTCCACAGCCGGGCTGCGGACGGGATGAGCGATATTGAGATGCGCAAGGTGCATCTCCGGAAGCTGCTTGCGCTGATGCGCAAGCACAAGCTCTACGCGAACCTGAAGAAGTGCATCTTCGGGGCGAGCGAGATACCCGTGCTCGGGTGTCTCGTAGGGAAGAATGGTGTCCGCCCTGACCCTGAAAAGGTCAGAGTGATCAACGAATGGCCGACACCGTCGACCGTCAAGGAACTGCGGCAGTTCCTTGGCTTGGCCACGTACTTGTGCAAGTACGTGAAGGACTATGCGGGCACGATACGCCCGCTGTCACAGCTCCTAAAGAAGGATGCCAAGTGGGTTTGGTCTGCTGAGTGTCAGCAGGCCTTCGATGCAGTCAAGCGGGGCTTGACTGAGGCGCCGATTTTGGCGGTGGCCGACCAAGATCACCCATTCCACGTAGTGTGCGATGCATCCGATTTCGCAATCGGATGTGCGTTGATGCAGCACGATCACGAAGGCCGTGATCGCGTCGTCTACTACCAATCGCGTCAGCTGAAGCCAGCTGAACGCAACTACCCGGTGCATGACAAGGAACTCCTTGCCATGAAGTATGCACTCGCGAAGTTCCGAGTGTACTTACTCGGAAGCAAACCGTTCGTGGTCTATACGGACCACGCGTCACTGCGGACGGCTGTGAAGTCGCCGCACATCTCGCAAAGGATGGCGAGATGGTTATCCTTCTTCGCGGAGTATAACTTCCGGGTCGAGTACAAACCCGGAAGGCTCAATGTGGTGGCCGACGCGTTATCGCGTCGACCCGACTACGCTGCAGGCGAAGCCGACGTCAATACCATTGACGCCATGCAATCGAGCACTCCCACGTCGTCATTACTAGACGACGTGAAGACCGCGTACGCGCACGACGCGGACGCGAAGCTCTTGCTGGCCTACGGCTCAGCACCTTCTGACAACGCTCGTCAGAAGCTGCCGAAGCATCTTCGTGCTCGTGCACACCGTTATCGGGTGCACGATGGGTTGCTACTCTACAGTGCAGTCGACGACAACGCGGATCGTGTTGTCGTGCCCAACGATCATGACCTGCGCCTCAGGATCATGTATGAGTATCATGATGCACCGACTGCGGGGCATCCGGGCCGTGAGAAGACGTATGTCCTTCTCACGCGCGACTTCTACTGGGCCCACCAGTACAAGTGGGTGCGCAAGTACGTCCGTGCTTGCGAGGTATGCCAACGTGTGAAGCCTGCGCCGTTCGCGCAGGCTCCCTTGCAGTCACTACCGACTCCGTCGGAGTGTTGGCAGTCCATGTCTTTGGACTTCGTGTTCGGTCTTCCCCCGGACAGCCAGGGGAACACGGGAATTGTGGTCTTTGTTGACCGCTTCAGCAAGATGGTACATCTTGCTGCGGTACCCGCTGAAGTGACTGCGAAGCAGACGGCACGTCTGTTCGTTGACATGGTGTTCAAACACCATGGCATCCCGATCGACATTGTGTCGGATCGAGACCCGCGCTTCACAGCACACCTGTGGCAAGAAGTGTTCACACTTTTTGGGAGCCAGCTTTCAATGTCGACTGCGGACCATCCGCAGACGGATGGGCAGACCGAGCGCGTGAATCGCGTGCTCGTCGACATACTCAAGAGCTACGCTCACTCGTTCCAACATTGGAGCGAGTGCCTGTCGATGGCAGAGTTCGCCATCAACAACTCGGTGCATGCCTCGACCGGGCATACACCGTTCTACGTGAATGCCATGCGGCACCCACGCCTCCCGAGCCTGCTCGGGACGGTGGCTCCTTCCTTAAGTGGGGGAGGATCTACGGCCGCATCGCAGCAGCCGCAGAATGCCGCTGACACTTGCACAGTGTCAGCCGCTATGACACGAAACAAGGCCAAGAACCGCTCGTCCATGCAGGGCATGGACGCCACCGCGAAGAAGCAGAACACCGTGTCTGTGCGGGGCACAGACACTGACAAGGACAAGAACAAAACACGCGTCTGTGCAGGGCACAGACGTCGACAAGCACATGAAGCATGTGTCTGTGCGGGGCACAGACACTGGCGAGAACCAGAACAACAACAACAACGTGTCTGTGCAGGGTACAGACACCGCGGAGACAAACGCAGAGGCCGGGCCTACTGCTACAAGCGAGTTGAACGAGTTCAGCTCGGATGCAATTGCATTCGTGCAACGCAGACAAACCGTCATTCGGTTTGTCCAAGACGCTATTGCAGCTTCTGTCGACCGACAGAAGCTGAACGCAGACAATGTTGGCAGGGGCAACACTAATGAATTCGAGAAGGGTTCATTGGTTTTGTTAGCTACGCAAAACCTGCCTAAACATGCAGTTTCCGACTTCGGGGCGAGCAAACTCGCTCCGCGCTTCATCGGGCCGTTCACAGTGTTGGCACGGCATGGCAAAGCTTACACGCTAGACATCCCGTCTAGCATGCGCCTCCATCCGACGTTCTACGTCGGACGGTTGAAGCCATACCTGCAGCACGAGCTACCTAGCTCGGCTGAACCGAAGCAGAAGACTCGGCAGAAGCCATCATCCTCTCCAGCGCGAAGTCGCGCTGGAGCAGCAGGTCGAGCTGGAGATCCAGCCCGGCCGGGACGATCGAGGCGGTCTAGGAGACCGTCGCAATGTAAGGATACTCAAGAGCGCCGAGCGCAGCGCTCTGTAGCTACCCCACGACCGAGTTCCGGTCGTGGGAAGACGCGAGATCGGGGTCAACACCAGGTTGACCACACACGGGGCGTGTTTCCACCACCGCCGCCACTAATTCGTGACGCAGACGGCTCAACTCGATGGATAGTTGAGCAGATTGTTGACCACAGTATCCCGAGAACGAACAGAGAATCAGTTCGTTTTCGCATTCGTTGGAGAGGGTTTCCTCCCAACCAAGATACATGGGAGCCGCGGAACGTCTTGCTCCAAGACGTTCCGGACATGGTGAAGGCGTACGAAGCCCATCATGCGCTACACGCTGGCAAGTAATGCGAACGCTGTTGTTAACAACAGCGCCCGAAGACACTCCGAGGGCAGGCTGTGGTACCTGCCCCCGTGGCAACGACGCGCTTTGCACGTTGCCGCGCAAGATACTCAGTAGCAGAGAGGCTCTCTGCTGCTGCGCCAAAGGTCTTCAACTTCGACGTGCTCGTTCCATCACGAGCACGCTCCTTTCAAACGTCATGCATTGACCAAGCAGTCAATGGTAGTTGACGTGCCGAGGCCGGCACGTCTAACCTTGACGGGGGGATGGTGTAACGGGGTTACACGCACAAGTGGCTACAGCCACTTGTAACTTTAACAGACGCGATGTCTGTTAAAGGTTTAAACACTTCCTCGGCCTTGGTGTACGTTACATCAAGGGCCACATTCATTTACGGTCACCACGACGGGTGGCCCATAGACATTTAGGATTCCTATTGGTTGAAAGCAGCATCTTTTAACCAATGAGCGACATGCATAGCAGTGGAATTCTGCCAACCAGCCGTTGGCAGATTCCTAACTTAGAATATTACATTTAGAGGAAGTCAGAAAACATAAAACAAAAATAGCAGTTCTCATCTTTACCAAAATCAGCTACTAAGAGTCTTTGTCTTGTTTAAAGTATACTCGTGGACCTCGAGTATACTTAACTCAAGTAAAAGAAACCTACGCTTCCTCATACACGTGCGCACACGTGTAAGCTGTTGTAGTGAGCCAAGGTAGGCCCATTACACCTGGTCTCAGCACCCATCGCGTCGACTCGAACGCCGACCGATCCGGTCCTGGCGCAGTTGGCCCAGCTCACGAGCGTGATGCGGCAGTTGGTCCAAGCCAACCAGGTCAAGTCTGAGGCGACTGGTACGAGCCGCCGAGTTGGCAAGGCACAAAGTTCAGCCAAGCATACTGAGGCCAGGTCTAAGTCTCGTGTATCCGGCTCGGCGTCCGGAGCGAAAAGCAAGTCTCGGGCGACCAAGCCTGGCAAGCCTGGAGACTCGGACGGGGACGACTCCGACTCTGATGACTCAAGCTCGAGTGACTCGTCGCAAGATGAGCTCGAAGGGCAGTTCGGCGCGGTTGCCCAGCCAAAGGGGGGCTGATACCAATTCTGGGACTCGGGTTGTTGTCCAAGCGATGATCCCCCATGACGCCTTGGAGAAGTTCGATGAAAAGGGACCGCTGGAGGACCCGAGTCAACTGGTGGGAAAGGTTCATGTACTACGCTACGATGGCCCCCTGGGACGAGAAGACCCGGGTGGTTCAACTACGCATGAGACTCACTGGTTCCCTCAAGGATTGGTGCACCCAACTGCCGGATGATGTTCGCTCGGATTGGAGGAAGTTATCTCACGTCTTCAAGAAGAAATGGTGCCGTACGCTGAGCTCTAAAGCTGAGCGGTATTATTCGATGGAGATGAAGGACTCCGATACACCTCGGATGTTCTTCTACCGTCTGAACCATGCTGCCAAGAAGCCTGGGATACCGTATCTGAGACCGACAGTCGACCGGGAAGCTCACATCCAAGGCTTCATCAAGGCTTTGACTGACTCAAGGCTGAGAACTACTTTTCAGGGACATCGTTTCGATACTTTGGATGAATTGGAGAAAACCCTGAAGAGAATCGAGGCCCTCCGCCAAGACGAGGGTTATGAGCAGAAGCGGCGCCCAGCGCAAGGACTACAGTTTGGACGTTTCAAACCTCCACAACGTCGAGCTGAGGGACGAGCGTTCAAGGCAGAAGGTGTGGAAGTTGACCCAGGACTGGGACGACAGACGCTTATCCAGGACGGCTATGACCTGAAGCATGAGGCAGATTCCGAAGAAGATGTGGATCGCTCGACCGATCGGACCCTGCCCCCGCCTGCGCCCGCACCAGCTCCTGCTGTTGCGAGCTCAGCCCAGGATGAGCCCAGTCGCTCTACCTCCCTGACCGATGAAGAGATTTTCCGAGTCGCTGAGAGATTGGCCTGGAAGCCGAACGCACAGCGCTATGACCCTGGAGGAGACCAGCACCCAGAGCAGAAATGTGACGAATGTGGCAGTCGTAACCACCCGACTGACAAGTGCTGGAGCCGACTTATCGGTGGACGATGCCACGATGAGGGTCACCCGACCCAATTCTGTAGGCGTCAGCCGTGTTCCAAGTGTGGCGAATACCATTGCCGGGGTTTGTGCGATATGTGGTCGGCGCTCAAGGCGGTACGCGATGCAATCCGTACTGGAGGCTCCGTCGAGGGCCTCGCTCCTGAGGCGATCCAAGCTCTGTTGGATAGCCCGGAGCTCCGAGAGAAGTCGTTAAACCACTAGGCTCGCTGGTTGGGAGACCAGTGCGTGACGAGCCTAAATCCCAAGCGCTCTGCGCCTTTGCATATGTGGGCCCAGCCCTTCCATGTTGGCGCAGAGATAACCCCGAATGTACAACTTCTTACTATGAAGCTGATGTTTACACTTTCGATACTGATCTCAACATGCTGGACCCGGACGATGAAATGGAGAACCATCTCGAGTTCTCTCTAACCCCGGGCGAGAAGTATGGTTGGTGGAGTGAGCACACGTTGATTGGCGAGAAGCGGACGATGGCGATTATGCATGGAGCAGTCTTTCATCACAGAACGCAGATATTACTGGATACTGGAGCTAACACGAGCATTTTGGGCCTAGATCTTGCACGCAGATTGAAGCTCAGGCTACGCCGTGGTTTCAGGCTCAGAATAACTGGGATGGGAGACGCCCCGACCTACATTACTGCTCAAGCTAGGATCAAGCTGACGTTGGGAGTGCGCGTGCTGTACGTCATGTATATCTGGGTTGGCAACATCGGTGAAGGAGTGGATTGTCTTCTCGGAATGGACTTCATGCATGGTGGCTGCTGGAGTGCGACTCTGGGCTCGTGAAAATGTCGTGAGACTGCCGGACGAAGAATCTCTGTTGTTGGTTGGAGGTACCCAGATAGATCACGTCGGACTGGAGGTCAGCGTCTGGCTGAACGAGACTGCCTACCTCTACCCTGGACAATCTGTGGTAGTCCCGGTCACGTATTACCAGGCTGACCCAGAGAAAGTGATTCCCTGGGCAGGGCGCGGTGATCAATGGGTTACACAGTTCATCTATGGACCTGGGTGGAGGCCCAAGGCGGTCAAGGTGGTCAACATCTCGGAGCGAGAAGTCATGATCCGCCAGCACACTGTGGTTGCTTGCCTGGTGGAGAAGGATTACCTGCCCAACGGAAAGCGGTTCGTACGGCCTTACTCGAGGAAGTACAATGAATGGGCCCAGCTCATTTACGAAGCCGAGCCTTCCCCAGATGTTCTAAGACGAGAAGAGGAGGCAGCTCGGCTAGCTGAGCTCAACGCTCCGCCGGCTGTGGAGAGGCCACCCTACAAGCGACCTGTGAAGCTACTGCTGTTGAAGCAGTCTGATGACCCGAAGGAAGACCGAGCCAACATGAAGCAGCGGAGAGCTGAGGCGTACGCCGCCAACACAGTGTCGCCTGAGTCCGCTTAAGTCAAAATGGCTCGGACACCTCAAGAGCGTCCTGCCTCATGGAAGCCACCATTGCCGCAATCGCCTCACCCAGATGATGTGCAACCAGGGACGAACCAAGGAAGCGCATTGGAAGAGGATGACACTCAGTCTACGACCGAGCCAAACTCTGTGGAGTCAAGCTCAGTTCAGACCTCTCCTGCTGGAGGTGGTGTAGATGCTCAGGAAGCTCGGGATGAACTGAGTAGAGTATTCAAGGCTGAGCCGACAGGTTTCGTGTCGGATCCGTTTGTCCGTCTCCAGGAAACCTATGCTCGTTGCCTCAGGGCAGAGATCAGTGAAGGTGCTGACGAAGCTACGGTGTACTTCCATGAAGGCACGGAATTGCTAAACGACCTCCGAGACCAGCTCGCCGCTCTTCCGGAGTTGAAAGATCTCAGTCCAAACGCGGACCTCTCAACGGCTAATGTGGGCGAACCAGGCGTTACGACTCCAGAAATGGACGCGCAGGTGCGAATGATTCTGGAGAGGCATCATGCCAGTTTTCTCGGGGACGGGAATGCAGTACCAGCCCCCGCCCGTTGAGTTGTCTGTGATCTGGATGTTGGTGACGCGAAGCCCATTGCTCAGAGGTCTCGGCAGGTTCCGACACACTTGCTCGACTAGATGTTCGCTCTGATCAAGAAGCTGCTGGAGACTGGGCTCATCGAGTATTCGCACTCAGACTGGGCTTCGCCAATTGTGATTGTGATGAAGAAGAACGGTGTGGATATCCGGCTATGCATCGACTACCGACTGGTCAACCAATTGATCAAGCTCTCGCACTACCCTCTGCCTTTGATCGACGATCTGTTGATCGGGTTTGAGGAAGCGATGTGGTTCCTGAGCTTGGACATGGCCAGTGGATTTTGGGCAGTGCCGATGACACTCCGAGCTAAGCTGATTTCAGCCTTCATCTGTCCTTTGGGAAACTTCCAGTGGAAGCGTATGTCATTTGGTCTCAAGAATGCCCCGCTGATCTACCAGTAAATGCTGGATAATTGTCTGTGGGGCTTTGTGCGCCTTCCGCCCTGTGAGGAAGCCCGTGTTGATCCGGACGTGTTGGAGTTCTTGGGAATTGAAGTGGATGACTCCGCTAAGGAGGAAGAAATCCCGCCTCTGTCTGAGGAGACTACTGTGTCCGACGAAACATTCCGGCACCGCCCCAGCTGAGCCCTGTACTAGGACGCAGCTCATACATCGACGACATCGCGTATGGAGCAGAGACCTGGGACCAGATGTGCGAAGTCCTGGATCGCTTGCTTTATCGACTGAGATACTGGGGAATCTCGGTGAGCCTACCCAAGAGTGAGTTTGGCGAGAAGTCTATCTCGTATCTCTCGCGTAAGATTGTAGCAGAGGGAATCTGAGCTAAGCCGAAGATCGCCAAGGGAGTCAAGGATCTGCCGTTCCCATCGACGCTGAAAGGAGTGCAGTCGTTCCTGGGGAGTCTCAATTACTACAACAAGTTTATTGAAGACCTTCCGGTTATAGCATCTGTGCTCTACGAGTTGACGGATGAGCAGATCCAAGCTGGGCGTGACCTCGGTCGAGCTAAGGAGGCGTTCGAAATCCTGAAGCAGAAGATCGTCTCTACACCGCTGCTCAGACACCCGGACAGGGAGAAGCCGTTTGTGATCATTTTACACGCTAACCCCTGGGCGGTCTGTGCAGTGCTGGGCCAAGAGTACGACGGAGTCATTTTCCCGGTACGGTACACTGGGAGGACACTGCATGATCAGGAGCTCAGATACCACCCAGCTGAGAAGGAAGTTGTAGCGTTGCTCCGAGTTCTCAGTCTTCTACTCGATGCTGAGCGGATGTAAGCTGCTGAAGGTCTGCACCCGGTACTCTGTTCTGAAGTGGTTGTTCAAGTCTCGATCGCTGGAGGGACGCTGTGAGCAGTGGGCTGCACGTTTGTCACCCTGGCCTCTGGAAGTACACAAGGTGGAACGCGATGAGGATGGTTTGGCCGCGATCCTGGGAGCCGAGATCACACCCCGTGACCAGTTGGACAAGATCGCAGAGAACCTCATCCCAGACAAGGGACGAGTTGTCCGAGCCCCACCAATCAGCCTGGAGATGCTGGAAGCGAACTATGAGGGATGGCTGCTCAGCTTCGACGGAGCTGCCAAACTCTCAGATCGCTCAGGCGCTTCTGGTAGCATTCTGTGGACGCTCCCGTCCTGGGACGTGGTCGAAGCTCGAGGTTTTCATTTCGAAGGCATCACGGTGAACGAGGCTGAGTATCATGGTTTGCTCGAAGGCGTTCGCATGACAAAGGCTCGAAGTATCTCGGATCTGGTGATAGTCGGCGACTCACGGATTGTCATTCAGCAAGTCCAAGGCTTGATCCAGTGTCTGAGTCCAGGGTTGCAAGTGCTGCTGGCCGAGTTCAAGACGCTCCGCCCAGAATTCCAGCGACTACGCTTGGTGCACGTGAAACAGGAGTATAACGCGGCTGCGGACTACCTCACGACGAAGACTCTGGTGACTAAAGGCACCGTCACCATCGAAGATCCGGTTGAACTGGTCCAGCTCAAGCAGCTGAATCGGATCCCGGAGAAACTAATTAAGGTGAATGAAGCTGAGCCCGCTGAATCTGAAACTACACTCAAGCTGACGTGGAAGTAGTAATTGAGCCGACTCGACTGGAGGATGCTGCCAAGCCCCTGTTGCCCAGTGCTAAGATCTTCGTGGTGACGAGGAACCAAGCTCGGGTCAGGGATGCTGAGCGTGGTGGGGCCAGGGATGACTCCGCTCGAGGTATCGATCCTAGCCAGGATGCTGAAGCCCCGCTCGTGCAAGCTGGAAGCAGCAACTCCTGCCGCGTCAATCGCTGAGCGATGGAGACGCATCCTGGTTCTGCAAGAAGCTGAGCCTTGGACGAAGAAGCTCAAGGATTATCTGAACGGAGAACTGGGGAACCTTTCTGCTACTGAAGCTTAGGATGTGGCCAAGGTGGTGGACCAGTTTACCCTGGATTCGAGAGGAGTCCTGTACTATCTGAGTCGAGCTACTCCGGGAAGGCCCAGGGACGCAGCTGGAAATCTGAGATTGGTTGTACCAACGGCGCTAAGAAATGACTTGCTTCAGCTCAGTCACGAGGAATTCCAGGGTGGTCATCAAGGGATCACTAGGACTTTCGAACGACTTCGCAAGGAGTACTACTGGCCGAGAATGTATGCGGATGTTGAACGCTATGTGAAGGAGTGTGTGGATTTTGTCACTGCCAAGGGAGCTCCGCCCAACCCTGGGCCATCGCCGGGAAACATGTTGGCGGCTAAGCCTTTTGAGGTGGTTTCTATGGACTTTGTTACACATCTACCCAAGTCCGACCGTGGGAACGTGTTCCTACTCCTGTTCCAGTGTGCGTTTTCAGGTTTCATCATGTGCAAGCCGATGAGTCTGACTACAGCCCAAGATGTCGCGCAAGCCTACATGGAGTGTGTGTTCCAGAGGTTCGGTGCGAGCTCTATGCTCCGCCATGACCGGGATCCACGTTTCATGAGCGAGGTGTTTGCCAGATTCCGTGAGATGCTGGGAAGTCGGTAGCGTGCGACTCTAGCGTACAGACCTCAGGCAAACGGTCAGCAAGAGCGCTCAGTGCAAACGGTGGTCCGAGCTATCCGAGCGTATGTCGCTGAGCCAGACCAGAGCGACTGGGACGACCAAGTGGAGAAGTTGATGTGGGCGCTGAACACGTCCTTTGACGCTACTCGTCTCGACACGCCGTTCTACCTGGTTCACGGCTGGGACCCCCATAGCACCGTTTCAGCCATGCTAGGACCATCTCCGACAGGCTTGGATCAGAGGACCGCCTACGAGTGGCGCCGCAAGACTCAGTGTGAGTACGAGTACGCTCAAGCCTGGGCCAAAGACTTACAAGCTGAAGCTAAAGTCAAGCGCTCAGCTGCTCAGACTAAGATCTGGGCTGAGCTGTCTGAGAGACTCAAGAAAGGTTTCGAAGTTGGTGATGCTGTGTGGTTATACCTGGCTCGAGTACAACCTGGGCTTACGAAAAAGTTCGCCCACCTCTGGCACGGTCCGTTCCGGATTCTAGAGACCTCAGATGACTTCCGCTGTAAGCTGAAGATCGAAAGGACTGGGTATAAGCTGTACCCCTGGGTTCACATAAGCCGACTCAATCCGCGTGCCCTGTTCCCTGAACGACCTACCGTTGAGATCGAAGTTGCTGAGGACGATGACCTGGATGCTGCTCTGTTGCCTGAAGACGCTTAGGAACCTGACAAAGCTCAGAACGTGTACGAAGTGGAGGCCATCCAAGATGTGCGCTGGGTCAAGCGGACCCGGACCTCCCGAAGAGTCCGTGAATACTTGGTCAAATGGAAGGGGTACCCCGACCTTGAGTGGCTTCTTATGTCTCAGTTAAGTTGTGGAGCCTTACTGTACGAGTTCAACAAGAGCGCCAAGGCTAAAGCACGGTTCCAAGCAATGCAGGCTGGGGATGAGCCTCCTGAGCCTGATGCTCAGTAGAGACACAGCTGTGAACCTGTGTATGTCGCTGTGACGTTCTATGTGTGAGCATTTTGTATTGTGTGAGTTTACGACTACGCTAAGCGACGTGGAGAACGACTTGGAGTTTCTTGTGGAGAACGAGTGTGTCAAGGAAGCTGAAATCAGTGACGATGATAGAAACAAGAAGCGAAGTGGAAAAACGAGTGGTGAATTAGAAATAATGATGAACGCTTGTTGCCTACGCTTCGTCGTCCTCCTCCTCTTCCGCCGCTTCAAGAGCGCGGAGCACCTCAGCAAGGGTATCGTGGTTGTACTCGGGTGCCGGGATGATGGGGTTCGCCTCTCGCTCAGATCTGCTCTTGGGCTTGAGCTCTGGCGGAACGATCGCCTCGAACTGCTTGTCCGAGTGGCGAGTAGCCCACTGCGTGCGAGCGGGTTCTTGGTCATCCAGGGTGGAGAGCTGATCCGCCAAGGAAATCTTGAGACTTGGGTCTCTCAGAATCCAGTGACACGGATCCTTGGGCACAGCCCAGAGGCCAGGTTCGAACCAGATCCGATCCGAGTAGCCCTTGACGCCCTTGAGTTGATCCACCAAGTTCCTGCGACGAAGCTCGAACTCCTGGGCGCGGTCCTTGCGCTCGCGGTAGACTGTGGCCAGCTCAGGCAAGCCCAGTTCCTTGGCGAGCTGAGCGTAGTCGATCTTGGATGGGAATGGCTACCAGTGGAGTCGCTCCCAGTACGCTCGACGCCAGGCACTCATAAACCCAGCAATCACGACGACCGCTTCACTCATCTCAGGAGTAAGCTCGGCGTACGTGTGATAGACGAGGGAGCCGACCCGGCCATTCCACATGTTATCCCAGGGTTCCGATCCCAGTAGTTCCAAGTAGAGCGCGCTTGTGGAGCTGCTCGATCCCAGTCTTGGACGGCATGTAAGCTGGGAAACCAATCGTCTGGTCGTGCAGCTTCTGGACTCGAATGCCGTTGTGAAACCAGCTTCCTTTCTTGGGTGCCTCGATGACGCCGTTGTCGACTCCTTCCTCTGGAGTTTCAGCGTCGTCGGGCTCAGGGTCACCTGTAGTCGCGGAAATCCCAGAAGCAGGGCGCTGGCGCTTGGTTCCTGAGCTGCCTCCTGATGACGTCGAACTCCGCTGCCGCTTCTGGGTGCTGATGGAGCTTGGAGACTTGGCCTTCGACCCGTGGTAAGTGTGGTCGTTGTCGTCGTCATCTGTGTCCTCTGAGGACAGCACCGACATGAACGAAGAATCCGAGTCGTCGTCACCTGGGCTCGGCCTTTTAGGCAAAGTTCGCCAAGGTACTGGGATCCGTGACAAGCTGGGAACTTGGAGCCTGTTTGCGGCCGCGTCGAAGTACTTGTCTGGGACGTACTGGATCCACGGAGTGCTGTCCAAAGCCTCCCAGTACATGGCCGAAGTAAGCATGTAGATCAGGTTCTTCTTCCCGAACTGATCATGGAGCATCTGGTCCTTCTGGACCTCGTCCACGGCATCACAGTATGCCACACCCGCCAACATGAGCTCTTGGACGTCTGGGCGAGTGCTGTCCCAGCTGAACTGGTTGGGCACAGCTTTCGCGGCATCCAGGTCCGAGCGAGCGTTGGGAGATTCCTTCTTATCGTTCTTACACTCGGGTCTGAACTTGGTCGGACGACGAGGCAGCGCAATTCGCTGAGTAAATGGCTTGATCACTGGTGCCTTGGCTTTCGGCGTACTGGAGGCTGAGCGGGTCAAGTCCACAGTTTCCGGCGCAGCTGCCGAGCTGGGCGCAACACTCGCCTGGATCTTCAGCCCACCAGCTTTCTTCGAACTGCTTGGAGCCAAGGCTTTAGCCAGAGGCAACGACTTGAGCGCCTGGCGTCGTAGTTTGCCGGACCCGGTCGAACCTCCTCAAGCTGAGCATCGGCGGTGTACGCAGAGGTGTGGCCGGCTGGGACGAGCTAGTTGGAGTCGTGACTGCTTGAGCGGATCCTGGGGACGAAGAGGCTGGCGCCGAAACGGGACTGGGGTGAGCAGCTTGGGTCATGTACGGATCAGAGTCCTCGAAGTCCAGATCGCGCGCCGAAACTTGGATCGTGGTGCGATAGCCAGCTGGAATAGGCTTCCCAGTCCGGTACAACTGCAGCATCTCGAGGAATCGTTTCCGATTGCCTGTGAAGGCACTGCTGTGAACCAAGAAGTCGCAGAGGGCACCAGGATCGAACGACCGGAAGTCCAAAATCTGAGCCTCAAGCTCAGCGATCCGCTGCTGAGCTTCGACGAGCTCGGACTCGAGCGACGAAATTCTCAATGCAGACTCTTCGGCGGCGTCCTCCGCTTGGACTTTCTCGGTGGCGTATTGACCGTTCAACTTGGTCGCAGCATCAAGTTCAGCCTTGAGTTTCTGGATCTCGGAGCTAACTGAGGTGTTTGAAGCTTGGTCACCGGTGGTTCCAGCCGCAGCTCTCTGTAGTTCAGCCGCATGCGCAGCCTGGAGACGCTGAAGCTCAGCTTGGTGTGCAACGCTCTGACGCCTCAGGGCCTGGGCGAAGTGCTGACTTCTGACAGCTAGCCCCGTGGCTCCTGACCCAGAAGCGTTAGCGACACCTTCCTCGAGTCCTTGAAGAAAGCGCACCGTCTGTTGGAGGTATTGAACCGTGTTGAGCGACCTAGCGGCTAGCTGGTCGACACCAAAGCACTGAGCGAGCGACACCATCTCTCGATCCAGAGCTACTCGGATGCGCGGGTTGGTGATATCTGGCGGAGGTACTGGGCAAGGCTGCAGCAGAGCGCCAGCCGCATCTTGGCCCATGAGCGTGCTCAGCCGGTCGAGCTCAGCTGAAGAAAGCCGAGCTATGTTCATCAGTCGCCCCAGACCATCTGGAGCCCCAGCATCGCGAACGTCTTCCAGTGTCGCCGGCACTACGACTTGCCCCGGGAGAGTGAGTTGGTCCCATGGACCGAGACAAGGCTGGTATGGGAGGTGCAGCCCAGGGCCCGAGCGATAGCGCGACGCCTCGATGGTATGAAGCAGCCCGGAGATGGTGCTAGCCGCCGGCACGTTGGATCCAGAAGCTTGAGCCGTCTGCAGGGTGCCGTTGGAAGGCACGGCGGGCGTCGGACGAAGAACCAGTATCGCAGCACCACCTAAAGTCGCAGGCCGCCGAAGGCGCTTGAGTCGTAGTTGTCGCCGCCGATGCCACCGAAGACGCACTCGAGGTCACAGGCGTCGAGACGCTAGCCGCCGCTGGACTTGTGGCGCTTGAAGGCACCAGAAGGGGACACTGCAGTCGCTACCAGGGGGGGTAGACATCACAGGCGCCGCAGGGGCGTTCTGCTCAGCCTCCGAAGACGTCGACGGCGTTGAGAGCAGCGTCTGCAGCGACGCGGAGGTCGCGGGCGTAGTGGAAGCAGCCGACGGAGCGCTGGATGGAGCCTGGAGCACTGCGGAAGCCGCGAGAGCACCCTGAGACGCTGGAACTTGACTCGTGCCGCCCGCGGACGGCGCGCCAGCCCGTTGCGAGTCGGCCATGCTTGGCACGTAGTAGCAGAAGCGGCGAATGCGGACGAGAACGTGCGGGTGACTGCGGAGGCGCAGCACTTGTTGGCGCTGGAGTTGCCACCGCGGTCTCTGCACTTGATCGGAATTTCGCAAATGAGTGGGAACCACGCTCCACAAGTTTGGCAGGATCGGACGATTGTGGGAAGAGGCGAAGCGAGCCATCTGGGTTATGGGCTCCGAGTCCAAGTCGGAAATGCCCTCCCTGGACCCGACACTCATAAGGGACGGTTATGATGAGGCCCAGTGGATTTTCCCACCGAACCCAAAGTCCAGCTGACCCGTATCAATCAACGACGCTGACCGTATCAATCAAGTGGACTTCAAGTACGTCATGGCTGAGATGGACCTAGACCACCAACTGTCGGTCACGTGACATGCGACGAAGGAAGCGAAACCCGAAGACTGGGCGAAGCTTCGCTCAGACCCCGGCTCTGAGCAATGCCTGTCTGGGACCCGAGATGTCTGGCATTAGACATCCCAAGTCCGAGCAGAGTCCGGAAAGCTGAGAGAAGTTGCGCGAAGCCTGAGCTGAGCCTCGAGCGTGATGATCGGAGCCCCGCTCAAGTCGAGGAGCTGAGCGGAGTCTAGTGGAGTTGGAGTTTGACATTTCCCGTGGTTGCGGAGCTGTTGCCCAGGGTGGCGAGCCGAGTCGTGGAGCAGGCGCCCAAGCGAGATCGTGCCGAACACGATCCGAGTGCCCATCATGTTCATGGAGTCTTCGCCCAAGATGTCGAGCTGAGCGGAGCTAGATGGAGTCCGAGCCCGGCCTTGGATGTGATGCCGAGGGTCATTGCCTCAGTCGAGAAGCCGAGCAGAGTGTTGTGGACCTGAGCGGAGTGGCATGGACTTGAGCGGAGTTGTCGAAGGCCAGTTGAAGTGCCTGGTGAAGAGTCACTGGACTTAAGTTCAGACAGTGGTACTGACTTCGAAGTTGGTGGTACTGGCCAGTACACTCATCCGGTGAATCAGCCGTAATCCAGCCTACGTTGGGTGCGCCTGCTCAAGATCGCGGACACTTCAAGCGAATCTCAACGGCCAGCAGCGACTCCAAGACGTCGCCCGTCAGCATGGAGCCCCCGCATTGGCTGAGACCAAAGATTTCAGGCGGAACTTCAAGGGCGCTCGGTAAGCATACAGCCGACACTCTTCGCGCAGCCAGTCAGGGTGTACCCAGGGGGATATCGCGCCCCCACTCAAATGGTGGAGGTCTTTGGCCAGAAGGTGGCTTTGCGATCATCCACACAAATTCAAGCTAACATATCAACTTTGTCAGCGTGCCTCGGTGCGACGGCAGTACGGTTATTTCATATTACTGTTACATCTTCGGGTGTATTTCATATTTTCGGGTGGAAGGTGATCCATTCTAAGGTTTAGGCAGGATAATTGTATTGTGTGCTTGGGGACATTAGCGTGCCCCGGCGCATTGTGTGATTATTAGTATCGATTCATTGTGGACCTGGTGCGCGGGAAGTCCCAGGGTGTGTGTGAGTGCCTTGGATTCGGACTAGGCTCAAACCGAGCCAACTAACTCCAACCAACCGGGTCGTAGCTTGACTCGTAGAGAAGTAAGGAGTAGCTGGTACGAGCCTCGCCCAGGCTCAGACAAATAAAAGGCGAACTCGGCCCAGACCCAGGCCGATCGGGAAAGAAGGGGTGTTGTGATTCTAAGCCGGAACCAAAGAGAGGAAGTAGAGGCTATTGTGTGTGGTGTTGTGTTCAATAAAGAAAACCCGGGGCATTTCGGGCTGTGGGCACGTGTGGACTGGGACTCGCCAAGTGGGGAGCGAGTTTCGTCTGGGAACACCTCCGGAAACCTTCAACATCGACCGCAGCTGGTGTGGCCGACGCGGGTCTGGGCCCACAGCGTAGCCGTGATCGAAAGAACCGCCAAGGGGATCGCAGAGTGGGGAACACACGCCTCGCCCGACCCAAGTCGGCGCTGAGCCAAGAGTCCAAGAGGCCAAGCCTAGCGAAGTGGAGTGGGAGTGTTCGCTCAGCGGAAGGAGCTGAGCGGAACTCTTGCAGCGCTAAGCAGGGCTGAGCCAAGTGGTGCAAGGGCTGAGCGAAGACCAAGGTCGAGCGGTCTAGCAACCTGAGCAAAGAGTGCGGGCGCTTCGTCACAGATCCGACATGCGCGAGCCTTTTTTTCCTTGGTCATGCCTATAAGCCGAGATGCTTCAAGAAGAAGACTGGGGGGCAGTTGGGGTTCCTGATCGGAACAATAAAAAGGCCTGGATGACGGCGATTTTGTTTTGTGAGTGGCTGTCGGACTTCAACGTGGCTATGGGCAAGCAGAAGCGGAAGGTAGCATTGCTGATTGATAATGCTCCATCTCACATTATCACCGGCATGACTCTCGAGCATGTGAAGGTGGTGCCATTGCCCCCCAATACGACAGCCAAGTTGTAGCCACTTGATGCGGATGTGATTGCTTGGTTGAAACGGCGGTACCGCCACCGCCAACTTCAGCAAGCGCTGGACAAACAAGAAGCGGGTCTCACCCGAGACATCTACGATGTCGATCAACTACAAGCAATTAGGTGGGTGAAAGCATGCTGGCGTGAAATGCGCAAAGACTGCGCTGGTGATCTTGTGTTGAATTGCTTTCGGCACACGAAACTGGTGCTTGGCATGTCGTCTACTCGGCGATCGCAGAAAGAGGCAGATGGTGCCTTGAACGGGGAGATAACGAACTGTCTGAGTATACTTCGCGTCCGAGATCCTATGAGCATTGACGATTTCGTGTGCAATCCAGCCGAACAAGATACCGAAATGGAGATTCTCACCACAGAAGAGCTGCTCAGTGATGAAGCTGACGTTCCATTCATCGAGACCGTAGGGAATGAAGTCTACAGCGCCGAATATGCCAGCACTGACGACACGGAGAGTGTTACACCAGATATTACCACGAAGCAGCAGCAACTGCAGTTCGAAATGTGATTTCGATGCTGTCTGAGCATCCCGACCTCGATGAAGAACTGCTATTGCACCTCCGCAAGCTGCAGACGCGGGTGAGGGAGCAGATGTCTCGCGAAAAAGAAGAGAAGACCACTCAAACGTCGATCACACGCTTCTATGTAGCTTGCTAGACCCTATCAGGTTGGTCGAAATCTTGTATCGGATTTCACATCTAGCAGGCATCAGATTTACTCCATACATTTGCCTAACTACCAAGTCGGTGAATTGACTTCGTATTATATATAGCAATATATCAGGTGTGTCAGGGACAGGATTGTCTGTAACCCCAAGAATCCAGTGACGTAATCAGTGGGAACGCAAGTGTCGCAGGACAGAGACGGGAGACAACCGATTCGAAGAACACTTCCGAAGTCGCCGCCTCCCAGCTAAGAGCGACCCTCGCGCAGCATCCCGCCGACGCTTCCGGCAGAACGAAGCATGCCAAGCGAGGACAGGGCGCTACGGAGACCAAGGTGATACAGGACATCAAGCAGGAGCCTGTGCCTCTGGAGAAAACTTCGGACCCCAAGAGGACGGCGGCCTCTAAGGCCTCACAGGACTCCAGGACCGACTCCAAGCGCTCTACGTCCAAGAAAAACCAGCGCAATGAGAAGAAGTGCCAAGACCTCAACCCGCCCTCAGACTCGGACCTGAGTTCTGACTCTAGTGATGACAGCTCGTCCTCTGAAAGTGATGACAGTTCGGACGAGAACTGTGGAGTTAACCTGACGGCGGCTTCTACGGCTCAAGCTGGCACTACGCTTCTGTCGTTCCGACCGTACATCAACTCGAATACTCTGGGTGAGTTTGATACTAAGGCGTCACTCAGAGAACGCGTTCACTGGTGGGAGCGTTTCGCGAACATGGCAGCTCAAGGAGGCTGGTCTACGAAGATGCGAATCCAGGAACTCAAGCTGAAGCTCTCAGGAGCTGCGCGTGACTGGTTCAACCAGTTGCCCAAGCATACTCAACGCGACTGGAAGGAGCTGGCGTCTGCGTTCAGGAAGAAGTACTTCAAGGCGCGCTCGTCGTACTCTGAACGGCACTTCACGATGGAGATGAAGAACTCAGAAAGCGCTCTGGATTTCTTTTATCGTCTAAATTCCGCCGCCGGTAAAGCTAACATTGACTTTCGCAAGTCATCGAAGCGTCTGGAGAAGCACATCCGAAGGTTCATCACGAAACTCAGGGACACGCGCCTCAAGACGTCGCTGCAGGGCCAGAGATTCAGAAGTATCGCTGAATTGGACTACGCTCTGGAGCAGGATGAAGATGTCTGGAGTCGCAGTGATCAAGACGCGCCACCCCCCAGAGTTCGTGACCTCCGTGCCGACAACATTCCTCAGGGTCGTTTCAAGCCGAAGCGCGCTGGACATGCGTACGTGAGTAGGGCGATGACTCTGACTCGGAGTCGGACGGAGACCCTGAGACACACGCATGTTTTCAGAAAATCCGGACGAATCCAGAGTGTCAACCCGAACTTCAAGCGCGAACTCAGGGTCAACTCGAGAGATCTCTGGAGAAGACACTGCCACGTCTAACGCTGGAAGCTCGACGAGCATGCAGGGTACGGAATGGACTCAGACACTGACGAACGAGGTCTATCGTGTGATGGATAACATGGGATGGCGCCCACCAAGTGCCCAACCAGGATCGAACATGAACTCTGGGTTTCGTTCGCCTTGCCGCGAGAATCCGAACTGGGACAAGCTCTGCGAGAAGTGCGGCAAGTGGGGAGACCCAGAGGAGAACTGCTAGAAGGACATGAAGTGCGATCGCTGCCTCGAGACGAGTCACCCGACGCACATGTGTCGTGCTCAACCGTGCGGGAACTGTGGCAAGCTTCATCTTGGGAAACCGTCGGAAGTCGGGAAGACGCTGGAAGCCGTGAAAAGACTCGCCCGCCAAGGTACATTGAAGGACATGCCGAGCCAAATTCTGGATAAACTTCTGGATGGCCAAGTAAATTATGGGAGGCCGTCAAACCAATAAGCCCGCTGGGTGGGGACCCAGTATGCGCCAGGCTGAAGAAGGCCCCAGAGTTATGTGTTCTAGTGTATGTAGGCCCGGAGCTGAGAACAAGAACCCAAGCTAACCAACAATGCATGACTACTTTGATTCGGGATCTCACGAATTCCCCTGAATTTCAACATTCTGAACAAGTGATCCCAGGAGAAGTGAACTCTGGAGCAATTACGGAGTACAAGCTGACCCTTGGGGAACGCTATGGATGGTGGGAAAACAACGATCCTGATCCGAAGAAACATGATGTGGTGATGGTGCATGGTGCCGTGAACGACTTCCGGACGAAAGTCCTCCTGGATACCGGTGCGACTGTGAATATTGTGAGTTTCGACTCAGCGCGTAAGTTCGGACTCAGACTCAAGTCGCACAAACAAACCAAGGTATCTGGAATGAGAGGCGTTCCGACGTATATCGGCGCCAGTGCCCAGGTGAAGATCACTCACGGCCCGAGAGTGGTGTATCTCCTGGATGTCTGGGTTGCTATCATCGGCGAAGCGATCGAAGTACTTCTGGGTATGAGTTTCATGTTTGCAGCTGGAGTGAGGATCAGCATTCGGGAAGGCCTCGTGACGCTCCCGGATGAAGAGGCAATTATGATGTGCGGATGGAATCCAGAGGATCGCCTAGGTGTCGACATGCCCGTAGAAACCACAGGAAGTTGGTACCTGGGCCCTGGAGAATCCACGGTGTTGAAGATTTCGTATGGATCGACGAACCCACAGCGTGAGGTTGTGTGGGCAGGACGCGGTGACCGCTGGGTAACGCACCTGATCTACGCGTCGAGGGCTTGGCCAGTCGCTGTGAAGGTGGTCAACATCTCTGACAAGGACGTCTGGATTCACAACCGAACTCCGGTTTGCTCGAATCGTGGAATACGGCTTCTTTCCGGGGGCTGGGCGCTTCCTACACCCCGGTTTCTTTGCGTATCGTGAGTGGCAGACTCTCATTCTGGAGAGTGTTCAGTCGCGCGAGACGGCTGTGTGGTATAGTGCCCCGCGAGGAGAACGAGCTAGGCGGCGGGGAGAAGGCGCCGCGGCGATGTCACTCGACGCGACGTATGGAACGCGACGCGGTTGATGGGGCGCGACGCGCTGGAGATGGACGGGAAAGCTGACGAAGGTGATGGGCTATGGGACACGACGGCAGAATCCAGTGCGACGCGTAATCACCGACCAGAGTCACGTCTCTGTGAAACGCGCCGACCCTAACCCCCGCCGAGCAAAACGCGCCGAGCAAAACGCGCCGAGCAAAACCCGCCGAGCAAAACGCGCCGAGCAAAACGCGCCGAGCAAAACGCGCCGAGCCCAGGCCCCGCCAAGCAAAACCCGCCGAGGTAAGACCTTGATTACGTTACGCAAATCAGGTTGAAGGACGGTAGTGCAAGCACGACAGACGCAAGGACAGGCGTAGGGTGGTAGGCTTAGCAAGCACGAAGTAGGGAGTAGCCAGTAGCAAGGACATAGGATAGGGTAAGGACTCAGTCCCGAAATTTCTCTGAACCACAAAGACCTCCGGATCTTCTCGGTTCCAGGGGAACCACCAAGCGCCGGCAAGCAGAGCCGCCCTGATATCGCGGCCCCCCGTCGTTTGTTGGTTCGGGTGCTCAACCCCCCACAGACCCGTGCTGAGATAAAGGCACGTTAAACGTATACCGTTTAGGGGCGCCCGATAACGCGCTGCTAGGCGAAGGACGCACTGGCCCGATAACCGCCGTGCACAAGACCCCCCAGTGTATCCCGATAACGCCACACAAGCCCCAGGAAACGCCGGCCTGATAACGCCGCACGCCCGACGGGAACGCCAAGGAAACGCCGGCCCGATAACGCCGCACGCCCAAGGCTCGACGCCCTACGACAAGGAACAAGCGTCAACCAAGAACCCCCCAACTCTGAAGCCTGCGAAGACTTGGGCTCTACATTCGAAGATACGCTACTCCAACAACCGGGAAATTAATTGCTCGGCGCGACCGCGATCCAGACGCGCCGAGTTTGTGCGAGACCGGCTCCGCAAGATTT
This sequence comes from Phytophthora vignae f. sp. vignae, assembly GCA_016169955.1. NCBI lineage: Eukaryota > Oomycota > Peronosporomycetes > Peronosporales > Peronosporaceae > Phytophthora > Phytophthora vignae. Next base: position 109,102 of record JABJUM010000047.1, read on the forward strand.
CTGCGAGGCCGCTACTCCACAATGGTGCCGCGACCCGGGAGTACTACTTCGAATGATGGGCCATCGATCCAAGAGGCATCGGAGGCAGGTGCGCCGTCGGTTGGAAGGTCGCCGACGACAAGAGAGCACGGAGAAGGACCTGTCGCGTCGTGGAGCTCTGAGGGAACCTTCACGACAGGCCATGGGGCCAGCGACGATCAGGAGGGCTACGAAGAACAGTTTGCCGTTCCCGATGTGGCTCCCGATGAGGGAGCCACGAAGGACCGCGACGCAAGTCGCGGTCCTACCGGTCGGAAGCCTGCGAAGGCTGAAGACCAACAATCACCCACCGCCAAGCCAGCCACCAAGCGCAAGTCGTCCAAGAAGAAGAAGAAGAAGTTGCGCGCGCCGGACTCGGCGGACGAGTCGCTGTCCAAGCCGCAAGGCAAGGACACGGGACGCCAGTACACCGTCGAGGAAGTACGATACGTCGTGGCCCGCACAGAGCTCTTCCGGCTGCTAGAGCAAGATCCCATCCTGGTCTTCCTCAAGCACATGCTGATGAGCAACTTCATGGGCCCCTTCATGGCGCCGGACTATGATACGATCACCAGCGTCGCTCACGCCGCTCCGACACTCTTCCAGATGTTGCGTGACTCGGGATTCGTCCTGGGAGCCTTTGAAATGGAAAGGCTCTGTGACTGGGACCTCAAGTCTTGGCTACGTGCGATCCGCGTCGTGCAGGAGCCCTTGACGATTCTGGCAGGATCCACCAAGCAAGATACGACGACCTCCACGTCGGATCAAGACGCGACGAGTCCGGCAACGGGCCTAGGACAGACTTCGACGACAACGCCGTCGCCTCCGCCTCGATACCAGTCGAGTGTGGACTCCGACAGCAGCTTTGAGTCGCCCAAGCGCATGCCCATGGACCGGCCGCCGCGCGTCATGCAGATCTCCGCTGCGCAGGTACCTCCGCCCGCCGAAGTCGCGAAGCCCGCCGAGGGCGCGATCCCTAAGGCCCTGGAAGAGTCTCTTGTTAGACTGATGCAGACGACGATAATGCGCACACCGCGCGCCGAAAGACCGGCCGCCCAGGCAGAGCCAGAGCGCTCAGCGACGGCGCCGACGCGCCCCCAGGAGACAGCCGATGTCGCGATGGAGCCTGTGAGTTCGCGCTCTTCGTCGAAGTCTAGACCTCGACGCGATGTGGACGAGGGCCCCGATGATCTGTTTGACTTGGACGTCGGGACGCCGAGGGCTGCAGCTGCGGTCTCCACGGCGACAGCCGGCGTCGGGCTCACGAGAGTTCGTCTCTCTGCTTCATCGGAGCTGAAGGAATTCTCGGGACGCGACGCTGGCGAGGAGAAAGCTAGGCTGTGGCTCAACCGTCTGAAGTCCGCTGCGCGTCGCGACGGGATGACCAGTGATGAAGTGTGTGGCTTGTTCAGTGATCTGATGAGCGGCCCCGCACGCCAATGGTACCTTCAGCTCTCCAAGAAGGTGAAGAAGTCATGGACCGAGCTAATGGAGCAGTTCCGCATCCAATACTACGGCAAGGGTGTCTCGATGGCCAGCCGCTACTACCATGCGGCGCAACGCCCCGACGAGACTCCACTTGACTACCTGTACCGGCTCAATGTGGCAGGCCTCAGGGCGAACATCCCGTACGCCGAGGGCACGACCGAAGAGAAGCGTGAACACGTCGAGCACTTCATCCGGACGCTGAATACTCAAGAGGCCGAACTCGCCTCGCGTCTCACTCTGATGGAGGTCGCCGACTCCGAGGCGCTGGAGAAGAAACTGCGCGCCCGACAGCGCGGTCTGGCCCACCAGAAGAAGGCCCTCTTCGGTTCGAACAAGTTCCGTCAAAAGGCGCCGACCCCGCCGGCTCAGCCGGCGCGCGCCGTTCACGCGATTCACGTCGCGACGGACGAATACGATTCGGGACGCGAAAGTCGCGACAGCGACGACCGCCAGTACGACCAAGACGAGGAAGACGAAGAACGCGCCAAGTTGTTCGTCGCAGGCCAAGCCCCGCCGGGGTAACCAGCGCGTCCCAATTTCGACCCCGACGACTCGGGACGCGACCGCCCGCGGTGCCGCCACTGCGGTTCCCGTCGCCACGCCGAAGGAGATTGCTGGAAGTTGTTGACGTGCCAGAAGTGCGGTGGCCAACACCCGACGGAGCGGTGCTTGAGGGTGTGCAAGGCCTGTGGAGACGTGCACGAAGCCGGAGAATGCCCGATGGAGGAGTTCTTCAACCAATTGCGCCAGTGGTTCGACCCGCACAAGCACGCGGGAATGCTGCCGCCGGCCGCCGAAAAGATGTTAAACTAGGTCGCTCGCTGGCTTGGAAACCAGTACGAGACGAGCGACCTGTTTCCGTCTATGCATATGTGACCAAGAAGTCGCGAGAGGTGGTTAGTGAGATCCCGACTTCCCTGAATGATAATACATGTGAATCCAACCTGGAACGTACCACGCGAGAAAACGCGCCGCGAATCTCGGCGGTCCGACGTTCGACGGACGACGAGTTTGCACGCGAACCACCCCTGGACGAGATCGACTTGCAACCGGGAGAGCGACGCGGATACTGGAAACAATACGCGCCGCACAAGTGGTACAAGCAGGCCAAGATTCATGGGAAGCTGAACAACCGCCGTGCTGTGTTACTGCTCGACACAGCTGCCGAGGTGTCCATCTTGGACACCACCTTTGCCCGTGAGGTAGGCTGCCTGATCGACACGGAGATCACGCAAGAGTGTGTGGGAATTCGTGATGAGACATATTACACGGTGGGGAGAACCAGAGTCAAGATTACCTTGGCTGGGAACTTGGTGTACTACATGCACCTGTGGGTCGGCGACTTGGCCGGCCAGCACGCGATCTTAGGGATGAACTTCATGGTGCCTGCAGGAGTGCGCATCGACACAGCGGACGGCACGGTGTGTCTCCCCGACGAGGTTCACATCCAGATGATCGGGCGAAGACCGCTGTACGGGGCGCGGATGCACCCAGTGAACTTGAAGGCGCCCGTGCAACTGGAGCCAGGAGACACATATGAAGTCCCGCTGAGGCCGGACCGGAATGCGCCGTTCCTGTGGGTAACACGAGCAGAGTCATGGGTGACTACCTATGTCAAAGGGAAGTTCGGAAGGAAGACTTACCTGCGCGTCACGAACGTCGGAGACGCAACGATAACCCTCGATGCGCATGAGACGCTTGGGTGGTGGACGCCGGCAGACGGCCAGCCCCGGAGCCGCGGGTTTGTCCGACTAGGCTCCACCCGGTACCAGCAGTGGCAAAACCTGGCCTATGGCGCGACGCGCGACGCGGAGGAGAATTGGATCCCCGCCGAGTTCGACGGGCCGATGACAGACCGCCCCTCATATCCAACGCCCAAGGCGATTCTGCGTCCGAAATCGAAGCAGCCGGAAGCGCGACGCGCTGTGACCCCAGTGGTGGCGGCGATCGCGGAAGCGCCAAAGGGAGGCAGGGAAGAGACGGTGAGAATCGAACCCGGCGCGTCACCAGTGGCGGCGGGAGATGCACGGGAGAAGCGCCCGAATCAGGACTCGACGAGCCGAAATGCGACGAGCCAAACCTCGACGCGTCGAGACTCGACGAGGCGAAGCCAGGTGAACAGGAAGAAGACGACGCGGTCCTTATCCATGAGGGGTCAGACCTCTTCGCAGAGGATCTCGAATCCGAGATGGCCGTTCTGCCGGATCTCTCGCTGACCGCCGAGGTGAAGATCGAAGACTTGAAGGTTGGCGCGCCGACTGGACTCCCACCCGAAGAAGCTGCAAGACAAGAGTCGCGGCTACGCCAAATCATCTGGAAACGACGGAAGTGGCTGATCGGCAAGGGCAATGCCCTACCGCCGGCCGCCCTGGGAGTGGTCTGCGACATCGACGTGGGAGACGCAAAACCCGTCGCGCAGCGCGTCCGAAAAATCCCGCCGCAATTCCGAGAGAAGGTCGCCGACCTGATCAAGGGACTACTGAGCGCGAGAATGATCCAGAAGTCGAAGTCGCCGTGGGCGTCGCCCATTGTCGTGATCATAAAGAAAAACGGCGTGGACATCCGACTCTGCATCGATTACAGGCTCATCAACGGACTGACACAGCTGATGGTGTACCCCATGCCGCTCGTCAATGACTTGCTCGAGGACTTGGACGCGTACCTGTGATACTGCTCCCTCGACATGGCAAGCGGTTTCTGGGTCGTCCCCATGACAGACCGGGCCCGGCTCATCTCAGCCTTCATCACGCCGATGGGCCTGTTCGAATGGCTGCGCATGCCGTTCGGCCTGTGCAATGCGCCGCAGATTTACCAACGTTTGATCGACAACGCGCTCTACGGATTCCTGAAGCTGTCTCCGGATGGCAGCACGCGGGACGTCTTTGAGGACGGTGAGCCGGTGAAGCCAGGTGTCCACTCCGTCCTGGGACGGAGGTCGTACATCGACGACATCCTCATCGGAGGCACGTCGTGGGACGATCTGTGCGAGAAGGTCGAGCGGTTGCTGGATATCTGTGAACAGTGGCACTTGTCCATCAGTGTCGAGAAGAGCGAGTGGGCATGTCCAAGGTCGACTACCTAGGCCATCGGGTCTCGGGACGAGGGCTCGAAGCGAAGCCGAAGAATCTGGAATCGCTGGTCGCGCTCGAGTTCCCGCGCACACTCAAAGGCCTGCAATCGTTCTTGGGTAGCCTTAACTACTACCACCGATTCATCGCCGACTTCGCCGTGTACGCGACGGCGCTGTACTCGCTGACGGAGGCCGACTTCGACGAGTACGCCACACGACCAGGAGTCCGCGAGCAAGAGAAGTGGGTCCACGCGACGCGCGCCTTCGACACGCTCAAGGAAAAATTCGCCGAGACCCCGATGCTGAAGCACTTCGACGCGAATCGAGAGTCCGTCGTAATCGTGTATGCCAGCGACTGGGCTATCTCAGGGGTGCTCACGCAAGTCCACGATGGTGTGCACATGCCAGTGAAGTTCACCAGTCGCACGTTGAAGCCCAATGAGCTGAATTACAATGTCGTCGAGAAAGAGATCTTGGCCCTGTTGCGCGTCTTGAACGAGTGTTACACGATGCTAGCGGGGAGACCAGTCCGCGTCCTGACGCGCCACACGACACTCACCTGGCTGTTCCGATCCAAGGGACTGCAAGGCCGACTGTCGCAGTGGGCCGCGATCCTTTCGCCGTGGAGGCTGGAGGTCTGCAGATCCATGAAACGGGAGGAGGAGCTCCTCGGCGCACTGGCCGCGAGCATCACACCGCGGGCTTTCGTCGACGCGGCGCTGGAAGAGATCGCGCCACGGAAGCGGGCAGCGAGAATCGCCGTCATACCCATCCCCGACGTGACATCCGACGAAGTCTTGCACGTCTTGAGCTTCGATGGATCCGCTAAGGCGAGGCGAGAGGGTGGTGCATACAGTGCGGTCGTCTGGAAGCTGCCTGGCTGGAAGATCGAACGCGCCGCATCAGGCTACGCGACGGACCTTACGGTCAACGAGGCAGAATACCGAGGGCTGCTGCTAGGCTGCTCTCTTCTCGAGGAACTTGAAGGCGTCACGCGACTGATCGTGTGTGGAGACTCTAATCTCGTGGTCAGGCAAATGCGAGACGAGATGGACTGCAAGTCACCCGGGCTGAAGCTGCTGCGGCAAAAGACTCGGAACGCGCTCCAGGCATGGCCACGCCACGAACTCTTCCACGTGCGACGAGACTGGAACGCGAGCGCCGACATGTTGGCGGGACAGGCCCTGCAACGTCAAGGAGGCCGCAGCGTACACAGTCCCGAAGAGATCCGAGACCTGAAGACGCTGAATCGTTTGGAGGAGATCATCCGACCACGGGCGGCAAGTCCCGCTGTAGAGCCCCCGACGAACATCGACGCAACGAGCCTCGACGCGGAACACCTCGACGCGAAAAAACTCGACGCGAAAATCCTCGACGCGAAAATTCTCGACGCGAAAATTCCCGACGAGGTGAGCAGCGACGCGAAGAAGTGCGACGCGGACGACCCTGCCGGAGAAGTCAGGGACGCGGGACGCGAGATAGCACAAGTCCTCGCCGTCACGACGCGTTCGGCTGCCGCACGCTCCGCCACACGTAGAGGCCTATCTCCGGAAGTCCTGGAAGAGCAGGACGTACAGCGGCTGCGCCTAGACCGTATCCGCATCGCCCAAGACGAAGAAGTCTGGATCGCCAACCTCAATAAGTACCTCCGGGGCGATGTCGGAGAGCTATCTCGACGCGAGGTGAAGAGCTGTCAGAAGCTGGCGCCGCAGTACAAGGAAGGCGAGGGTGGTTTGCTTTACTACCAGCCGAGAAGCGACGAGTCCGCCGAGGATCGCGACGCGCTGATGAAGTTGGTGATTCCGGAGACCCTTCGGGAAGATGTGCTCCATCACTATCACTCGAGCTTGGAAGGCGGACATCAGGGAATAGGCCGCACGTACCAACGCGTAAGACGGCACTTCCACTGGCCGGGGATCTTCAAGAGCGTCCAGCGTTATGTCGGCGAATGCACCGACTGCGAGACCTGGAAGGGTCGGCCGACCATCCAAGGCGAGTCGCCGGGCAACATAGTCGCGACGTATCCCTTCCAGGTCATCGCCATGGATCACATCCCGTCACTACCAGCATCCTACAAAGGTAACACGGAGCTGTTAGTCTGGGTGGACCTCTTCACAGGGTTCGTCATAGTTAAAGCGAACGCGTCACGAACCGCGCAAACGGTGGCAGAGGCATACGAGGAGGCCGTGTTCAGACGCTTCGGCGCGAGCGAGGCTATTCGCCACGACCGCGAGCCCGGTTTCATGTCCGATTTCTTCAAGGCGTTCAACAAGCTCATGGGCCAGCGTCAGCGGGCGACGCTCGCTTACCGTCCTCAGGCGAATGGCGCTGCAGAACGTATGGTGCAGACAGTCACAACAGCGATTAAGATGTACATCGCGGACGTAGACCAACGCGACTGGGATGAGTACGCCGAGCGTCTTACCTTCGCGCTAAACACGTCGCATGACCGGACGAGGAACGAGACTCCGTTTTTCTTGGTGCATGGCTGGGACCCCAGGTCGACGCTAGAAGCGACGCTGGCCGTCGGGAACACGTCGACCCGAGACGCCGAGGCGAGACGCTGGAGGCTCCGTATCCAGCGACACTACAAGGTGGCAAGAGCACAAGCGGTGGAGTTAATACGCGAGGCCGTCGAAGAGAGAGCGCGTCGGCAGAATGAAACCGCGACGCAACACGAGATCGCGACGGGCTCACAAGTGTGGCTGTACCTGGACAGGGTGAAGCCGGGCTACGCGCGCAAGCTCGCGCACATGTGGCACGGCCCCTTCCGCGTCGCCGAAATGGTCGGCGCGTACGCCGTCCGCCTCGAGACGACGGGCACGCCCTATCAGCTCTACCCCGTCGTCCACATCTCCAAGCTGAAGCCCGTCCGGGAGTTCCCGTCCCGCGACGCAGTTGACGGTGCCAGCCGAGGAGCGCTTCGACTTTGACGAGGAGCTCTTGCCGGCGGACAGCTGGGAGGCCACGCGCGAGCTGGACAACGACGTCTACGAGGTCGAGAAGCTCCTGAACATGCGCGAGGGCCGCGCCACCCGATACGGCCGAACGCGACGCAAATTCGAGGTGAAGTGAAGGGATATCCGGACACGACGTGGGTCGACGAGCTCGACCTCAACTGCGGCGGGCTCATGTACGACTTCCTGCGAGAGCGCACGGGGCGCAACCGGTTCGAGGCGATGCAGTCGCATGAGAACGCGGAGGTGATGGGCCCAGGTGGGTGAGCACCTACGGGTGCGACTAAGTTGGCAGGAAGGCTGCCGACGGGAGGATTGGTGGAAGGTCTCGACTCTGGGAATGGCCGGGTCGAGGGATTGGATGAGGGAAGTGAGGAGGACCAGCCTGTTGGTGAAGATGGGACGGCGGAGGGCCGTCTCATAAAAGATGTGAAAAAGTGGAAAGAATCGAAGGAGGAGAGTCAAGGCTACGTGTTGATGTTACGGCTACAACAACTAGGCGCTACGAACGTGGCAGGCTACGACGACCGGCTAACTTTAAATCTGCTGGACGAACTTACCTGCAAGGCGCGGCACATGGAAAGCAGGGTGATCGCGCGGCACCCGGCAGCGCACGTGGGCGTCCATCTCCGCCACGGTGAGCGGCGTCCGGTAGAACCGACGCCAGGGTTCCTGCGCGTCGATGTCGTCGAGCGCGGCCTGCAACGTCGGATGCTGATGGCCCGGGTACCACCTCCCGATCGACGTGTGCGCGGGCGGGAAGTGGAGCATCATCGGGTCCAGCAAGAGATCCATGTCGGCGAGTCCTTGGCGGAACAACTCTACCACCAGCTGCAGCACGCTGTTGAGGTGGTTGCCCGCGTGAGAGCGGCGCGAGTTGCGAGCTGTGCGCCACCTCTTCCACGCCGCACCCTGCACAGGCAGCTCGTGGGTGGACTCCCAGTAAGCCTGAGCCCAATGCTCGACGTGGTGCCGAAGACGACGCAGGAACGGGCGGAACGCAGCGTCGCCGGACGCGAAGAGGAGCGCCTCAGCCGTCTGGGCGAGGTACCGCCAAGGCCGAGTCGCATACAGCGCCTCGACGTTAGCCAGAGTCACGAGGGCCCGGTTCCAGTTCGTCGGCGGGGCAGGAGCATAGCGCGGAATAACCCAGCCGAGTGGTGGCAGGAAGAGCGTCCGCAGTTCCTGCACGGTGATCAGGTGGAGGCGGAGGCGTCGCACCCGCTTAGGCCAGGGGGCATAACGCGATTGCCCCCAGCCAGACGGAGTTCCGGCAGGTGGAATCACGGGGCTGAAGAAGGGCACCATCGTAGCATTCCCCGCCGGACCACTGGAGGCGGTGCTCGAGGACGATGAGGCGAGGCCGATGAAACCTTTATCGCCCAGGGGGTTCGTATAGCGCAGCCCAAGAAGGTTCTTAGGGTGTAGACCCAGAGAATCGACTTGAGAGTCAACAGCAAGAAGATAAATCCAGAGGTTCGCAGCCGCAAAGCTTTAAACCCTGAGGATAACTCTCCTTGGTTGGCGTGGGTACCTTGTGTAATCCCTGTCGGCTCGTTTGTCTTTGACGGAACGGCACTCCACCGAACTTGAATGTAGCCTTGAAGAAGTGCTGAGGCGCACGTCTAATCCAGCACGCACCTCGACACTAAAGGCAAAACCCAGAGAATCAGATCACCCGAAACCCAGAATATCACGAATTCAGGATTCAGGATTTCAGTCAACTCTGGGGTGAGGAACTCAGAAGACACCTTACCCAAAGGCCTTCCTAGCTCGATAAAACCAACAAATACAGAGTATACAAACACTACAACTAGCCGTCACTTATTCTTTTGGACCCTTGGACGGTGGGTCACTCACACACTAGGCTCACTCGAGTCTGAAATTCAGGGGCCTAGCTCCCCTGAGACTCACACAAACGCGCACCACCTCCAATACAGGAGGAAAATACAATCACTATCAGTTACCTTTCCCTTCACACAAGCAGTCAATACAAAATCCTGGAGGCGACTACCTAGCACCCCAGAATACCCTCTGGAATAATATGAAATGGGCTACCACGAGCACAGCAAGTGACCCAACTAGGATATGAAATAGATGGATCACTCCAGGAAGCTCAAGGCCGTCGCTGGTCCCCACCTAACTGGACTTGAGTTTTGATGGAGTCCACACAGACGGCTGTCCTTCGCCGTTGATGTGCCCTTAGCGTCCCGCGGTCGTATTCTCGGGTCCTCCGGATTTCCGTCGGCAGGCTTGGCCGAAGTCACTTGCGCAGTACAGGGAAAATTGAACTCTGTTTGTCTTTTATCAGCTACTTCTCTCTCTTACTTCTTTCTCTCTTCTGCATTCTTCTACGGGCAAATGTCTTCATTTCACTATGCTTGGGGTCAAATATCTTGTCTTCAGTATACCTTGGGTTCAGCGGTCCAGACTTGCGATCGGCTTGCGGTTCCATCGTCGCAAGGCATCCAAAGTGCCAAATGTGGGTCCTTGGACTCGGGTTTGTATGGTTCTCGGTTCCCTCTCGACTCCTCGAAAGTATCCAGTTAGCAGATCCATAGTCGTATCTTCAAGGTCACGCATCACTTTGATTGCAGACTGATTCCGGACTGACTCGAAAACTCAGAGATTCATGATACTCTGGGTCAGTCTCTGAAATTCACTGGAACTCAGGGGAGTCTTCTGGGAATCTTGGAGATCCTTGGGTGTTGACTTGGGAGACACTTAAATTCAATATGGGTAGTCTGGATTCATGGTCAAACTCAGGATTCACCTCTTGAAATCCTGGGTCCTCTGTTCATCGGGGGTGATTCTCAGGGTTTCCATGTGACACTCTGGGTACCAAGTTGTAATCTTCACAGACTCTTGGGCGTCTCCATAAATCCAAGCACTTAGTGGGTGTAGCGGCCTCCAGCGCGTGTTCACGGTGGCAGTGGGTTGGTTTTTCAGGGTATTCTGGTCCTTTGTAGTACTCTGGACCACAGCAAGATGAGGTGTACTCTGGGATACATTCTCCAAAGACACTTTCCGCCAGACTTTAGGCACTCATCGTAAGGGAAAGTCCGCGGCTGGACTGAGTGTTCTTCTGAAATCTTGGGCGTGCACCCCCAGGATTCACACTTCCAGCCAGTTGGGCCCATCTGTGGTCAGGCACTGGATTCATCCCCTGGGATCACTTCTCTCCCACATTCGCCATCCATGTCACACGGGTACAGCCGCGCCGCACCCAAGTAATCCACCAATCACAATTCGATACAAACTCCAAGTCGTGGGAGTGACGGCTCGTCGTCGGCAAATTCCTGAAACCGCCTCGTGTCAACGAGGCGCGGGACGACGAAGAGGCGGAAGAGCCGTCGCCGCTGGAGTCGCCCGAATCGCTTGGGCCAGGGCCGGACCCGGTTCCGGCCGCAGCACGATCTCCCCGCGACGAGCGCGTCGAGCACGAAGGCGACGAGTGACGTGAAGCCGCCGGACCCGCCGAACGCGCGGACCCCGACGAACGCGTCGACGCCGTAGAGGGAGAGCGGGAACGCGAACGCGAACGGGAACGCCGAGGAGAACGCGCCGGCGAACGAGGACGCGACCCATGTTGCCGAAGTCGCTGTCGCTTGGGCCTCGGCTGTCGTGTTTGGGCATCGCTGTCCGATGACTCCGACCCGAATAGCGACGCGCCCGAGCGCGCCCGCGCTGCAGAGGTAGTGGCCGACGACGAGGACGCGGCCGACGACGCCTGGGCAGCCGCGCTGTCCGTAGCCGCTGTGCTGGCCACAGTAGACGGCCGTCGACTGCGCCGTCGAAGAGGAGAGCGAGACGCAGAAGCTGGAGAGTTCCCTGCTGAAGACGGGGGGCTGGACGCGGAAGCTCCTCCGGGGGCAGCCGTGCGCGTTCCAGTGCCTGAGGCCGGTGCGGGCGGGAGCAGAGACAGAAGGAACGCCTGGAGGCGTCACTGGACGGGGGACAGCAGGGGGAAGAGGGACGGCGGCGTTCACCTCAGCGGCGAACGTGGCCTCCAGCCGGCGAACCAAGGTGGCGGTGTCAATCTGCCCGCCGACCGACGCGACGATCCCGGCGAGTCGACTGGCAAGCTCGTCGCGCACTCGTTGGGCCACTTCTCGACCCCGACGCGCGTCTCGGATCATCCGACGCCAAGCTACGGCGCGTTCGTCGCGCTCTCGGATGGCCAGGTCGCGCTCCTCCTCCAGTTCGACGACTCGGACGCTGAGGCGGTGCGTCTGCGCGTCGACGGTCCCTTGGCGCCGCTGAGAAGACCGTCGCAGGGACAAACACCCCGCTCGGTATAGTGCCACGCGAGACGTGGCTCGAAGCTCGCTCGCCTGAGCGCGCGTCAGCTCGGACTCGGCAGCCGCACGGAGGGTCGTAGCGTTGCTCACAGACTCTTCCAGCTCGCGGATACGCGTCGCGCCTCGCCGGAGCTCCTCAGCGTGGGCCACCAGGAGGGCGTTGGCGCGCCGAAGGTCGTCTTGCAAAGGCGCGTTCAAGTTCTGGGCCGCCTCGGCCTCCGTGCGGCTCTGAGAGAGCGACGCACGGGCTACCCGAAGCACTTCGTCGACCGAGGCACGCTGTTGCTCGAGGGTTGCCAGAGCCTGACGGGCTTGGTCTCTCTCGGCGACGGCCGAGTCTCGGGCACGCTTCAGGGCCGCCGAGGTTCGAAGCGCTTGATCTCGCATGTCGCGAGCCCCATCGCGCTCCTGCTCGACGACCGCGAGAGTTCGACTCAGACGATCGCGCTCATGGAGAGCCGCGTCACGCTGCCGCTCGAGGGTAACCACTTGCCCCTGAGCCTGATCCCGCTCAGCTTCGGCGGCATTCGCACGCGCTCGGACGGGGGCAAGAGCACCTTGGGTAGCTGCGAGCTCAACACGCAAGCCGTCGCGCTCGACGCGCAAATCGTCACGCTCGGCACGCGCGTCATCGCGTTCACCCTGCGCAGCGAAGAGTTGCGCCAACGGGACCACAGAAGCTGGAGAGGCAGCAGGGGCCTGCGCGAGCCGGGCAGTCAAGTCGGCGACTTGACCTCGCGCCGTCTGGAGCTCGGCCTGAAGATCCCGGTATTGCTCGATCGAGGCAGCCTCTTGGGCCCGGAGCCTCGACTCGGCGGCATCAGTGCGCTCGGCGCGCTCACGGAAGTTCCTCCATGACGACGTAGTCTTGTTCGGCACGCTCTTGAGCGAGGAGCGCCTGTTCGAGCCGAATCATGCCGGCACGGTAACCCTCGTAGGCGCGACGGCGGATCGCGAGGTTCCGCTCGTGTAACACGGACGCGTGAACAGCCAGACCCGCGTTGTGCACGGAGACGAACTCGCACTGGGCGCTGCAACGCTCTATTCTCGCGCAGGAGAGTGTGCGCGTCGGCGACGAGAGCTGACACGGAGTGGACGGGGGCGCCTGGGGCCGGAAGCTGGACTTGAGATGGAGCAGGCAGGTGAGGCCGACGCGCGCCGAGGGCGCAGATCACGCAGCCAGCAACTTCGACGTCGCCCGTGTCGAGCTCCTCCTCCTCCATGTCAATGTCGTGGGCGTCGACGTCGTGGCGGCGAGCCATGATGGCAGACGGCAACGGCGAAGAGCGCGGGGCAGGTTCTGCGACGACACACCCACCTGGTGAGTGCGCGTGCGTGGCAGCGGGACGGATGTAGTATAGTGCCCCGCGAGGAGAACGAGCTAGGCGGCGGGGAGAAGGCGCCGCGGCGATGTCACTCGACGCGACGTATGGAACGCGACGCGGTTGATGGGGCGCGACGCGCTGGAGATGGACGGGAAAGCCGACGAAGGTGATGGGCTATGGGACACGACGGCAGAATCCAGTGCGACGCGTAATCACCGACCAGAGTCACGTCTCTGTGAAACGCGCCGACCCTAACCCCCGCCGAGCAAAACCCGCCGAGCAAAACGCGCCGAGCAAAACGCGCCGAGCCCAGGCCCCGCCGAGCAAAACCCGCCGAGGTAAGACCTTGATTACGTTACGCAAATCAGGTTGAAGGACGGTAGTGCAAGCACGACAGACGCAAGGACAGGCGTAGGGTGGTAGGCTTAGCAAGCACGAAGTAGGGAGTAGCCAGTAGCAAGGACATAGGATAGGGTAAGGACTCAGTCCCGAAATTTCTCTGAACCACAAAGACCTCCGGATCTTCTCGGTTCCAGGGGAACCACCAAGCGCCGGCAAGCAGAGCCGCCCTGATATCGCGGCCCCCCGTCGTTTGTTGGTTCGGGTGCTCAACCCCCCACAGACCCGTGCTGAGATAAAGGCACGTTAAACGTATACCGTTTAGGGGCGCCCGATAACGCACTGCTAGGCGAAGGACGCACTGGCCCGATAACCGCCGTGCACAAGACCCCCCAGTGTAGGCCCGATAACGCCACACAAGCCCCAGGAAACGCCGGCCTGATAACGCCGCACGCCCGACGGGAACGCCAAGGAAACGCCGGCCCGATAACGCCGCACGCCCAAGGCTCGACGCCCTACGACAAGGAACAAGCGTCAACCAAGAACCCCCCAACTCTGAAGCCTGCGAAGACTTGGGCTCTACATTCGAAGATACGCTACTCCAACAACCGGGAAATTAATTGCTCGGCGCGACCGCAATCCAGACGCGCCGAGTTTGTGCGAGACCGGCTCCGCGAGATTTCTGCGAGGCCGCTACTCCACAGCTGCGTGCAGAGCGCTTAGCTGCGTTGGAGCCATCGTGTGTGGAGACCCCAGAGTATCAGTGGCCTACAAAGATCCTGTAGCGGCCTGCAAAAGGACCTGACATGTGATCTCTGGATTTCGAAGTGAATGATGATGATTCTCAGAGTGCTGTTGAAGATTACTGGGATATCCCGATCTCAGGGATGCCTGGGACTCCGCTGGAGAAGCTCCGGCAGGAGTATGAACGTTGCATGAGGGTTTCCACGGAGGATCTCGACTATGAGCCCGCGGTTTACGTGAGCGAAGGCAGCGAGTTGCTCTCCCAGTTGCGTGACCAAATAGTGATGCTCCCAGAGATACAGGACTTGATACCTGAGTGTAAAAGAGGAAGCTGATGTTGGGGTCCCTGGGAAAACGACCCCTGAGATGGACAACCAAGTGAGACGAATTTTGGAGTATCACCGGAAGGTCTTCCTGGGAGACGACAATGCTGCACCCCCGCCTGCCCGTGGAGTGGTCTGTGACTTAGATGTGGGCGACGCTAAGCCTGTTGCCCAGCGTCCAAGGTCTATTGCACCACACCTGTGGACCAAGGTGTATGAATTTATGAAGAAGCTCCTGGAGAACGGGTTGATTGAGACTTCTACATCACCCTGGGCGTCTCCGATTGTCATCGTCCTGAAGAAGAATGGCGTCGACATCCGCAGGTGTATTGACTATCGTGTGGTGAATGGCTGCATCAAGCTCTCGCATTACCCGTTGCCGCTCATTGACGACCTTCTGATCGGATTCGAGTCGGCAATGTGGTTCATGAGCTTGGATATGGCGAGTGGTTTCTGGGCTATCAAGGTGACTGAGAGAGCCAAGTTGATCTCTGCGTTTGTCTGTCCCTATGGACACTACCAGTGGATCAGGATGCCCTTCGGCCTCAAGAATGGCTGAGTACGAGGTGTTGAAGACAAAGTTCAAGTCAGTCCGCTTGGTACATGTTAAACGAGAATTCAACCAAGCCGCCGACTACTTGACGTCGAAGCCCCTGGCGCTTGGTGAATCCTGGAAGGTCGAAGACGCTGACGAACGCATGCATCTGCAGTTGGTGTCCAAGATTCACGAGAAGTTGGTGAAACCTAAGGTGTTGTTGAGCGTTGGAACTCACGAGAATGATTCTCAGAGTAATGACACTCTGGGTATCCCTGGACCAGAATGCGCCCCGTTGCCCGTGGCAGCCAAGGTTTTTGCTGTCATAACCCGAGCACAAACTCAGGAGGCGGAAGACCAAGGCGAACCTATGGGCCCGCTGGAATACCAGGCCGAACGCTGGCGACGAATCAAGGTGCACCACGACAAGGATGACCACTTGTTGTAACTCAAGGATTTTCTGAAGGGGGACGTGAGCAAACTGTCACGCGCCCAGGCTAGGCAACTTGCGAAGGTCGCCGACGACTTTGTGCTGGACTCCAGAAAAGTCCTGTATCGCCTAAGCCGTTCTACGCGGGATCGCCCCAGGGACATGGTCAATGAACTCAGACTTGTAGTTCCGAAGGCATTGCAACCGGACATCCTACACTACGCTCACGAAGCTTTTCAGGGAGGACACCAGGGGGTCACCAGGACGTACGAGAGACTGCGCTCTGAATTCTACTGGCATGGCATGTATGCGGACGTGGAAGTGCTCGTCAAAGAATGCTTAAACTGCGCTAGCGGCAAAGGGCGTCCTCAGAACGCAGGACCACCCCCTGGAAACATTGAACCCAGGAGGCCGTTTGAAGTTGTATCCATGGATTTCGTGACGCACCTGCCCAAGTCTGACCGTGGGAACACCTTCCTGCTGGTCTTTCAAGCCTCGTTCTCAGGGTTCGTCATGTGCAAACCCATGAGTTCAACGACAGCCCAAGATGTCGCCGAAGTGTACGAAGAGCAGGTTTTCAGGAGGTTTGGGGCAATCTCAATGCTGCGGCACGATCAAGAGCCAAGATTCATGAGCGAAGTGTTCACGCGCTTCCGTGAACTTCTGGGTAGCAAACAGCGAGCCCTCTGGCCTATCGCCCCCAGGTGAACGGACAGCAAGAGCGGTCGGTGCAGCCAGTTGTGCGCAGCATTCGCGCTTTCATCGCTGAAGCGGATCAGAGTGACTGGGACGACCACGCTCAGCGGTTGATGTTCGCCCTGAATACCTCCTTCGACGCTACGCGTCTGGATACCCCCTTCTTCTTAGTGCACGGGTGGGACGCGCACGGCACTGTGTCTGCTATGCTAGGACCCAGACCGTCAAGTGTCCAGGAACGCACGGCGTATGAGTGGCGCAGGAAACTGCAACGGGATTACAGCTATGCACAAGCCTGTGCAGAAGAAAGCCAAGCGAGCACGTTCCGCCGAGCAGACCAGGAAGTGGAAGGAGCTGTCCGACCGTCTGAAGTCAGGGTTCGAAGCTGGCGACGCCGTCTGGCTGTATATACCCAAAGTACAGCCAGGGCTGATTCGTAAACTAGCCCACATGTGGCATGGACTCTTCAGAATTCAGGAGATCCATGATAATTTTCGCGTGAAACTCAGGGTCGAGAGCACTGGATATCGCGTGAACCCCTGGGTACACGTGAGCCGCTTGAAACCCAGAGCACTTTTCCCGAAGAGGCCTACCGTGGAGATCGACGTGGATGAAGACAATGCCTTCGACGCGGCGCTGCTGCCTGAGGATAGCAGGGAACCTGACAGAGCGAATGATGAATATGAGGTGGAACGAATCCTGGATCTGCGTTGGACCAAGCGAACTCGGACGTCAAAGCGGACTCGTGAGTATCTTGTGAAGTGGAAGGGCTATGATGAGACTGAATAGTTGCATGTGTCGAAGCTCAACTGCGGCACCTTACACTACGAGTTCAATCAAGGCGCGAGAGCGCGAGCCCGTTTCCAGGCTATACAAGCCGGAGAAGATCACCCAGGGGTTTAGTACTCTGGGGTGGTAATGACCCAGAGTTACATGTGAAATTCAGGAGATAAAACCCTGGGTAACACAGTGAAACTCTGGAGAAGATCGATGGAATGTGTGAAGACTGGAGATGGAAACGTGAATGTGAATTGATTAGATTATGGAGAAGGTGACAGTGCTGAGGCTTCGGTGTGGTGGTGAGTAATGAACTTTTCGAAGGACATGGAGTTTGTGAGTGAAGTGGAGTAACGCAAGAGGCAAGTCAGAAGAGAGTGAACTTCTGGGAGTCGACAGAGCGCAACGTGTCGATTTCAATGGTGCCTCGGAGTCGGTGCTTTTGTGGCCTGGCCATGGTTCACCAGTTCGGAGCGCTTTCCTCTTTGATGGACCCGGACCAGTAGTGTAACGGGGTTACATGGAATAGTGACCCTGTCACTATTCAGGGATGGCTACATCAGTCATGTAGCCATCGGTCACTCCTCGGGATAGTGACCAAGTGGCCTCAGAGCCAACAGATACATTTTGTATGGAACAAATTATAGGCAACTTAGGATTTGTATGCAGGCCAAATCTGTACCAACCTATAAATACATTCAGTCTTAGATCTACCTCTTTTGCAAGTCAAGTCGTCCCCTTCAGACCAGGGACACGTGAACGGCTGTTCACTTGGAGTTTGTATACTCCAGCTTCCTCTGTTAAGAAGTGCTGTGTGCCCCGTCACACTTGGTAGCACTTGTAGTCAATCTTACGCCTACGCGGGTAGATTGGACTACCTGAATCCTCTGTGGTCTCATCGAGTGAGCCAAGATGGATCGGACAGAGTTTCGTCATCTGAACGACTCGCAGTATGAGTCCGTTCGGAAGATGGCAGGCATCTTCGGGACAGATGCCCTGCGCAGCTTAGCGGCGGCGACGCCGGCTGAGCAGGTTGAGCGTATCAACGCGTTGGACACCTACGAGCGAGGGCTCATCGCCCACGTTCAGGGGCTGCAGGCCACTGCGGCCGTGCCGAAGCCGGTGCAACCGAAGCCTCTGCGGCTGAAGGTTCACCCCTTTGAAGGGAAGGAAGGAGAGAACCTCCACTTCTGGGTTCGAGAAGTTGAGCTCGCGATGGACGCGGCTCTTGTCTCGGACGAGCGACTCCGCGTCGCCTTTGCGCTCTCCAACCTTAGTGGTCGCGCTAAGAGTTGGGCGTACACGCGCGAAGCGACGGCGCCTGGATGCTTCGCATCATGGTCCCAGCTGTGCGAACAGCTGCGGGCCGCGTTCCTCCCAGCGAACTACGAGTACCGCCAGCGCTCGCGCTTCCTCGCCTGCAAACAAGGAAGGCGCGAGCTGCATGAGTACATCCAGGAGATGCGAGTGCTCACGGCCTCTCTGGTGGGGAACCCCCTGCCTGAACACATCAAGGTGACCGTGTTCATGGACGGTCTGCGTGTCGGCCCTGCCCCGCACGCAACTGTTCCGTGTGCAAGCGAACACTATGGAGGAGGCGATTCAGATTGCCCTCCAGGAGGAGTACAGCCACAAGCAGGCTCGTACCCCCGCCACGGTATGGCAGAGCAACCCTGCCTCTGGCGGTGCGCCTAGTGGTAACTCCGGTAGTGGAGCGACCAACGGGCCGGTTCCCATGGATCTGGGCATGGCCGAGCAGAGCGACATTCGCTGCTACGGCTGTGGCAAGCTTGGGCACATGAAGCGTGCCTGTCCCGCGGGAGGACTGAAGAAGAAGTTCTCTTCGAGGCCCTTTGGTTCTAGGGGTCGCTGGCAGAAGCCGCGTCCCAGGAACCAGGGGAACGCCGGACACCAGTAGGGGCGGGGCGCCCTACTGGGGAAACACTAAGTCTTCATGAGGGGCGTGCGGGTGGCGCACGCCATGGGGACTTAGCCCCTGAGAGTCTGTGTACTCTCGAAGCGGAGAAGGGCAGCGGTGGGCTGCTTGTGGTATACGCGAGTGTACCGGGATACGATCATCCCTTGAGAATCTTGATCGACTCTGGGGCGTCAAAGAACTTTGCGCGCCGCCAGACTGTCGCATGTAATCGCGACAAGTACGCCGATGCGCTGCGAGGCAGCAAAGGCAACGGGCTGGTCTCAGTAAGACTGGCCGACGGTACAGTGGTAGAAGTACCTCGGGTCCACATGGACCTCGCTGTCAAGTTCGAGGACATCGACAGCACGGAGCCGTTCTTGGTCCTAGACACGGACAAGTACGACTTGATCCTTGGCATGCCGTGGCTGGAGAAGCACGAGCCTTGGATAGACTGGCGCGGCAAAGCCATCGGGGCTAGCCGTCCCCCACGCTCTGACAGAGCTTTGGTGAGTCATGTTCCCACCTCTGGCAGCAGCTGGGGTGCCCGCGAGGGCCGCCAGGACGCAGCAGCGTCTAACGAGTTCTTGGGGTCCGTCGAGACTGACGTCGACTCCGACCGGGCCGGTCAAGGCCTAAGAGTGGAGGTGCTGGACAGCACCTACCAGGTGGGTAACGTAGGTCCACATGCGGGTAACGAAGTACCGCAGGCAGCGGACGCTGCTGGAGAAGGCGCCGCTGGCGCTGGCGTGGGTAACCAAGTTCCACGCGAGGTCACTCAGACCAAAACTGATGAGGAAGGCACTGCAGGCGCTTCCGATGTGGGTAACATAGTTCCACAGGAGGTCACTCAGACCATAACTGATGCGGGAGGCGCTGGAGGCGCTCCTGGTGTGGGTAACCAAGTTCCACACGGCGAGGTGGGTAACCAAGCTCCGCTCAAGAACAAGGCGGGTAACATAGTTCCGCACAAGATCAAGACGATCAGTGGTGCCATCAAGGCGGTGCCACAAGACGAAGACACCCGAGGGTCACGTCGCAAGCCGGGCTTAGTCGTGAGGCCGACCACGCCAGTCGCCAGCGACTCCGAGCCTCCAGTGAGGACTCCAGCCGCCGAAGAATGCTATCACATCTTCGACGGCGTGACCGGTCGTCGGGTCAAGGCAGGGGCTGTCCAGCTCACAGCACTGCCCGAGGTTTCAGAATTACTGAACCTTGAAGAGCTCGCCATGGAGGACTTCCTGGCCGAGCTACAGGCCGGGGAGATCGCAGAGTTGGTTCTCCTTAGGCCGGAGCCTTCGACGGCCGAGTTGAACTCGTCCTCGGTCATGGACAAGGACGTCCTGGAAGAGTTCCGAAGACAGCGCGCGTCGCGCATGGTTTCTGAGATCCTCAAGAACCCGAAGGATCCGGTGTATCCCTTGGTGAAGGAGTTCGAGGACGTGGTGTCCAAGGACCCGCCGTCCAAACTCCCACCAGACAGGGGAATCAGGCACGAGATCGACCTCGTGCCGGGCACGAAGTACTGTGTCACGAGGCAATGGCTTCTTCCCCGGGAGCAGTGTGAAGTCATTGATGCCTTCTTTGCCGCCAAGGCGAAGGCAGGCATGGTGCGGGAGTCGAAGTCTCCGCACTCGACACCTACCTTCTGTGTTCGTAAACCGAACGGAAAGTGGCGTCTGGTTCATGCTTACAACAAGCTGAACAGCGCGACAGTGTCTGCGCAGACACCGATCCCGCGCAAGGACGTGTTGCTCAACAACATGGCCGGCTGCACGCTGTACAGCGCGCTGGACCTGGTGGACGGATACTACCAGATCCTGATGCGCGAGAGCGACATCCCTCTCACGGCTGTGAGTACACCGAGCGGCATGCTCTGGGAGTGGCTGGTCATGCCTCAGGGGCTTTCAAACGCCCCGGCAACGTTCAATCGCTTGGTCACACAACTGTTCCGACCTTTGCGTGCGTTCGCACAAACGTACTTTGACGACATATTCGTCCACAGCCGTGCCGAGGCAGGCCAGACGGCCATGTAGATGCATCTCCAGCACCTTCGACGTGTGTTCGAAGTCATGCGGGCGAACAAGCTATACGCCAACATCGACAAGTGCGTGTTCGCAGCTGATGAGATCAAGGTCCTGGGCTGCTTCGTCAGCAGCGCCGGGGTCCGGGCGGACCCGGAGAAGGTGAAAGCCATCGCGCCTTGGCCGCCACCTCGGTCGCAGAAGGACCTACGACAGTGGTTGGGCCTTGCCAACTACTTGCACAAGTACAGTGCTGGCTACGCCGGATTGGCACGGCCGCTGTCGGATCTCCTGAAGAAGGACGTCGACTGGCGCTGGGAACAGCGTCATCAAGATGCGTTTGACGACATCAAGGCGAGCTTACAGCGCGCGCCCGTCCTGGCCTTGCCGGACGAGACGAAGCCTTTCAGCGTTGTCTGTGATGCGTCAGACTACGCAATTGGCTGTGCGCTATTGCAGGCCGATGATGAAGGCCGCGAACGAGTCATCTCGTTCCAGTCCAGGCAGCTCAAGGCAGCCGAACGGAACTACCCAGTCCACGACAAGGAGCTACTTGCCATGAAGTACGCTCTTGTCAAGTTCCGGGTGCACCTCCTGGGCTCGACGCCCTTTGTCGTCTATACAGACCACGCGTCCTTGTGGACTGCCGTCAACTCGCCGCACCTCTCTCAGCGGATGGCGCGCTGGCTGTCATTCTTCGCGGAATACAACTTCCGCGTTGAGTACAAGCCGGGCAAGCTTAACGTGCTTGCCGATGCGCTGTCGCGCCGACCCGACTACGAGCTTGCTCACATTAGTCGAGTCACGACGGATCTGTATGATCGCATCCGGTTGGCATACCGAGACGATGCCAACCTTGGTTCTGTGGTGCGGTTCTTAGCCGCTGGCGCTGACGCCAAGGCTGAGTGGCTCACGCCCCGCCAGCGTGCACGGCTGCATCGCTATGAGTGGGCTGATGGCTTGCTCCACTATAGGGTGGAGCCCGAGGATCCTCCCCGTATTGTCGTGCCCAACGACGAGGATCTCAAGTACGACATCCTGATGGAAGCGCACGATGCGCCATCCAGTGGCCATCTCGGCCGTGAGAAGACGTACGCGTCCGTCTCTCAGATGTTCTGGTGGCCTCACATGTACAAGTGGGTCGCCACCTACGTCCGGACGTGCGAGACGTGCCAGCGCGTGAAGCCTGCTGGTCACGCCTCGGCTCCTTTGCAGAGCCTGCCCGTCCCAGTGGACTGCTGGACGTCGATGAGTCTCGACTTTGTCTTCGGGCTTCCGGCCGATGACCGTGGCAACACCGGCGTTGTTGCCTTTGTGTGCCGCCTGAGCAAGATGGTACACTTTGCTCCGGTTCGTGACACAGTCACTGGCGCTGAGGTCGCTCGCCTGTTCATGGACTGTCTTCCGACACCACGGTCTGCCCGAGACCATCGTCTCTGACCGAGACCCGCGGTTCACCGCTGCGTTCTGGCAGACGCTGTTTAGCCTTCTGGGCACACGGCTGTCGATGTCGACGGCGGATCACCCGCAGACCGACGGCCAGACGGAGCGCGTCAATCGCGTGCTCGAGGACACGCTCCGCAGTATCTGCGCGGAGATGCCCCGCTCTTGGGCCGATCGCTTGCCCATGGTTGAGTTCGCACTCAACAATGCGGTGCATGCATCGACGGGCTTTACGCCCTTTTACCTCAACGGGTTACGCCACCCTCAGGTGCCGCTCACATTACGAGGCGGCACCGGGGCTTCGGTCGTAAGTGGGGGAGAGGCTCGGAAAACCCTTTCCTCCCAGGTCTCGGACGTGAGCCCAGCCGCCTTGCGGAAGCAATTGTCCTCGTTTGTCGAAGACAGGCTGAACATCATCAGCAGGGTGCGAGACACCATGGCTCAAGCCCAAGACAAACAGAAGGAGTACTCGGACAGAAATGGAAGAGGAAACATGAACGTGTTTAAGGTTGGGGATTTAGTTCTCCTAGATACTAGAAACCTACCGCTAAACACAGTTAGCTCGGTCGAGAGCAACAAGCTGAAGCACCGCTTCATTGGACCCTTCGCGGTCCTCAGCCGACACGGCGCGGCGTACACGATAGACTTGCCTAAGTCGATGACGACTCACCCGACGTTCTACGTGGGTCGTCTGAAGAGGTACCATGACCCTCAGGCTCAGGATACCCCGCAGGAAGCGGTGGGTACCCCGGCGGAGACGACCGCACCTCCTCGAAGCGCGGCGTCGGGTCGCGGTACGGCGCATGGTACGCGCGCTGGTCGTAAGACGACGAAGACGAGGCGTACGTCGGAGCGGCGTACGCAGGGTTTGCGTAGCCATGGCCATACGGGGCCTGATAATGATGCGCCGGCTCCGGATACGACATGGGTCCACGGAGCTCGCACCGAAGTCCAGCGATCTCGCTTCGCAGTGACTCCAAGGTCGTCACGTCGGCCCGACGGTCCACTCGACCATGGAGCTCGCGAGTCTCCTGAAACAGCGCACGAACGTCCGCACGGAGCCGCTCCACGGCACCAGGCTGGCCAGCACGAGAGGCAGCCTCGCCACCAAGGCCGACGCCAAGCGCGATCTCAAGGGCGTACACGCGCTCCCGGAGAAGACGAATCTCCTCTTGCTGCAGGGTCACCACCTGACTCTGGGCCCCAGCATGCGGCTGCGTTGCCTCAGGCTCGTAGCCATGGTCGTGCGAGACCTCCGCCGGCCCTCCTTGACCGTAATGGGCAGATCCACTACCACGTGGAACGAGTCGTCCAGGAGCGGCGTCTCCATGGCAAGCGCCAGCTGCTCGTGAAGTGGCGAGGTTACCCGGAGTCGGATAACTCATGGGAGCCTGTTGAACAGCTCCAGGCAGACTGCCCGAAGGCAGTTGCGATCTGGGACGAGAAGCAGCGGCAGCTTCGTAAGTAGTCCTTGGCCTCTTGGCCGGTGCACGGGGCACGGTAGCAGACGTAGTCGCATCGCGCCCACGCTCGTCACGAGCTTTGGCTTTCGCCTCCTTCTTGAGCTCGTCCATCCTCCCGCGGAGCTTGCGCTTGCTCACGAGTTGAGCGAACTCGATACGGAGCTCGCGCAAGTCCAGGATGGCGGCCAGAGTGCGATCCTCACGGAGTTCCTTGAACTCTTGGTCGGAAAACCCCTTGCGCTCGACGTAGCGCCAGAAGAGGTCTTCCACCTCACCCCAGGTCATGCTGTCGTTTGGCTTGACCCAGTGGAACCCCCACACAGGATGGAGTCCACCCGTGTCCTCCGGCTTCTTGCGAAGCGTGGTGAACTCCTTCAGTGTGAGCTTGTGTGGTGCTAGTAGCACACACCGGGCGACTTCAACGTCGCCAAGGAAGAGTGGCTCCTTCTCGACGAGTGCACGCTCATAGGAACCCCTTGAGGTGTACCCGCCGACAAGGCCACGAGGAGCCGAGAGCTTCTCCAACAGCGCAGGCGCTCCGGTGCTAGGCTCGGGCGGGAAGTAGCCCGGCGGATGCGAGGCACTCCTGCCAGAAGATGACTCAACAGCAGTCGCGGCAGACGACTGCCTGGCTTGCGCGCCCGAGCGAGCAGTACGGTAGCTCTCCTGCTGCTCGTCAAGGTCATTGGAGAGCTCTCTGGGCTCATGGACGGCACCCTCCTCGTCCTCCGAGTCGCTGAACAAGTGGGTGCCTGGTCAGGGGCTGGGCGACCTGGAAGCGGAACGCTTCTGCGCCCTGGCATGTTTGGCCTTCGCGGCGGCCGTCGCCTTCGACGCTTGGGCACGTTCACGACCCTGTGCCAGCGTCAGACGCTTGAGTGGCGACGCCGCCTTGGGCTCGGAGCCCGCGCCGCTAAGCGACTTCTCGGCCATGTCTTCAGTGTCGGCCATGACGTCGTCGTCTTCCTCCGCCTGCTTGCCGTCGCCGGCGCCGGCGCTGGACTCGACGTCCTCGGCCTCCTTCTTGGACGGAGCCTTCGGGAATGGCGGAGAGCTGGGCGTGCTGCTTGCCGCCAGCGCTTCGTCTTTGGCGGCGTTCTCGCTGCCCTCGGGTGAGCTCTCACCGGAATGCACAAGCATCGTGCAGTTCTCGATGCTGGCCGACCAGTCGAAGGCCGACTTGGCCCGCCCCGACTGGGGCTGGGAGCTTCCCTCACCACTTGGCGCGGCCTCGGGAGTCTTGCTCCGACTCCGAGACCGGCGCCCGCCCTCCGGCGTGCTGCTACGAGAGCGCACCGCCTCCTTGGCCGTCTCCGTGGCCTCCCTCAGCGCGGACGACGCGTCCCTGGCCTTGGCCGACCTGGTCTTCGGCCCTGCGGCCCGTGATTTTGAAGGTGCTTTCGCACCACGCGCGCTGCGCTTTGGAGGCATGCTTCCGGTCGACGTGGAGACCCTGCGGCTTGCTCGGCGATGCGCCAGTTGCTCTTTGAGGCCCGAGAGCCGAGGCGCCAGAGCTCGCGCCGTTGTCGATGGATTTCGACTTTGCGAGTGAAATGTGAGTCGCCGGCGTAACCTCGCTCTGATTGGTCGATAAGATCGAATCTAAGTGGGGGAGGATGTAACGGGGTTACATGGAATAGTGACCCTGTCACTATTCAGGGATGGCTACATCAGTCATGTAGCCATCGGTCACTCCTCGGGATAGTGACCAAGTGGCCTCAGAGCCAACAGATACATTTTGTATGGAACAGATTATAGGCAACTTAGGATTTGTATGCAGGCCAAATCTGTACCAACCTATAAATACATTCAGTCTTAGATCTACCTCTTTTGCAAGTCAAGTCGTCCCCTTCAGACCAGGGACACGTGAACGGCTGTTCACTTGGAGTTTGTATACTCCAGCTTCCTCTGTTAAGAAGTGCTGTGTGCCCCGTCACAAGTAGGGGCGGCTGACACGAGGCGGTTCCCTGAAAATTTCCGATGATGTGCCCTCACCCTTTCGACTTGGAGTTTGTATCGGACTATGATTGGTGGATAGCTCGGATGAGCACGGCTGTACCCGTGTGACACGAATGACGTTGGTGGGAGAGAAGAGACTCAGCGGGTGAATCCAGTGCCTGACCGCAGATGGGCCCAATTGACTGGAAGTGTGAATCCTGGGAGTGGACACCCAGGATTTCAGAAGAACACTCAGTCCAGTCCCGGACTTTCCCTTACGATGAGTGCCTAAACTCTGGCGGAAAGTGTCTCTGGAGAACGTATCCCAGAGTACATCTCATCTTGCTGTGGGGCAGAGCACTACTATGGATCAGATCTCCTGAGAACCACCCCCATTACTACCGTGAACATGCGCCGGAAGCCGTACAACCCGCTAAGTGTTCGTATTTGTGGAGATACACGCGAGTCTGTGAAGAATACGACTTGGTATCCAGAGTACCACATGGAAACCCTGAGAATCACCCCGGATGAACAGGTGACCCAGAGTTCCAAGTGATCCCCTGGATTTAGAGCGTGAATCCAGACTCCCTATAATGAAAACAAGTGTTTCATAAGTCAACATCCAAGAATCCTCAAGAACCCTCAAGAACTCCCCTGAGTTTCACTGAGTTTCAGAAGTGACTCAGAGTGTAACGTGAATCTCTGAATTTCGAGCCAGTTGGAAGCCAGTCTGCAATCAAAGTGATGCGTGACCTTGAAGATCCGAGTGCAGATCTGTTGACGGGATGCTTTCGAGGAGTCGAGAGGGAGTCCTGCACCTTACAAGCCCAAGTCTAATGACCCACATTTGGCACTTTGGACGCCTTGCGACACAGAAGAACAGAGAAGTAAGAGAGAGAGAAGTAGCTGATAAAAGACAAACAGAGTTCAATTTTCCTTGTACTGCGCAAGTGACTTCAGCCAAGCCTGCCGACGGAAATCCGGAGGACCCGAGACTACGACCGCGGGACGCTAAGGGCACATCAACGGCGAAGGACAGCCGTCTGTGTGGACTCCATCAAACTCAAGTCCAGTTAGGTGGGGACCAGCGACGGCCTTGAGCTTCCTGGAGTGATCCATCTATTTCATATCCTGGTTGGGTCACTTGCTGTGCTCGTGGTAGCCCATTTCATATTATTTCAGAAGGTATTCTGGGGTGCTAGGTAGTCGCCTCCAGAATTTTGTATTGACTGCTTGTGTGAAGGGAAATGTAACTGATAGTGATTGTATTTTCCTCCTGTATTGGAGGTGGTGCGCGTTTGTGTGAGTCTCAGGGGAGCTAGGCCCCTGAATTTCAGACTCGAGTGAGCCTAGTGTGTGAGTGACCCACCATCCAAGGGTCCAAAAGAATAAGTGATGACTAGTTGTAGTGTTTGTATACTCTGTATTTGTTGGATTTATCGAGCTAGGAGGGCATTTGGGTAAGGTGTCTTCTGAGTTCCTCACCCCAGAGTTGACTGAAATCCTGAATTCGTGATATTCTGGGTTTCGGGTGATCTGATTCTCTGGGTTTTGCCTTTAGTGTCGAGGTGCGTGCTGGATTAGACGTGCACCTCAGCGCTTCTTCGAAGCTACATTCGAGTTTGGTGGAGTGCCGTTCCGTCGAACACAAACGAGCCGACAGGGATTACACAAGGTACCCACGCCAACCAAGGAGAGTGATCCTCAGGGTTTAAAGCTTTGCGGCTGCGAACCTCTGGATTTATCTTCTTGCTGTTGACTCTCAAGTCGATTCTCTGGGTCTACACCCTAAGAACCTTCTTGGGCTGCGCTATACGAACCCCCCTGGGCGACAAAGGTTTCATTGGCCTCGCCTCACACACCAACTCCTTATCCGGGGCTCCCGGAAGCGGGAAGTTGTGGCGTCACCACCGCCTTGCACTTAGACATCTTGAAGCGCTCCAGCAGTTGAGCTACATACCCACGCTGCGAAATAGACAACATCTTACCAGGGATGTATCGGATCTCCATCGACAACAGGTGATGCACATCTCCGAGATCTTTAAGCTTACATTTTCTGCTAAGCTCGTCCATCACAACCTTGATATTCTCGGTCGTTGTCGCGATCACAATATCATCCACGTAAAGAATCAAGAAGATCGTACTTCCATTGTAACGGGGTTACACGCACAAGTGGCTACAGCCACTTGTAACCCTAACAGACGCGATGTCTGTTAAAGGTACAAACACTTCCTCGGCCTTGGTGTACGTTACATCAAGGCCGCATTCATTTACGATCACCACGACGGGTGGTCCATAGACCTTTTGGATTCCTATTGGTTGAAAGCAGCATCTTGTAACCAATGAGCGACATGCATAGCAATGGAATTCTGCCAACCAGCGGTTGGCAGATTCCTAACTTAGAATATTACATTTAGAGGAAGTCAGAAACATAAAACAAAAATAGCAGTTCTCATTTTTAACCCAAAAACATTATTTGGATCGTTTATTTAGATTAATCTATACTCGGAGGCCCTAATTAACTCTAGTTTAAACTAAGCTACGCTTCCTCATACACGTGCGCACACGTGTAAGCTGTTGTAGTGAGCCAAGGTAGGCCCATTACACCTGGTAGCACTTTGTAGTCCGTCCAACGACCGACTAAGTTGAGTTCGTACGTTACCGCACGAACATGGAGTCGAGAACCTTCCCATGGATACCGAGCTGCCCATGGAAAGCTCCACGACGCCTGCAACCCATGTTGCACGCGCTGACTGCCCCCACCTGTCAGACCCAGAGTGGGAGGCCTCCAACGACTGTCAACAGTCATTGGTGAGGCGGCTATAGCTACGATACTGCGTACGCTAACGCCGGCTGAGCAACACGGTGTTGCTCTGGGCTTCATCTTGAAGGAGCAGCGAGACGCTGCTGCCACACCGCGGTGTCGTCGGGGACGACACCACGCGCGCAATCGCTGAAGCTCAACGTGAGCAACTATGTAGGAAAAGAGGGTGAGCCTCTCCTCCGGTGGCTTGTAGAACTCGACACTGCCATTGCGGCTCGACGTATCGTCGGCCCGTTGTCGAAGGTCGCGTTCGCCATGTCCTGTCTTGGCGGACGAGCGAGGAGTTGGGCGTACGAACGCCGACTCTCAGACCCTACGTGCTTCAGCACGCACGAAGTGTTCAAGGAGGAGCTCAGACAAGCGTTTGATCCCCCGCAGAATGAGTTCCGGTCGAGGGCGGAGTTCCTCGACCTGCAGCAGGGTAGGCATGATGTCCATTCTTACGCCCAGAGAGCACGGTACTTGGTCTCGAACATCGTGACCAACCCATTTGACGAGGCGACCAAGGTCGTCACGTTCAAGAAGGGATTGAGAGATGGACCTGTGAAGACCCATCTCTTCCGTGAGTATCCGAATACTCTCGAAGCTGCAATCACTCTTGCCATGCAGGAGGAGTTTAGTCTGCGGCAGGCTAAGCTGCATGCACATGTACTGAGGCCGCAACCGCGCCCGGTAGTGAGGACGGGAGGGCCAGAACGAATGGACCTCTCGAGCACTGCCACTGCTGGACCCCAGCAGTCGCAGGGAAACAATGTGCGATGCTACCGTTGCGGTAGAATCGGTCACTTTGCTCGAGAGTGCACGGCTCCCCTGCACCAGCAGGGTGGCTATCGCGGCGGTGCCGGGCACCGTCGCAAGCAAACAAAAAACGCTGGACGTCAGTAGGCGCGGGGAGCCATACTGGTAATGCGGTTCCGCGTGTCAACCTTAGACACGCGACACTGAGGACGACAGCCCCCAGTGAGGTTGACTCTCACTGCAAGAACCAAGATGACAAGCCTGACCTTGTCATCCTGAATGTGAAGTCGACGAGAGCAAGAGACTCTCGTCGTGCTCTGGTAGATTCCGGCGCGTCGATGAACGTTGTTCGACTGCGAAGTCTATCAATGCTTGACTTCGAGGATTTAAAGATACCTCGAAGTATGTTAGAAGTACGACTGGCGACAGGTGTCGTCGTAAAGACCGAGAAGCGCATGGTACGCGTGCGCTTCACGTACAAAGGTCGAGTGTTTGTCGAAACCTTTATCGTCCTGGACCTGGACGATAAGTTCGACATGGTATTAGGCATACCGTGGCTCGCACGACATAATCCGGTAATCGATTGGGAGAAGCGCACTCCCGTGCGCTTCGGTCGCGATAGCGGAACAGTGAGCGATGGCCCTGTTGCCGCTCCACACGCACCCGCCGATGCGCGCAATTCCCCAGTCGAGACAGCACCTAACGCTGCTGTCCCGGAGTACCCTGGACGCGCGCGAGTGCGCGCGCAAGAACATATAGCGTCGGTGTTGTCACCGACGGCTAGCGAAGGAAATGTGTTGACCTCGGAGGTCGACACTCGCTTTTCAGCGAATCAAGGATAGTCTCCGGCCTCAAGCGGCGCGGATGACGAAAACTAGTCACACGCTTCGGCCAAAGAGTCCGATGCGAACCTGAATGGGTCAAGTCTGGCCAATAACATTGGCCAGGGAGAGGGAACGCCGACGACTCCGGGAGTCGATGGCTTGAATGGATTCGATTCGTCGGCTCTGGGAGCCGACGCACCCGCCGTAATAGAGGACTCCGCCAATGTAAGGCGTCGAGGTATTGAAGTCACGTCGGTTCCGGGAACCGAAACTGCGAGAAGACATTTCGCGTCGTCTCTGGGTGTCGACGCACCTAACGAAGGGCTCCGCCAATAACAGGCGTCGAGGTGAAGATGGCGTGTCGGCTCCGGGAGCAGGACGCTGTAGGCGGTGCGGACGGTTGCAAACGTCCCGCACCGGAAAAACTTGCATGCTGTCGTTAAGCCGGGCTGCACGACGAAGCGCCGGGCGGCCAAGCCGGGCTTGATGTCGCTCGCGTGTGGGATGAACCCGCCGGCGATATTAAAGAAGAACACCCGTCCACGGCTGGGCCTAGACGAGGTCAAGAGTCTAGCGGAGCCGGGCTCCGCAAGGCGAGAAGACGGCGGATGCGAAGGTCGCTGCTCAAGTCTCGGCCTGGGGCCGAGACGCTACAAGGGATGTCTGCCGGGCAGACGGAGGCAGAGAAGCCGGACGTCAAGATGTTGAACGTCTTGACGCGTACCTGTGCCGGGTTCCCGTACAGGGAGATGACTCTCGCTAATCCTCCGACGCAAGCGTCGGAGTTGACTTCGCTTCCAGTCATGAGCTGGAAGCGCTTCGCGCGTGACTTGCAAGATGGACGCATCGAGCAAATATGCATTCTCTCAGATGCCGAGAGAACGAAGAGCGAGAATGAAGAGCTGAGGTAGTTCTTCATGGAGACGACCGCTGAGCGCGAAGACACTCTCAGTGCGAAGATAAAGACAGAACGCTTTGAGGAGCAGAGCTGGGACTCGCTGAAGACGAGTCCCTACTACGAGATCCTACGGGAGTACGCTGACGTACTTCCGGAAGAGATCCCTGCGGAAGTTTCGACAAGGGCATTCAGCACGAGATTGATCTCGTGCCGGGCACTAAGTATTGCGCCACGCGGCGGTGGCCACTGCCGCGAGAACAAGTCAAGGCGATCGACGACTTCTTTGTGAGTCGTCGCAAAGCTGGACAAGTGCGGGAATCCAAGTCCCCGCACAGTACTCCGACGTTCTGTGTCAAGAAGCCACACGGCGGCTGGCGCATCGTTCATGCATACAACCAGCTGAACGATGCGACGATACCGGTGCAAACGCCGATACCGCGAGAAGATGTCATCATCGATTCGATGGTCAGGAGCACCATCTACAGTGCTCTTGATCTGCGAGATGGGTTCTATCAGATCCCAATGCGTGAGAGCGATATCCCTTTGACGGCTGTGAGCACGCCAAGCGGCATGCTCTGGGAGTGGCTAGTGATGCCGCAGGGTCTGAAGAACGCCTCTGCGACCTTCCACAGGTGCGTGATGCACTTGTTGCGCTCGGCGCGCGACTTCGCACCGAGCTACTTCGACGACGTGTTCGTCCACAGCCGAGCTGCGGATGGGATGAGCGGCGTTGAGATGCACAAGGTGCATCTCCGGAAGCTGCTCGCGCTCATACGCAAGCACAAGCTCTACGCGAACCTGAAGAAGTGCATCTTCGGGGCGAGCGAGATACCCGTGCTCGGGTGTCTCGTAGGGGAACAATGGTGTCCGCCCTGACCCTGAAAAGGTCCGAGTGATCAACGAGTGGCCGACACCGTCGAACGTTAAGGAACTGCAGCAGTTCCTTGGCTTGGTCGCGTACCTATGCAAGTATGTGAAGGACTACGCGGGCACAATACGCCCGCTGTCACAGCTCCTGAAGAAGGATGCTGAGTGGATTTGGTCTGCTGAGTGTCAGCAGGCCTTCGACGCAGTCAAGCGGGGCTTGACTGAGGCGCCGATCTTGGCGGTGGCCGACCAAAATCGCCCATTTCACGTGGTGTGTGATGCATCCGACTTTGCGATCGGATGTGCGTTGATGCAGTACGTTGGGCGGCTCAAGCCATACCGGCAGCACGAGCCAGCTAGCTCGGCTGACCCGAAGCGGAAGCCGAACCTTTCTCCAGCGCGTCGACGCGCTGGACCAAACGCACGACACGACCCCCTATGTCGACGGAGACGTCTGAC
This sequence comes from Phytophthora vignae f. sp. vignae, assembly GCA_016169955.1. Classification (NCBI taxonomy): domain Eukaryota; phylum Oomycota; class Peronosporomycetes; order Peronosporales; family Peronosporaceae; genus Phytophthora; species Phytophthora vignae. Next base: position 141,498 of record JABJUM010000047.1, read on the forward strand.
GCGGTCTGCGAGGCCTGAGCGACTTGAACCCTCAGGGTCGCAATCTCCTGCCTCACAGCAGCAAAGTCGCTGCTTTGAAGCCGCTCCACGGCACCTACTCGGTCTTCGAGAGACAGAGGCCCAAAGCCAACCCCAGGTTGACCATACCCGGGGCGTGTTCCTACCACCGCCGCCTCCGATCCGTGACGCCCACGGCTCAACACGTTGGATTGTTGAGCATATGGAGTAATATTCACTCTGTTCCAACCGCTACTCTTTTTTGTAATCCCAAACAGCTTGTACTCGACGAGTTTCACCCAATGAATGCCTTAAGTTCGATGTATTTTGGCCAATCGGAAGCCCCTCTAAACTAGGGCATTTTTCCAACCATTCCAACCATATTTGGTTGGAATTTTGTCAGAATATTTTTAATGCCATACAAATGTCTATATAAATGCATATCCCAAAAATATCCTTCAGTTTCCAACCCGAGTAGTCGGTACATATTTTTTTGTTCAGAGTGAAAAGAGCAGGCAGGCTAGCATGTCGATCGCATCGCTTGCTCCTGCCAACAGCAAGAAGGCCAGGACGACGGCGATCAACTCGTTCACGACGTTCCTGGCCGCGGAGAGCATGACACTTGAAGCCACCCACAGGCTTATCGACGGGGATAAGACAGGTAAGGTATTGCGTATTATACTAGACAAGTATGCATATTCGTTAGCCACATCAGCCGAAAAGGTAAGAGCAACCAATACTTGTCTAGCATATTATGGCAACGTCAAGAATTGGCTGGTAGATAAGTACCCACTACAGGGAGCGTTAGTTAAATCGCAGCTCCAAAAAATTCTATCCGGGCTGGGTAAGTACTGCACTAACCGAGAGGAGACTGGCGACGAGAAAAAAGCATCACCGTGCTCAAAACAAGACTTAGAAGCCATGGTTCATCTACTCTACTTGACGGCTGCTACAGAGAGCGAATATCTCGACGCGGCCCTGGTCGTGATGATGTGGTACCTTTATGGCCGCAGCTCGGACGCTGAAACAGTCGAGAAGAATCAACTATCCATCTTACCGGGTAAGTTTTATTCGAGTATGTTTAAAATGAAAAGGATCTAACACTTCAGGCATTCATGACAGGTGGAGTCTTATTTCTTCGATTTAAACGGGTTAAAACAGCCTTACTACAAGGCATCTCCTTATTTAAGGACCCAACGAATTTCTTGACCTGCCCTCTTCAAGCTCTAGCTGTGGCGCTGGTTATGCAGAAGGCGCCAAGTCAGCGCATGTTCCCTCAGTTTATCACGAAAAAGCGCAGCACGGATGATATTGAAGATTTGCAAGAGCTTTCGCTGATAGAACTCCTGGAAGTTGACGACGAGCAGCCCTCTATGGAGGAGCCGCAAACTCCTTCGGCAAAGCGAGCGGTGCCTGGTGCGGAAGCCTACGTTAACAGATTGCTGGTTAGAGTCAAGAAGCTAGCGGATTTACGAAGTATTCGGATGACACCTGAGCTTACCTCGCATTCATTCCGACGGGGTGGGGCCATGCACGCCAACGACGGTACCTTGGCTGAGAACTGGATCATCGAACGCGGCGGCTGGCAGCTGGACCGCGTGAACAAGGCGTTCGGGTATATGCTCGGTACGACACAGGCTGATCAGAAGGTGTCCCGCGTCTTGAGCGGGTGGAAGCCGAAAGACGGTGCACGCCTACCCCCACTATCAGCCTTGGACACACCGGTGCTTGTCCGCGCTCGCAAGCTGCAGCTAGTGCTATTCTCAAGCACCATGGCATTCGCCGATTCAGCTCTCAACCTTGACGATGATGTCGTCGACGTCCTCACCGCAACGCTCTTCATGCATTATCCTGATATGCTGCGCCTCTGCGACAGCAGCCCGTTAATCACGAAGATGCGCGAAGTGATGGCCGCGCTGGGTATCGGCGAGTCCGAGCTGCTTGCATGGAGCGTCACGATACACCAGGCCTTTGTGGCCCCTCTCGATGCTGCACCTACCACTGCTGACGATGAAGAGAAACCTGCGCCTGCATTGGTGGACCTCCTTAAACGCCAGTCGGAGCAGATAGATGTCTTGATCCTTCAAAACAAACGACTCGACGAGAGAATGTTAGCAGTAGAAGCACAGCTGCGTGCACTTACCAGCAGCACAGCGACGCCAGATCCAGCCTGCAGTGATGTAACCAGTGCCGACACCGAACAAACACCAGCTCTTCAATCCAAAACACCGCGCTCGAAGAAGAAGGGGGCTCAGTCCCTGCCTGCGATCTGGTTTGAATGGTTCACGGCCGAACCCCGCGTCTACGCCTCGCGATCTGTTAAAAAGACAGCGTTGTACGAGTACCGACACATCACCGGGTACATGATGCTCTTCTTACCTTCAGGCTTCGCGCTGGATACTTCATCACCAGCATTCAAGAGTGAGGTGTTGGAGCTTGGCGACCAGGCGCAGCAGAATGCGCTTGCCTTCTTGAAGGTACATGGCTCCTCGGCGGTCGCGGCTGGTACGGTGTTGAAGGCCTTTCGGCAGATGCAGAAGCTGGGCAAGCTGGACAGCCATATCTCGCAGTTCCATGAACGCGTTGAGCGTGGCGATGTTGTCGATCCTACGCCATCGACAGCGTTGCCAGCGTTTATCCGACTAAAGCCTGTGTGAGAATGAACCGTACCTGCAGCACACAGCAACATCCACTGACAAACACGGGGTTAAAGCATCCTCCCTGCAGAGCATACCTCAGTCCTCATACATGTTCAATCAATACAGACAACAACAGCATAATGGAGAGAACCTCTTCGTATATTTACTTGAACTTGTTGTACTCTATCCTACAAACAACACTGCAGAAAACATGGCGTTAGAAAGGTATAACACACCCGGCAGCGGCGCATAAATATTACCTTGCATCTCGAATAGCAAGCCGCGGTACGCTTCTCGTCCATCACGCACACGCGTCTCGATGATGTTGCTACTGCTGGTGTTGACCCCGGTGGACTTCACCCCGCCCGAGGCCATGCAGATGTCCACGCTCCCGCCGACGCCCGCCTTGCTCCTGGTGCTCCTGGCCCGTGGACCCTCTCCACGCCCGGGCACTCGTCCGTGTTGCCGCCGTCCGCTGTGTGGCCGTCCTGGAAGCTGAATGAATGAATGAAGGAGATTCAGTTGAGGTGTCATTATAATGAGATAAATGTCACTAAAATGATTTGATGTAGTACCGGTATGGTTGGACACCTTGGTCGGACAGTTGGAATTTTGACGGTATGGACGCCCATAGTATCCCGATAACGAACCGGCACCCGGTTCGTTATCGTATTCGTTGGAGAGGGTTTCCGCCCCACCAAGATACATGGGAGCCGCGGGACGTCCTGCTGCAGGACGTTCCGGAAATGGTGAGGGCGTACGAAGCCCACCACGCACTGCCGGCGTGGAGGTAGTGCGAGCGCTGTAGTCACCCGCAGCGCTCGTAGCACCACGCTCGTCGCGTTCCTCACGTGCCGGGAACTTGGCACGGAGATCCTTGAGACTCGCAGGTACACGGATCGCCGTGTACCCGTTTAGGTCGCGGTCGCTCAAGCGCGCCGCACCCGGAAGACACAACGTGCACTGTTGGTCTTTGGGCACAGCGCACGGAACACCTGCGTCTACAGAAGATCTGTGGAGCTGCTCCAGCCTCCCACGCGTCGAGAACGTCTCGAAGCGCTCACGGGCATGCTTAATCCGCTCACGGTAAGCTGCCGGATTCTTGTTGAAGTTTTCAACAAAGGCATTCCAACTTTGACAAAGTGCCTGCCACTCAGGCCTTTGCTGCGAGAAGAGGTCTTCTTGTTGGAGTAATATCGGAGCTCATGGAAGAGTCCGATATAGTAGTCGCGCCTTTGATCCGTCATCGGATCAAAGTGCTGCCCCTCCGCCACGCCATCATCCACAATCGCGCTGCATACGTACAGCGGGATAGTGTTCGAAGGCACCGAATTGCCCACCGTGCCGCGATCTCCGTCGCGGACGGCATCAACGGATCGCGCGCTGCATGAGCAGCGCGCGGAGAACTTGAAGTCGCCACGGCACGTGGTGAACTCAACGCCCCAGCAGCAGAGAGCGGAGTCTCGCTTGCGCTATGCGAACGCTTCGAGCTCGAAGCGTCCGAGTCGTCTTCTTCACGAGGTCGTCTCGACCCGGCATGCGGGTCGAGACTATCACTGTCGATAGACTCCTTGCGCTTGGACGGAGAGCTCTCGCCCTCCTCCATCTCCACGTCGCCTTCCTCATAGTCAACGGCGTCGTTGACTATGCATGATCCTTGGAGGACAATCTCAGGCTGATTTGTCCCCGTTGCAGACATGGCAGCAGCAGCGCTGTGCTTTGCTTGCTGGCGCTCGTGGTACTCCACGACAGAGAGCTTATTCTCTGCTGTGTCGGCGGTCTTCTCCTTTGGCGAGCTCATTGCGGAATGAGCTTGAGATTTTCTTTCTCCCAACCTCCCAACGTGAAGAATTGACGAATGGTCAATTGCCTGATTGACGTGCCGTGACTGGCGCGTCTAACCTTAAGGGGGGGGATGGTGCAACGGGGTTACAAGCACAAGTGGCTACAGCCACTTGTAACCCTAACAGACGCGATGTCTGTTAAAGGTACAAACAGTTCCTCTTGGTGGTCAATTGCCTGAGTGACGTGTCGTGACTGGCGCGTCTAACCTTAAGGGGGGAGATGGTGCAACGGGGTTACACGCACAAGTGGCTACAGCCACTTGTAACTATAACAGACGCGATGTCTGTTAAAGGTACAAACACTTCCTCGGCCTTGGTGTACGTTACATCAAGGCCGCATTCATTTACGATCACCACGACGGGTGGTCCATAGACCTTTTGGATTCCTATTGGTTGAAAGCAGCATCTTGTAACCAATGAGCGACATGCATAGCAATGGAATTCTGCCAACCGCTGGTTGGCAGATTCCTAACTTAGAATATTACATTTAGAGGAAGTCAGAAACATAAAACAAAAATAGCAGTTCTCATTTTTAACCCAAAAACATTATTTGGATCGTTTATTTAGATTAATCTATACTCGGAGGCCCTAATTAACTCTAGTTTAAACTAAGCTACGCTTCCTCATACACGTGCGCACACGTGTAAGCTGTTGTAGTGAGCCAAGGTAGGCCCATCACATCCATCCACCCACCGAAAGTAGATCCCACCGTCTATCTTTGAGCACTGAAAGCCACACTGTCGTAAAAACTTGTCCAGCATCTTGTACCAGATGCGCGGAGCTTGCTTCAAACAGTAGAGGCTCCGCAGCATTCTGCCCACGCGCCCAGCTCCGTCGTCGAAGAACTCAGGCTGCTTCATGTAGCTTTCGCAGTCGATCGGGCCATTGAGAAACGCAGTCACGAAGTCAATGTGACGGCAATCCAAGAAGTCGGTTCCAGAATGGTATTCACTGCCTGGGTCACCAGACTCGTGGGGATCTCGACTTCGTATTCAGCAAGCCGCACATTGGTGCGCCGAATGCGTGTTGGGAGCGGCGAAATGATGCACCCAATCCATTATCCTCCTCATCGCCCTCATCACTTTCATTGTCCGACAAATTATCTCCCACTGAGCTTAAGTAGCTTCTCACCGAGTCACCAGAAGCAATCACATCAGCCACCTCATCCTCTGCATCTTCGTCGAAGAAGTTGCCTTGATTTTGCTAGCGATTGATACACCGTCGGACAGAATGTAACTGCCAGCACTGAGCGATGGTGAAAGGCATGTCGCTGTACGCCCAATGAACAGCTGCTCAGCTTTTGATGAATGGTTGGCTAAAATATTTATTAGAATAATTTGCTTAGTAAAGTACTATCTTGAATTTGTATGCTATTAGAATACCACAAACCCACAAACGCTTTTAATTGGCTAGAACTATAATTTGCCGTGAAACAAATAGTGCATGATGTCTACCCTATGTACTAGTGAATCTCGTCTATATTCTTAGCGAGTTATCCTAAGGTGGCAGTTACATTCTGTCCGAAGCTGTAACCGTTCTACTAACTACAAAATAGCCGAAGTTAAAACTAAATCCGTTGAGTCCTAATCCAACAAGAAGGAGGAGGTAGAATCACCACGGTGGGTTTGTCAAACCCAAGCATTGAAGCACCAATTCGTTGGAGTGACAATAGACGGACTAGTGATGCCTAGCGATCAAACTTGGTACACTTGGTTGTAAAGTGGTAGATTAGGCAGATGCTGCGGCTGCGAAGCACGCTCAGGAGATGCCCGAGTGCATCGGTTCCCTGGATGGGTATCCATACGAGCTAGCTTCGAACTGCAACCCCCCCCCCCCCGGGTCCACCACCCGAGTCCCCAATAATTTCTTCCAGTACTTTCGTTGTTACCCCGTTGTTTATTACCCCATTGTTTATTTATTGAGGCACAATACTGTATTCAGATGGCACGGGCTTATTTGCATTGAATTGGCGTATTTTAGCGAATCGCTGCACGCCCAGTAGAACCGCGGTTGGGCAAAAATACCTCTCGAATTCCATTAATAACGGTTTATTAATGGAATTCGAGAGGTATTTTTGCCATACATTTTGCAAAATTGCAAAACCGTACGTTTTGCAATAATTAATTTTGTACCTGATGTCTGGTTCTATATAATCAAGTCTCACAGGATTCTTCGTTATTATACGGTAATAACGAAGAATCCTGTAATCAAGTCTCACAGGATTCTTCGTTATTATACGGTAATAACGAAGAATCCTGTGAGACTTGATTATATAGAACCAGACATCAGGTACAAAATTAATTATTGCAAAACGTACGGTTTTGCAATTTTGACTTGATTGAAGTATGGTCGGATTAATATAGAACACTATGGAGGGTTAATTGAAACGGTGCGCTAAAAGTTGACAGAGTCATTGCTTGCAGCTCACGCAGCACAGAACGTGTTTCCCATTGCGGTCTCGTCAGCAAGGAGGACACATCGAAGGTTGGGACAGAATAAAAGAAATAACAAGGACGCAAATGCCACAACGGAGTAAATGGTAACCTACAGATTACTTATGTCTTCCCTACTGTGGCGGTCCTGGTAGAGAGCAACAATTTACTGCAGCGTCTTGATCATCCAAAACACTTCGTGCGCAGGGTTTTCCCACAGCATGAAACTCTCACCGCTCTTGAATTCGAAGGACGAGTAAAATTCCACGGCCGAGGTCTTCGCTGCGTACGAAGCCACGAGTGTCAAGGTTTTGAAGTGGTGGGTCGTCGCCCACTGCACCAGGTGCGTCATCAGCTTCCGGCCAATACCCATGCGCTGGAAGTCGGGGTGGACGGACATACGCCGCACTTCGCCTCCGCCATTGCCCTTCGGCTCGAGCGCGATCATGCCTGTGACCTTGCCTTCTCCATTGTCTTCAAGTGTCGCGACCCAGAAATTGCCGCCGGTCGATATGTACGTGCCTTGGACGTCAGCGAGGTCATCCTTCAGGCTTTTGCGCACATACTCTGCCCAGCGCTGCCTTGACACAGGGTCGTTCTTCGCGTAGAGCATCATGCCGTACTCGAAAATCGCGGCCACTTGAGGCAAGTCGTCGTCTCGGAACTGACGAATGGTGATGGTCGGCTTGGCAGAGTTCATGGTCATGGTGGAGGGAGGCCGCTCCTGATGCTTGTGCTTCAACGAGGATATGAAAGTGGCTCAAGTCATCGACCAAACTCGTAATACTGTAAGCTTATATGCAAAGGTGAAAGCATGACTGCGGTCGTAAACATGGTGCCCTCTCAACTTTCGGCTGAGATGAGCAGCTCCACAATCTCGGTGATTGGTTCGTTCAAAACACCATTCCGACCTATCACAGACGTCGACTGTTGAAAACGACCGTTGATGATTCAAACCATCGCGCCAAAAGGCAACGGCATCTTACGCTAGGGCACTTGAAGCTCATAGAATTGCGATTGTGCTTTGCTTAGTGTACGTTGACCTCGCCACGATCTCACGCAGCGGCTGCTTCCCTTGGCTCGAATGCGACTTCTCGCTGGCTCATAAAAATATTCTTCGCCATCTCTTGGTCGGTGCTTCATGCTGACCGCGACCAGGGCTTGACGGGCTGCGCGTCCTCGGGCTCCTCGTCGCTCCACTCGTCGAACGAGGGCATCAGGGGACCGATGCGCATCGGGTACACGGGGCGTGTCTGGTTAATCTTCGGGGGCGACGTCAGTTGTCTGCAATGTATACACCAAGAGCGTGAGTCACCTCAAGACACTGTTGTCTTCCAACGCGCTGGACGTACCGAAGCTTCCTCGGCGGGGTCATGACTGCGTCGGCCACCTTGAGAATCTGGTTGTTTGGGCTCTCGGGTTCGCCGGCCATCTTTGGAGCTGTTCTTGGTGAAGTTCTTGGCGGCGTAGTTGCCTTGGTGGTGCTTTTTTGAGAATGACCTTCTTGGGACCGGGACCTCGGATCGTTCTTTCCGCCTTTTCTGGCCTTTTTTGCAGCGTCGCATTGCTCAGACATGCGGATCCGAGGCGCGACCAGCAGATGTAGTCTCGGCAGCTCGCCTCCACGAAATGCGCTGTGTTCCTCCGCCTCCGATGGCGACGGCGGAACACGCAGCACAATTTTGGTCTATTTCGGAGTGCTTCCAGATGGCATACAGGTCGCCCTTGAGGCTTCCGGTGTTACTTAGTGACTGCTGTGTACTGTAGGATGTAGTGAGTTCAACTCGTTGAGTTGTAGATGGTGTGCCCCCTCATGTTGAAGCAAAAAACGAGCGTTCGACCAACAAAGTCTCTTTTCCATTTTCTCCAGTCGCATGCACAGCTAGCACAACGTATCGAAAGCAGGCAATAACATGTAAACATGCTGCCCTTACGCGTTCTTGCCGAACTTGGTGAGTGCGAGAAGTCTGTCCAGCTCCTTCGAGCTCAAGTTCTCCTTCATCCTGCAGCAAAATCGGGGGTTAGTAGCACATCTGTTTCGACAGCCAAAGCAGCACACTGTAGCGTACCATGCGAGCGTCGCCGTGGGGATGAAGTCCGTGAAAGGCAGCACCTCCTCCATAAAGGCCACGTACTTGGCATGCGGGGACGATTCCTTGTAGAGCATATCCACCATCTTCGCCGACACGGGTGCCCAAAGCACGTCCGCCAGCTCGCCCACGCCGGGAACTACAAACGTTGCGTTGCCCAAGAAGTCAATCGCCAGACTGGCAACCAACTTGCGAGATGGATTCTCCAGAACATATTCCTTTGCGCGAGTGGATAGAGCGGACGGCGATAGAGATTCTTCTCCAGGCATGCCCTCGAACAGCAGTAACTGACCTTGTTGACTCGTCAAGAAGTGCTGGCACGCGCCTTTGACCCTCTTTGAGCGTGCAAGCTTCACCGCCACGACCGCCGATATTGTGGAAAAGATTGTGACCAGCGTCATGGCGACGCCTACGACGAGCCACACGGGGAACCCCATCACGCCCACTAGCAGCGTCAGCGGCAGCCAGACCGGAGACGTCCCCACGATGCCCACAATGCAACCCGCCACCGCCGGCAGAAGCCCAAGCGCCGCCTTGTTCTTGTGCAGTGATAACTTCAACAAGCAGACATCAGAGCACCAACATTCCATTAACCAGTCATCAAAATATCAGTTTAGCAGCCCCCTAAGACACCAACCTGGTGCGCGACGCTGCTTGCTCCGTTCTTAATCGCAATGGCATGAGAGATCAGTGCACGCGGACGCCTGTCAGTCTTCACGTGGACACGGATCTCAACGTCCCAATGCGCCTAAAAGAATAATTGGCGCAATTCTCATCATCATCTACACCATTCTCAATACAAACAGTGCAGTCTATCGACCCATACGTCTTTGTGCAGAACTGGCTGCGTCCAGTGGATGGTGCCCTCCGTCAGCACGGGGATGCACTCGCACAGCGTCAGCGCGTGCATCGCCACCACTTGGCCCTCGTCCAGGAGCTGGAACGTCACGTGCTGGTCCAGCAGCGACGTCTTGTTCTGCGTCGTCAGCACCTCCGCGGGGATGGACACACTGGAGGGCAGTGGCAAACCCTCGTCTTTCTGTTTCGCACCAGGCAGCAGCACCACCAGTCGAGTGGCTTGAGGCGCGTTCGACGCCTCCTTCAGCTTCGCCGGTGGCTTGGCCAGCCACAGCACGTCGGCGCTCTGCAGCGTCAGCTCCATGGCTCTCGCTTGTCAACTGGACTGGTCTCTCCCAGGTTGAAGCAACCTGACCGTCAATATCTTGTTGTTTTACCCAATCAAACACCTTATTTTGTGTTTTGCAGCTCTGATTCGCTGAAAATGGTGCGAGTTGCCGCTGTAGCTTGACTATCAAGATGCAGCCGTTGGAGGAGCAGCAGGACCCGAGCTTTGCGGCGGTACAGGAGCCTGCGCGTGCGTCCGCTGAGGCCATTGCCACGCTCGCCGGATCGCTGTACTAACTGCGCGTGCGTGTATTTTGCAGAGCTGCAGCGGCCGCACTGCGACCAATGCCGCGTCGCCATCGCCGACTACGAGTGCCAACGCTGCGTCCAGCGCTTCTGCAGACAGTGCGAGCTGGACATCCACCACCGACTGGAGGCGCTGGCCCTGAAGCGTGAGGAGAGCAAGGGCGACGGCCGACCACATCAGGAGTTCCTCAAGTGGATCAGCGGTGCGTTGCAAGAGGTGACAGCAATGGAGAGAGAGGGGAGAGACCTGAGCTGACGTCTGTTTGCTCTACTACTGCTGTGTGTGTCCGTAGCTTGCCAGGAATGCGGCCAAAACACGATGGAGTTCTACTGTGTGACGTGCAACATGTATCAGTGCGATACCTGCTGCGAGTTCAAGCATCGGCGGCCGGAGCCTCACTTCTTCTTCTGCGTGGAAGGTAAGGAAGGAAGTATGGGGGTGGCTGTACTGACCGCGCTGATACTGATGAGCTTGTGTGCTGCATTTTAGGGTCGTCGCCCAGAATGTTGCCGTTCGCTAGCTGGAACTTGATGTTTGTGGAAATGGTGAAGGTGAGCAAGGGTGAGCTGCAAGACAGAGCTGCCGCAGTTGAAGCAGCAGCTGAGCAGACGAACACAATCGCTAAGGTGATGCCGGAAGAGAATTACAGTGCTACGGCCATCGCTCAGATCAAGATGGAGAAGGCTGCCGCGTCCACAAACGACACCACAACGGCGTTGGGCAATTTGTCCATCACTGGAGCTGCATCGGCGGATGTCGAACAACCACCGATGAGTCAAGCGAAACACTGGGCGCGAGTGAATACCACGTCCATTGTCGATCTGACGCTTGATGATGACAGTGACTCGCAGGCCAGCCCAACCTCTCATCCGCCACCGCAATCACAGATCAAGGAAGAGGTTCGCGTAAAATCTGAAAGCGCGTGGCTGACCTCAGCTGCCGCTGCACACGAAAACCCAGTGCTGGACGTGGACAAGCTGATGGAGAAGACAATGGGCGAGGACGAAGACCCCATTCTGCGCTCCATGATCGGCGAGTACAACCAGCACAGCGAAAAGATTTTCGGCATCAAGCAAGACTATGACAAGACTATCCTGGAAACCAAGGAGCTTTCGAGTGTCCAGCCGATGAATATGAGCGAAGTCCAAAAGGCACGTGTCCGGTCGAAGAAGTTGCGCCAAGGCCTCGCCGCAGCGGAAAAATCTCGAGACGGCGTGGTGGCCAACATCGTCATGTATCTCAAGTGCGAGCCGGAGGAGCTTACATCGTTCCTGAAAACGTGCGTGGTCGATGTTCCTTACGCCCAAGACGCCAGCCACCGCAAATGTGCAGCACTGGAGGCCAACATCCGCTCAAACTTGGAAAATATCGGAAGGATCCAGCGCAACATGGAGGAGCTCATCAACATGAAGACGGACGCGTTCGCGGAGGTCACGCGTCTTGGGGCGGAGATCGCACAAGAGGAGGAGGAGGTTCGACAGCTGGACAAGGAACGACAAAACGAGTTTTTGCGCTTATGCCAGTTCAGCAAAGGGATCCAGACCGCCGTGCGCGAAATGGCTGCGAGCACGCAGTGAGAGTGCCACTACGCAGCACATTCATGTTGCCCCAGTGACGTCAGCTTGTGAGCCCTGCAGTTGGTGGTGGACGATGCGGCAGAGTATGATACGAGCTGAGTTTTGAATAATTCCTGGCGCATCGACTTTTTTTACCTAATAACGTTAACCTTTTTTTTCTCGCCACTTCGGTTGCTCATGCGCGAGCTGTAAACCAGTACAGTGTAGATCAGGTCTTGAAGTGGTGGTGGCCATGACCAGTCACGACGGTGGCGGTGTCGTCATGGAGAGTCCGCCGATGAGCGCATTGACCTCCATTGAAGAGACTTGCAAAATGCGAAGTAGTATAGTAACTTGTTGTTGGCAAAGGTTTGCTGTTGTTCCTAGGTTGTTGAGTAGATCGCTGACAACTTGCACCTGATGCCTCGAAGGCCAGATTCACAGCCAAGTCAAGCAGGAGCGTAGTACGCATTGTCGTGTCTGCATTGCACTCCGATGAATCATCGGCGATGATGCATGTACCAATAGCCAGCAGCGTTGCCTTTAGCAAAACACTGCAACTATAGTACAGTGCTTACATAATTCACACACTTTGCCATTGTTGCCGTCTTGTTGCTTTTTTGCTTCAACTTGTGCAGCTGACCAGAAGCAAGCCATTCGTCGCCGAGCACTTGCTTTTTGTATGCGGCAAACTCCAGACCCTTATAAAGGGGTTGGGTGTAATCCATCTCTGTTTGAACTTCGAGTCGAGCCTGGCGATATCCAGAGCCTCAAAGAGAAAAAGACGCAGGCGGCGGCCGGGAGGAGCGCGCGCTGCGAATTGAGCCGAGTTTCCTGTCCGTCCGAGAGCGCGCAGAGCCCGTCGGACCGCGCGCGTGTAAGTGCCAGATCCTCCGCTAGAACGTCCCGCCGGAAGTTTCCGCCGAGCGACGGCCCGCTGTACAGTACTACACGCCCCCAGGAATCGCGCGGAGGAAGCTGCCGCCTCACTTGCCATTTGCCATGAGCGGCGGCATGTCACAGACTCAGGCGCAGCCGCTGGCTCGGGTATACTCGTATGCGTTGCATTCTCTATCGGACACCAAGGACACTGTGCGTATTGGTGTTAAAAAATCTGATTCCGTTTAGGCTACATGTATTAGTGCTAACCTGGCGGGTGTTGCCAATTCTCTAACTTTATGATGTGATGCAGCTGATTCTGATCTGCATAGGCCTGTTGGAGGCGCTGGATCGCCTGCAGGAGCGACTGCATCTTCCCACGTCCATAGTGAAGGAGCTCAAGCGCCGGCTGGCCGCGATGGTGAGCAGGTCGTCCGTGAGGCTGCAGACCAAGTGCCCGAGCGCGCGCGACCTGGGCGACGCCGTGGCTTCGAGCGACGTGTGGGACGCCGCCAAGCCTGACGAAGTGCGCGGAGTGGTGCACTGGGTGCTGGCGGTCACGAGCTCGCTGCAGAGGCTGGTGGTCAGCGCGTCGCTGGGCGTGTGCCATGGCATCTACGTGCTGATCACGAGTCTGCCGGGGGTCTCCACGGCCTGCTCGCTGTTCTATGGGCTGCTGGAAGCTGTGGAGGACACACTGAGACTGTCCGGGGAAGAGATCATGGAGGCGGCGTCAGCTGGGGGGTCGGGGTCTGGCAGTGGACGCAGTCGAAGCTATCACCATTTGCACCACAGACATCGTGAAAGTTATGTCGCTGACCCGAGCTGTGCGTTGTGCTTTTATGTTATTATCTTGCTTATTTATTATGTGTTTAATGAATTGTTGCATGGCTGCTGTTGTGGTTATAGTGACCGCGGTGGTGTTGGAGTACAAGGAGAAGGAGTGCACGGTGCCGTCGAATATTGATCGGAGGATACGGCGCTTCATGCACTTTCAGGTCCCGCTGCATTCGTTTGAAGCCACTGTGCGACTGCCCCCAGACAACGTGCAACCCACTTCCAATTGGAGCAGAACTACAAGTGACGGGAGTGTTGGTGGAGGCAATAGCCGAGCCCAGGAGGAGACGACTTCAAGCTACGCTCACCTGAGTTCCGCGACGCCGCGGTCGATTCCAGTGTCGCCTATGGCGCGCAAACGCGTGCAGCTGGCCTTCTCCAACTTTTCGGACGATGTCTTATATCAAGTGCGTGATCGACTGCGGCAAGAACGCGCGGCAACGCTAACGGGTGACCGTGGCCTTCGTGTGCCAAGATTCAATCCGCACGATTGTCACGAAGATATCTTTTTATCCTGCGGACGGCATTGTGCATCGAAGGAGGGCACGGGCATGTATCGCAGTGTGCGCGCTTCGGTGCCGCTGCAGAAGAATCGGTTCGTGTACTTTGAGATGACGTTGCAACAAGGACGAACGCCGGCACGTGGAGTCAATCAAAGTACTACGAACAGGTTAGAGAATTTATCGCAGTCAGCGCGTGGATCATCAACTGCGCTGGGTGGTGCAAATAGTGGCAATGTGAATGACCGAGCTGGAATCGATGCAAGCGTCTGTATTGGACTGTCAACGCGTCTGATGCCACTGAATACGCTGGTTGGAGCATCAAAATGTTCTGTAAGTTTGCAGACTGAAAGTGTGTGTATGCACACGAAAATACCTGGCTGACTTCTTTTGTTTTGTTCATACCTACAGATAGGATTCTACTCTGCTGGTCACGTGCTTGTCGGCACGGAGCGGCGACGCTCAATAGGAGTTGGGCGGAAGTACGGGTTTCAATCTACTGTTGGAGTATTGGCCCAGGTAATCGACCATCCAGACGATGAGAACGTGGACGCACCTCATGGAAGTGTATCGCGGCCCGCACCCTCGTCATCGGCTACGAGTGACTCTGGTGCTCCTGTCGGTGAGGCCTCCGTGCGTTTCACTGTGGACGGGATAGCACTCCGCGATAGCAATAACCGAGTGATGGAGTTCACGCTTCCGTTCCCGCCTAAAAGCGAGCTTTACCCGACGCTGACGCTCCACTCTCAGGATGTGCACGTGTTTAGCCAAATGTCAGCACCTGATATCACCCAGCTCAACTTGCAGGAGCTCGATTTACCCGCTGAAGCTCCGGTCGAGATTTGGTGTCTCGACGGTTTACGCCTCGAAGTCGCAGCATAGAGCTGTCGAGCCTTATAAGAAGCCGTGATGCCAACGATTGTGGTGTCGATTGTGTTCATTCCCGACAGACGTTGAGCTACGCAGAAATCATTTATAAAGACGGAACGAAATAAGATGATTATAATTCGCTCGAGTTCTCGATCGTTGTCTTACCTTGTGCTCGTTGCTTTGTTAGCGCTGCCGCCACGGTCGCTTGCTGCATGCACACTGCACCAGCCGTGGGGCCTAGTGTAAATGAGGCTCAAACAGGAGCACAGACACGATCTTGCTGATAAAGAGGTATTACAAACTGTACTTCCCATATTTGTCGCCACCCAGACCGACTTGCATCGTAGTTTCGTCCAGGATGCGTTGCAGCTCCCGCCTGGCCTCGATAACGGAAGCTTGTGTTGGACCCTCGATAGCCTACATGCACACAACATCAGTTAGCTTGAGGTGGGGACAAACGCTAGTGTACCCACAAGCGTTAGACGTACCAAGTAAAGTTTCCGTTCCGATGGGTTCGGCTTGCGGCCAGCAGGGATGTATGATCCTCTCGCAATAACCGCTGCGCCAGTAAGCTCCGCCACCGAGTCGCTTGCCTCTTTCTGAGTGACTCTCCAGCGTGCCTGCTGAGGATAATCATTAATCTCAAGCTCTTCGACGAAGTGGTTCTCGCCAGAGCCGTCGCCATTGCCCTTGTACTGCAGATCCAGGTTCTGGATGATTTTCTGAGCTTTGATGAAAGCGGACATTGCTTCGCTGTCGACAGGTAACTGTTTTGCCACGGCAGGCAATGATGGCTTGTCCTTCTCCGTCGCAACGCCAGTGTTCTCCTTGCTCGGCTCATCGGCATCATCGTCGTCGGCCGTGCCGTTATCCTACAAAGAACAGTTACAAAAAAGGCATTAGTACCGGTTTGGGTAAGCTATTGTCATGTAGTAGCGTACCTCAACCAAAATGCCATTGTCCAATTCATACTGGCGTCTTTGAAGATCTGCCGTGCGCTGGGTCTCATTCCGCTCCGTTTCATCGAACGTGAAGCCCTTGCCCTTAAAGCCACTCCCGTGGTACCTTGCTTCACCGCGCTTAACCTGGAGGATAAGAAAAAACATGTTAGCAACTTGGCAAAGGTTAGACCACACTTGAGCCAGCAGCTCCATACCTTCTCCTTGAAAGCTTCCGCGAGTTGCGTCAGCTCGGGCGGGACAGTTTGTTTAGCGTTTTCAAGCGCCTTCACGAGATCCACCGAGTATTCCTCCTCCTACGATTGCACACATGTCAGCCAGAGCTCACAAATACAGCCAAAGGTTCACAGAACATGATAACGTACATCCGGAGAGATGAAGGTGTAAGCAGTACCCTTCCGCCCAGCTCGTCCGGTTCGCCCCACACGATGGACGTAGTCTTCCATGTGATTTGGACAATGGTAATTGATGACAAGAACCAAATCCTTCACGTCAAGACCTCGACCAGCGACAGACGTCGCCACCATCACGGTCCGCACCTTCCGTTTGAAGTCATCGATGGTGTAGTCTCGATCGACTTGATCCTTGCCGCCTGTCGGGATACAAAGGCATATCGTTCACAATATAATGTAAGCTTCTTTTTAACGCAATTTCTCCAGACTTGGAAAAGAGTTCGTGACGTACCGTGTAACGAAAGCGCAGGGTATCCAGCCTTCATCAAGTCCTGGAAGATCTGGTCGCAAGCTTGCTGTTTGTTTACAAACACAAGAATGTTTCCCTTCTCATACCACAGACCCAAGAGCTGAAGCAGTCGCATGAACTTGTCATCCTCCTCACGCACTTCAACATATTGCGTGATGTCGCCTGACGCAGTACTGCGTGTGCCCACGGTAATTTCGACTGGTTTCCGCAGTACTTTACGCGCGAGAGATTCCACCGAGCGAGGAAAAGTTGCCGAGAACAATAGCGTCTGTCGATCTGGCCGAATATTCATCATAATCTTCGTAATCTGCGGCTCAAAGCCCATGTCGAACATCCGATCGGCTTCATCCAGCACCACATACGTTACACGCTGGAGCGAAACCATTTTGCCCGCACTCATGCACAAAATGTCGATCATGCGGCCCGGCGTGCAAATCACGATGTCGGAGCCACGTTTCAGGTTAGCGATCTGTTCTGAGACCGAGGATCCACCGTAAACAGCCGTAGCGCGCAATCCAAGACCCTTCGAAAACTTTCGGGTCTCCACGTAAATTTGCTGGGCAAGTTCTCGAGCGGGCGCCATGATGATACCAATTGGTCCTTCGTTCTCTTGGAGTGGGGGCTGAGCGAGAATGTGGCGGAACATGGGAAGAAGGAACGCTAACGTTTTGCCTGAACCCGTCTTGGCAATGCCAATGACATCGCGTCCCGACATAATTGCTGGCAACGCCTGCTTCTGGATAGCGAACGGTTCCTCGTATCCGTGTTTCTTGATAAGCTGAAGCATCCGTACGCTGAAACCGCATTGCGTCCACTTTTGCAGCGGGCGCGGGCAGCTCTTTCCACGGACCTTGATTTCACACTCTTTCCGCTGAGCCTCCACCTCTTCCTCCGGCAAGTCCTTGATTTCCTTCGGAACCACGTAGAATTTCTTCTGGAACGCTAGGTAGTTCATCTTTGAGTGATCCACAGGCTTGATCTCCTTCTTCTTCTGCTGCTCTTGCAGAATCTCCAGAGCTGAGCGCTGATCCACCAGCTCCGAGTCTTCACCGATGATATCTTCTTCAAATCCTTGGTAAATGCGTCCGGTATCATCCTTCTTCAGCATCGGGTCCTCTTCAGCTTCTGGTCCAGCTCCGTTTGTTTGACTCGTAGAGGCTGCAGATGCTACTGCAGCCTCCTTCTCCTCCTGTTCACGCTTCTCCTTGATCGCCCGCATAAACTCCTTGAGCTCCCGCTCTTCACGCGCTTCTCGTTCTGCCAGAGTCTCTTGCACCTCGCTGGTTGCGGCCTTGGGTTCAGCCGTAGACGATGACGGCGATGCCGTCACGGTCGACTGCTCAGCAGCATCCGGAGGCAGGAACGTACCATAAATATTGATCTTGCCCTTGGCCTCGATCTCGGACTGGGAGATCACGTTAGCAGCAGGGTTTGCGCGCGACTGGTTGATAGCTGCTTCATCCACTAGACCAGCCATGTAGGCGTCCAGCGGGTCCACCTCCTCCACTACCTTCTGCACTCGCTCTCTCTGTCGCGCTTCTTGCTCCTCTCGCTTCTTCTTCTCTTCGGGGGTTTCACCCTTCTTCTCTTCATCCACCGGCGTCCAGAGAGCCAGCTGCTTGGGCACTGCGTCCTCCTCCGCCAGGAACTTGGCCTTCTCCTCCTTCTTCTGCTCCTCTATCAGCAGCTTCTGCTTCTCACGTTGCTCCTTCTTGGCCGCGTTCTCGCCATTAAGCGGCGGCTTGCTGTCTCCGCTCAACGCGTTGAAGAACGGCGCAGGCTTCTTCTTAGGAGCCTGAACGGTGCCCGACTTCAACGAGATGCCACTGAACTTGAACTTCTTCAACGTAGCTCCTCCACTCTTGACGGGAGCAGCAGCAGCAGCTGCAGGCCTCTTCTTCTCTTGACTTTGGTCACTCCTCTTCTCCTCCTTCGTATCGTTCTTCACCTCAGCTGCGTGCGTCTTCTCTTCCCTGTCGGCAGCGTGTCCGTTGAATTCCTCTCGCTTGAGATCTTTCTGCGGCTTGTGCTCCTCCTTGGACTCGGACCTCTTGCGTCTCGCCTGACTCCTGCTCCGACTCCGACTCCTACTCCGACGGCTGCTCTTGCGCGAGCTGCGGCGGCTCTTGTCCCTCTTGGACTTGGATCTCCGGGGCGAGCGGCTGCGCGACCTCGAGCGCGAGCGCGAGTGCGACGGCGAGCGGCGCCGCTCCCGCCGGTCGCTCTTGGCACGTTTCTTGCGGTGCTTGTCGCTCGACTTGGACGCGCGGCGGCGCTCGCGCTCTCGAGAGCGCGATCTGGAGCGCGACGCGCCGCTGGACGACGACGGCGAGCGGGATCTCGAGCGCTTGCGACGCGAAGATGACGACGACGCGCCGTGGCGGCGCGAAGATGAGCGTGCGCTGCGGCCACGACTCAGACTGCGGCTGCGGCTCCTGCTGCGACTGCGCCGCCGCCGGTGGCGACTGGGGCTCGCGGCGTCTTGCACCATGAAGGAGGAAATTGGATAATGAAGGAAATCCGTGGCTGGTACTTTGAAGGCGGAGGCGGCGGCGGTTTTTCGATCGCGTCATTGGGCAATATTGCGGATTCAGAGGAAGGGGATTGGACGAAAAGGAAATTAGAATGGGAGACGGTGGAGGACAAAAGTGGACACTACTGAGGGGATTTGCTGTCCTTCTCACTTAGAAGTAGAGGTACTCTTTCCGTTTGCGCTTGGAGAAGATGATGGCGCCGAACATGAGCGAGTCGTAGTGCGGGAAGTCGTTCGAGTTGGGCAGGTGCCCGATCTCGCCGAACGTCGTCATGCCCATGAGCGACGCGCCGCCCGACCAATCTTTATACGCGCCAACCTGCGTGTCCATCACATAGTGCGCATCGAGTTAGGAGTGTTTGGTTGAGATACACAATCATCAGCATTGGCGTACCATCTCGGCCATGCTCTTGTGGCCTAGCAGAGCTTGCACTCCGGCCGACAGGAACATCAGACAGCCGATCGTCTCGTGGATGTAGAACTTGTTGCTCTCCACGGCTTGTGCCCCCATCTGAATAACAAGCATCAAAGCAGAAGGGGTCAGATATGATCCAGAAGATCAACTACAACGCAGCAGCACAAACCTTGTTGATGGCGGTCTTCAACGACTGCGCGGAGGTCTCCATCAGCACAACGTTCGTGCCCGAGGCAACTGAACTGGTCGTGCTCAGTGAGCCATCCTCGTTGATGCCGGTGATCACCGCCGTCATGTTGATGAGCTTGGACCAATCGCTCGACTGCATTGAGCAGAGCGAGGACGAAGAGTTGGCGTCGATGCTGCGGTCGATCTCCATTTGGTTCGACACGAAGTCGATCGTAGTGCCCAGAGGGTGCAGACTGCCGAGCCGGGGGAACCCGATTGATGAGAGCTCAGTCTGGCTCTTGTCTGACGCCACGTCAAGCCACTGCAACATCAAACAGCAATGAGTTAGACGACGCCAGTGACTCTATACAGTTGCCAAAGCAAGCCATTACCTCTTGATAGACTTCCGCCGCTGGTTTGCAGTCAATCTCGTAGATCGTCTTGTTCGATGCCTTCGTGACTGTGCCCATGCAGTACTCGCTATTTACTCCGACCGGACTGTAGCCGCTAAACCAGCTGACGTACGTCTCCACACTCGGGAAGCACAGCGCAAACGCGATGCCCATTTCCGTCCAGTCCCCTCGCCCATCACGAACACTCTTGGTGTAGTCCGAGCTGCTGCTACTGCTGATTTGAATCCAAGACACCGATACCTCGCCCTCACCGTGCCTTGTGGCGTCTGAAGAGCATCCGCCGATGATCGGACAGTGAATTGCCTCGCGGATACCATCAATCGCGTGCTCTACGAACAGCGGACACGCGTACGTAGCGATAAATGCCGGCTTCTCACCAGCATCCACGTCACCTGCCACCCGGGCAAATGCAGTTTTCGCAGCTGCATACGTCTTCTCATGTGCGTCGCTCTGCGAGTACTCGGCGTGGACAACGGAATAAATTCCATGAGGGTCGTTCACACCCCATAGAGTGACAAGCCCTTCATCGTTGTGCCGATTCACAGACACCCACGCGTTCTCGTCACACATACCACGAGCGATCGTACCACCGATGTAGGGCACCCCGGGAGCTAACTGGCGGAGCAGGTTAACAATTATTTCAGCGCTAAAACCCGTGGAGAAGCCGACAACCACGAAATGGACATCACCGCCGAGCTTTGTCATCAGTTCCTGGAAGGCCCCAGTCATCGCGAGAACTTCTGTCTTGTTTGTTGCCCACGCCGATGCAGCATGGACGTAGCTGCTACTGTTCTGAACCGGCAGTCTCTCCATCGAACTTGATCTCCGCTCCGCTTCCTCCTGATTATCGTGACTTGGTGGCACAGACTGCCGCACGGGGCCCTGCGAAGGTCCACGACGACCTGCACTGGTGGGACGTCCTCTATTGCCTGGGCTCTTGCTCTTTGTGGCGATGGGCTTGGCGACACTCAACTGGTTATCCTGGCCGTGGCCCGTTGCGCGCTCGACACTGACTTCGGAGTGAGATCGACGTACCCGCCGCATATGCTTGGAGCCGCGAGCTGCCTGTTCACCGTAGCTGTGGCGCTGCGGCAGCTGCATGTTGCTTTGCCGCTGCTTCCCGCTGGAGATTTTGCGCGACGTCCGCAAGTTCGAGTCGCGTCGCTGCCGATCATCAATGGTATCTGGAAGTTCACGGTACTGGTGGTGAGGGCGGTTGTTTCCATCCTCCTTTTCCTCCTCGTCATTGTCCAAGCTGATGCGACGGTACTTACGAGGCATTCGCTCCTCCTTCGAGCTCGGAACTTGCTCCTTCTCGTCGTGCGGAGTTTCCAGAGCACCCGACAGGTCCTGCGAGTGCGAAGGGCTGGGCAGTCGGAGCTGCTGCACTCCCCCGCCCGCCTCACCACCTGCAGCGAGTTGCTGCTGCTCGGTGCTGCGCTGGATCCAGTCCTTAAAGTCCTCCTGGTTGTTCAGCTCCCTCCCACTCTTCGACCGATGGTGGGACACCACGCACTTGCTGCACACGCGGATACTCGGTTGGTGGCGCGACAGCACCTGCTTACCTGTGTCATTGTGCGTGAAGCTAATCGAGGGCACGCGGATGGTGCTGCTGCAGGCCCAGCAGATCACTTCGCCGCACGTCCGGCAGTGGTGGCGCCGCCGGAAGATCGGTGAGAAGCGGCGATTGCAAAGCACGCAGAAGCGACGTTCTCTGTATCAAATGCAAGGCGGAAAGGAGTGCTCATTAAGTAAGCCGAATACTGTACATCCAACCGAGTAATGCCCCCGCTAACGGCAGGAGGTGGCGCAACGTACTTGTCTTTCACCCAAGCGGACGTCTTTACAACCGAGATCTCCTGCAGCTCTGGCGGGTCCTCGAGCAAGTCGCGGAGACCGCGAGCGAGCTGCGTGACCATCTCCACTGCGGGGTTGCTGCGGAAAAGGCTAACCATGGGCGGAGGACGCTGGAATGCGATGGAGATCGTGACAAAGTCGTCCTTGTAGTCCGGCGAGGACGTGCGCTCGAACTTGCAGATCAGCGCGTCGAACTGAGACCGCTCCAGGTTGTTGCCCTGGATGTGCGGCATGCCGCCCACTTCCGCCAGCGATTCCTGGAACAAATAGCATGCAACGATGTCCCCGCCCGACGTCTCGATGCCAATGTACTGCCATCATACACACACATTGCACAAGCACAACATCGTCAGTTGAAGTCCTGGTCGTCATGGGGCCAGCATTGCAAGTAACGGCTGGAATATCGAAGAAATGCCGCGCCGCGCGTCACGTCGCGACCCGGTTGCTGCATCGCTGCCTGCAATGCTGCACCTACCTCCAGCACGTAGAAGTCGGAGGACTTGCTAGCCAGTGTGCCCGACTTGATGGCCCACCACTTGATGGCCGCCTGCTTGTACATCTCGCGCGCGTCCCGCGGTGGGTTGGCACTCGGGTAGACGCCCGTGCCGTTGAGGTCCTCAAGCACCTCGGCGTCCAGGAACATGTCCCCCAGCACCTTGCGCATGAAGAGCTTGAACTTGTCCGACGTCTTGAGGTCGTAAATGGTCTTGAGCACGTTCGGGAACGCCGCGTTGGCAAACACCACGGCTTTAGCCGAGACGGACTCGGACCAGTCCGAGCTGGGCTTGTACACGCCGATGTCGTTCTTGCAGTCGTGCACCTTCCACAGCGCGTTGCTCGAGTCCGCCAGCAGGCCCAGACACGACCGCGCGCGGTTCTCCGCGTACTTGTGTAGCCGGATCTTGCGCTCGTACGAGAGCGACGGACCCTGCGGCTGCGGCAGGAACTCGTCGTCCTGCGAGTTCGAGTTGTCCGCCGAGTCGCTCCAGTCCGCGGCCGCGTTCTTGTCTTCCGCGGCGTCATTGGCCGTTGCTGCTGCTGCAGCCGCCGCTGGGGGCACCGCAACGCCCTGGTTCATGTGCCTGTTACTGATGAGCTGTAGCTGAGAGTCTGTTTGGTGCCTGCGTTGCGCCGCGCTACGCTACGACGCCGAGCCAACCGTCGACGACCAGACCAGATGGGATCCCTTTGCCGTCGGCTCGCGATCTCGGGCTGCGCTGCGGTCTCTGCTGTGAAGTGGGGGGAGGGAGAAAAGAAGAGGGAACCTCGATCGATGCCTGGAGAACGCAAGGAGAGTGGCGACCAGCAGCGCCGCGCTTTATGCCCAATGGACGAGTCCTGCGCGCACCGCCCGACGCAAATCGCCTTGTAGGTGGGGCTTCCCGTCACTTTCCATGAATGTGCCTCGACGTACAGACAATCCCTTCGATAGTCATCATGAGGTATTCAAATACCCTTAGAAAAGATTATCCTCTACCTAGAATATGTACTGTCAGTGTCTGGAAAATCCGTTTTGAAGACCGTTCGGTTTATTAAAATGAAATTTTCCAAATGGTGTTCCGGACATTCTCCGATACATGGACTGTTTGATATGTTGGCCAGTTCGTTAAACTCTCTAAGCAACTGATACTACTGTAAAAAATGTTTAATATTAATAGAAGTGTGAGTTGGTGCAAGGTGTTTAAATATCTGCCAACTAGGAGGACAGCTCAGCTAACCCCTTAGTTCCCAGCAAAGGAAGCCAGCTTTGTATCTGAGTGCTCAGTGAAAGCTGAGTAATCCCGACATTTTTGGTCAATGTGGAAATTGGATATAGTAAACTACAACGTTAGCTCGTATGCGTGGATTCATCGCGACCTACTGTTGTGCTTTACATCCGGGGTTAATGATCTCAAAAACTGCTTTTGACGGTGTTTGTCAAGCTAGATCCAATCAGCGCTGAGCTCGCGCAACAAGCTTTCATTTGTTTGAATTCTGAAAACAGTAGTACACTTGCCTCGGCCACACTCCGCCGAGCCAGCTCTCCGTGATCGTTCAGCATAAAACACCACAGTCTAACCCGTGAAAACTTTTAGTGGACCTGCCACGGAGATCGATTTCTTGCAACGTACGAGCCGTAACCCCTCGACAGAAATACCCTCGCCTAAAGATAAATGACGCTATGCTTACTGGGGGGATTGCATGAAACGCGGTGTGGTGCACACCAAAGCTCGGGTACCCATGTGCCAAGCGACGATCCCGATCCCACTCGCCTCTTTTCTGGCTTTCAACGTGAGTCATGTATTGGCCAATACTGTAAGAGATTTCATCCAATCCCCGATCCGCTCAGTCACGACTAGCGCAATGCGTGTTTATGCCCAATGAACTCGTCGACAGGAACGTGCCCCGCATCAAATGGCGCCCAAGAAAGCCCGATCTGACCGGCGACGCGCCAACAAGGCGGCGCTCACAATGCAATCGCAAGTTGCAGTGCCGATTCTTCTCTCTTGAACTCATTCATCTCTCTCTTCCGCGCCGCCGCGACCATGGGCTTGGGCAGCGCCGCGGACCTCATGACGGACGACCTCGTGCACTACGTGGCTGGATTCCTCTCGCCCGTCGACCTGCAGGCAGCCATGTGCGTTACTGAAGCCCTCTACTTGCTGGCCTCAAGCCTGCTCTGCTCTGACCCTGACGCTCTGAACGCTCTCCTCGCAGCCAAGTGAACTCGTGGTGGGGCGCTGTGTGCTCCAGCGACGTCATCTGGAGACGTCTGTGCGTCGCGCGCTGGCTGCTGCCGCGTCCTGAGCGCCTCAAGCGCAGCACGGGCACCGGCAGCTTCTACGAGCTGTACCTGTATCTGGACCGCGCGCGCTACCTGCCGCGCGGCAAGTACACGACCAAGGTGCGGCTGCTGCTATCTGGACGTGGTTGAGTTAATACTGTGTCTAATATTGTAGCGCTTGTTCTTGGATGTGTGTCTGAGCAGCACCAGATCGTGTGGGGACGCGGCCGAGACGAAGGCGCCGACGTATGGATGACGGTGGCGCACAGCTCTAACTGCCAGGTGCTCTCGACGGCCGGAGCGCCGTACATCCAGCTGCGCGTGGTGGTGCAGAATCTGCGCGCGCAGCCGCTGACGGTGGATCTGCAGGAGCTGGAAGTCCGCATGAAGGGCGGCAGTCAGGGAACGATCTTCGGCGTCGGCCCGGTGGCGAACCAGCCCAGGCTTGAAGCGGTCGATGCGGCTCGTGTGAAGCAGCTGGCGCCCGTGGTGCTGGCGGTGAATGGTGTGGACGTTCACCCGTCGCTGACGAGGCAACTGGTCGAGCTGCAGGTGTTCGAGTTCGCTGTGCTTGCGGTGAACGTCGTGTGCACTGGATGCGAGTTCGAGCCCGACTTCCTCGAGTCGTGCAGCTCGCTGTGGGTGCCCATTCGACGCGTGGGGCGATGCACGTCGCTGAGCACGTGTCGCTGCGGACTCATCCCGGACAGCTACCACCGCGGCATCATTCGCGTGCCCGTCGTAGACGAGTCCGTGATCTGGAGGCACTACGATCTCGTCTCGAACCGATTCATGGTACGCCCGGGTTGGATATCTTACGCTGGCTCAGTGAGCTTAGTGCTGACTATGTTGTATATTCTTGTTGTTGTTGCGCGCAGGTGCTGGATACCCGGTCAGTCGAAGACGTCGACCAGTTCAGTAATTTATTAGGCTCGCCTATCAGCCACTTCTCCAAACGCAAGCGCAGCATATCGTGAAAAGTTGCAAGAAGTGGCGGAGTGGAGGTGAAACAGTTGGTAGTGAAAAAGTATTGCCATTATATTAGCAAATCGAGCAAAGTAATAAACCGGGTCCTGTGTGTTCCATTTAGTTGTGGAATGGCATTTTGAGATCCACCCCTTCAGCGTCAAGTGCCTCTTCACAGGGATCAAGCGCACGGGATGTCGACGACTGAAGACACGGAGAAGGACGTGCCCGCTGTGGCCTCCGACACCTCCAAGAAGACAGCGAAGAGTCCATGGCTGTCCGCGTATCACAACTCCGTGGCTGGGATCAAGGCGGCATCAAGTTGCATGCAACTGGTGGATGTCTACGGCGACGGCGATGCCAAGCTCGTAGTTGCCGACGGAGATCAACGGCTCAAGATGTATAAAGGTGAGTGGAGGGGATCAACCATTAGCGAGTATATCTGTTGTTCTGAGCTCAGCTATACTTTGTGGAACTATTCAGGGTCGTCGCTGCATGGAGAGCAAGCGGTGCTAGGAGTGCCATCGGCTTTGAGCTACTTCTACTCGGGTGCGTACGCTAACAAAGAAGAGAATTATCTTGACACGGCTAACATTAACACTACGCTTCATTATGTTGTAAACGCAAGACAACAATCGGCCACGCATCCCAGCGATTGCTGTCGCTTCGGGTCCCTACATCTTCATCTATCGCAACTTCCGCCCGCACTACAAGTTCACCGTCCCCTCGATCGAGATCGATGCCCAGGAGACGAAACTTTGGGAGGCGCTGGCAAAGTGCACGATTGAAGTTCCTGATGCTCTCGCACAGCTTTCTACAATGCGGTACGGTTTGATGGCATCTCTCTTCCAGGTATCTACTGTAACTAACCCACTTTCACGACCAGTGGGCTAGGCATCCGTCTGTCAGAGCGCTCGAGAGGACTCCTTGCGATTGACAACATTGAGGAGCAAGCTGAGTACGTCTCTCGCTTCATGGATGACCCGCTCGTTGAGCGCTCGTGCGTAACCTGCATGACGTCTATCAACAAGAACATGGACGACAAGGACGCGGTGAGCTGGTAAGGCTGTACTGTGCTGATGAACTGATACTCGTAGAGCTCAAGACGAATTAATTGTGACCCATCTTGTGTGATCTAGCTTGGTGGTGGCCACGGAAGGTTGCATGGTGTATGTGTTAGACCCTCAGGGCACGTCGCTCATCCAGCAGATCAAGGTGCCGGGTGTACCGGTGGAAATCGTGGCTGTTGGATTACTAGACGTCGAGTGTCGACTGGTTATTACGACGCGCAATGGGTCCGTGTACATGATTAAGAATGGCGAGCTGCTGAAGTCGGTGATTGAGCTGGAGTCGCCTGCGTGCGGCTTGGTGCAGTTGGAGAAGACCATCGTGATTGCATCCATGAGCCGCAAACTCACGTCGTATCACCTCAAGGGGAAGAAGAACTGGAGTCTGACCATGAGCGACGACATTGTGGCTCTTGAGGCGTTCAGTCTTCGTCGTACGAAGGACACGCGCGGTGTTCTTGTGGCCTTACGCAACGGCGAAGTCACTCTTTACAATGAAAAGGTGAAAGTGTGCACCCTCAGTACGGAGACGGTGCTGACTGGAATGCGCTTTGGTCAGTACGGCCGCGAGGAGGCCTCGCTCGTGCTCGTTCAAAAGAGTGGTGCACTTTCGCTGAAGATTCTGAAGCGCACGGCCAGTCTAGAGGCGATTTCTGAGGCGGCAGGTCCCCCACCGGAACAAGGTCAGTCAATTTGGCTATTGTTGTTGTTGTTGCGAACGCATGATACTAAATTTGTGGGTTCCTACTACTGTGATAGATATCCCGCTGAATATCCCCAAGAAGACGACCCTGTACGTCGAGCAAACCCAACGAGAGCGAGATCATGCCACCGAGATGCACCGTCATTTCCAGCGAGACCTGTGCAAGTTGCGACTGACGACAGCTCGAGCCTACGTGAAGATCATCAAGGACGGGCAGGTACGAAAAGAGAAGCCCGACTGAGTGATAAACTTATTTGTGGGAGCTTATGGTTGTTCACGTGTGTTTTGATGGCAGGGACCAGTATCGTACTCGACGGGTGCAGCCATTCGCTTGAACGCGCAGGTGCAGGGTATCGGCCCGTTCTTCCGAATCAAGCTGAATGTTCAGGTTTGTTACTGAACACTGCCAATTGATATCCTTCCGAGCGGACTAATCCTGTGTGGATGTCGTTCAGAATGCTGGTACTAAGGCGGTGACAGACATCACCGTGGCCTTCCATTACGATCACGAGTTGTATCGCGTCGAGCAGAGCCTGCTGTTGATTCCACTCGTGATTCCAGTGAGTAGACAACTGTACCATATCGGGGCGCGATGGTTCCACTAATGTTTTACGTCTCTATTCTGGTGCATCTCTTTCATCTCGAACAGAATGTGCAATACCAGTACGCGGTGGATGTAGAGAGCATCTCGGAGCTCGGCGCTGCCGACAACGTGTCTATCTTCGTGTGCGGCAAGGACAGGTACAGTACAACCTTCCTCGAATTGCAATCAGCTATTGGTAAGCGCAACTAACTCACGCTGCGCCGATGTGGTTTTAGCTGCGTCCCGCTCGTTTCGGCAGTGGTGAGCATGCCTCTGAGCGAGCCCGAGATGTAGGGAGCAGTCATAGCCACGAACTCGTGGCGGGTGACCCATCCAAAACAACACAACTCTTTTTTCGACAAGTATCTCGATCAATTGGAAGGGAAAAATCAAATCCATGGAGTCACCGTACTGCTAGCTCAGCCTGCCAAACTTTGCCCGAGTTCGGAAACTCGAGGCCTACGACGAAAGTCTTTCGAGTT
The DNA here is from genome assembly GCA_016169955.1 of Phytophthora vignae f. sp. vignae. Taxonomy (NCBI): domain Eukaryota; phylum Oomycota; class Peronosporomycetes; order Peronosporales; family Peronosporaceae; genus Phytophthora; species Phytophthora vignae. Next base: position 170,186 of record JABJUM010000047.1, read on the forward strand.
GCAACCAACACGCCATCTCCTGTTCATGGCGGCTACGACTCATTGACGCCCGTGGCCTGAATCTCATCGTCGAGACGTCTTCGTTGTCGGTCAGTCTTGGCCAGGGGACGCGAAGTCCTGCCTGGCACTGCAGACTCTGCCCAGAAGGTGAAAATAGGTACTCAGAGCGTCTTGGGCCTTGTTGAGCCTTTGGCGAAATTCCTCATTCTGCTGCTGGACCATGTGACAGTGCAACTTCTCCACCAAAGCGAGTTGGCGATAGCTGGAACACCTGCCGCGCATCCTCATGCCCAGCAGCTCGCTCGCTATTTGTTGCAATTGGTCCACACTCGCTTGCAAAGCCTCGACCTCGGGGTCCAGCCTGGCTCGGGAGATCGGAGCGGAAGGCGCAGGACATGAACGACTTGAAGCATTCATTCCAAGACCAGGAAGATGTTGTTGTAGACTCTCGCGCTCGAGCCGATCAAAGTACCTCCCGGACGCTTTATAGCTGGAGCAAATGTCAATCCACTCCTGCAGCCTCTCCGCCTCCTTCTCGAGGAACTCGACCTCTTCCATCACGACAGCACGCTCCTGGTCTTCGTCTTCACTAGAGTATCCATAGGCTGACCAATCGGTCTCGATCCGCTCTTCGGTGGACGCGCTTTGCCTAGGGATGGCATTTTCTTCTTTGGTGCAATGTGAGATGTATCTATACACCACTGTTGAAGTTTCGACCGAGATTTTAGAAGCCAAAACTTTGCCTTACGTTACTTTACCGCTGAACCAGCGTCGTGTCGAGCGGAATGCAACTGGTGATGCCAAGGCCGCCTTTGCAGTTCGTTGGTGATGAATCTGGTGATATCAAGGTCGCTTTACAGTAGTTGGCGATGAATCGATCTATGCATGCAATTTTAATTTAAAAAAACATGGGGGTACTTTGAAGTAGATCGCCTTGGTTTGCGTGGTGTTCGTCCAGAATGCTGGCGCCGAGGCGGTGACAGACTTTACCGCCGACTACCTGGAGATGACTGCTAAGCTTACTCCAAGTCCTGATCACATCTAAGAGCCATAACGATCACGAGCTGTACCGCATTGATCATACTTTTGCCTTGTCGTGACTCAGACCACAATTCCTGTGAGTAGACGAATGTTTACACTGTATTGCATCGGTGGTGCGCTGTTTTGCTGTTTGAAGCTGATGCGTTGTTTGCTTTTCGTGCGGGAGCGCTTCAAGGCGAATGTACAAGTCACCAATACGGTAAATGTGCATGTACATGGTGGACGGAAAGCATCTCGAAACGCGGTGCTACTCTACCGACGAACCTGTCAAAATGCAGTCGGCATGCATGAAGTTAATGATGAACCACAAGCAGCTAACGCCTTTACTCGTGTGTGCTGCAGTTACGATCCGCTCATTTCGTAGTTTTGTAGTGGTGAATATGCCTCTTGTGGAGGTGATACAGGTACGAATGTGCAGGAAAGTGCCATGCATAGAGCTTGTTCGTACATGTGCACCAGGCAAACATACAGCATACCGCACATTTCATACTATCTGTGCACTAGTAACTTACGTGATGAAGTACGAGTAGCTCGATTGCCAAAGTTTTGTCAAACTTGGGTCCAAACTTTGGCAATCGAGCTACTCGGTGATAGGAGTCCTATCACCGCCGCTTCTGTGAGCGATCAGCTCCGACCACTCGTGGACTTGCACCCAAACACACCGTTACCTGTCCATGACGGCCACAACACCTTGATGTCCAATGTCGGCGTTGGACAGCGCTGCGATTGGGCAAGAAGAAGCAGAAAGATCACCAGCGCATTGCCTACCCCGTAATCGGGGCAAGCGGGCGACTTGTGATCAAATGGCAGCGTGGTTTACAAATGTTTGCTTTCCTTCCGCTCGGCTCGCAGCGGCCAAGATGGCAACTCCCGTGGGCAGGGCGATCAAGTGCCGCCTACAGAACTGTAGCGCACCACCTCACCGCTCGATGGCGATGGACATGATCGTGTCCAGACCGAGACCGTTAAAAGATGACATCCGTCGATCTTCATAATCATGCGCACGGCTATGTCCAATTTAGTCAATATGACCTCCAACACTTGATAGCTCAAAAAGCGAACCCTCATACAAACTTACTGATACATCGACCTGCGAAGAATGCGGGGCAAATCAAGAGCGGAGCATGTTGATGGTGTCAAGCAAAGGCAATTCCTACCGACCCTGTCCGTCGACGGCATATCGCACGTTAGCTCGCTTCGCCTCCATCTCCGATCGACCAGATTCTCCGCCGTCACCACACCAGCCCACAATTCAACTTGCGGCCTCGCGCGCAGCACGCATCCACCCAGCAATAAGGAAGGCCCAACCGTCGATCGACCTCGAGACCATTAGCTCAAGTCAGGCAAAGCAGCGCAGCACCCAGTGACCAACAGACAGACACCTCACTCCATCCACACAATGGCTGACCAGACAGTGGCCGTGCCGTCATCTCCAGCCACGGACGTGCAGCACACCGACTTCCACCCGCTGACGGTGCATGGGCCCGCTCCGACCAAGGGCAATCGCTCCATCAGCTCCCGGCGCAAGGCCTTCATCGCCGCCATCGTGGTGCTCGCAATCGCGGCGGTCGTCACGCTCTCGGTCGTGTTGACCCAGTCGGACGACGATGACGACTCCACCGACTCCGTGACTACCACCAGCACGCTGGCGCTGTCCCACGTCGCTGTTGCTAATCTGACAATGGTGAGCGCTGCAACAGACGACAACGCGCAGGACCGATGCGTCGAGCTCGAGTGGACCCCCACGGGCGTCGAATGGGCGGCCTCCTCCGGCAGCGCCGTGTATTACCTGTGCATGCAGCAGAGCGTGGAGGCCGCGAGCGACGAAGACGTCGGCGCTGTCAACTTGGACGAGGTGTCGGTCATCCGGAGAGTTGTAATCGTGTCCGACGCCGACAGCTGCCCGTCCAGCACGCAGATGGTCGTCAACCCGAGCTCAAACGTCTTCGTGTGCGCTGAATACGCGACTGCGAGCTCGGCGTTTGACACGCAGCAGTACGTGGTGGACCTCATGACGACCACCGAGTCGTTCTACAACCACGACACGCCCGGGTGGATCACGTGGCCCGTGGACCTCAAGATGGAGTCGGACGCCTCCAGCGTCTACCTCAGCGCTCGGTACCCGGTCCGCCCCATTGTCGCGCTCGATGTGCTCACCAGTGTCGATACCGACTCCATCTACTCGTCGTGCGAAGAGCTGGAGCCTCAGGGTCAGTGGGAGACGCCCGGGTTTGTGCTCAAGTCGACTGCCAGCAACAACGATTCGAGCGACGTCATCGTCTGCGTGCAGCGCCCGCTTGCCAACGCCACCAACAGCTCGCTCACCGTCTTGACGGACCTCTCAGTGGTTCTACCGACCGAGTCGTGCCCCGAGGCCGCCAGCAACGTTACGACCACAGAGATCACAAGCGACGAGATCAAACTCTGCGCCGAGTGGGGCGTCGTGGAATTCGACGACGACGGCACGAACTCCAGCATCTCGATTTCCAGCCAAGCGACGTCTCCGTTCGTGGCGGAGCTGGCGCTGTACGAGACGGCAGTGGACGAAGCGGAGAGCTTCAACGTCTCCTCTACGGTTCCTGGCGCTTGGGACGTCATCGGTAACGCGTCCACTGGCACCATGCAGACGTTCTTCCTCGCGAGGAAGTTCGAGCCTTACGTGTTGAACACGACGTCGAGTAGCTCGGACGACGAGATCTCGTCCTCTGTGGAGGCGGTGGCGTCCAACTCGAGCGAGGAGCTCTCGTTCAAGGTGCTGCAGATCGCGGACATGCACCTGACGGGCAATCCGGACTACCCGTGTTCGTCTGGCCCAGACTCGATCCCTGCCAGCCTCTTGGCGGCCGCTTCGGTTATCGCGGAGCAACTGAGGGAGGAGAGCAACTCGTCGAGTTCCGCCAGTGCTGGAGAGGACAGCGACCCCATGTACAACGAGTGTCGCGAGGCCGTCACGGTCGCGTTCCTGGACGAGCTGCTGGACGTCGAGCAGCCGGACTTCGTGGTCTTCACGGGCGACAACGTGCAGACGGATCTGGACACCGACATGCACACGTTCGCCATGAACATCTTCACTGCGCGCGTGGAGAGCCGAGGGATCCCGTGGGCGGCGGTGTTTGGCAACCACGACACGGAAGGAGGTCTGACCAGGGAAGAGATGCTGGAGCTCATGACGGAAGGCAAGGAGTTCTCGCACGTCAAGTACGGACCGCGTGACATCGGCGGCGTCGGCAACTACGAGGTGAACATCGTGGCCCCGAGGGCTGGTCCGTGGGGTGAGGAGGGGTCCACGGTCTTCCGCATGTACTTCCTCGACTCTCACGCCACCATCGACACCGCGACGTACCCCCTGGTGAACGACGACAGCGACTACGACTGGATCAAGGAGACTCAGATCGAGTTCTACCGGACGCTGGCCCAGTCTCACATGGCTGACAGCGACAACAGCTCGTCCGGGAACTCGAGCGTACCGGCAGTCATGTACTACCACATCCCAGTCCCTGAGTACGCGTCGGCCTCGCCGCTGACTCGTGTCGGCGACAAGAACGAAGAGACGGCGGGCGCGGCAGTGAACAGCGGCTTGTTCTCGGCTCTGCTTGAGGTGGGGGACGTCAAGGCGACCTTCGTGGGCCACGACCACGTCAACGAGTACTGCTACCTGCGTCAAGGCATCCAGCTCTGCTACGGAGGCGGCATTGGTCTGGGTAGAGCCTACGGTCTCACCGACTTTGAGCGCCGCGCTCGCGTGCTCGAGTGGACGTACAACGCCAACCAGACGCGCTCGCTGCAGAGCTGGAAACGGTATCTCGCGAACCCCACACAAATTCAGTCGCTCGAAGTGCTCTACTCGGAATAGAGGTTCTCGTAGGAAACGACTTCTAACGAACTAACTGTACAATAGAAGAGAGTAATAACCGCTCGTTCGACACCAGAGACGCTTCTTGTCCAGTGCTGCGCGTGTGCATAGGAACACCTCATTCCTCAACCTTTCCTGTCGCGACAAACCAGTCAAAGGATGCAGCTTTGGGGGCGTCTCTCCACATTCGCGGCGTTGCTGCTCTCCGGGGCGACCGCATTGAACCTGGAAGGCTTCACGGGTCATGAGTTGAGCCCCTACATCAACACGCAGCTCCCGCCAGACAGGGTGGAGTCGTCGTCTCCGATCATCCAGGGCGCTTGCTACTCGCCGTTCCACAACTCGGAGTATCCGCTGAATGGAGGGAGCGCTGCGGGGCTGGACTCGGCCATGGACACGGACTTCAGCATCATGAAGAACTACGTCTCCGTTGTGCGCACCTACTACTCCAACTTCTACGGCTACGCGGTCGCTCCTTATGCAGCGAAGTACGGCGTCTCGCTCTACCTGGGCGTGTTCATGACGGACGAGAGCTGGTACGACGATCAAGTGAACGCTGCGGTCGCTGCGGTCAAGAACTACCCAAACACCATCAAAGCAATCCTCGTAGGCAACGAGAACATCTATCCGGCTGGACCGTACTCACCTGCTGAAGTCCTGCGTCGCGTTAACGCCCTTCGTTCGCGGATCTTGAGCGAGACTGGGCGTACGGTGAACATCGGCACGGTGCAGCGTCACAACGAGTGGACGGATAGCGGCACTCGATCCGCCATGCTAGCGCTCGCCGACGGCTGCGATATCCTCGGCGTCAACATTTACCCCTTCTTCGACGCCTCGTACACTGCAAGCAACCCGCTGGCCATGCTCAACGGCGCCTGGAACAACATACTGACCGTTTATCCATCGGACAAGGTTCGCCTGACGGAGATCGGATTCCCCACTGCTGGGGCGCCGCCATCCTTCGCACCGTACAACGTACCGAGCGTCGCCAACTCCATCACCTTTTACAAGGCTTTCCTGCAGTGGACGCCTGACAGTGGCGGCCAGGAAGTCTTCTGGTTCATGTTCTTTGACCGTCGACCGGATGACAACACCATGGGGATCGAGCTCGAAAAATACTTTGGCTGGTACACGTGGAACCGGGTGGCCAAGGCGTCGTCAGGCTACCCGAACTTGGTGACAGCGACTACAACCGCGGCCACCTCTGCACCGACCTCAGCACCAACTTCAGCACCGACCTCAGCTCCAACTTCAGCTCCAGCTACCGTAGCCACCAGTGCTGGCACTTCAGCTCAGGTGTGCCGCGTCCACAAGGTCTACAAAAAGTAAGTAAGCAGCCATGTAGCAACTCGTCTCCAGCTTCTTGCCTCCAGCTTTACCGTTCACGTAGCCAACCCATGCATACCAAGGAAAAAAAAACGTTTTCCAACCTCAACTAATACACACATACCTTTCCTGGCCAACAGTGAACAATTCATTCCGTATGACCCACCAATAGTTTGGTGAGGAATCTAAAGGCACAAGTCGAGCATACTTGTCGGCTGCTCTGGCCGAATGTATGGCAACAGGCTTTCGCCAAAGGCGTCGTACAACAGGGTCACGATGTCGCCTAGAGCTGATGGCGACAGGGACGGCGACGCACCGCGGTCCATCGATTTGGACATTGAAAAATAGGTTCCAGAAGCGTGCTGAATTGGCAGAATAGCATGATCAAATACCGTGAGAATCGGAGGGTCAGTAAGCTTAGGACCGTGTACAGCATGGTGTGAATAAACGTACCACGAGGATACCGAGGCAGTTCTGCGCCTCTAGCCTTTCGACAAGATTGGGGTTCGACGAAGACAAAGCTGGCTCCAGTCGTCGGTAGTATCGCTCCAAATTCGGGAAGAGCAAGCTCTCCATCACAAGAGGACCCAAGAACAACATACCTACTCGACAGCAACAGATTTCAGAGTGGTCAGCTTTTTGAAAAAGAGTGAAACGAAAAGCGGGGCTGAAACTCACCGTGGAGAGCGCCATACTGGGTCGAGAACGGACACACCGGATCCGTAATCGCCTTGTGGTACGTCTTGGACACGCGTGCTTGGATATTGGCGTACTTCTCGCCGTAGCGCTCGCAGATCTGAGCCACCAGCTTGGCCGCGTATTTGCGCAGCGCCCAATGGTCGTCCGCAGGGTTCTCGCACAGCTGCGTGCCCAGCACGCACGTCAAAATAGCAGGGATCAGTTGGTGAAGCTACAACAAATAGTAAAAAGAACAACAAATTAGCACCCGAAGCAAGCAAAAAGCGTCACTGCGGCCACGTACGTAGAGCTCCACGTGCAGGTTCTGGTTCACGAGCAGACAGCGACACGCGCGCATGAGCGAGAAGAGCAGCGACAGGTCGTGGTTGCTGTGCTTGACCTCCTCGTAGATGAACCGCGAGAAGTAGGGCAGCAGCTGGTGGATACCCGGGTCCTGCGCCAGGCTGGTGAAGGCGGCGCGCTGCAACTCGAAGTCGTCGCTTTTGACGGCCTCCGTGACCTTGGTGTAGTAGAGCTGCATCTCCTCCGTCAGCACGTGCTTGACGCGCGGCTTGCGATCCACATTGTTGACGAAGGCCTCGTCCTTGATGGACGTGTGGCACGTCGAGTCGTCCTCGACCGACTCGTTCTCCGGGATCAGCGGCTGCACGCCGTCCACCGCCAGCCAATGGACGTTCAGCACCGGGTGCAGCGGGATCTGGCCCAGCGGCGCGTTCAGCAGCTCGCCCAGCTCCAGCTCCTCCTCCTCAGCGAAGAAGAGCGCGTCGTTGTCCTCGCACTGCTTGTACTTGACGGTTCCCGGCGCCGAGAAGCCATACAAACTCTAGGTCATTGCCACAAATAAACAGCCACAAGTAAGACCGTGTTAGATACTCATCCCCTTTTATAATAGCGGGCACTGTACCATACCTCGAGATTCCGCGCCTGCAGCGCCTGGTTGACGTGGGTGGGGTCCAGCTGGGGGCGCCGCGAGTGCCGCTGGAACTTGAGCGCGTCCTGCACCACCTCCCGCACGCGCAGCTCCACCTCAGGCAGCAGCTCGCGCACGCAGTCGTCGCTCAGGTCGTCCAGGCCGAGGCTCTGGGCCACCACCTGCAGCGTCTCGGAGCGGAGCAGACTCATGCTCCTCGCATACAAAAAGGCAGACTGACACAAAGTAGGCCCAGCTCGGGCAACTTAATCTGTTATGTACAGTACACGACGGAATTCACTGCGAGTGGCAAATCTTTATGTCCACGACGTACCCATTTCAGTGGTCGAAAGTATAAAAGGCAACTTCAACCTTCATTTGTTCCGCAAACGTCACGAGTTATCTCATCTATCTACCTACCTAGCCCACTCTAGCTAGCTACTGGGCGTGCCATCCATCCGTCCGAAGATCCGCTTCAGCCGCTCGCACGTCTGGTTGTCCAAGCCAATGTATCGCTCTGGGAAGCCGGAGCTGGGCGGTCGTCGAGTCAAGCTCGGACTCTTGAAAATGCTCAGGTCCGTCTTCCTGTTCACATCGGCAGCTCTTGGTGTAATGCGGGCGTTCCTCCCACCGCCACCCCCACCGCCAAGCTCATTGTTGCAACCGTCGAGCACGTCAACGCTCTTAAAGGCCGGGTGATACGGACTGTACTCGTCGAAACACTCGGGCGTCTCCATGCTCCTCCTCCTCTGATGGTGCAGGGCGGCGGCGTTGCGTATCCTCTTGGACTGCGCTGTAGGCGTTTGACTGCGTCGTGGACCCCCCGTCGACGTTAACACTGACGCTGGCTGCTGCTTCCTCCGCTCTGTCCCACTCGCAGAAAACCCAAAGTATGGTTTCTTATCGTCGACAGCAGCGGATCGTTCACTGTATGCCGAGGATTTTGTATCCCACAGTGACTTCTTCCGCTCTGAGGACAAGTGCATCGATCCTTGAGTGTCTTTACTGTCAGAACTCCTTGTATCTTTCATTAGACTCACACTTTGCGATGGTGGAGCGTCCTGCTTGGCTGCTCTCGTGACGGTGTACGGGGGAAGTGAGGTGGCAAGCTCGTCCAGAGGGAAGTGGGTGTCTGCGTCAATCTGTCGTCGTTGATCAAACACGACCGACTCGCAGCCTTTTCCTGTTGTTGATGTGGATTCATTGCCGTTCTGCTCCGGATGTTCCACCACCAGCGTGTGATCCACGCGGTTCTCGATGGCGTCGATGAACGGCGGCAACTGGTTGTGGTCGTGGAGATACCGCGTTACCAGTTCGTCCACCACGTGCTTGTACCTCTCAACACTGGAGTAATACAACTGCAGCTGGAGACGTACAGCACCACCGCACAGCTTGGAGACGACACTAGTTGAGCCAGAAGATGTAGACGGAACGTTCAGACCCAAAGAAAACCACTCCACGGTGCGCTTCTGGTGCAGCAAAGTGTGTAAGGGGATTCGAGTTTCGCCGACGAGCTGCTCCCGACTGAGTCTACGATCGTTGAGGACCCGCACGTGGAGGTATCCGTTCAGAGACAGGATCGGAGCAAACTCGAAGTCCTCCTCCCAAACTGGATAAATGCTCTTCTTCTTCGTCTGACTGCGGAAAACTCTCCCCACTGCTGCATGTGCACTCAGTGACGGTGGTAGAGCGTGAGAAGGGTAGACAACCTCCAGACACACGTACGGATCCAGGTTCTTCGTCCTCAAATGAGCAGTCGGGAGGTCTCGGGCTGCCAAGAGCTGAATCTTCAGCGAACCTCGGCTGTTGCCTTGCTGGTCCACCTCAATCTTGCTAACAGGATCGAACTTGCTCCTCGCCTCTGCAACATCCAGACGTTCACATATCTTCAGGATCCGCTGTGCACTCGTCACGTGCGTCGCCGTCATCGCAGTCGTATTTCCTTCGTCGTCGGTGATGCTCTCGACAAACGCAGCGACTCGGTCCTTTGCCATCACGAACTTCCTCGCGTAGTACGCGTCCACAGGAGCAAACTCGTCGAAGCGGTCGCAACAAACTTCATCCGAGGCTGGCGCATTAGTGGGCTCTGCCGCAGTTATCGAGGTCTCGCCTTCATGGGCACTGTACTGTTGCAAACTCTCTTGGTGGTAGACGTCGCAATTTTCGGCGTCTTCAGTCGTCTGAGGATTGTTAGATCCGAGTTGAAGTCGAGTATCCAATGCTGTGGCGATAGCTTGATGCAAGTCAGGTCGACCTCCTCCGTCTGCAGATCGCTCGTCCGATCTGGTGGCGAGCTGCTGCGATAGCTTCTCGTAGATATCAGCCTTAATCTCCTCCAGCATGTCCGGATTCAGCAGCTCTTTGAAGTGAAGGTTTGGAGGTATCAGACCCCCTTCAGAGCCGTCACCGATTGATCCATTCATCGGTGATTCCGATGCCTCGGTAGCGGATGAGGCCTTGGAAGGAACACCAACGTTTCCGTCAACTGTATCACTCCCAGTATTCTCGTTCGAAGGTGGATCAGTTCCCATAGCTTTGAAAAACGCCAGAGTAGCCGTACGCTCTCGCTGGAACAGTGGACTGACAGCTGAAGACGCGTTCAAGGAGCTAATGTGCTGCAGTTCTGCCTCCACCTCCCTCAGTTCCTCTAACAGTGACGAGATCCTTCTCTCTTTTAGGAGAATTCGTTCTGTCACCTCGCGATGGCGAGTGCGAAGCTCGTCCACCATTTGTCGGCTTTTCGCCAGTGATAAAACCTGCTTCGAGGTGACTTTACCTTCTATTAACCCCCCGTCATCGTCGTCAATGTTGATCTCTGCAGTAGTTTGGCCGCGCAATTGAGCCATGAGTTGCCGCATTTGCATGTGGATTTCCTCCTTCTCCACGATCACAAGCTGCAACTTGTGCGTAAGAGCGAAGATCTCCTTGTCGAACTGCACGTCGGGGGCTTTTGACGACTCAACGGGGCTAAACTTCTCTCGGATATTCGAGTTCCCGCTCAGATCCGCATGCAACACGCGCTTGGTCATACGCACCATCGTGGTCTCGATCTCCTTCTCCTTATCTTCAGCGAACCGAAGTTTGTTCCGCAGGATTTCAAGTCGGGCACGCCCAGCCTCCTCGTCTCGTAGTTTCTTGCTCTTACCACGGGGTGAACCTGGTGGAGAGAAGGAGAAGCGGATAGCGCTCGGATCCCCATCGAGACACGCCTGAATATTCACAGTCAAGCAGTCAATCTGGTCTGTGTACTGTGCGCTCTCCTGCTTCAGCACATGCAGTAGGTGCTCCTCGTTTCGGATCTCTGTCAATAGCGATTGTTTGCACGACTGCAGCGCCTGAATCTGTCGGGCCAATACGTCTTTGTCCACGAATGGAGCGAGTGGGGAAGCTTCGGTTGGTGGACGAGATGGCTTGTATCGTGAAGGACTCCGTCTAGGAGGGGAAGGTGGTGGAGTCAGAAGCCGCAGTTCATTCTGCTTGCGATACCATTGACGTATTCGAGATGGGGAGTTTGTTGGAGAAGGCGGAAGCGAGTGACTGCCGGCAGGTGACATTGTGGAGGTGCTTTCGTAGTATGAGCTCCTTCCTCGGTTGCCGAGTGCGCTGGCAGATGATGACCGCGCTTGCAACGCTGGATAGTACGTATCTTCGTAGGCTGGACAGCCCGTGTCGTCTTCGAAGGTGGGGAACCGTGACGATCGACCACTGCTGAGATCATTCACGCCCAACGCTTCGTCGTCTTCAAGACCGATTTCCAAGGACGCAGACATACGACGGGTCGGCCGTGGGGATTTATCTGGTTGTGGGTCCATTTCAGACAGAGCTCGGCGCACTTGATCTAGACTTTGGGAGCTTTCACGCTGCTGTCGGGCGGAAGATGAGCTCATTGCTGGTGGGGTAGTCGTCGTCCGAGTCAAAGGGATCGTCTCCTCTTGCTCCCAAGTCTGAGGTGGTGACGACACCTCGCCATACTCTTGAACCTTTGCTTCGTCTTCTTGATCTCCAATACCAGCTTCGCCAGCATCAGCATCAGCATCATCATCATCGTCCTCACTTTGGGGATTTGTGATAACTGCGGGTGGGATCACCCGCAGCGGAGAGCACGACGCGTCCACGAACATTTTTCTCCTGCTGCGCTTCAATACTTCGCTCACACCTGGAGACATGGGCATACACGCTGCATCTCGTGACTCTATCGTCCTCTCCACAATATCTTCAGCCTCTTCACTCCGTCTGAGCTGTAAATCGCGGTCCGAAAAGGACCCTCTTCTCTTTTCAACACTTCGCTCGGGTGACGGCATCCGCGGAGCAGACTGTGGTCGCTGTTGCGTCGGGTTAGTGGGTCGATGTCGCGCTGCGATCGCCCTCGCTATCTGCTCCGCGTCACTCGGCTCGTCATCTGCTACTGAGACGGACCGTCGACGGTCAAGATTGAGCATCGCCACCTCCTGCTGCAACTGCAGGAGTTGCTCCGTAGCGCTGGACCAGGCTCGCGATTTATTCTGCAGCAGCTTGGACTTGACCTGAAGCTCGCCTTTCAGCCTCAAATTCTCAGCTTCTAACGCACTTTGGGCTTCCAGCAACCGGTTCTGCTCGTCTTCGTGCACTCGATCCGCCTCGCGCAGACACGCGTCCTGGGAGAACATGGCGTTGCCGAAGCGCTTGGCCGCTCTATCACGAGCGATTCGAGAGATCTCAACGTCGTCGAGGCGCTCCAATGACCGGATCTTGCAGAGAATGTAATCCTTATAGGTGGGCAGACGGCAGAATGGATTCGCTGCGAGGCTGCACGACAGCAAATTCGCCAGCGGCGCCAGTACGTCCACCTCACGCAGTGTGGCCAAGTTATTCCCCGAGAGATTGAGCTCTTCCAGCATCGTTAAACCCGAAAAAGCGCGTGGCAAATGAGCGATAAAGTTGCCGGATAAATCCAAGTGGGTCAGCCCTTTGAGTGCGAATAGTGGGGCTGACAGCGTCTTGAGATGGTTGCGCGGCATGGCTAGAGTCTTCAACTGCGTGAACACCTGAAGCCCTTCCAGCCGTTCAACAGCGTTCCCCGACAAGTCCAGTTGTACGAGATTGGTCAATTCGGAGAGAGCTTTAAGGCTCTTGAGCGGTCGACGGGGTTTCCTCGTGTTTGTACTCAGATCCAGCGCTTGCACTTCTACCGGCGCTTGTCGGAGAGAAATGCAGGCTTGGTGGACGAGTTCCCTGTCGCTCGAGAGTGAAATGGAGCTGGAATTGCTGGGGAACCCAGAGTCAAACGAGCTCCGCGAACCGAGCGATCGCGTGGTTATCATCGATGAAGAACCGAGTGAAGGAGGAATTGACAGGGACGGCGTGGCGCTGCCGTTGCTGCCACTGCTGACTCGGTCATCGTCACTTGCAGACGAGTGAGCGTCGTTCTCAACCCGTGGGATCGTGATACTGATCGGCGGCTCCATCGCCGCGTCCGAATACGTCTCCTCCTCCTCCTCTTCTCCTTCATCTTCTCGGTGCATTTCAACGTCCGGGCTGTCGTCCGCCATCTCAACTTCGAGTTCAACTTACTCGGAAAGATCAACCAAGTGCAAAGTGCAGTAACACTTCATCCACGCTCACGCTCATGACCAGCAAAGGCCAAAATAAAAGAGAGCCGAACGCCGTAAAAATAAACAGCAAAGCGATGCTTGTTTTTAGATGCCCAAGTTGAAGGATCCAGGTCTAAAATCCCTCACATCATACGACAGAAGTACCATATCCATACAAATTCACTTTAAACAAAACCTTGGCGGACCCGTATGTCTTGTTTTCTTTTTGCCCAAGCATGAATCGTTGAGAGACTCTTTTAAGGTGTTGCCCATGCAGTTGGTTCTCTCTGTGCGCCTGGCTGAAAAAGGCGGTACGGTAACGGATCTGTGGATCCGGACGACGTTTCGCCGCTTCGCGTCGCGCCCCTCGGCGGCTTTTTCTTCTTCTGGTTCGCAGTCACGAAAATCCGCGAGCTGGATGGAATCGCTCTCCGCTCGAGACACCCCCACGGCGCACGAGCGCAAGCTCAAGATGGCGGAGCGGGGCCAGCAGCTCAAGGGCGACGAGAGCTCCAACCAAGTGGGAACGCTCGAAAGTCTTGTGGACACCTCAACAGAGAATAGTCCCCCTACTACTGCTACCACCAGTGGGGGGTCCGCCTCGACGACAACGAACCCAGCGGATGACGCCTTCGGATTCAGCTTCAACGTGTTGTCCGACACTCAGCAGCAGCTCGACGACCAGTGGCGGACTCAGGGCGGAGAGTTAGCGGAGAAGTCGCAGCCAGGTAATCTATCCGAGGTCAAGAAGACGGAGGAGGGGCGTCTGGCAGAGTTGAGTGGGGAATCCACTCCCAATTCAGCACCGAACAGTGATAAATCGGAGGTCAAGACAGCGGAGAACGCCCCACAAAATGCCTCTACGCCAACACCTTCTGATCAGACAACGCAGCAGCCGCGACGAGCGGGAGTCGCCTCGGTCCCTCGCAAGCCGAAGCCAGCGATCACGATCAATACTGGATCGGGCTCTGCCGGCGTTGGGGCTAAACGACCACCTCCGACGCCTGTATCACCGCCGACCTTCTCGTGGAATGATATCCTACGCGTACAGAACTTGATCGAGCGGTGTCTTCAGCAGTACCTGAGCAAGGTGAGGGACGGATGCAAAGCTTAAAGGTTAGAAAATGGTGCTCACTTGCTCGTGTATTGTGCTGCAGAACGATATTTTGCTGACTCTGAAGGAGCAGGCCAACGTGGATCCAGCCTTCGCGAACGTGGTGTGGCAGAAACTAGAGGAGCAGAACCCGACCTTCTTCCGCGCGTACAGCTTGCAGCTCCAGCTCAAGGAGCAGATCATAGCCTTCAACTACCTGGTATGAAATGATCGCCCCTGGACTAATTTTCGCGATAGCCCAGTACTCAACGATAGTATGTTTTTGCAGGTCGGGCAGCAGAAGGAGATGGCAGCGAAAGGTGGCAAGCGTATTCTGCACTACAGCAACATGAATCGGCCATCAGCAGGTCGATCGACAGCCCCGTGCTCTTTGATCACCACACAGACGACCACGACGCTGCCGCCTATCAGCATGGACGCGAGAACTTTCCTCCGCACTCCGATTCGATCAGCCAAGCAGCAGCGCACGCCCGCGGGAAAGCGCGCGTACAGCCAGCACCAGCACATGAACGTCTACCAGCTAGGCAGTCCGTCGGTGAACTCGGGTTCGACCTCGGCGGGGATGTCATCCTTGCCCCCGCCGTCCCCTTTGCCTCTTCCGTCGCCCATAAAGACGGACCTAGACACCCACGCGTTCTTCACTTGAAGCACACGCCCACCAACCAAGTGACGTCGTGGGGACTTGTATGCATACGAAGCGAAGCGATGCAACGGCGGTATATTGTGCACTCGTTGGTGTCTCATTGCGTTCTAAAAAGGCAGTTCGTTAGTTAGTCCTCACTTTCGTCCTCTTCGGTGACCTTCGCCATGGCCACCTGCTTCTCCAGCTCTAGAGTCTCGGGTGACAATTGGTTGCCCGACAGCGTCAAACGACGCAAGTTCGGGTTCTTCTCGACCGGGTTGAACGGTAGCTCGGTGATCTTGTTGTTGGCCAGCAGCAGGTGCTTGAGCTTGGGCAGGTCGCCGATCCGCTTGGCAACTTTGGCGAGGTGGTTGTCCTCGACGTTGAGCACCTCCAGCTTCATACAGCGGCCGAGTGAAGCGTGCAGCTTGGTCAGAGAATTGTTCTGCAGGTAGACCTTCCGCAGCGACTGCAGTCCTTCCAGGTGCTTGGGGAGTTTGACCAACTGGTTGCGCTCAGCATGCAGGATCTCGAGGCGGTGCAAGTTCTTGAACGAGTCTGGCAGCGTCGTCAACTTGTTCCCGAGAATGTCGAGCTCTTTCAGGTTCTGCAGCAGTCCGAACTCCTCCGGGAGACACTCGAGCGCGTTGTCATCCAGATACAGCTCCTCCAGCTGAACGAGCTGGCACAAACTCACAGGGAACGTCGTGAGCAGGTTGCGATGCAGACAGAGTCCCGCTAGCGTGCCCGACAACTGGGCGACCTCGTCGGGGATACCTTCACTTGTCAGCTTGTTGTCTTCAAGGTACAGACTTTCGAGCTTGGAGAGCTCAGCGATTCCTGCGGGAAGTCTCGTGAGCTCATTGTCGCGCACGTAGAGCTCGGTGAGCTGTCCCCACGCAGCCGTCGATGCCGCATCACTACCGAAACCTTCAGGCAACTGGGTGAGTCCGTTCTTCTCCAACGCGAGCGTCTTGAGATTCGGGGGCAGCGCCAACACCAAGTCTCCGGGTAGTTCAGCCAACCCCTTCTCGGACAAGTCGAGCTCTTCCAGCTCCTCGAACTCCTCCGCCGTTTCCACGGGATCGTCCAGCTCGATGTTGAACTTCTCCACCACAGCCAAGAACATCTCGAGACGGGAGTCTCCATCGCCGCTGGTTCCGTCGTCGCTCATGGCTTGAACTTGGTGGGTGATTCGCGCCGGGGATAATCGCAGACTCCGTCCCGCACTCCCATGGCCATCATCCCAGTGAGCTCACGATGGTCTTATCCGTTTCGAGTCTTCATTTCTGGACGACAAACAGCATCAGAACAAGCACAAGCACCCCCACCAAAATTGGATTCTCCAGCACAGTCTCACCTCGCGATTCTCCTCCGATCTCGAAAGTTCTTGCCCGCTCAGATATTTCATTCAAAACTTGTATTCCAGTAAATAGGCCACTGCCATTATTCTTCGCCATCATCCGTGATCACAATGCTCTGCTCTGCTCTCAGTTCCCAGGGCGAACATGGTTCGAAGGACGCCGCTTGATCGAGCCTCCCCGCGTCATATTCATCTCAGTACTCTCCTTGGTGTACAGGTAGACGTTCTCTGCGGCGTCCCGGAGGTCGGCGATTTGCTGCCACAGCTTGCGGTTGACCTGAGAAGCGCGCTTCACGGCCTCCATGTCCTTCGTGTCCAGCGTCTCATCCACGTCGTCCAACTGCGAGCGGATCTCAATGAGGTCACCGAAGCTGTCGAACGTGTCGCATGATGCAGCGTCGTCGTCGTGGGCGAACTCGTCGTCCTCCTCGGATTCAGACTCGATCTGCAGCGGCGACACACCCGCTGTGCGAATGTCTTCGAGGCTGCTGCCGCTGGAACTCGTCGTCTTTCGGATGCTCTCCTTACTCGAAGTGTAGGGCGAGGAATCCTCCAGGTCGCACAGGTTCACGGGTAAACCTCTACCAGAGTTATCAAGCTCCACCGGTGAGCTGCTGTACACGGGGTGGTGTCTACTGTGCAGGATGGGGTCACGGGGAAGATGGCGATCACTGTAGCCCCGTCCTCGATAATAGTCCTCGCCCCGACCATTGTCGCGGTACATCTCGTCCGAATCCCCTCGCCTGAACGTTGGCTGGGGTGCGTCCGAACGAGTTCGGGGCTTGGGCACGTCGTGTTGCGCGTGCCTCCTCGAGCTCATAGGTGACGATTCTCGGTACGCACGGCCTCTCTGTCGAACAGTCTCAAGGTCTTCAGGGTAATAATTTCGTCCGCAGGCGTCTTCCATCTCGGGCTCATCCCGATACCTTCGCTGGTCGCGGTGGCCTCTTCTAGTCGACGACTCCTCCCTGTGGTGGACTCGTTCAGTCTTGCGAGAACTGCCATCCGACTGTCGCGGAGGACGGGGGTGATGCTCTTGCTGGCCTGGAATATCGTCGATGGTGATCGTAGCAATCGACGACGTCGAGTACTCACCGGAGTTGCCGCTGCCACGTTGACTGGGCGGGAGCGCGGAGCCATTGGCGACGCGTCCGAAGCGCCCAGACATGACTTCTTCCCGTGCAATCATCAGCGCGCTGGTCTGCTGGTTGGTGGCGATGCAGGTCGTACAGAGCTCGACGACCGTCGTGGTCACGAACTTGCTCGAGTGCCGCTTGCTGCCGGAAGTCTCGACGTGCTTGAGCGTGCGCTCCACGCAGCACTTGGAGCAGACGGCCATCAGACAGAGCTTGCACTCGATGCTTTGTCGGAGGAACCGGCCGAACGTCTTGCTGCAGATGCTGCACTGCGTGTGCTTGGCCTTGTTCTCGTCCTTGTGCGCGCTCTGGTTGCCGCTCTGACATTCCAGTCGCCACGCCAGCTTCTTGTCCTGCGAGCACTGCACCGTCTTGCCGCAGTACAGCAAGTTGTTGGCGCAGCTCTGCAGCGCCGCGGACTCGGAGATTTTCCCGTTGGGGGTCACATTCGACTTGAGGAACACGTCCACGGTCCTGCTGTCGAGCTCCACAAACAGATGCACACTCTCGCAGCGCGCCCGAACCACACCATGCGACTCGTACAGCTCCGGACAGCCGCGCAGCTTCACCGAGTGCATGATCTGGTATCCGATGCGCACGCCGTCGCCGCGCGTGATGACGCCCGTGGCCTCGAGGTAAACGAGGTCTCTGGGCGAGGCCAGGCGGTGCTTGACGCTGCCGCCCGTCGTGGACTTGACGAGCCACTTGATGCCGAGGAAGCGGAAGGGGCTGCGCTGCGACGGCCCCTCGATGGGGCACAGCACGTCCCCGTCCAGCACGTCGCCGTGTGAGTAACCGTTCTTGAGCGCCATGCTGGCGCAGTCCGGCGCCGCGACGCCGTACATGACGTCGTCCAGCGAGCCGACGATGTTGCCGACGCCGAGCAGCACGGGCAGCGGCTCGTGGCCGCCTGAGGGGCCGCTGACGGACTTGCTCTTGGCTCTCTTCTTCTGCTCGCGCGCCTCGGTGGCCGTGGGGCCCCAGCCCGTGAGCAGCTCAAGCTCCGTCACCTGGTGGGCCGGCAGCTCGTGGATCGTCGAGATGGAGCCCGAGCGCGAGCCTCCGGAGCTGGAGCTCGAGCGCGAGCCCCGCGGAGGCACCAGCGCCGCCGCGCGCGCAAACGATTCCTCGTCCTCGACGCTCAGCGAGCGGCTCAAGGCGTAGGACCGCGACTCGCGGTACACGGCGAGCTTCTCGTGGCTCTTGACGGGCTTCCAGCGGCGGCGGTCCACCTGGCGGTGGCGGATGAGCGCAAACTCCTCGTACTCGCTCAGCGCGTGGCCCAGCAGCTCCGTGGCCTGCGTGTGGAAGCGCCGGCGCTCGCCTTCGCTGAGCTCCAGGCGCGGGAACGGCCGCTGCGTCAGCGGGAAGGACGCCATGGCCTCCTGGTTCTTGATGCGCGCGGAGACAGACTGGTAGTACGCTTCTCCGAGCTGCGCCATGGATGGAGCGAGCGACAGGGGGCGCGTGCACTCACAGCTACCCGAGTCTGCAGAGGAGCGGGCAACAGTGGAAGTGCATCGGCGCTGAAGGGCTCACCTCTGCTCTATAACTGTGGGCGATGAAAAAAGAAGCAGCGCTGTGTCAAGTGAGAGAGTGAAGAAGAGCGCGGGATTGGAACCCTGATATACTGTGCATGGGTCGGAAATAAAAGTCTAAATCGGAGTGTAGACGGGAAACCTGTCATACCGCCTCACCTATCTGCTGAAAACTGTCAAGTGTCATGCCAACAAAATAACCAAAAGACAGTGCAGAGGCTGCAAGGGCCTTCGTACTCGTTGCACACGCTCGCCGCTAAAAGCGCTTTAGCTCTTTTATAAAGCGAGCAAGCGACGATAACACTTGGGCTTTTCATCGTTTCATGGTGTCATCTGTGTCCGTACACGAAAGCATCTGACTTTGCACCAGTTTTTGAAAAACTTTTTCAGCGCGCGTACCGGGACTTCCTTGAAGTGGATCGGATGAATCTGGGACCCAGATTCTGGGTAGGACCGAGAAGAAGAGACGTCGCCGTGCTCGCAGCTCGCTGTTGAGTCTTGCCCATCGAGCTGGTCTCGACCAGCTCTCGTGCCTCCCGAATCACCAGCGTCAATTTAGGATGATAGCGTCTAAGAGCAATCCGCTCCCCAAGTGTATTGTACGCCTCGTTTTTGCGGTGAAATTCGAACCGGCAACGAGTCTTTCGTGTCATAGCGCGGCCACCGTCGAGTTTTCAATGAAAACTTTTCATACACGCGCGCTGCCAATCGAGCTTCTTCGCTCGCTGCTGGTCCCGGCGTGTTTCTTGGGCTTGGCACCGGCAGTGCAGAGCATCGGCAGCGGAATCTCCAAATCTGCCGCCGCGTTGGTGTCGGCGACGAGCTCGTGGTCGCATCACTCCACGCTGCCATGATACCAGTTGACAGCGAGGCTGGGTGGACCCAGGCTAGGCTATCTATCGATCAGGCAGTTCACAAGGATGTCGGTGTAGTGTTGGTGCGATGCAGAGGAGTGTTGGCGGACCTTTTCCGCGGGGTTGTCGGTGCCACGCTGGCAGCGGTAGATGCGTCGTGCACGTTGTGCTCTCGAGTCGCACGTGGCAGTGGTGACCGGGACGCACGACGGCAACATCTCTTCACCCGAACCAGCCCACGACAGGCTTCAGCTTCGACGGTATCCGCTCAGCTCATCGGGCTCCGGTGGTCCGTCCTCCTGCTTCCGACGTTGCTCTCGCTGCTGACGTTGAGGTGGTGGAATCGCTGAACGGCAGCCACCTTCGCTTCGCTCCCGGGGGGACGACTCCCAGCGAGGCTTGCTCACTTTACAGCAAATCGCGGCCGCGCCGCGTGCGCTTCAACATGAACCTCTCCCCATCGGAGGTCGTTTCCTAGAGAGCTCGACCACAGAAAGCAACCTGGGGATTGCTGCGAGTGCGAGTGCGAGGTCGGCGGCTGTTTCGAGCGCAGCGCACTACCGGTAGCGCGCTCAAGGCTTGATGCGCGTGCCTCAAAGCAGCGTCGTCGGATACATTGGATCCTCGCCGCGCCGCTTGTGGCCGCAGCAATGCAAGGATTGCGCGGAAATGCCGCTTATGGACGCCACCAGCTGACTCAACGACGGGGAGCATACACTTGAGGCGGGGGAGCTCTACGTCGTCGACGACGCCGCTCCAGCGGCACGAATGCACTCGAAAGAAAACGGGCGACGCATTATAATACATGTACGAGCGGAGTCTCCGCCTCCGCCGTCCGCGGCGTTCCAACTTCAATGCTCCAGGCACTGGCAAAGCCCCATCGAGCCATCTTGGTCATTATCGTCCCTTGCAGTCGTGCGCTCGTATTATAATGGCGCCGCGCTCAGCTTCGCCGAAGTGCAAGGTTCTCGCGACGCGGAAGGTGACAGACGGCATGCTCTGCTTTCAAGTGTCCACCTGCCCGCTGCTCTTGAAGGGCAGCGCTTGACGATTGGCTCGTATTACCCGCGGCCAGATGCTCATCCAGGGGTCTGCTGGGATGAGTGGGCGGCGGTCTCCGATCCGCTCGACTTGATCGCCGCCGTCACTACCGAAAATACCCGAGAAGAGCGAGAAAGACTAGTGACTAGTGATATGACGCTGCTGGTGACGCCCGTGTCGACGCCTGAGGAGTTCCAAGAGGCCAAGGCGATCCGGCTGCGGGTCTTCCACGAGGAGCAGGGCTTCGACCCCGTGCTCGAGTTCGACAAGCACGACGACGAGCCCAGCACGATCCACTTCCTGGGCAAGGACGTGGAGCAGGGCAAGTACGTCGCCGTGGGGTGCGTGCTTCTGGACGAGGCCACTCGCACAGCCAAGATCGGGCGAGTGGCGGTGCTCTCCGAGTGCCGCGGCAAGAGCTACGGCGCGGCTCTGATGCAGGGCATGGAGCGACACGTGCGCGGCCGCGTGGACAGCTTCAAGCTGTCAGCGCAGTTTGACAAGAGGGGATTCTACCAGAAGTGCGGCTACGAGCGCACTCCCGACGAGATCCACCTCGACGAGGGCGTCGAGCACTGCTGGATGGTCAAGGCCTCCAACCCGTAGCTTAAGGCTAATAGAATGGCGCCAACTATTCCGCTCCTACTTTATTCCGTTCATAGTCTCACATGTGCTGGCCAAGTCGATCATCTCCCGACAAGTGCAAGGGTGGGGCGACACTCCAGCCGCAGCTGTTGCTCAGTGCATCACCGCTTGCTTGACGTTTCGCTCATCGAAACACCCCGATTGATGCACGACTTCCGGCGGCATTAGTCAGCCCCAACCAAGCAGCCGTCACTTCCCAATTTACTCCTCCATCCGCTGCAAGAGATGCCGCTGATCGTGACCCCCGTGACGACCCCCGACGAGATGGAGCAGGCGCTGGCCCTGCGTCGCCGCGTCTTCATCGACGAGCAAGGATTCCGCGAAGCCGTGGAGACGCAGGACCCCAACGACGACAAGCCGACCACCATCCACTTCCTGGGCCGAGACTCGGAGACGGGCGAGTACGTGGCGGTGGCTCGCTGTCTGCTGGACGAGCCCAACCGCAAGGCCAAATTCGGTCGCGTCGCGGTGCTGTCGGAGTGCCGCGGCAAGAACTTCGGCGCGCAGCTCATGGACGGCATCGAAGAGCACGTACGAAGCAAAGTCGACAAGTTTGTGCTGTCCTCGCAGTACGGACGCAAGGGTTTCTACCTCAAGTGCGGCTACCAATGTCCGAGCGATGAGATTTACCTGGAGGAAGGGGTGAAGCACTGCTGGATGGAGAAGTCGGTTTAAAGTTTAAGGTTGAAGCCTTTTGAGAGCTGCACCACCATTTCGTTTCACATTGTCCTTGTCTTTCCAATTAGTACCTCGGTCCAGTCCTCCAGCCCAATCCTAGTATTCCTACGGGCCTCGCATTGCTAAGCGACTGGAATATCTCCATGAAGGTTGTGGGTTTCCTTGCTTGCGTGGTACCACGTACACGAGTTGGCTGGGGAAAGCGTGCCGTCTCTCGGGTCCAGGGGCCATCGTAGCAGAAGCACATCGAAGGTGCGAATCACCCGCTGCGGTATCAGTGATACCGTATCACGCGTGCCAACATCAACAGGACCACGGAGGACGAATGGTAGACGTGTTCGCCGTAGTAAACATACCCTGTAAGCAGCAGCGCTTCGGTAGAAATGCAGCGCTTGCCGTTATACGTCACGTATGCAATATCGTTGCAGTCGTAGAAGAGCTTGTCAAACCTCCCCCCGATGCAGTTCCTCTCGAAGGAGGTTAAGTCGGCACTCAATAGGGAGGGGCCTTGCTTCGCGCAGGCTTGCCCGATCGCTTCGACTCTGGTGAGTCTTTGTCCTAGCGGCCATATCAGCGAGTGCCGAGACGCTAGAGAGCGACGCGATGACAATGTTAGCTGGAATGACGACATGATCCTTGTCCTCATCTTCAACGCTCGCTTTCGATCTGCATACGAGACGACTGTCGCGAAGAGGGCCACCACAATGGATAGCAGCACCACGGATGGAGGGCATGTTGACTTTAAAGAGGATGCAGGAATCCTGCAGTCCGCAGTATTTGGCTCCACGAGTAGAATACTTGCGCAAGATCTCCGCGTTCTTGAAGAGGATAGGCTGAAGAGGCTCGCGCTGCAAGGACCTCAACATTGTCCCTACACCGGCGATGATGACAGGTTGCATCGCCTCCCAAGTCAGTCGAAAGCGCCGATCGAGTTGCTGGTCGCCGGTGCGGGCCTTGACCAGATTCACGAACGAGTACGAGAAGGCGAAGAAGCAGCAAGTGAGGTTCAAGACAGATTCCGTCGTCAACGTGCCCGTGCCCAGTCCGAGTAAGTACAAGTCCGAGTTGTACACAAGGTGGTAAGTGATTTCGGCGAGATTGACCACTTGCGCCGCACCGTTCTGGCAGCCATACGCCCAGATCTGCGTGAGTAGCACGGATCGCTCGTGCCACATCACCTGGAAGAAGCTGATGATACCCATCAGGAGAATCTGCATGACGACCATCCCTGGTAAAACACTGATAGCAACCCTGTCAGCGTAGCGGCTGCGGAACGTATTGACCCAGTGATTGGAAAAAATATCTTGGATTTTATTGCGGATAAAAATTTAAACTGCAGGACACTATTGACATAGTAAATACAATACCAATACTGAACTGCAGACCCAAGACATATTGCAATACTCGATTGGAAACGCAGATAAAATTGCCTGGTTGGTAGTAGTCAATAGCGCATTCTCGCTATCAGTACTGTGAGAACGCTTTACAGCTTCTGCAACAAGTCTCCGCAGATTAGTGTAGCCCGTGCTCAGCTTGTTCATGGGTGCAGCCTTGCACTTGTTGCATGTGTAGGCACGGTCGCCACCAGCGGGGTTGATCTTGAAGTAGTATCGAACTACGTCGGGAACTCGAGTGCGTGCCATGCGTGCAGCGGTTACGGAAGTGGTTGCTAGTCGGAGAACAACACGGAAAGTGAGGATGGAAGTGGGGGGAGCGCAGGCGTTTGAGCTTAACTAGAATGGTTGGCAGTGGCAGTTGACAGCGACGGTTGGCAGCGCTGCCTGGTAGCGAACGTTAGTAGCAATAGATAGCCAGTATGGCTGGTATGAAAATTCAGAATTGGATAGTGCTGGAGCATTGCAATTCTCAATTGGAAGCTCAGCAATACTGCAAGACACGATTGTACCGGGTGGTCACATTGGCATCTATATTGCAATGGTACGGTACAGTTGCAATGCTTGCCAATACATTTTTTCCGGTCAATAATTGACCACCATGCCGGCGCGATCGGGTTGGTCTTCCGCGACGTAGTTCAGCCACTCCCATAGCGAGTTGAAGTAGTTGTGGACGCACACGTCGCCTCTACTACACAGCGGGATATCGTCCGGGGAGTGCACCATCATCAGCCCGTAGGACGCCCAGTGCGTCGACAACTCGCACGAGTCCTCGACGAAAATGCCCGTCGTGTTCACCTCCAGCACGCGACAGCCCCCATAGTAGGCTCGAAGAAGAGGCTGCACGACGGTGGTCGCGGGGTATTTCGTAGCGCCCGCCGGAACCTCTCGCGAGACCGGAGGGAGACTGCTGGAAAAGCTGTACGGGAACAGCTTCAGACTGTCCGGGACAACTCGCAATAGGTCTTCCCCATCGGTGAGCAGAGCCAACTTCGCACCAACGAGACGGTCGTTGATCGGGACTACAGGACGGCATTCGGTGTAGTCCGGGAAGATGCTGATGTCGACAGCAGACAGTTTGCCGAAGTTTGGGTCACCTACTCGCGTTGGGAACTTAAAGAGCCGCGTGAGAGCAAGCATGCTCCAGCGTGTATCGCACCCATCCGTACGACCAACGGAGAGCTCGAGCTCGCGTACCATCTGCGGCGCGACGCTGAGGCCGAGCGTGCGGATGATGTCCAGTATCTGCTGAGCTGTCCCCGTGGCCACGTTGTGAGTGGCCCCCCACTCGTTGGTGCCGCTTTGGCAGACGGCCCCGTTCGCATCGAGCAGGTCCCCGAGCTCGAGAGCTTCTGGACTCAGAGCTGAAGTCGTACAAGGATTCGTCAGGTCGGAGAGCAACGAAGGCGTTGAATATGGGCGAGCTCACGAACGCGCTCCCGTTGAACAGCGCGTACTTGAGCAGCACAACTTTGCAGAGACCAATACACCCGGAGCACCCGCCGGCCATCGCGACGTCTTGTTCCGTGAACGCGAAGAAGCTGTCCTCGGCCTTGATGAGGACGGAGCCACTGGAAAAATACTTGGTGGTGAGCAGCAGAAGCACAAGCACGAGGGGCCCAACGAGGACGCGTCCTGCAACAGCCAGGCATGCTGCGATAACAGACGGTTGAACGAAGTCTTTCCAGTCGCGACTCGCCCGGGCGAGCTTCCGTTGGGCGATGTAGTCCGTTGCCTAGTGTGGGTTCGCGTCGGCCATCGAGCTGGGAGCTGACTGGGAGCGGCTGAGGGGATTTCGAGTGCGAAAGAAAGATAAAGTGACTTCTTACCGTGGCCATCAACCGGTCGGAAGGCGCTTTTCTTTCTTTGGACTGCAGTGGCCGACAACGTCGGCCCGACGTTGAGAACGTAAGCATGGGATAGTTAGGGTGTGTTCTTGGCAGGTAGGTCATCCTGAGTAGCAAGGATAGACGTCTATTCTGGCCACGAACAGCAAGACAATAAGATGCACGCCAACGTCATCGGAAGCATGCTTTTAATTTATTTCAGAGGTAACTAAGGCCTGGAATTTACTGCATTTTCACGTGGGGTGTTCTTCGGCGAAGAATCATCCATGGCTGCGCGTCTGTGGACTTCCGGCCGGAACTTCTTCACACCATCGGAGACTGTTGTTTATCACCTTTGGACCCGAGCGCATCGTCGTGTTTTCCAGGAGTTGGAGGATGATCAGACCAAGAAGTGGCGCGCAGCCTCGGCTAGAGAAGTTTGGCGGAGATGACGAGAGCGAGGGGGGGGGGAGGGGTCAAGATGAGATAGAGTTATCAGGATACGGAAGTTCATGAAGCAACCAAAATATTGAGGTGTAGCTTCGACTTCTACTACAGCTTTTAGATGTACAACATGTTGACGCCTTTTGAAAACGCCGTAGCACCCGTCAGTGACTTCAATCACTTTGGCTTTACTTGGATTAATACTCCTGCACCAGTTTCCGGCCATACTCAGCGGCTCCTAAGACCACAGCTTCCTCGGGACGGAAGCTCTTCGTGTTGAAAGCTGACTGCTCGAAGTAGGACTCGAGCTGCTGCCGCATGACCTCCGATTTGGCACCTCCACCCACAAGCACCAGCGCACTCAGCTCCTCCTTTGAAACACCTGCGTCATCAAGCGCACGGTTGCATAGCTCAATCGCTTGCTGGGCTGGGCCTTCCTGAATCCGCGCGAGGTCAAATGAGGTGACCTTGTGCACTAAGTGCTTGGCGCCCTTTTGGTCAGCGGTGATGAACGGCAGGTTGATGTCCGTGCTCACACGGCTTGACAGCTCGATCTTGGCAGCCTCCACAGCCTCCAAAATGCGATAGCTGGCCATGTAGTCGACGGACAAATCGATGCCGTGCTCCTCCTCAAACTTCTTGACCACGAAACGGAACAGGAGCTCGTTCACTTGATGCCCCGACACCGCTTGAGTCGACAGCGTGTGCAGTAGGTTGAACCCGCTGCCCCGACGTTCTTTCTCCAGCAGTGAGACTGTTGACACATACCCACCGATGTCGAATACTGCAATAGGTCCTCTACTCGATAACGCATCAGTACTTTTCAGCTCCTGTATCGCACACCTCTCCACGGCATGCAACGCAGCCACAGGCTCGTCGATGGCTGCAAATACAGTGAAGCCCGCACTGTTCGCTATCTTCTCATACGCTGCACGCTCATGCTCACCGGTCCCTGCTGGAACTGCAAGAACTGCCGGGAAGTTTTCAATCGGATCCTCCCCCAACGACGCCGCCGCGGTCGTGTGCAGATGGTCCAACATGATCTCCGCAGCCCACTTTACATCAACACAAAGCATAATTAAGGACAGAGTCACCACCCTCCTCAACAAAAGAGAACCATCTCGCTAATTTACCTCGGGGCTGTACGTCTTGCCGTCCAGTTCCAGGTGCAGCGCGTCTCCATGCTGATGCACCTTGTATGGCAGCGTCTTGATCAGCTCGTCCCTTTCTCTAGTCGCATCTCCCAGCAGCAGCCTCGTAGCCGTTGCCGTGTGGCCAGGCTTCCGTCCCTGCAAGGCCTTGGCGATTGCGCCGACCGAGACGCTGCCGTTGTCCACCGCCACGGCTGCCGGCGTCGCCCGAAGTCCGTCGGCGCTCTCGATCACGCGCGCCACATACGCCGAGTCCAGCAGCGACGCCGCAGCCACGCGCAGATTCGCAGAGCCGACGTCCACGCCCAACACCTGCTGCACCTTGCTGAACGAGGGCGCGCCTTCGTCATCCTCGTCCCCTTCGTCGCCCTCGCCCGGGAGACCAGCGCGCCTCCGATTCACGCGCTCCTGGGCGCGCAGGATGTAGCGCGTGCCCACGAACAGTCCCGCGCACGCGAGGCCCACGGGCACGAGCCACGGCTTGGGCGGCGTCGAGTGGAAGTGGCGCAGGCCTAAACGCCCCAGCGGCGGCGGCGGCTTGGCGACCGTCATGGTAGGTGGTGAGTGAGCTCAAGAGATACGCGCGAGGAGCTACGGAACGATGTGATTGGTGCAAATTACAAGTTGAAGTCACATGGCTACATTTTTCAGTGTCCGAGGCGCGGCAACAAGTCCGCCGCACGGATGAGCTTCGAAGTGCTAGTCACTGTTGGGAAGCTCTCCAGCGGCGCTGCGTACTTGCTCTCGACCTTGTGGGGTGCCGCCCGGACTCGCGGTAACTCGCGCGACCCGCGACTGTCGTGTTGGTCCGGATGACACTCGTGGACGCCCTCCAGCTCGCCCTCCTGCTGCTGGACGTCGTTCAGATGATGCCGCTTATGTCGGTGACGCGCCTTTGGCGGGGAATGATTGGAGTGGGTTTGGAGCTCGAGCTGCTTGCACTTTTGCTTCACCTGGAGGCGCCGGTCGGCTTTCGACAGCTGCTCGGAGAAATAGCGGTACTTGGCGGCGTCTGCTGCGAGCTGCTTGGTGTCAAACTACGACTTGGTTTGGTCCAGTCTGCGCTTCATCTTCCTGTTCTCCTCGGCAATTCGCTCTTGTTCGCGCTGCCACAGCGGGAAGTTGGAGGGTCGCTGTGCGTTCAGATGCTCCTCGGTATGATGCGAGACGTCGAACTGCTTCGGCAGCTTCTTGTGGATGTGCTCGAGACGCTGGAGCAGAATCTGGTTGTGCTGCGAGATCTCGATCTTTCTATCTACCCAATGTGAGATGTATAAGCTCCGTGGTCAGAGTGCTAGAGTGCGGCAAGGCAGACACGGACGCACCTAGCTCCTGCTGAATCCGCTTGGCATTGCTCACGGTGCGCTCATCGGCCTCCGTATTGAGGACGGACTGGGCCTGCTTGACTCGCTGCTGGTTGCGAAGCCGTGTCTCCTCGATGTACGTCGCAGTTAGGAGATTGTCGTCGCCAAACTCATACTCCGCCGAATATGCCAGTGAGCGCCGCTGCCTGGTCATGAAGCCGGCACAGCGCACCAGCGGACTATCGTAGGGCTCGTTATCCTGGCTGCTGTCGTGACGGACTCACTCTGTTCCCTTCACTGGGTGAACTTGAAAATGAAGCAGGCATCGCTATTTCTGGGACGGCATAAGACTTGGGGCCACATGTTGGCAATACCTGACCACGAAGTCCTTGAGCGAGGCTTTGGCGGACGCCCCTTGACTCAACGCTCTAGTGTGAGGCCTGACGTCATGGCATTGCGGCCGTCTCGCCCGGTGCGCATGCTGCGCTGCTCGGCGTGCATGCCCACTGTACAGCTGCACCATGACGATGAAAGACTTCAACTTGAAGCCGGTCCACACACACTTTCCACGTCAATTTGATGTGCACCACACAACACCACATTAATTCCGCCTTCTAATATTTTCCACCAATCCCGTGTCGCCGCCCCTTCGCGGGCGTTGCCGCGTCCAAAAAGCTCTTGGCTCCGAGTGCGGAAGGCGCGTGAAGGAGGCGGCGTCTTGCGCGGCTGATTCTGCGTCTCCCAGGGCTCCTCGGAGACCTGCCGACCATGCATTTCGCGTGTCTTGTGTGCGAGCAGGTAGTGGGCGGCGTCCTCGCGGCGGAAGCGCGCGATTCCGCCAAGAAGAGCGCCCGCACTGCGACCAATGCGAGGCCGCTCCATGACCCAGAAAACGCATCGTTTGACACCTCTAGCGGCGCGATCTCGACGGGAAAACACGCGCAAGCACCGCCCGCGAAGCCAGGAGACGCTCAGGTAAACACGCGCAAGCACCGCGCAAGCACCGCCCGCGAAGCCAGGAGACGCTCGGGAAAACACGCGCAAGCACCGCCCGCGAAGCCAGGAGACGCTCAGGTATCGCGCTGCTGCGTTTGCGACGGTATTTACCACACGCCGTGCCTGTCGAGGCTCGATGGGGGTCTGGAACAAGGGCTCGCCGCGATCGGAGCGGCATTTACGTGCGCGAAATGCCGCTTTGAGGCGAAGAAACAGACGGACAGTGGGAAGGAGACAATCGACGAGGAAGCGCTGCCGATTCTCGTGCCGGCGCTGGCCTTCCCGTACGTGAGACGGCCCTGGAAGGCCCGCAACGACGGGGATTTGACAAGAGAATGTGGATTTTCAGTGGAGAAGGAGAAAATTGACGCTGGAGAGATGGACGAGAGTGATGACCACGGGTGGAGTGTGTTCTCGACTGCAGTGGAGGTGTGCACGACCTGCCGACAGGTGCAGATCGCTACGGAGGAGAGGGACAGGTGCCCGAAGTGCCATGACGCCAAGCTGCATCGACGCTGTGTGCTGCACCACCAAGCGGAGCATGGCGCCATGAAGAAGAAGAAGGCGTATCTTGGAACAGGAAGGAAGAGACGACGTAGCGCCGCTGGCACGTTGGAGTGGTGCGCGCCGTGCCTGCAGCAGAACGGCAAGCAGGCCAAGCAGCTGGGTGATGGATCTATTGAGACGCGTACCATTGCAATGCTCGTGCGTGACAAAGATAAGACGGAGGAGCAAGTGCAGTGGTGGAAGGACTGCAGTGTGTGCAAGGGACGCTTTTGTTTGCAGGAGTTCTGCGACCCTCAGGAGACGGATGCGAGTCTGGACGAGGTGCTCGAGCACGCGCCATTGGACGATGAAAGTGATGCTGAATGGTGTTGTGGATTTTGCGCACATGAGGCTGCTGTAGCTGCCTCGGTGGCAGCTGTTAGTGCGGCGGATGCGCTGGTTACGGCTACACCCGAGCTCGTGACCGTGCTGATCTGCGATGGATGCGACCAGGAGTTCGATATGGCTAGCATTTCTCCACCCCTGCCAAGCATTCCAGAAGGTGATTGGTTTTGCAATGGCTGCATTTACCAGTCAAAGGTCGCTGCCCCCGGTGGTGGCAGCTCGGCGGCGCCACTCGTCCCCGTGACGCTGTTGCTTTGTGACTTGTGCGATGGTGAATTTGATATGATGGCGTTGGATCCACCGCTAACCGAGGTGCCAAGTGGTGACTGGTTCTGTCCAGCTTGTAGCTCCACACAAGACACTTCGAACCGAGGCACAACTCGCCGCCAGAAAACAAAAGCTGGCCTGAAAAGCAGACGCACAAACAAACAGCAAGCTCCAATTCCTGCTGCATCTCTACCTGTTCAAGAAGTAGTGGTTACAGTGCTGCTATGTGACGGATGTGATCACGAGTTCGACCCTTTGACACTACACCCTCCCGTTTTACAGATACCCGAAGGCGACTGGTTCTGTCCAGCATGCAGCGATGCACGCGCGGCAATATCCACTGCAGTGCAAACTTGTGTGGGCTGTGACAACAAGTTTCAAACGGGAGGTAGCGCTGCAGAGCGACTGCACCGCCTAAGCGGAACGGTGGATGGTGTGATGCTTTGTGACGCTTGTCGTAACCTGCAGGTGGGTTATACGCGCCGTCGTTCAGTACCCACTGCGATTTCTAGCCAAGGTTCGCGCGATGCGTCACCCGCCGCAGCTAGCAGGAAGCGGCATCGATCTGTTGGACAACGTGATGGTCCAAAACTTGCCAAGAGAAACAAGACAGATTTCAGTGGCCCTCCCATGGCAGATGAAAACCAGTCAAATCACGATCCTCCAAGTAACGCGTCTGTTGACGATAATGCTGGTGTTGGCCCGCGCGTGCTCATTCCGCAGCCAATCACCTTGGTGGCGTCGTCTGTTGGTATCCGGAATGAATTTGATGGAACTAAGTGTACTAGTGGGTGGAGCTATACCAATCCGACTGTGGTGGTTGCGGACCCAGACGACAACCTCGCTGCATTCAAAGTTGATGACGTCGAGGAAAGCGAAATTTGTATTGTTTGCGATATCTGCTTTGGTGAATTCAAGATGGCCGACGTCTTGGGTACCGGTGATGCATCTGCTGTACCCGCTCGCCCGTGGTTTTGCAAGCCGTGTCTTAGAGCCCTCAAGCGAAGTAGAAAGAAGAGGCCTCGGTTTTCCAAGCAAATGGTGCTGGAGATGCAAGTCTACGGCCGTCTTTTACGACCGACTGCCGAGAAAGTTTTGGATATTGGAGAAGTTATTCGTCTTGGAACCCCTCCGAACTCGCGCGCAGAGCGGCGCAAAATGTACGAGCTTGTTGGGAAAAGCGTGGGTGTGTTTTTGCAGTGGGACAAGCAGTGGGTGATGGGGCGCGTTACAGCATTTCACCCGACGCACCCTTCAATGCACCACACTGTCTGCTTCGACGACGGTGTAGTAGCATCATTGCCGTTGTACGCATTTCCTATGGTGATTGGAACGCGCACGATGCTCTACGTGAAGGTTCCAGCAGTGCAGAACCGCTGGTGGCCTGCCCAGGTACTGCAGCCGAATGCTCTTGCGCGAAAGCTGCTATTTACGACGGATGAAGAAGAAGCTGGAGCACGAGCGAACTTTCGCCTTGTGCGGATATTTGCCGGCAATGATGAGCACGTTGAAACGACTCAGTACATATCATGCTGGGTGCCCAAGTACCTGTGTCGAAGTATGAAAAACTTTGTTCCGCCGCCTCCAGAAGAACCGACGACATCAGGAACGATGGGGACTGTGGAAGACATGTTCGCGACGTCATTGGAGCGGGCGCACTAT
Source organism: Phytophthora vignae f. sp. vignae (assembly GCA_016169955.1). Classification (NCBI taxonomy): domain Eukaryota; phylum Oomycota; class Peronosporomycetes; order Peronosporales; family Peronosporaceae; genus Phytophthora; species Phytophthora vignae. The sequence goes on from JABJUM010000047.1 coordinate 202,511, forward strand.
GAGACGCAAGCCGAAATCGATAATTTAGACCGCGTGTTTCAAGCATTACTAGTTGGGTTTCAGCGAGCGATAAAAACTCCTGTGGCACCAGTACCTGAGAAATCTGGAAATGGCACGAAGCGCGTTGGTGGGCAGTCGGATATTGGTGAGCGCTATGCTCAAATCGCCGAAGCCATGCTCGGTAAGATCATTGAGGTAACATCAGTGGGATCACGCGGCGATGATTTATCCCCAGAGACTTATGTGGTTAAAAGGTTTGATGCTAACGCGGAAAAGCATGCCATTGTGCTTCACGATGGTGGAGCATGCTCGGATGACGAGAAACCCGAGACAATGGTGGATCTACTTCTCGGTACTGATGAGATTGCATACCATTTCGACGATGCCAGTTCTTTCAGCGAGCTGGCAATTATGCTCGAGTTGAGCGGTTCTGACGTGGGTGGAGGTATCCCCGGAGAGTTTCACTCGAAAGAGCTGCTCGAAAGAGCTATTATTCGCGAGACCAGCATACTTCGCGACAGTGCTGCTTTGGCGAAAGCGGACGGGGAAAACAAAGAGGATCCGAACAATTCGTGCAGCTGCTGCTTACTCGGGCCGGACGAACTCCGGGGTGGTGTTGACTCGAATGAAGTTGTAGGAAATGGAGAACAAAAGGAAGAGTTGGTAGAGTGTGCAAAGTGTGACCGAAGATTCCACACTACCTGTTGTGATCCACCGCACGCCCCGATCTCTCTCGTGAATCCAGAGGATGAAGAGGTTTTGGTATCTGATCTGAAGGTACCGTTCGTGTGTGGTGATTGCACGTCTTGCGCGGGCTGTCACCGTCAGAAAGAGAATGAGGGCCAAGGCTTGGGGACTGCAACAGGCAATGGCACTGACGAAAGTCCACGATGGTCGCAGTGGCGTCTTCCGTTGCAATCCGCTGCACTGTGCTCAAAGTGTATTCCATATTACAAGGCTAATCGGTTCTGCGGCGTCTGTAATCTGGTGCTGGACGACGAACAATTGGCGACTAGTGTGGATATGCTTACATGTTCGACTTGTCACCACTGGATCCACGCGGACTGCGAGCCGGATCCACACCCGGCTTTCCACGCATTCAGCTCTGGCAGTGATTTCACGTTGGATGTTATCGTCGATGATGAACCAAGTCAACCGAGTTCAGAGGGTAACGCAGGACCTACCGCCACTATCGCCCAAGCAAGCCGTGACGGTGATACCGAATCGAACTCAAGTGTAAGGACCCCAGTGGGTAGCCGCAGCCCATCTGTGGAACGGGACGCGCCAGCTAATGGGAGAAATCTTGCAATCAGAGATGACGGGTTCAAGACGGCCAAGCAGATTGAAGAAGACTTTGCCCATTCCCTTCGTTTTGGAGCTTCGTACGACCCGAAGGTGTTGCACAATTATGAGTGCCTTACGTGCCGGAAGGTTCGAATGCTCCATGTACTCCACCGCCTTGGCGTCGAAGACAAGCTGGACCTGTTCAAAGAGCCTGTAACAGAGGCGATTGCCCCTACATACTTCGACATCATCAAGTCCCCTATGGATCTCAGTACCATGCGGCGCAAGATTCTGGATGGCAAGTACACTCGCGTTAACTTCCGGTCTTTCCGTGACGATTTCGAGTTAATGTGCCTGAACGCTGTCACGTTTAACTCGAAGGAACGCGATTTTTTGATTTGGCGCGAGGCTTGGAGGTTCTACGGCCAAGGACAGAGAATTTTCCGCCAAACGGCACCCAAGGCACGCATGAAGCAGCGCGGAGGGCGTCATTACGATGCCCTGTTAGTCGCAGCGAAGCGGCAGCTGCCAAACAATTCAGCACTTGCTGGAAAAGCGGATGGTGATTCACTTGAGACAAATCAGAATGACGGCGATGGCGGAGACAACGATGACGATGACGACCTTGACGATGATGAAGATGGCGATAATGGCTCAGATGCAGGGTCCGAACCAAACACACGAGAAAACGGACAGCAAGAAAATGCAGGATCTTCGGTTGGTTCAGCAAGTGCCATGGCGTCAGATGCAGCTTCAGTGCATGACAGTGATACAAACAGTAATTTACCGGATTCAGCAGGAACTAATCAGCGAAGCGAGCTGACCCGTACCGCTAGTTCGGCTGGGACAGCTAATGGCTCAATCTCTGCCGTGAGCACAGCGCTCGGTGACCGACGAATTATCACGAATGATGCGCTGGTATTCCAGACAAAACTCCGCGCTGGCAACTCGATCTCGCGATTCCCGCTCTTCCAGCTCGTCCAGACACGCACATCAGCTCATACATACAGCTGGTTGGATATGTGTGCTGTGTGCGGCAGTGCTGGCTTGCCAAGTGACTTCATTTTCTGCGTTGACTGCGGCGAGGGCTTTCACTCATTCTGCGCTCCCGGTATGGGCATTGACCGCTTGGAAGGGAACGACCAGATTCGTGCTTATTGGCGGTGTCCGAATTGTAAAATGTGCGAAATATGCGGTCAACCTGGAACCGTTTGTGGGGCTGAAGGCAACCCCGGCCGTGTACCTGCAACGGCAGGAAGTGTGGACAGTCCAGCTTCTCCTACTCCTACAGCAAGTAGTGGTGTGGAGACGGACATTTCCCTGAAGCTTTCTATCAGTGAGTCGCTTTTACTGTGCGCGAATTGCGATCGTGGTTACCATGGTTCTTGCCTAGTGCCAGCTATTAAGCTGCCGAATTCGAGAAAGCGCGACGGCGACGCTCTCGTCATTTTCTGCGCAAGCTGTGTAACGTGCACAAATTGCGAGGATACCAAGAAGAACAGCGTGGAGCACCTGCATTCTGAAGAGGCTAATCTCGCGACCCTCGAGCGCACATACAGCTACGAACGAAATAAGTGCCTGCACTGCCACAACCGCAGAGAGCGCGAGGCGGAAGCTCTCAAGGAAAAGACCAGGCTGTTGACGGAGGTGTGGTCTGAAGCTGCGCGCAAAACCAAGAAGGACGCCGAAAAGTGCCCACTCTGCCGACGTAAATGGGATGCGGACTCCGAAGAACTCATGCAGTGTGATGCCTGTGAGCGTTGGGTGCATCCTCCGTGCGATGCCTTGCTGAAGGCAGAACCTAAGCGGTACCAGATCCTCGTGGACGATCCCAATGCGGTGTATGTGTGTGCTGCGTGCCGTCCCCAGGAACGTGCGCACCTTAGTAGCAAGGCCTCCGATGGTGAAGGTTGGCGATGTCAGGTGCTCATTGCCGATATCCAGCGTAAGCGTTTGCAGTGCGAGTCCAGCTGGAAGGAGACGCACATGCAGCATGAACAGGTTGAGCGGTGGAAGCGTTTGGCCGACCACACGCCTGTTTACTTGTACGTGCTGCGCCTTGTAGAGGAATGTCTCCGGAATTTCGCATTCCGCAGCCTTAACTTTCAAAGTGACTGGTATCGCTTTACGAAGCAGCAAGAGCTAGATGCGAGTGGGGTGACTTTGCCGGAGTGGCTACTCCGCAAGGCCAATCGGTACATGCGGTTTAAACGGTACGTTCGAGGACCTCGCGCGGCAGCCCGGCGTCAAGAGCGGAAGATGCAGAGCTTCTACTCTAAGCAAGCTGTGGGCTTAAACACGCGCAAGGATGCGAGTGCCATCTGCACGATTGTGTCCGAAGCTGCGAGCTGTGCTGCGCTGTTGGCATGTGTACATCTCCTCTATGGGTGGCGCCCACTTCCTGAAGTTGTGCTGCACTTGCTATTGTGCGACGAGGATGGAGTGACTGGAACGGAACAACGCAAACTCGGAGAGCCGCTGTTAAAGCGTCTGCGAACTGGTGAGAGCGTTGACGGGGAAGAGACGAAACCACGATTGAAACTGGAAGAGGAGATCGCTGCGATTGAAGAACAGTACGATCGTCGCGTAGCTAAAAGGCACCTCGTGCACGAAGCAACTTCAGAAATTACGGTATTCGGCGCCGGTGATGCTGCAACAGCGACTGCAACCTCATCAAACAATGGATCGACAACAGAAAAGGAAGCTTCTTCCCAAAAGGACGGAAGTGACGACCCTCGTTCGGTTGCGAACAGGGCTACGCCTCAAGTGAGTATTGACACGCAACCCGCATCCGAAGAGCACGCGACACCATTGCCGGCAGCATCGCCGCACACTCCGTTCCGCGGAAAGCACGGGACAGTGGTTCAGATGACGACAGCATCGCCCCTCCATGGTTGGCCCACCAGTGCTGAAGGAGAAAAGGACTTGGGCGAATCCTCAGGCGCCTTGGCCACACCGTTCGAAGACTCTCGGTTTTGTGCTTTGTGTTTCATGATTGGCGACAACACCGCGTGCGGACGTCTGCTCTACACCGAGTCCGAAACGTGGGTGCATGTAAAATGTGCGATATGGTCTATGGAGGTGTACGAGGACGCGGCGGGTGTGCTGCATAAATGCAACAAGGCGAAGCACCGCAGCCGTCTCGTTCGCTGCGACGCATGTGGGCTCATGGGAGCAACTATCGGTTGTACCATAGCACGCTGCACGACGCACTATCACTTTCCGTGCGCAGTAGATGCTGGAGTGGCGTTCTTACCAAACGGTGAAACTTGCTGCCCATTTGCACCACACTTAGATATCGTGGCACGGAAACTGAAGGCTACAAATGGGATGCCGTTGCCAATTGCCGCTGCTCCTCAAGTTGTTGAGGTGAACGATGAAGAACCACAAGTGATTCAGAACGGAGACGATGAGGCCACAAGCGCTGTGTCAACCACATCTGATGGAAATGCATCAAGTATAACAACTGATGAAAACGAGACTGTGGAACTGGCGAGTTCAGCAGAGGACAATAGAGGCAATGCTGACGAGACTACCGGCGATAGTGAGTCCAAGACGCCGGTCAATGAAGATTTGACGACATCGAGCCTCCCAACTGCTTCGCCAGACAGTGCAGCGGAGGCTGAGGCGTCCTCGATGGATGAAATTAAGGAAGAGAGTGTTGATGCACCTGCAGACGGGAAGATGGGCGAAGAAAATGCGGAGGCCCCCGCGCTGGACAACAAAACAGCCAGTGACGAACCTGTGGCAGCTCCAAAGCAGCCAGAATATGTGCTACCAGTGATTAATCCGCGTCCGGAGCCGCGAAGAAGTCTGTTCAGTGATCCACCACTCGTGACAGTGTCGGATTTGAAAAAGAAGAAGCGTGCGGAGATCAAGCGCGGCATCAAGCCACGTCCAATGTGCTACCGCCTGGGCGCGCTAACGGTTCACTCTCTTGGTCACGTGTTCGTTGGCAACGGAAGCTTCCATACTCGAACAGCTATCTACCCACTGGGATTCCGTAGCACTCGCATTTTCTGGAGCACACGTCACCTGGCAACTCGTTGTCTCTACGAATGTGTGATCTCTAGCACTGAAATTGAAGAGCGGCGCGCCCGCCGACTAAAGGGTGAAGTTGAAGCTGATGACAGCGAGTATGACCAGCACCGACGACGCCCGCGCGTGGTGTTTAAGATTACAGGATCAGATGACCAAGGGCGACCAATTGTAGCGTCTACACCAGAAGACGCGCTGATCGAGTTACGGAGCCGCGTGGTGTCACTTTATGAAGAGCAGCGAGGATTCTCTGCTACCCCGCGAGTTGGTGGTCGAAGACACGGCTCTCCTGCGGTGGAGACGGAGAGAAATCCGTTCTTGAAGCGCAGCTCGTGGTTCTCATTTGCACTGAGTGGCGACTACTTCTTTGGGTTCGGGCTGCCTGAAATCACTCGCCAGATCGAGAAGCTCCCTTACGCGCCTACGACTGCAATTTGCCGCCGCTCTATCGTGAGGAAGCTCCGACAGCAACAGCAGCGCCAAGGCCAAAGTCCACTGGCTGGCTCAGCCGCAGCGACGTGGGGGTCTGGCTCGCGAAAGCGTAGCCATGACACGATGCAGCAAAGTGCAGCAACTGCAGCTGACGTGATCTCCGCAATGCTTGAGGACGAAGTGGAGGCGGAGCCATACGAATTCTCGCAAGTGCTACCGTCTGCTGAAGCATTCCAGACTGCCGAAAGAGTGATGGAGCAGCTCATCCGAGCCGAGCAGCGTGCGCGACAGTCATCTGGGTGTGCACGAGCCGATGGGTTTGAGGGCAATAGGCTGTTTGGTGCTCCAAAGAAGGCCAAGATCATGCCGAGACGCCAAGCACTCAACAAGGAAGCCACCAACGAGCCCGTAGCCGGAGCAGCGAACGGCAATACGACCGGAAGCAGCAACAGTGGTGGTGTGGCGATGGATATCGAGCATCTGCCGATCACGATGCAGTACCGGGAGCTGCGTCGCCGGCCGTTCGACGAGCGCATGCTGGTTCGGAAGTCGTCCATTCACGGCTACGGGTTGTTTTTGAAGGAGGCCGTGAGCGAAGGTCAGATGATCGTCGAGTACCAAGGGCAGATGATTAACCAGGCCGTGGCGGATGAGCGGGAGCGGCGCTATGAAGAGCAGGGCGTCGGCAGCTGCTACATGTTCCGTCTTGACGAGAAGACGATCATCGACGCGACAAGGTGCGGAAACCTCGCTCGATTCATCAACCACTCGTGTGACCCCAAGGCTTTCGCGCGCATCGTGGCCGTGGAAGGCGGAGAGAAGAAGATTGTGATCTTCGCCAAGCGCGCCATTGCGGTGGGAGACGAAGTGACGTACGACTACAAATTCCCGATCGAGGACGAGGCCATCCGCTGCGACTGCAACGCACCGAATTGTATTGGCCGCATGAACTAGTGTCGTCACCGGAAGAGGTAGATGGTGTTGTGTCTGTATACATTTCAAGAAAAACAAGATAATGAAGACTATGCAGCCTTTTCAATGATTTTGGCGCATTAATCTCTCTATCTATAAGATACGTGAGCTAGGAGCGCTTGGTCTGTTTGCCTGCTTTCTTCCGCTTGGACTCGTTGTGAGAACTCTGGTCCTTGCCCTCTTCGTTGTCACTGGGCTCGCTCGCATCCTCGTCCTCCGCCTCAGCAGTTTTGGCTTTCCTCTTGCCTCTGCGTCTCTTCTTCGACTTGGAAGCGGGAGCTGGTTCTGCCTCGGTGTTGCCAAGCAGCAGCAAGTGACGAGTGGATGGGGAAGCAGCAACCAGGTCGATGCGCTCCTCGTCAGGAATGAAGGCGTACATGCCGCCGTCCGTGATGGAGGATTTGGTGCGCTTCCACACCGTCAGCGTGTCCATGCTGGAGTGCCAAGAAGGCAGCGGGACCTGCAGCACCTTGTGGTACACAGTCGCCAGGTGAGTCTGGAATTCCTCCGACGACGTGCGGCCCCTATCCCATCAAATTATCAACGAGGTTAGAACTTTGGTGGCAAAACTCCAGCCAACGCCGATTCACTCACCAAGCGCCAGGGAGGCAAAGAGTGTGGCCGAAAAGCTCGCCCACATGGATAACGGTATCACCCGCATATTTGCACAGACTCGCCATTGCCATAGACTCATGACTATCCTCAAAATCATCCGGGTAACACAGGAACAGCGTGCGGTCCGCATGCTTGCGCAGGTCCTGCTCAAAACATAACATGTATTAATAAGTGTCCAGGCCAGGTCAGTCATACTTGCACATTGTCCACCAACCTTGGGCGTTCCCTTGAGCACTTCCGTCCAATAAACCTGTTCGACTTCCACCTCTTCCTCGTCACTCTCCTCATCTTCCCCATCCATTTCCTCCTCATCGTCATCAGGCTCCTCATCCGCTTCTTCTCCATCACTGTCCTGAGTCTCCTCTGCGTCTCCATGACTCTCCTCCCCACTGGTGGCAGCAGCCTTGCAATTCTCCTTCTCGTTGTCCTCACCCTCCTCCTCCTTCGTATCTTCGTCGTCGTCACCAGCAACGTGGAGGTCGTAGGCCACAACATCCACACCGCGAAGCTGCAGCAGACGTGCCCAGTAGCCGCTACCAGCTCCCATCTCCACAATCTGCTCAACACCACACACACACCGTCAATACTCCAATACTATGGCAACCAAAGCCGACATTTCAGCTCACCGGTCCGTAGTGCTTGATAATCTGCAGCGCTCGCTCGTCTGGGATCGCCCAAGAGTATTTCTACAGTACATTGATTTTAACCACATTTCAATCGGTTAATTAGCTATGTTCACACCTCTGTAGCCATGTTGATGGCACAGCTGTACTCACCATTGCGACGCTCACGTCCAGCGCCGCGTACATCTCGGAGCGCGCCTCATCGCTCAGCTCCGGGTCGAACACGGCCGTGAGTTCTCCAGGGTGCTCACGGACGAACTTGCGGTAGAAGTCCAGGTACGGATTGCTCGTGGCCGTTAGCTCCAGCGCCTCCTCCATGGTCACTGCCTTTGTTGATTCAACCAGGTTGATGAGCGAAAATGGCTGGAAGAGCTACGATAAGAGGTAATTGGTCAAAACTGGATAGATAATTAACAGCCAATCCGGTGTGGGGCTAACATGGCTACACTCGTGGCAAGTTGAAGTGGTGGTGGCTCAAAATGGCTACATGTACGTAAGCCTTACGCCGACAGCAGAGGCTGGTCCTCGCCCTCGTATCTCGTGGGCGGCGACAGGCTCAGGAAGCTGCTCGATGACAGCGACCGGTAGCGCATGTTGACGCGCGTGCCGCAGAAGAAGACGACCAGCAGCAGCACGGCCAGGCAGATGCCGAACGCTGTGAACGTGCTGCAGATCTTGAGCCCAATGGGCAGCGAGCCGCCCGCCACAGACACCACAGCCACCAGCACGGCGTAGGGTAGGATACTGCGCACGTGGTTCTCCAGCGACACGTGGGCCGACAGAGACGCCAGGATGGACGTGTCGGCGATGGGCGAGCACGTGTTGCCGAACACGGAGCCGCCGAGGATGCTGCCGAAGCACTGGCGCAGGTTCTCGGCGTCTCCGCCGCTGATGGACCACGACAGCGGCGCGATGATGGGGAACATGATGGCCATCGTGCCGAACGCGCTGCCCACTGCGAACGACACGACGTAGCACAGAAGACACGCGATGGCCGGCAGGAACTGCTTCGGGATGGAGTCGCCGACCACCGACGCAATGTACGGAGCCGTGCTCACCTCGCCGATGACCGAGCCCAAGGCCCACGCTAGCGTCAGGATCAGCGTCGGGTCGAGAATGTCCTTGACTCCTTCCATCCAGGCCTTGGTCGCTTCGTTCAGCGTGATGATACGCTGCAGCAGCAAGAGCGTCACAGCGATGACCCAGCCAGCAGCCGACGCACGGATCAACGACGACACGGAGTCGCAGTGGCTCATTGCGTCCAGAATGCCGAACGAGCCGTTGGGGTCTTGCGTGTACAGACTGTTGTAGCCATCGAAGATCATCCCCACGAACGTCAGCACCACGATGGTCAGGAACGGCACCACCGCGTTCTGCCACCGCAAGGGCTTGGTGGTGTCGGGCTCCAGCGGGGCAAGCTCGGGCTTGGGGCTGTCCATCGGACCTTGGAACACGGGGGTCATCGGACCATCGTTGATCGGAGACGCCGCGGCATCCTTCTCGAACTGCACCATCGGGCCGAAGTCTTTCTCGCAGATGATTGTGATGAAGATGAAGGCGATGAAGAGGATCGGGAAGAACCGGTAGTGCAGACACGAAAGGCACGTGACGAACGGGTCCCAGTCGAGCTTCAGGTCTCGGAGCTGCGCCGCCACATAGCCGATTTCCACGCCAATCCACGCGCTAACCGGAGCTGTAAGTACGTCACCACAACATGTTAGCCTACTGATGTATAGCAAAAAATATACAAAGCCATCACGTACACATTGAAGGCAGGCATACACCAACAGTGTGAATAATAGCCGCGAACTTCTCGCGACTAACTCCCGTCTGGCTCAGCACTTGACGCAAAGAGCTTCCAACGATGAGGATGCACGAGTAGTCGTCGAAGAAGATCACCAGACACAGCAGCCACGTCGACAGCTGCATGCGCAGTGACGACGTCATGAACTTCTTGGCGAGCAGCGCCAGCCCGTGGCCGCCTCCGCCCTTTTGAACCACGCCAATGGTTCCTCCAAGCACAATCGTGAACAGCAGCACACCCACGTGGTCGTCCACCGTGAACGCGTTCACCCAGTACTGGTCAAACGTGCGCAGGAAGGCTGTGAACGGGTCTCCGTTCGAGACGATGATGGCGCCGCACCAAATTCCAGCGAGGAGCGACACCGTCACTTGGCCCAGCACCGCCGACATGACCAGAGTTACGAGCGGGGGGATCAGCGAGACCCACCCAGGCGACACCACCACAGACGTCGTGTGCGTCGCCTGGAACAGCAAAACCGCTTCGAACTCGACCGTCGGGGGGAGATCCACCACCGACGCATTGGCAGCACTGGCGTCCGTGTCGTTGACCTGCGGGGCCTCAGTCGGCTTGGGCGGCGCCTCCTCCCACACAGTTGTGGTGAGGTTGTGATGTCCGAACGACTGCAGTTGCAGCTGCTTGATGGCGATGGACAGCTGCGAGCGGAAGTTGCCGTCGGCGTCCAGCGTCTTGACGCTCCCGTTGGTCAGCACCGCGCCGTCCGAGTCCTCCACACGGTACCACAAATGCCGCGGGTACACGGAGCCTGCCCACAGTAAATAACCATTAGAGAAACCATTGCAACCCAGAGTAATACTATGGTAGCACTGTAGTACGCACCGTTCTTGAGCTCCGGTAGCTCGATGGACGCCTCGAAGTTCACCTGCTGGAGGATGACGGAGGGCGTCTGCAGCGACACGGAGCTGCTTTGCGCGCGGTGGGCGTCGCAAAGGCTGCCGGCCAGAGCCGCCGCCAGCACCACGAGACGCACGAAGCCCATGGAGAGGAGCGGAGCAAGCGGTGCGGGATGCCAATCAATACAAGCGCAATGAAGAGACCAGCCTCCGTATGTCGGACCTCTCTTGCGGGCAGATGCTGGCCACAGCATTCAAATCACAAGATTTTAAGTGGAGTACCGTTACCGTCCGGTTAAATACACAACTTCAACGCGTATCTTTTTGACTTCACTTCAACTAGTGGCTCTGCCCTGCACTATTGATCTTAGGCTGCGAGCGCGCGTGTGGCGCTTGGGTTGGCTGCCCTGCACTATTGATCTTAGGCTGCGAGCGCGCGTGTGGCGCTTGGGTTGGCTCGACGCAGCATGGGCATGAGGTTCGTCCACCGGAACATCTGCGACAGGATGCACGTGGAGAACCACACCGTGACCAGCAGGCAGATGGACGCCTCCGAGCTGAAGAAGCTGAAGAGCTGGGCCTTCTCGTAGAGCGGGGCGGTTAGCTGCCCGAACACCGAGGTAATAAAACTACAACGAATGAGAGGACACAAATACGGGTTAGTTACTCGGTGTGATCATAATGCAGTGGATGGGGCCGACGTACAGGTTGTGTGTGGCGTGATAGACGACGCTGGACCAAATCACGTAGCTGGAGTTGCCCTGGATCCAGCACATGATGATGCGGGAGCCCACTAGCAGCAGTGTAAACACTGCGAGTACGTAGAGCAGGTGGAAGTCGCGGGTTTCGGCGACCGCGTATCCTGACCCCTTGGGCACCACTTCCAATGCGTCGGCGATGATCATGGGCCAGTGCCATAGCGCCCAGATGCAGCCCGTGATGGCCGACGCCAAGATAGTTGAGTGGCTGAATACAATCTCCAGCGCTGAGGTAGCAAAAGTGCAATTAATAACTCCATTAGCCGAGGGGGATATGAAATCTTCGACAAATGTGATGACACTAACTAACCTGGGAACAGCGACCCGCTCCACCCGATCTCCTGGATCATCGCGAAGAAGAACCAGCTTGTGCCTGTGAGCAATCAAAGCAAAAATATCAGATCAGTAAAAAGCCCATGATCACCCCGTCATAGAGGAAGCGAGAGTGACGCCACCTAAAGGTCGCAGTCCCATCGAGAGGCCGACGTCGTAGCGCTGCGGCGGCACCGGGTCCCAAAAGATCCCGAGGAAGCTGATGTAAAACACATAGAACACCAGACCCGAGTCCAGCGCCTCGACGTCGTTGAAGCTGAACACCATCTCGAGCTTCCGCACGAAGGTCCGATTAAACTGCAGACAGCAGCAAACATTAGTTGTGAAGTAAGAGTCGTAGCACCCACAACAATGCACTCACCGGGTTAACCATTCTTGTAGCGGCTGTGAACGAGAATGCTGCCAGCTCGCACAGCACAGGCACTGCATAGCTCAACAGAGCAAGTCGGAACGTAGATCTCGACGAGTGCGAGCTCCTGAATAAATGGTAAAGTGGTGGGATGTTCCAGTGTGGTGGCGTGTTGCAAGCCTGGAGTCTCAGCTTTGCAACTACATCAGCAATAAATAAACAATAAAAAAATGAACAACACGATTACTACGATAAACCTTCAGCAAATAACTCGTTGCAGACGTACTGTTGCGTAGTGCGAGCGACGCAATAGCTGGACTGACGAACCAGAGGCAGCGGAAGGCGAACACAATGGGCGTATTTGGCTGGATCCCCCACTGTTTGCAGAACACGAGCCCCGTGAGCGAGAGCACAACCATCGAGTAGAGCGACACGAGGTAGGCGATGACGGCGTCGCGGTAGGCCCACATGACGTCGGCCGAGAACATGCCGTGGAAGAAGTAGTTAGACGAGCCGCGGTCGTTGCGGTGGTGGTACTGGTGCGCCGGCTGCACGAGCGGGTAGTACTCGTCCCAGATATTCTTGCCGTCGCGTCCGGCCTTCTTGTTGGACGCCGTGACCGGTCCGGCGGGTACGGGCCCCACCAATGCGCTCGCAGCGGCGGCGGCGCAGGCCTCGGGCGGAGAGCCCGACTCCAAGTTCACGATGGTGCCGTAGTTGCTGGCAGACGCGGAGCTGGGCGCGTTGCTCATGTTGCTGGCGGAGGTGGCGCTGCTGCCGCGACTGCGCTTGCCCATGGACCGGGGCGGGGATCTCCTACGTGGTGCGGTAGAGCAATAGGCTGATTGATGGAGTCACAGGCTCGGAGAATGAACGAGCGGGCGGGCGGTCGCTGCGCGTCTACCAGGGGCGCTCCAGCGGTCGATCGCGCGCCTCTGCTTCAGCCTCGGTCACTAAAATCCCAGCGGCTTTTCGAAGCACCAAATCGGAGCGGGAAAGGCGCTGTTAGGGGTGATCAGAACCCGTAAATAGGGGCGACCTTCGAAAAAATAGAAGCCGAGAGAGAGTGCTATAGAAGATGCGACAAAAGGGTTACAACTTGTAACCCGAGCACAGCTTAAGTATGTCTTGTAACTTACAAGACATACTCAAGCTGTGCTCGCTGGACAAAGTTTGCCTAGCGAAACCAGAGCAAGAAGAAGAAGTCTCCTTGCTTCGGTACCGACGAGTGTTTGCATTGCATTGAAGGTGGTTTTGGTTTTCTCGGTTTTACGAATTACAGACTGTAACTTCGGGTGCCGATGGGAACCTGGTGTACCATAGGTCAATCAGTCAGCCCGCCGCCACAATTTGCATTTGGACAGCACAGTTGGAAGCCTGGCCAGAGCACTATCGCGGAGCTTGTAGTCTTGCGCGTGCCACAAAGCAGTTTGCCTCGGCATGACTTCACACCTGCGAAGATCGCTGCAGGCAGGACGGGGGCGGTGTTCGCAGTGGAGGTTGCTGGGGCTGCAGCCGCTGGACTGTCGGCGTCAGGCTGTTGGCAACAACACGGGGCGGGCATGAGTCTGTAAAAGTGCTAGCGAGGAAGGCGAAAGGCTGGCAGGTCCGGTGCCATTGTTGAAACGAGCAATGATGTGAATCTCTGCAAAAGACGACTTCTGCAGCGCCAATATTAACGCCCGCGTCGATCGATTGAGTCGAGGCAACGGCTACGAAGCCTGCTGGGCGGTCGGTTAGAGCCGCGATAAGGGCAACTGGGGTTGCGGCCGCAGGTCGGGCGGTGCCGTCCGACCTGCCTTTCTCTAATCGAGAATTCGGGATCGATCGCTGGTCTCAGTTCTGAAGAGGTGACAAACCAACATTCCTCCACGAAGCCCCTCGTCTCGTTGCTCGCACTTCTGCATCGCTTCATGTACAGTAAGATCAAGGCTGGATTGTGTACATGTAGCGGATGTCGAGTCCTCCAAATCGTACACGTAATAATAAGACGCAGTCAACGGAAACTTAACGTGGCCAAGGGAGATTGCAGTCGGCAATGCCAGCGACTTGATCGCACTTTACCTACCGCTGGGAATGCTTGCTAACTAGGACCAATCTTGGAGAAGCCCAGCGAAGTCATTCGTACGATCTCAAAACAAAAGGCGCGCATGGCGCACAAATTGGATACCGTCGTGTACAACTTGTTGTAAAACCTGTAAAAGCTGATTCGTATTTAAATGAACTCGTACTGTACATGAAACTTCAACTTGCTGAATTTTGCCTCTTCAACAGATTCAATCAAGGCTAAATCATGGCCCAGCCTGAATCCGTGCAGCGATTCCCGTTTTCACAGCTGAGACCGTCACGATATGACGGCGGGAGGGCGTCATTAACGTCTTATTTTACGCTGTACGTGTAAAGTAGACCTGGGCTGGACAGCCCCGACAGCCAGACTTTCGCTGATATTTTGCTGCTCCAGTTGGTGAGGGCATTGGTCACGCTTCCGAGCCGCGCGGCCATAATCACCCTGCTCAGAGCCGACAAGAAAGCACACCGTATTGTGTCCCTGCTGCTGCTGCGGCACTGACCGCACATTTGTTCATACCAAAATGACGTGGGAAGTCCATGAGGCTTCGCAGCCGAGCGGATGGTCGTGCTGAAGGATAATCTCAAGAAATGAGAGGCTGACGCAAGGGAGACTTGGATCCAGCAGCCGAGACTCCAGTTGATCAGCATCAGCGCTCGCGCTGTGAGAGCCCGATCCTCTACGTCCGGTGCCCGTAGCCTTTTCGGTGCTACGAGAAGATGCGAACCTTTCTTTTCGACGGTTGCCTTCAGACGGTGAGTCATTCACGGGACGCAATCGGATTTAACAGATCCTGCCAGATGGCTGCGCACCAAGCAGGACATGAACGCCGCGCCTTCCCCACACACTAACAACAACAACAGGAAGCGGCAAGATTCGTGTCGGCCCCTAACAACAACAACAGGAAGCGGCAAGATTCGTGTGGGCCCCCATCTCGACTCCAGCTCTTCCTGAAGCAAGCTGGTGGGGCAGATTCGCGCCAGCTGCGAGCGTCCGCAGTCGACGCGATTGTTTGATCACGAAAACGGTGCATTGATTACATGTAGTTGAGCGCCCTCGCCAGCTGCTGTAATTGGTCCAACACGCCGTTACCGCGCCCCCATTGGCTACCGACCTCGCGCAAGAGTGTTGGTCGTATCTGTACTGCTGGCCCGACGTGCGGTGGAGCGCAGCAAGTCACAGACGCGGATAGACGTACGTGGCCTGCGCCGCCGCACAGTCCAATCAGTCTCCAATTTCCCAGCCTCAGCGCACTTCGCAGCTTCACATCTTATACACGCTACGCAGCAATGGCTCCCACACCGTACGAAGTGACCGACATCCTCGCCGCCGTCACCACATGCACATCGACCCCGCGTCGTCGCGTCTTGGTGACCGGAGCCGCTGGTTTCATCGGCTTCCACACGGCCAAGGCGCTGCTCGCGCGCGGCGACGACGTGGTCATTGTGGACGAGATAAACGACTACTATGACGTCAAGCTCAAGCAGAGCAACCTCGACTGGCTCACCAAGAACTACGGCGAGCGCGTGACAGTGGTCATCGGCGACCTGTGCGACGCAGAGCTGGTGCGCCGCGTGCTGAAGGAGACGTCGCCCACCGCCATGGTGCACCTGGCTGCGCGCGCCGGCGTGCGCCCCAGCATCGACAACCCGCTACTGTACATCCATGCGAACGTGGTGGCGACGATGGTGCTGCTGGACGCGTGCCGCGAGTTCGGCATCAAGAAGTTCGTGTACGCGAGCAGCAGCTCGGTGTACGGCGGCAGTCTGAAGGAGAGCTTCAGCGAGGAGGACATCGTGGACTTCCCCGTGAGTCCGTACGCGGCGACCAAGAAGAGCTGCGAGCTGCTGGCGCACACGTACCACCACCTGTACGGCATGGACACGATCGGTCTGCGCTTCTTCACGGTGTACGGTCCTCGCGGTCGTCCGGACATGGCGCCGTTCAAGTTCATGGACCGCATCGCTCGTGACGTGGCTATCGACCAGTACGGTGACGGCTCGTCGTCGCGTGACTACACGTTCATCGACGACATTGTGCAGGGCGTGGTGCTGAGTCTGGACCGTGGCGTTGGCTGCGAGGTGTTCAACCTGGGCCGCGGCACGCCGGTGCTGCTGACGGACTTCATCCAGATCATCGAGGGTCTGGTGGGCAAGAAGGCGAAGATCAACATTTTGCCGGACCAGCCTGGTGACGTTCCCCGCACGAGCGCGGACATCTCGAAGGCGCAGCGTCTGCTGGGGTACAAGCCGACGACTCCTCTGGAGCAGGGTCTGAAGAAGACGTGGGAATGGTACTCCGAGTTCTACAACTCGGTGTCCCCGTGAATCGGGTCGACCAGTGCGTGCGGCGTTCAAGGTGTGGGTGTGATTTTGATAAACGAGTTGGTGCAACGCAGTACCTCATAGTTCACCTCGTAGCGAACAGATTAGCAGCCATCTCGGGCGTTTGTATGAATTGAAGATAAATGTATCTAGTTTGAATTTCGTATTTGTATCAAGATGTGCTTGATCACACACCGTGTATTGAACCAATGGTCTATTGTTTTAAACAGAACTACAACAGTATTACAGTAATTCATGTTCGGGCCGTTCATGCCGAAAACAACGGCATTGCTCGTCGTGCCATTTTACCGTTAGATTTCCCTCGATTAAAAAAAGTTGGCCTCATTCCCAAGCCCAGCGCATACCTTTGTGTGATCTCCCTTACAGTACAACGGCTTTCAACAAAGCGGAAGGCCTTGACATTTTTACTTCAGCGATTCAAGCCCTTCAGATTAAATGCTCAAACGGAATGGTTCAGCTGAAGATTTTTTCACAACAACAGCTGGACTTGGTGTACATGTGCACCGCTGGTGTGTCTACACGTGAACAGACAGTGAAGTGAGTACCGTCGCAGCGTGGCGGATTCGAAGCAACTTTGGTTTGGTCGGACACCGCACATTCTTGGGATGAGAACGCAAATCAAAGCAGCAATGTTTGTGGCAGCCTGCTTGGTTCCGAGGAATGTAAGTAGTTCAACACGGGTAAGTTACTAGTATCCGGTGACGCAATATCACATGTCAAGTCAAATTAATAGGCGGACCCACAATTCAATTTTGCGCGTCGAGGTAGAATAGAATCGTGCAAAACTGTCCTCGCTTTGATCTGTCTTGCCGAGATGCTTGACGTGCCGCCGCCCTGTTCCATCGTAGCTTCTGGGCCAAACGTGTGGCACGAAAGTCTCGTAGGCCAGGTTATCCAGACGCCATGTGCTGAGCCGGCACAGCTGCAAACAGCACACTCTGCACTTGATCGGGATGCTGCCAAGTCTCAGGCAATATGCATCTACCAAGCGCGTGGCCGCATCCGTACAAATGAATCGCTAGAAACACGTGTCACGGGGTTGTACGTGTAAGACGTGTGCCGAGACTGTTGCTACGTCAACGGTGCAGCTACAGTACGTATTAGGACATGCATGATTATATGCAGATATTCGGTTGCTTTCATGCCAAGCCACGCTCGTAATCGTCCCCGGAGCCATGGTCGCGTGAGGGATTCCGCCGGGCGCTGAAGCTAGCTGTGCGTTTCCAGATACATGTCAAACGTGCGGTGCATACCGCAGCATCAACATCGCTGTCTTTGCCGTGTCGCCCAGAAGGAATCTCAATGATAAGCCTCGACAGTTTTCCACTCCATGTAGGTACATGTACAGTAGTGCCTGCCCGACGGCAAGCATGCCGCGGTTCTTTTGACATTTCCTGTACTGACCCCACTGCGATCTCGCCTTCACGTTCTGCGATAACTACCTTCGTGTGACCACCATCAACGGAAAGTAGATCGAGCACTTTCGCGCGTAGCCAAAGTGGCTGCAAACGGGATTTACAGCTCTACTGGTTGCGCTGTAACTAAGTTATCCTTCCTCAAAATAGGGATCGTGTCTGAGACGAGAAACTCAGTACGTTTTTACTTCAACTTGACCCATACAAACCCCAAGTTTAATTTATTCTGGAAGGCTGTTGATTCTTTTACATGTGAGAGGTTTTGTCCTGTTCCCCCATAACTTCTGGATGGGGTCTGGTTGTGAAGATCTGTGCGACAGGTTATCGAGCCCACGTCCATAAGCAGCTGGCCAGCGCTGAACGCATGCACTGCAGTGTACACGTATGTACAAGTTACATGGGATAAATGGATGCACATGCATTTTAAAGATGCTTCATTATCCATACATCATCTGAAGTCGTTAAAAACTACAGCAACACTTAGTGCATGTAGAAGCGGGAGTGATTAAGAGGGGAAAGCCTGATTCAGACAGCCCCTTGGGCTCCTTTCCCTTTGTGGAGACTGACCAATGCCTTTGTTTATGAAATTGTACGTTCGTAAATTTCGGCGGTGTTTTCTGGGTTTCTGAAGCACCAAGGCCATAATCAGCAGCTGGCAGTTCCTGCGGGATGGCTGTAAAAGCAGCAGGCGGACGGGCAAGACATGGATCCGAGTCGGCGTCAAGAACCAGTCCTTCGTGGAGATCATCGGCGCAGCACATGGTGCCAGGAAGTCAAAAAGCCGCACCCCTTGTTGGAAGCTCGGAGCTGTTCACCGATGGTGAGCCCCCTTCCAAGTTAATGGCGTGCGGTACGCAGCACCTCTGCGGAACGGATGCTCGTTCGTAAGATCGAAATACGTACCTACATAAGCAGCTTCGCGAGAGAGACCAAAGCATCAGATCCTCCCAAGCAGCAGCTCAGTCCTCAATTAGCCAGCTAAATCCCAAGCAGCTCCAGACACTACACACTACAGCAGCAACTATGGCCCCCACCCCGTACGAAGTGTCCGACGTGCTGGCCGATGTCACCTCCGCTACCGTGAACGCGGGTGTCCGCCGTCGCGTCTTGGTGACCGGTGCCGCTGGTTTCATCGGCTTCCACACGGCCAAGGCGCTGCTCGCGCGCGGCGACGACGTGGTCATCGTGGACGAGATGAACGACTACTATGACGTCAAGCTCAAGCAGAGCAACCTCGACTGGCTCACCAAGAACTACGGCGAGCGCGTGACAGTGGTCATCGGCGACCTGTGCGACGCAGAGCTGGTGCGCCGCGTGCTGAAGGAGACGTCGCCCACCGCCATGGTGCACCTGGCTGCGCGCGCCGGCGTGCGCCCCAGCATCGACAACCCGCTGCTGTACATCCATGCGAACGTGGTGGCGACGATGGTGCTGCTGGACGCGTGCCGCGAGTTCGGCATCAAGAAGTTCGTGTACGCGAGCAGCAGCTCGGTGTACGGCGGCAGTCTGAAGGAGAGCTTCAGCGAGGAGGACATCGTGGACTTCCCCGTGAGTCCGTACGCGGCGACCAAGAAGAGCTGCGAGCTGCTGGCGCACACGTACCACCACCTGTACGGCATGGACACGATCGGTCTGCGCTTCTTCACGGTGTACGGTCCTCGCGGTCGTCCGGACATGGCGCCGTTCAAGTTCATGGACCGCATCGCTCGTGACGTGGCTATCGACCAGTACGGTGACGGCTCGTCGTCGCGCGACTACACGTTCATCGACGACATTGTGCAGGGCGTGGTGCTGAGTCTGGACCGTGGCGTTGGCTGCGAGGTGTTCAACCTGGGCCGCGGCACGCCGGTGCTGCTGACGGACTTCATCCAGATCATCGAGGGTCTGGTGGGCAAGAAGGCGAAGATCAACATTTTGCCGGACCAGCCTGGTGACGTTCCCCGCACGAGCGCGGACATCTCGAAGGCGCAGCGTCTGCTGGAGTACAAGCCGACGACTCCTCTGGAGCAGGGTCTGAAGAAGACGTGGGAATGGTACTCCGAGTTCTACAACGCGTCTCCGTAGACATCTCGACTGCGACCTCAAGACTATGTGTATCAAAGCAGTAGTAAATGCGTAATATTGAAATTTGTCTTGGTTAACCTTGGAAACGTTTTGGTTTCTCTTTTATTCAAGATATGGTGTGAAAAGTATTTCTTCAATTACTGTACATACAAGTATATCAAGGTGGTGAATTTTCAAGTGCCCACGCACGAATTTCAGGCAGAACCTCAAATTCTCCGTTGTAGTTTCGCTCATCGTAGCCCACGAAGCTGTAGCTGCAGTCCTCAGTCTGCTCGGAATGCAAGAACAGAAGTACTTTAAATTCCGCGTTCACCGCTGCACGAGTAAGAGCAGCACTCGTCCAACCCTCACTCCGATTACTATGAAGCCATCGAACAACCTTCAGAAAGCCGCCTCCTGCAGCACCATCAATTGCCTTCGTAGTGCAACCTTCACTTCGATTGTAGTGTAGCCATTTCACTACCTCCAGGTGTCCATTTGCTGCTGCTTTATCCATTGCATTCGTCGTGCATCCTTCATTGCGAGGTTTGCTCAGCCACTTCACAACGTGTAAATCGCCGTTCTCCGCTGCAGTTTCCATAGCATTCGTCGTGCACCCTTCGCTACGTTGCTTGTGCAACCATTTCACCACGTCTAAATACCCACTGCCAGCAGCAGCATCCATTGCTGCTGCGGTGCATCCTTCGGTTCGATTTCTGTGGAGCCATTTAACCATCGCTAAGAACCCTTCACCTGCCGCAGAATCCATGGCGTCCGTGGTGCAACCCTCTGGTCGATTGTGGTGCAACCACAACACGATTTCGATATTTCCAGCTTGAGCTGCACGATCCATGGCTTCGGCAGTGCAGGTCACACCCCGACCTCTCCATGTGCCTCCCCTCCGTCGTGCCTCTCCAGATTTTCTGCGCTTGTGTTTCCAGGCTTTCATGTCCAGGTCAAGCTCGTGCAAGTACTGTACAATTTCTAGTTTGCCATTTTGCGCGGCTGCGTCGAGCACGGTGCGAGGCTCCTCCTCCTCTAAAGTATGGACAGTTTCAAACAAATCGATGTCCGGGTCGTCACCGAATTCTTCCACCAGCCACTGCACTGCCTCCAGCTCCCCTTCCCTGGCAGCAATTAGCATTGTCTCCTCGAAGCAACGGCCAACTTCCATGACGTCAAAGTGTTCATCCAGGTATTTTGCGCAATTGAGGCTATGGTTTGTAATTGCCGAGTTGAAAGCGCCATACGAATCCAAGCCAACATTTTTTTTGTGCTCGAGAAGCCACGATACAATTTCCAGATCGTCGTTTGACGCAGCATCCATCAGTGCTTCTACGCCACCATCGACGAACCCGTGGTTGTACATCCACCTGACCACCTCCAGACTTCCAGTCCAAACAGCAGAGCTGATTCGTGGCCTGCTGTGTTGGCGGCGGTTGAACACACTGCGCATCAACCAATCCATCAACGGAACATCGCCGCTTTCTACAGCCGCAGACAGTATATACCCGCTATTTCGCTGTGCAGGTGCATGAACCAGCAACCACCATACGACGTTGCTGTGCCCGTTGCGAGCAGCTTTTTCGGCATCTTTTCCTCCCCAATGCATTCGGTGCCTTCCACCAGAGTTTAAGTTTGCTCGTCCAGTTGCAGCTTTGTGGAAGAACTTCAAAATCTCCAGTCGGCCGAGTTCGGCAGCTTTCCCTACCACTTTAACAGGAACGTCACAATCCGCGCAGTGCTGGAATAGCCACTCGACTGTGAGCTCGTCCCCTGTCTTCACAGCTTCCAACAACGACTGACGGAACTGGAACTGCAAGTAATTGCGATCGGTACGAAGGTAGTTGCGTATGGACCAACCACCGGTGCTATCATCTCGAGTCTCGCTGCAGCTATCCCAGATCCGATGCAGCAGCTTCCTTGAGCCGAACTTGCACGCCGCCGCCAGCGTCAACTCCACTGAAGAATCCAGGAACTCATTGACCAACGCAATTGCATGCGGCAGCCCAGCAAACGCAGCCTTGTCGCGGAACACCAGCTCTACAGCCAGCAAAGGTCGAGGCGCCATTATTTTTTGCCGCTTGACTAAGTAAAAACATATAGGGTAAGGTGTTAAAAATTAAATTAGGGGTAAGCGTTTATTTCCTTTTTGATTATCGAGTTGAAGTGCAAGTTTCTTTGAAGAGGCAAGCAAAATAATGGCGGGGAAGCGCTTGAAAGTGTCGGGGAACATCCCGGCGCTGACTCCGGCGCAGCGAGAGGCGCTGAGTGAGATCATCTGCGACGCGATGAATACTGGCACTCAGATCGCCTGGCGTAAGTTGACCGAGAGTCCGACGTTCGCCGGCGTGACGTACGACACGCTGCGGCGCGAGGGGAAAGCGGTCAAGCGGCAGCTGTCCAAGCAGGGACTCGAGTCTTTCGTCCCCACCAAGCGCCACAACAGCGAGCTGGACGAGGCCCCAGCTGAGCCGGAGCCGCAGGACAACCAAGTGGAGGAGCTGGAGGCGTTGGCGGCTCACAAGGACAAGCTCATCGCGGAGGGGGTGAGGCAGATCAAGACGCTGAAGCAGAAGGTTACAGGACTCGACGCGGCCGTCGCTGAGAGGGACGAGCAGCTCGCAGAGCAGGAGAAGCTGCAGAAGCAGGTGGAGGCGCTCCAGCAGTGCATCAGCGAGCTCAGCGCCATCATCGCCAGCAAAGATGCGCAGCTGGAAGAGGCCAACACCCGCTACGACACGTTGCTGCAAGGCCTTCGGCAGCTGACGTCGGAGGGGTAGACGCTTGTTGCAGCTCGATAAGGGGAGCTACTTACCTATCTACTTACTTTCTAATCGAGTCGTCAACGTTTTTCTAGTAATCAAGCGCCTACTACGTTATGAGTGTTCGTTCACGTTGCATCAAGTGGGCGTGTGGTTGCTTACCCTGGAGCGACGATGAAGAGTGCGCCCCATGGTGGTGCGAAGAGCACTACTTACTGGATTATCGTCTCGTGCGCAACACGTTAGCGACGCCGTGGCAAGAGCTAGGTTCGGGTAGGTATGTTCGCGGGGGTCGCATCCCCCAGCAACGCACCGCAAACTTGGGATCATAGGGTAGTGACTGCAGTTCCGTGCTCCCCTCATAGATCCCCAAGGATATCGGCTTCGAGGTCGTCCAGCTGCTCCAGAATAAAATACTAGCATGAGAATTACATCGGGAGTGATGGCAGAATCTCGAAAGCAAAACGCACCTCTCCCTCCTCCTCTTCAGCAACTTCAGCACCATCGTTTTGCTGCTCCGAAGGAGCGACTCGCATTCGCTTCTCCCCTGACTCTGCGGTAGCACCATCCGCCTCATGAGCTCGTTTGGCGCTCTCGTTCTTGGTTCGACGGGAGAAAAGCTGGTCCTTAATGTCCGTTGAAGACTGCTTCCTCTTCTCCTCTTCCTTGCTTTCGCGTTCCTCCGCTTCAATGAGTCGCAAGAAGGCATCGTCCACGTCCTAGCGATCATACACACACGGGTCAAATCATCAGTCACATAGATGTTCATACCAACAAATAAAGGCAGGATAGAGAACCTTGGGTGGGGAAGCTGAACGTGCCGGTGTCTTCTTAGCCTCTTCGACCTTTTTCGCCTTGACGCTGGCACGAGGCGGCTCGCGCTTCGTTGCTTTGATCTTCGATAGGAAATCAAATGTTCCTCCAGTCGCCACAACACCCGTCGCAACAGTTGCGGTAGCAACAGTACGAGGACGACTACCGCCAGACGGTCTGCGAACGACTCGTGACCTCCTCACCATTTTCGACTTGTGCACAGTGCCATCTTCACTAGGAGGGTTGCCTGAGTCGTCAATTACCTGTGCAAACGTGACTTGCTTACCCGGTTTTGCGTCCCCGGGCCCCCTCTTCACTAAAATGCTGGCTACCGCCTTTCCTTCAGAAGCAGCAGAAACTGGCGTCGGATTGCTGCCATCGGCGTCGGCTTTGGCGTCGGCTTGCGGAGCCTTAGACTCAGAAGCTTCGCCTGCTTCAGAGGATACACTAGCACCATTCGCACCCAGTTGCTTTTCAGGTTCTGGTTTCTTGTGCTTAGCTTTCCATTGATCGGCAAGGAAATCTTGCTCGGAAACTCGAGACCACGACCGAGCACACTTGATAATCCAATCAGGGGTCACGATGAGCACGCCGGGTATCTTCTTCGCCTGAAGTCACAACACCGCACTCGGTTCAACATCAATGCCAACCATTCAAAGCAGAGCTGCTGCAGCTCACTCACCTGTACGTGCTTCTGGGTTCCTAACCGTTCTGGGTGAATCACAAGGTGTGTAAGCGGGAAGTTGTTAAGTGTCATGCTGGGCTTGGCCCCCAAATCTACCGCCAGACGCCACAAATAGTGAGACTCATGACTCTGAGGACCGACAATGGGGAATACTCCGCTGAAAACGAGGCGACATCCACGCAGAATTCCTCGTTTTTGCTACAAAACATCGCCCTTTTAGAAGCAAATACCGTTTTCATAGTGTAGCTCATTATTTCAGCAACTTACCTCGCTCAAGATTGCCTTTACATCGCGGCCGTTGCCTGCCATCTGCTCCTCGGCAGTTGTACCTCTCATTCCAGTTTCGTGACCAGCGTAGAAGGTTTCATGAACATGCTAGACGATACATAATACGTGTACGGGCATCGTTAATGATCCACAACAGTCATGAATGTATCAGTCTACGAACAGGAAAACGTACCTTCAGAACGGTTGTCGACTGCGCAAGATGTCTGTCTTCGTTGGTGTCGGAATCTGAATCATCCAAACCTGCCACGCCGCGGCCAGATGCGTTGTTAATCTCGGACGTGCACTTGAAGTAGTGATACGGCTCGATCAGGAACACGTTCCCTTCGTTTTCCTTCCATACGTCGATCCGGTCGTCGAGAACAAGGATCATCGAGTCGTCACACGACGGGAAAAGAAGCTTGAGCGACTTGTGCAGCATATCTGGTGTGTCTGTACGGGCCACAATTCGGTTTTTGAAGTACGATTCATCCGGGTCGATGATCTTGACAATCTGCTCTGCGTACAGCCGTGTGCCGTGCGTGTAGATGAAGAGGTCGTACAAAGCCGAAAGCTCGGTTAAGAATTCAGTCAGTCCCGGTCGCAGCTTCACCACATGTTGCTGAGCGAGACCCGGAATGAAGAAGAAGTAGATGTCCTCTGTCACCATTCAACAGCAACATCGTCAACCAACTAAAATCACCAACACCAAAACTCTTCACGCCACCATACCTGACTTGGGGATCTCGCCTACAACGTCATCAACACGCACCGCGTGTAGCAAAGTGTGGTCCAGATCGAGCACCAGCGACAACTTCTTCGCTCCAAGCTGCCGGCGGATGTTGTCCGAGTCGAACTTTTCTATTACCAGACGGAAACGGCACACAACAACGTCAGCCCAAGCCTTACCCAGTCCTCCTATTGTCCACTTCTGCATCATCCACGTACTCGCTTCCTCGACATTCAATCGGATCACCTGTCCGTGCGATACAACATTCACACTCTCCATGTCTTCGTTCTCCTCGTCGTCATCCACCACCGCCAGACACATCAAGCAAGTGCGTCCATTGCGTACCGGATGAATACAGTACTCCACAAACGCCACCGTCCTCACCGCAGCATCCTTCATGTCTCCCATAATCTCGTCTGACTGTTCCTTAGTCAGAATATACAGACGTCCCTTGCATGGCGCCTGCATAGGTCGCTGGTTGCCTAGCTCCAACCTGCCCGCCGTGCCGAGCCTTTGGCCGGCATCCACTTCGGCACCAGCAGCCACCACCCAGTCAATAGATTCCCACAGAGTGGCGTCACACTGCACGCCCTTGCGGCGGATGTGGGAGCGGTCCTCCTGCTCATGTTGCTGCTGTCTGGGGGGCTCGTCCTTCTTCACGTGGCGCTTGACGGCCTGCTTGACGTCCCCAGCGGCCTCAACCGCCGATGCGACCTCCTCCAGCTCCTGCTTCTTGATCTTCTCCTCGATTTTGACGCCGTTGGGCGCGTCTTCCGCCTTGACGCGGCCGTTCTCCTGCTTCACTTGGACCTCCTTGTGCTCGCCCTCGGAGGCCGCAGCCGCCTCCGTCTTCACTTCTGACACGCCAACCGCCTCTGACTTGACGCCGTCCTTGTTCTCATCCGCCTCGAGCTTCACCTGCGCGTCGTCCACGGCCCCCTCCGTCTTGATACTCGCCGCGCTTTCGCGCTTCACGCCGTTCGCCGCCATACCCTCCGAGTGCGGAAGTGCAGTACGAAAGCGGATTGGCGCAAATTCGACAAGGCGCAGTATTTGGGTAATAAGAGGTTACGTACTTTACATACAAAGAACAAGTGAATTGGTACGCGTTTATTACGGCGCGGTGTCCGCGAACGCGAGTTGCAGGCAGTTGTTGAAGATGCCGCCAGCGCTCGAGGCCAAGGACGGAGGCGCCGACGCCACGCGGGGACCCGAGTGTGTAAACAAGGTCTGGGACGAACAGGTGGACGGCGCGTGGGCACCCGGCAAGGCGCCCGTGAGTCTGCTCACGACGTTCCTCAAGTGCGTCCAAGAGCGAGATAGTGTCGAGGCGGAGCGTGCAGCACGAGAGAGTGAGAGGAATACTCTATGCTAGCCTTGGGTCGAGGGTAGGCAGGAAGGTTGTACTGACTTGCTGTATGTTTGCAGTTCTGGAGGTGGAGCCCAACAACCGTCTTGTGCAGGATCTGCTGGACGCCATGAAGCAGCACGACGCAATGGGTGAGTGAAGACGCCGTTGGATGCCCTGCACTAGTTGGTCTGAGGGCTTATTGGGGTCGTTATCGCAGAAGCTGCTGCGGAGGCTGAGGAGGGAAGCTCGGGTGAAGAGGAGGGTGTTGGTGACGAGGAGGATAGCTCAGAAGATGATGGAGACGATGACGAGGAGGAGGATAGCTCAGAAGACGAGGATCAACCTGACACCAGCGAGGCTAAACCGCACGATGCTGACGCAAAGAACAACGACGGAGACTAATGCATAAGCAGCAAAAAAGAGTTTGAACACTACCCTACAGTCTCCACGACCGTATTTGTCTTATCCTACAATTCATATTTCTCGCGTATGTTACGAGACGAGGTTAGCTCAAGCAAACATCAAAGCCATCACGGCCGCCGCCAGGCAGGCAATCAGTGGCCCACACCACCGCCCCCACCATTCTCGGCCGATCCCACAGAGGAAGCTGCCTTCGCCATCAGTGTACTGTTGCTTCTCGAACAGCGGAGACTTGCCTGAGCGTCCAAGCTCCTTTTGTTTCTTCTTCAGTGCCTCGATGGCAGCAGCATTTAGCCGGTCTTTAATGACCTTCAACTCATTTGAGTCCTGAGCCATCGGGAATGACTCGATCTCCCTCATGACCTTTGTAGCCTCCTCCACCACCCCCAGTCTGATCTGCACCACGCAAAGTCCAATCAGCGCTTCGCACAAACGATCGTCGTTCGGTTCTGCAGCCCCGCGCAAAAGCTCCACACTCTCAGCAAGAACTTCTTCAGCCCCCACAATATCTCCTCGACCAGCTCTCCAGCGCCCCACCATTGGCAGGAACATCGCTAGTTTTGCCTTTGAGACAGGTTTGTTCGCGATCTTGTCATCACGAAGCACATCAACCGCGTTCTCAACAATCTTGCGACCATCATCATCAAGCTCTTTCTCGTTTCCTTCCTCAAAGAGATCCACGAGTCTGCACAAGATCTTTGCGCGCAGTTGCTGTCGACAGCACGGATCAGCACCACCAGGTAGTTCCAGATCCCGTAAAAGCTTCACCAGCAAAGCCCTCGCTTCATGTTGACTAGTAGAGTTGGAATTCACCAATAAATCCACCTTGAACAGAGCAAGCTTCGTAAAACTCGTGGCTTCTGACGTCGAGAGTTTCCCAACACTAACGCAATCAACCAGCGTCAGCGCACGCAGAAGCTCCGAGTGGCATTCTTCGCTTTCAAGGTCCCTCTTGGCTTGCAAGAAAGAAACAAGCACTTCTGCAGCTCGTACATGGCCACAAATTTGTCGCTTACCCTCGAAGTACTCGAGCGTCTGCCAGAGCTGAGTTTCCCGCAGAGACTCCTTAAAGGTAGAGCCTTCAGTCGCCGAGCTGTTCAATTCGGGGTCCAGCAGGTCGAGTCTTGCCAGCATCAGCTTCTCGAGTAGATCTCCGGTAGAAGCTAGGCCCGCGTCCTCCTCGGCCAAAGGAATCGTCACATCCAGCGTCTCCATTGCCTTTTCTGCCTTGTTGTTTTTCAAGTAGGCCTTGCTCAACCAGTACGCGCAATTGAGCGCGACGTCCAATTGGTTTGACACCTTTCGCGCTGCGCTGTATCCCTTCTCCAGGCGCTCTTCAGCTTGAGGGCACCTCCCCATAGTATAGCAAATGCGCCCAGCATTCAGAAACATCATAGCCTCGCGATCTTTACGGTCAGGGCAAAGCGGGAACAACTTGACCTGGTCTTCAATCACTGATAACGCCGAGCTGTAGTCCCGTTTGCGCGAGTAGCAGCCAGCAAGACTGTCCAGGATGTCAAACATCCGCTCGTTTTGCGCCGCCGTAGGGTTGCCACCACAGCGAGTCAGCAGCATGGTGCGCTTGTAGTGTTCAATAGCCTTGGCATCGTCCTTCACCTTCACGTAGATGGCCGCGAGGTTCCCATGTATCAGACCCGTGAGCTCCGTCTTCTGGAGCTGTTGACTCTCCCTCAACGCGCTGACACACGCTTCGACCGCCGCCTTGTAGTTGCCCGCTTGGAAGAACTTCATGGACGTAGCGAGGAACTGCTTGACCTTTTGCTCGGCCAGCAGCGCCGTCTGCAGCTCCTTGTAGTCGCTCTGAATGGTTTCGTCCTCCGGGTTCAGCTCCATAGCACGTCGGAAATCCTGTTGCGCAGGCTGGAACGAGCCCAGCTTCATGTAGGCAAAGCCCCGGAAGTAGAACGCGCGCGCAATCACCTGGTTCTCCCTCTGCTGCTCGTCGTGCGGCAAATCCGCCG
Source organism: Phytophthora vignae f. sp. vignae (assembly GCA_016169955.1). Taxonomy (NCBI): domain Eukaryota; phylum Oomycota; class Peronosporomycetes; order Peronosporales; family Peronosporaceae; genus Phytophthora; species Phytophthora vignae. Next base: position 231,451 of record JABJUM010000047.1, read on the forward strand.
CCCCCTGGGCCTCTTTGAGCTCCCCCAGCACGGCGAAGGTCTCCGCAGCCTCGGACACGACGCTGCTCCAGCGCTTGGCTTTGCTCAGCGCCGCCAGCGCATTCATGTGGCAGGAGATCACCAGCTCCTTCTGCTGCAGTAGCGCCACCTGCGAGCGCGTGAGGTGCATGAGCAGCTCCCGGTACAGCGTCAGCGCCTTGTCGAGCTGGTTGGCGAGCAGCAGCTCGTCCGCCTGGCGCTTCATGCTCAGCGTCACGGCCTGCAGGCGCGCCTGGGCGTCCACATCCACGTCCAGGTCGTCCTCGTCCGTCACGTCTCCGCTCTTGCTCGCCATCGTACGTACCGCCGATATGTATGAGTGCACGAGTCGTGCCACGACGAAATGGAAAGCGTGGAAAATTGTGTGACACTTGTGTGCATACTGAAATCCAGTCAGATTACGTGTTATTTTCCTGAGAGCGGCCGCCTTTCGGCAGCTGAGCTCGTCGCTGGCCTCGACGGGATCGTTGGCGCCGCAGCCTGCATTGCAGGCAATGATGCGGTGGTCCCGGTGGATTGTGGACGCTGGCGGCGAATATCCAGCCGATGCGCGGCCTCCTCGATTTTCTGGAAGCCGCCTGTGCGCACGTTCAGGTCCTCGCAGCGTCGAAGCACCACGACGGACTTGGCGCGGCCTAGCTCGGTTGGCGGTGACGTTGGCATTGCGAGTGCTGCTTCGTGGCGAGGATCGTGGTACGAAGCTGAATGCTGCATCGTCTTTCTCTTGGTGGTGCTGCAGCTGCCGACCAAGCAGCGATCGTTGGTGTCACCGTCGCCGTCGTCATCCTGGTTGGATCGATGGCGCTCCGGGACGCATACCTCGGGCGAGCGCAGCATCGACGGCTTGGTCTTGCCCATGAACGCGCGTTGCGGACGACAAAGCAGCGCCGATCGATCACCGCTATCCATCGACCGGACGCTCAAGCTGCTCACGCACGGCTCGAGCCGGTTGACCTGTAACGTGTGTAGCCATGTGACGGGCCTATATTTAGACTTTAAAGCGCTGTCATTGGCTCAAATTGCTGTTAACTTTAGATGCGGACTGGGCTAGGGTTGCTGTTTTACCACATCGAATCCCCCGTCTATGCCGATTCGGCACTGTGAAATCGCATATTCGATGCCTCCCAACCAATCGACTGAGCGGAAGGGAGCGCACAACAGTTCAGCAGCGCTAGGAATCATGCCCGCCTTCCAGCAGCAGACCATCGTGGACTTCGTGTCGGCCGAGGGCGCCTCGGCCACGCAGCAGCAGCTGCAGGCCCTGCACAATGGCCGCGGCTTCTGCGAGCAGGCCAACGTGAAGGTCCTGGAGACGTACCTGGCCGAGCAGGTCCAGAACAATACCGTGGACATCGACGCCAACCTGGCGCTGCTCAAGCTGTACCAGGTGTACCCGGCCACGGCCAATGCCGAGAACGTGGCCACGGTGCTGGTCAAGGGCGTCATGGCCCTGCCCTCCACCTTCTTCACGGGCGCCTCCACCATGATTTCGGAGAACATCCGCGAGGTGCGACACATTCCCAGCCACAGACGCGATGGGCATGGATATATTAATGGTTTTAGCTCTGTATTAACATTACTCGTTCGCTTTTGTTGCGACTATTAGGACTCCAACGTGACGGCCGTGCTGCACGCGGGCTTCCTGCTGCAGTCGTGCCTGTTCGAGGACTTCTGGAAGGAGAGCGTGGCCTTCGCCGAGAAGGTGCCTGGCTACCTGGAGTCTGTGCGTGCGTACATCCTGACGGCCATCAGCCGCAGCCACAGCGCCATCTCGCCGGACGTCTTCAAGGCCAAGCTCAACGTGTCCGACAAGGAGGTGTCCGACATCGTCGCTGGTACGTGGCAGCGTCTGATTCCGAGATGTTGAAGCTGTATCCTAACTGATTCCGTTGTTGCCTATGGCCTCCTCCTTCATTTGCTGCAGCCGAGAAGTGGACTGTTTCGGCCAACCTGATCCAGGTTAACCCCAACGAGGACAACCAGATGCAGGCCAAGAAGGTTCAGGAGAACATCGAGTTCGAGGACGTGCTCAAGGTCATCCACACCCTTTCTAGATAGATTTGTTGTTAAAGGAGGTGGACGTTGGCGACCGTAGGAACGGAACTAGCAAATAGCGAAGGACCATGAACCGATGGATTCGAATCGAGTTGGCGCACTGCGTAGACGTGCTGCCCTTTTGCACCATTAACCACATTTTTGAGCTTGATATACGATCTACCGAAACCATGCTTTGCACGAACACCAAGAAGTTCTGCTCGACAATCGATCAAAGAGCACACAAATGAAATCTATAAACTGGGGAGCCGTCAGCATCGTATTTGTCATCTAATCTAACTGCTGGCATCCACACCAATGGTGCCGTTGGACTGAGCGGCCATGACCGAGTCCATCATGCCCACCACGCCCAGCACCTGCTTCTGCACGCGCAGCTCCTCGTTCAGCTTCTCACGCAATTTCACGAACAAACTGTCGATAAGCATAGACTGGCTCAGCTTGGGCGCGTACAGGTCACACACAATGGTGCACACGTGGATGAGGAGCGAGGCGTACTTGGGGTCCGTCACGTATTTGATGAGGAAAGCCAGGAGCGGCTCAAGCGTTTCCTCGTCGCGTCCGCCCAGCGCACGCTTGAGTCCGACACGGAGACGCAGCTCCTCCAGCATACTAGCCACAACCACCGGCGAGCGTGTGTCCAAAGCCTCGTTCAACGCCTTCTTGTAGTCGAACTTCCGCAGAGCGCGGTCGTAGGGCTGGATACGCTTGTGACGTGTGGTGGCCACGGTGTAGTCCGCGGGAGCTGGCTGTGCGTTCTTGCCACGCAGGAAGTACTTATAGCTACCGCCACGGATGATCGCCTGGCGGTTCCTGGCGTCGGTCTGCTCTGCCCTCTTGACGGTACGCCGACGAACAGCAAGGGTGCCGTCCACCGTGCCTGCGAATAGGTGCGAGTTCGACGGGGACATGCCGAAGGCCAGCACGCCGCTCTTGTACTTGAAGCCGTGGGCCAGCTCGTACGTCTTCAAGTCGTAAATCTTGAGATGGCCGTCCAGTGATCCCGACATGAGACGCGTGCCACTGCCATCGAGACCGAGGCTCGTGATGGTCTTCTGGTGGCTCGAGAACGAGTGCAGCAGGCGGCCGCCGCTGAGAATGTCCCACACCTTGATCGAGTTGCCGCCGGCCGAGAGCAGCAGACTGCCACCGGGCATGATCATACACGATTCCACGGGGGCGCCGTGGTCCAGACTCATGGTGCTCTTGGACACAGTCTGGTCGGACGCGCGCAGGTCCCAGAGCTTGACGGTGTGGTCGTACGATCCCGTGGCCCACACATTGTGCGACGACGGGTTGGCCGCCGACGAGCGCACGTAGTCGCTGTGCTCTCCCAGCAGGGCGAGCGGCTTGCCCGTGGGCAGGTCCCAGTAGCGAGACGTCTTATCATCGGAGCACGAGAGCACGTGCACATTGTCGGCCGAAAAGCGCGTGCTGCGGATGGCGGCCGAGTGGCCCTTGAACGACCGCAGAATTGCGCGCGTGTTGATATCCAGCACCTGCACGTAGGGCGCCTCTCCGCCGGCCACCAGCAGCTTGCCGTCCGACCGGAAGGTGCCCGAGTACACGACGTCGCGGAAGCGGCTGAAGGTCTTGACGATCTCGTTGGTCGTCGTGCTGTAGAGGTGAATGCGCGTGGAGGACGTGATGGCCACTTGGTGCGGCGCCACGGGCGAGACATCGATGTGTGTGACGGGTCCGACCTGCTGGAGCTCCTGCGGCGCGTGGAACTTCTTCCAGTACGTGTTCTCGGCCGTCTCCACCTCGGTCGTGGACGGGAACTGCTTGAGCACCAAGCGCTTGAACTCGCCGCTGGTCGCCATGGTGGACGCGATCGCTGGAAGTATCGGAAACCTGCCGGCCTGGAGGCTACTGAAATGCTGCAACTGGAAGGCCGGAGCGGTGTTTGCCAGCCAGCCAACAATACTACTTTTGGTGTACAGTTGGTGTACCCGAATATTTCGAATTGGCCCGACAACACTTTTTGGGACAAAAAATGAAATTAGATGTGAAGGTGCCACCTTCAAGGTGGTGACGAGGACATCTTGGCCTCCACTACACCAGCACCACCACGTAAAGGTCAAAGGCAATAAATTGAAACTCGGGAGATCAATATAAGCTTAGTCTAGGCATTGTAAACGATAGATGGGGATGCACATTGCAAACTGTAGTTTCATATTCGCTGCAACGCGTTTTAGTACATTACTTTGAACAATGCCGAGTTGTGTCCACCTAAGCCTTGGTCAGACGTTCCCTCTCTTCGTTGGAATAGCTCTTCGAGCGACGCGCGAAGCACGCCATCGCCACAATAGCAGCAGCGGCAATGGCAACAAGCAGTCCAGCAGTCGCGACGGTGCCGCTCCAGTCGATGGCCACGTCCAGGAAAATGGTGCGGCAGTGGCCGTAGGGCGAGCCGTTGTAGATCTCGCCAGCCGTGCCCGTCGAGAGGAACGAGGCGCACCAAGTGCCGGTCACGTCGTTGCGCGGGCACTTGTCGTTGGCCCAGGTCAGGATCTTGTCGTACTTGGCGTATGTGGTCGACATGTTGCAGGCTTCGCACACCGTCGACAGTCCGTCCACCGAGATTGCCGAACTTTGAAGCTCGTTGCAGACCGATACAACGCCGGAAGTGTTGGGCAGCAGGTCCACCAGCGTGGTCGAGGCGTTGGGGAAGAAGGTCGTGTAGGCCTCCTGCGCCGTGGCGTTGTTGCAGTAGTAGTAGCCCTCGGCGTAGCAGTACACTTGGTTGAAGGTCTCGGCCAGCTTGGTCTCCTGTTCTTCGGCGGGGAAGGTGGCGGCCTCCCAGTCCTTCATCTTGGTCTTGAACGTGAAGGCTGTGCCCGCGAGCACACCAAAGGCGGACATGGCGATGATCATGACCACCGAGTACAGTAGCAGCAGCACGCGGTTCTGCACGATGGCGCCCACGATGCCCACCACGGCCAGCGTGATGGCGCCGATGCCCATGAAGCGCAGCATGGTCGTGGCCGTGCTGGCGGCGGACTCGTAGTCGGTGTCCGTGAGGGCATCAGCCCAGCCGCTACTCTCGAGCGACGAGCTGAAGCGCATGAGCATGACGCCCGCCACCAGGAAGCCGATGTTCACCAGCACCATGAGCACGCCTGCAGTCGTCATGCGAGCCATGGTCGTCCGTATCAATCGGTGGTCGTCTTGGCTGCGGGTGGTAAGTTGGCCGAAAGGGAAATGATTTTACGGTATCGCCGCCATGTACACCATTTCTCAAGCAAACTGATCGTTTTTTCAAGCAAAGCGGTCGAATGAGGTTTTTCTAAAAAACCTAAAATAATGTTTTTCAAGCAAAGTGGTTTGGCGCCATATTTTTCCCAACCAAAGTGGTTCGGTGGCGGGGAACACCCCTTGTTGCTTGCATTGCTGTCCGCCGCCGCCGCACAGAATCTGTCATTCGCAAATTTGCCACGCCTGAAGCCCTCCACCAAGCCCATGACTCCGCTGCCCTCCCCCTCGCCCTCGCCCTCGACCCCGCAGACGCCGCCGTCGGTCTCACGTGAGGCCAAGCAGTTCGAACGCGCCAGCGCCAAGAAGCGTGTTCTTGACGCGTACCTGGCGAGCCAAGACTGGCTCGGCGTAGCTGCCAGTAATGCCGTGTCTGTCACTACTGCCCGTCGCATCGCTGCGAAGGGCAGTATTGACCAGCAACCTCGCGGCGGCGTGCGGAAGGAGTGCGTCAAGATGACGGTCGAGGTCATGTCCAAGATCGAGGAATACCTGGACGAGCAGGCGGACATGACCATGGCCGTCATGAAGGACCGGTTGCTCAGCGACCTGGCCGCCGACGTGAGCATCTCCTCCATCCACCGTGCCCTCCATGGAATGCTGTACACGGTGAAGGGTCTTCGGGTCGAGAAGGCCACCATGAACAACGACGTGAACAAGACGAAGCGCAAGGAGTTCGCCGTCGCGCTGAACAAGCACGTGTCCGCGGGCGACATGATCGTCTATCATGATGAAACTAATTTCAACATCTACCTGGCGCGCAACCAGGGCTGGGCACGCGAAGGCAAGCGCGCAGTGGTAACGCTGCCGCCCTCCAAGGGCAAGAATCTGCACGTGCAGTGCGGCGTGTCGCCCGGTAACGGACTCGTGCTGCTTCGTACGCACGAGGGATCCATCCGCATGGAGGAGAATGCGCGGTTCGTCGCAGATTTGTTCGTCGCCGCCCTCAACTCGGACGAGTACAAGGAGTGCTGCGTGGGCAAGAAGGTCGTCGTGGTTACCGACAATGCCCCCGCGCACAGCCAAGTGGAGACGCTGGCACGTGAGCAGCTTGTTGCTGATGGAATCGTCAACAGCAACAAGCTGGTCATCCTGCGCCTGGCGCCGTACAGCCCGATGTGCAATGCCATCGAAGGCTGCTTCAACGCACTGAAGGCAAGCATGAAACAGCATCTTGCAGTCAAGCGCCGTGAGCTGCTTTTGCGCGGCGAGTACGACTCGCTGGCTGCTCACAGAATGGCTCTCATGAAGGAGGCCGTAGAAGTAAGTAAGAAGATATTGAATCAGCGCTTGGTCTGGCGGATGGAGCGGCACTGCTTCAAAAGCATTTTTCTTGCCGAGCGCGGCGAGGACATGGAGCTCGGTAGTTAGCTTAAGTACGAACCACTTTGCTTGGTAAAAATATATCAGAAAACCACTTTGCTTGGTAATTGGCTTTTTTACGTGTTATTATTAAGTTGCACAAGGATCTCAAAACCACTTTGCTTGAAAAAACGATCAGTTTGCTTGAGAAATGGTGTAGAGTCGCCCGCAGTTCGGTCTGGTCCGTCAATCCCAGCTGTATCCACAGCTGGAGCAAAATCAAAAAATAATCATGAACTTCTGAAAAGTAAAACTTTCAGCCAATCAGAGGCTGATTCGGGAACAACTTCAGCGAATCACAGGGCTCGAGAATCTGCTGGTATCATTGATACTTACCCTTGGCCAAGGTGACACTTGCCAACCGGACACCTGGTCAAGTGTACCGCTAAAAGCTGAACCACGAAAATAATTTGGACTGTAACAGCTTTCGTGACGACCGGCTTGCAAACACTTCGCCTTTGTTGTGAATTTCCAGGAGTTTTTTTTTTATTCGACTGTGTCGACTTGCCACAATGCGCACGAATTCGCATCCGCGTTGTGGCTGCGTAAAGCTTTCCGCTCTATTGCAACGATTATCCAGGCCGGCCATCTTTGCGAGCGAGCCAGCACTGCGCCGACGTCCACGCGATTGCGGCGCTTTTTCCACGAGCGTGTGGCGCAGACCATCTTGCATGCCAGATGCGCTCCGCAGTGATAGATTGTGGTCCTGCTATCTGCGCCAATTGAGTCAGCGAGGAAACGAGCCGATACCATCGACCCAGCCAGGATCGATGCACTGCGTTGGCAGTGCCAACTTCGGCAACCGAGTCGCCCGTCATGTTGGACTTGCTCCTCGTAAAAACTAATACCTCCATCAAAATCCACAGGTCTTCGTTTATCTGACTCGAATGCAGACGCCACGGTCGCCGAATTCTCGGAGTGAGCCCGTTCGGAACGTCAAGCCTTCTTCAAGGCGTCGGTCGGGCCATGGGCTGCCTGGACTGGTTCGCCCGATGCGTCAGCGCGCTGCTGCTTATCACTATCAACGTCTTTCTGGCGCTGGGCGGGGGCCTGGTGCTCTACGTGGCCGTGTTCGTGCGCCACACCGGCTGGGTGGAGGTCGTCCAGGCCTACTGGTCGCCCATCAACGGTCTCGCCACGACACTCATCGTCGTGGCCGGCGTCGTCATCGGCATGGCGCTGCTGGGCACCATCGCGGCGCTGTGTCGCTGGCGAGCGGGGCTCTGCTTCTACACGGTCTTCGTGCTACTGGTGCTGCTGGTCTTCGCCCTCGTGGGGGTCTGCGCCTTCCTGCTCTGGAACATGTTTTCCAACTGGGAGGACGACGCGTACCCGGCCAGCGGCAGCGAGAGCGACGTCAAGGCCGACTTCGACCAGGTCTACTGCTACGCCCAGGGCGTGTACGTCTGCAACGAAGGCTCCGTCTCGGACGCGCTGAGCATGTTCGCCCCCGATCTGAACTCCACGGTCACTGCGGTCTTTGAGAGCATTTCAGGAGGCGTCAACACGCTGTGCGACGAATACTTGAGCGAGTATGAAGAGCTGACAGACGTGTGCAACGGATGCGATAAAGCGCGCGAGTTCCAGCACTTCTCGTCGGTGCTCGAGTGGTCAAACAACGAATGTCCCCGGGTCTCCAGCACCTTGGCGTGGTGCGGAGAGTTCTTCCTCGACGGGAGCGCAGCCAACGTCACCACGGGGACAGCACCGTACACGCGCTGCCGCAACGCGTTCCTCGACCTTGTCAGCAACTACTCGCTGTATCTGGCGATCGGGAGCGTTATCGTCGTCGTCGGCTCTGTGGCGGTGATCATCATGTCGTGCTACTTGCGGCGCCACGACATGTACGACGTTTACGAAGCGTATCATGAGTAGGTCAAGATATAGAAAGCTATGAGGAAAAAAATAAGTGTCCAGCACCTGTTCAGCTTCCTCCAAAACGCTGGGTGGCGTTGATGGCTGTCGTATGGAACTGATTGATGGCTATGGCCAGCACCACCGCCATTTCGACTTTATCCACGTCCTGAAACAAGCAGCAACAAGGGAGAAGACAACATGGGGATGTGTTCATGTATGGCCAAGTGCATCAGCGAGATTATCCTGATCTGCATCAACTGCGTTCTTGCGCTGGGCGGGGCGCTCGTGCTCTACGTCGCCATCTACTTGCGCCACGCCGGCTGGGTGGAGGTGATCCAGGGCTACTGGTCTCCGATTGACGAGATCGTCACTGCGCTCATCGTCATCGGCGCAGTTATCATCGGTCTGGCCGTGTTGGGCTCCATCGCCGCACTGTGTCGCTGGCGCTTCGGACTGTGCGTGTACGCAACGGTGGTGCTCCTTACCTTCCTCTTGTTCGTGGTCGTGGCGGTGGCGGCGTTCGTGCTAAGACATCGAGCTGAAAGCTGGGAGGACACGACGTACCCAGCCAGCAGCACTGAGGAGTCCGTCAAAGAAAAATTCGACCAAGGCTATTGCTATGCACAGGGCGCGTACGTCTGCAACCAGGCCTCGGTCTCGGACGCTCTCAACATGTTCATGCCGACCCTCGACTCGTCCATCTCGTCGCTCTTCGAGAACATGACAGGTGGTGTCAACGCTCTGTGTGATGATTACCTGAGCGACTACTCCGCGCTTTCGAGCGTCTGCGACGGCTGTGACCAAGCACGAAAGTTCAAGAACTTCTCGTCTTTGATCGACTGGACGAACGAACAGTGCAGGCCCACCAAGGACGTCCTGGTTTGGTGTGGAGCCTTCCTCGCGTCAGGGAACACCGACAGCTCCAGTGGAGAAGCTCCGTACTCGGAATGCCGTACAGAATTTCTCAACCTCGTCGAAAAGTACGCACTTTGGCTCGGCATCGGTAGTATTATCGTGTGTGCCGGCGCCCTGATGGTGGTTACCTTCGCCTGCATCCTGCGGCGCCGAGATCGCCGCCCACAAGCCCACGCAGCATACGGACGTTTCTAAAGCTGTTACAGAGCGGAGGCAATACCAGCCGGGCAAGCGAACACCGAGCAGAGCCACGGCGAGGCCTGGACGTGTTGGGTCCACTGACAGCAAGTTTACCCAGTCAAGTGGCTTTGGCCGTGGCCATCGCCGGGAGTTTCCCGAGTTGGGAATTGCAAGCAGATCAATTGAAACTTGATCATCAGCCAATTCCCAAAAAAACCGCAACTATGATCCGTCATGTTAACCGAAAGAATGCGCCATGTAACGGCTGTTGACTTGAGTAATGCAAGCAACCCAACCTACCCCAAATAATATCGCTAGAGACACACTTGCGACCAGGTCATTCTTCAATTTGCGAGCTGAGTGCCATCATGGGGGTCAGTCGATGCTTGGGCCGATGCGCGACCCAGCTGATGCTGATCGGGATTAACTGCGTGCTGGCGCTCGGTGGCGCCCTCGTTCTGTATGTGGGCATCTACACGCGCCACGCCGGCTGGGTGGACGTCATTTGTGCGTACTGGTCCAACATCGACGACGCCGTGACTGCGCTCATCGTCGTGGGCGGCGTGATCATCGGACTGGCGGTGCTGGGCTCCATCGCAGCGCTGTGCCGCTGGAGATTCGGCCTCTGCACGTACGCGATCGTCGTGCTGCTGTTCCTGATCCTGTTCCTGATTGTGGCCATTGCCGCCTTCGTGCTCATGGCCAAAGCCGACGACTGGAGTGACAAAGAGTATCCAGCGGAGAGTGTGGAGGAGACCGTGAAGAGCGACTTCGATCAAGTCTACTGCTATGCTCAGGGCGAGTATATCTGCAACCAGGCCTCGGTGTCCGAGGCGCTGACCATGTTCGACCCGGAATTGGACTCAACGATCGTGGACCTGTTCGAGAACATGACTGGCGGCGTGACCACCTTGTGTGACGACTACCTCAGCGACTACAGCGCGCTGGAGAGCCTCTGCGACGGATGTGACAAAGCGCGCGAGTTCAAGAACTACACGACGGTGTTCGACTGGGCCAACGACCAGTGTCCCCGCACCAACGAGACGATGTGGTACTGTGGCGAATTTCTCGTGTCGGGCTCGATGAACAACATCACAGTTGGCACGGCCCCGTACGCGGAGTGCCGCGCCGAGTTCCTGGATCTCGTGCAGGACTACACGATGTATATGGGCATCGGCAGCGTGCTCGTGTGCTTCGGCGCGCTCATGATCATCATCTTCGCGTGCTGCTTGCGTCGCAGGAAGCAGCTCGGTAGGAGCGTCGTGCAGGAAGTGGACGACCCGCTCACCCCATCAGTGGAGAACCCGAGATACCACTACTCCAAGGCGTAGAAGACCTTAGCAACCGACTATTGTACGATACTTTAGCAGTCCATAAATTCAACCGTGATTCATCACTAAGTACATAAACTTCATGCCCCCATGGATCGACCGAGCTGAAGGTTTGCTTCTCGAGTGACAGCAGTTGGACCTGGATCTTTTCTCTGTCACCACACACTGAACGTGCGGTTATTATTAATAGTTGGCCAACGAGGACTATTCACTATCATATGAGGGCGAAACCCCGTACAGTGTTGCCCGAAACCGTGTTTCATTTCGTGATCCTTCAAAAATCTCAGAGCTGTTTTGTCAAGGCAAGCAGAAGTTCTCCTATTGCTACAGCTCCTACAGTGCATCACAAACACACGTGCGTTAGATTGTTACAGTCTCGTCGATAGTCTATGAAGGCACATAATTACCTGTGCGCTGCTTGTCGTACATCCCAAACAGAGCGGTAATCTGCACGAGGAAGCCCCAGAACAGTAATTAGTGCTATTTGCCAGATTCCAATCTTACTTATATGTTCGTCCTTCAAACCTGGTCATCGGTGAAGACACAGGCGAGGTCTCGAAGTGCTTCCTTCAGCTGCGTTTTGGTCATGAATCCGTGATCTGAAGCAGTAGGAATAACAGGTTAGCGTGATCGATCAAACAGTTCATGAAGATACTCCTCCAAACTGCAGCTTACTCGTGTGTTCGTGCTTTTCAAAACTTCGCTTCACAGCTTGCAGGAGCTCCGTGCGCTTAGTGTATCTTTGCCATACAGTCTGCGCCGCTGTAGTCCACAGTCGAAGTGCCGCCTGCTCCCCACCGATGCGATTGATAGCCTGATAATACTTCGCCTCAAGGACCGGATCGCCTCCTTTTACCTTGTTGGTAGCATCAGCAACTCGCTGCTGTTGCTGACGATCATGGCTCTGGTTGTTGGATCGGCGATATTTATCTTCCGCTGCGTGACCAAGTGCAGGTTTACTTCGGGATGCTTTGTACTCTCCAGATCTTTCACTGCTACGAACTCGATCGGGGGGCGCCGCGAAGTTGCCGTAGCCACTAGCATCATCAAACTTGACGTACCCCGACCGAGGTGACATTTCCCCAGGAGGGGCAGCAAACGCCCCGTACCCACTGGCATTGTCAAATTCGCCGTATCCTGACCGTGGTGACATTCCTCCTTGTGCTGGTGGAGCTGCGAATGCTCCATATCCGCTAGCGTTGTCGAATGCCCCATAACCTGATCGAGCCGACATACCCCCTGGCGGTGCTGCGAAGGCCCCATATCCACTCGCGTTATCAAAAGCACCATATCCTGATCGAGGTGAAATGGCAGGTGGGGCGGCGAAAGCCCCATATCCACTAGCATTATCGAATGCTCCATAACCTGATCGAGGTGACATTTCACCCTTTGGCGGTGCTGCAAACGCGCCATATCCACTGGCATTTTCAAACTCGCCGTATCCTGATGCAGCTGATAGATTCCCACGAGCTGGCGGGGCAGCAAACGCCCCATACCCGCTTGCGTTGTCGAAAGCGCCGTACCCAGATCGCGGTGATATTCCCTTATTACCTGGGGGAGCAGCAAAGTTTCCGTATCCGCTGGCAGTATTGAATTGCCCATATCCGGATCGAGGTGACATGCCCACCGCTTTGGCTGCTCCTGATGGCCTGGGGTGACGATTCTTGTCATCAGCGAAATGAACTTGACGCGGTTGGGTGTTCACTGGTCGAGCCTTTGTCGACGAGAGGGGCAACGCAGGCTCTGCTGACCGTGTTGCGACCGCCAAACCCTGCGTGAATGTGGTGCCAATGCGGTCTTCATCGTGGCGAAGGTGGCCCCTGTAGCCGAGAATCGGCGGGTTTCTCTTCTTCGGTACATCGTCGGACTGGTCGTCTTCGGGAGTATACGGGACGCAGCCCGTGTACGCATGCTCCGGTTGGGCCACCTTCTTCATTACACGGCGCTCCTGGATGCTGGCGAATTGGTTTGGCGCTTTTGGCGCAACATGGGCACCTTTTGCATGTCTGGAAGTCTTGATGCCATAGTTGGTGCGTCGGTCGAGAGTCATGCTTGGGTCTTGAGCGGTGACAAAGCAGTTGTGTGTGGAGGGCACCACAAGTTCACTTTGTCTCGTATTTTTATATGCAAAACGGTTGTGCGATACTGCAGCAGCAAGGAGAAGAAGTCGAGAACCTTTTTATTCATTATTAATGAAGTATATGCAGGTATCGAGAAGCTCGCTAACTTTCCCGTCTTCGGCTGTTGAAACGCAGCCATAATTCTCTCTCTCTCTCTCTCTCTCTCTCTCTCTCTCTCTCCTGGCGCTTATTCGCATGCGAGCTTCGAGTCGAAGCTGCTGAGTGTGATGGCGAAGGCCTGGAGGGGGCAAAGTGGCCATCGGAAGTCCATCGTGAAGAGGTCCTTGCCGACTCGGCCGAACTGGAGCACGACCGTCTCTTGGTCCTCCGGCGTCACGAGCTGGAAGTTCTTGACGGAGGCCATGGTCACGCGGCCGTTAAAGTTGAGCACGTACGCGCACACCTGGTCGTTCCAGCGCGGCGGCTTGTTGATAAGGTACGTGAGGTTGGTGTGGTCTTGCTCCTTGCACTTGTTTACCATCTCGTCGTCCTTGTTGAGCGGTCTCCAGACTACGCGCGTGCCGTCTTCACGCACTCGCGGCACGCAGACCTTCATCTTCCTTGGCCCGCGGTGACCCAGCACGTTGGCTGCATACATGGCGATACCCAACTCCTGACGAATGCCCGCGGGGTTGCTAGTGATCGTCTGCTGGTCGGCGTCTTTCGGGTTTGACCCGTTGTCGTAGATGGTGAACTCTGTGCCCAAGAAGTTCGCGCGCAGCTTGCCCACATAGTTGTCACTACCGCGACGCAGCAGGTCGCCGCGCTGTAGTGAGACCAAGTAGTTGCTCGTGCGGTTCTTGGGGCGCTTCTTGGCTGTGAGCAGGAAGCGGTCACCCTCCTTCATGTACAGACAGTACTCTGGAAACATCTTGTTGGCGCCCGACTTGTTGCGCTCGATGTAGCACTCCACCACATCGTACGCCTTGGGGATCGGACGCATGATGAAGGCACGCATGTCCGTGATGTCGAGTTTCGGCTTCCGCACGTTCGCAGCGGCGGCGCGCGCTCGGTCCGCGTCACGGCCATTGGAGGACGGATCGTAGGAAGTCGGCGCGTTGCGGTTGCGGTCGTCGTCCGAGGAAGCATCAGATGCCGACCTTGACTGCGACCGGGACCGAGAACGGGGCCTCGAGCGCGAACGCGACCGAGAATGTGAGCGCCCTCTTGCCTGTAAGAGTATCAGCATATATGCAAAGGATCATTACACGTTCTCCTACTGCAATGATACAACTCTTTCAAGCTAATACTTACGCTGCGAGTGAATCCTCCGCGCCCACCAGAGCCCCCGCGGCGATCATCATCGTCGTCGTCACGCCTGCAACGGATAATAACACACGTTTTATCAGATCCGGGACATACTTCCGGTGCACAAATTGAGTACGTTGCGTACCTGTTCGTTGATCCGCGCTTGGAGTTCTTGGATGGCGCATCGTCGTAGTTGCTGCGCCGAGACCCACCTCGCGTTCGAGAGCGATCGCGATCCGAGTCGTCGCTGTCGCTGCGGTCACGGTCGCGGCCTCGGCCCCGCTCTCGGTCACGGTCTTGGTCGCGCGAGTATCCGCGATCGCCCCGGCCGCCCCTGTCGCGGTCTCGGTCTCGGTCGCGACTGCCTCCTCGGTCACGGTCCCGATCGTAGTCGCGGTCATAGTCCCGGCCGCGATCTCGGTCTCGGTCTCGATCACGTTCGCGGTCTCGGTCCCAGTCGCGAGCGCCTCCGGGGCGGCTCGGACGCCGGTCATCGTCGTCATCATCGTCGTCATCGCGGCTGCGACGGGAGTAGGCTTGGGCCCCAGTGCTGCCACGGCTATTGACGTTCTGGCGCGATGAACCAGCTCGACGCACTGAAGGCCGACCTCCAGGAGCATCTTCATCTAGCTCATCGTCGTCTCGACCAAAGCGTCTAGTAGTTGAATAAACAAACTTGACACTGTTAGAGACAACAGAGCGGTCACACCATGCTACGAGTAGCATACGTACGAGGGTCTTTCGTCTACGTCCATCGCGCGCGGAGCGGAGTACTGCTTCGGGAGTGAAGTGCGAACCACACCTTCAACGTACGAACCACACAAGCAATTAGCACACTAAAACCAACATAATATCGATTCTCAAACCGCAGTCTCACCCCCGCCCATACGCTCCTGCAGCTTTTTCTTCTGCAACTCGCGCTGCTGCTGGATGACGCTGGAGCGCGCGCCCGAGAGGTACTCGGCGCCGCCGACCTCTCCTTCCAAGTCGTCGTCATCCTTGAGCGAGTTCGGGTGGGCGGACATGCCGCCGCTGCCCGAGCGGTGGTCGTCCAGCGTGAGCACCTCCACCGCGTCCGACACCTCGTCGTCGCGCCCTCCCTTCCGCCCCCTCGACCCGCCACGGGAGGGGGCGTCGTCATCGAACGACGAGCCGTTCATGAACATGCTGCCTGCGTGGCTCGTGCCAGCTCGTCACGTGTCGTACCAACCCTCGCTTCGGACTCGTTTGCTAGAGGCGAAACCCCAACTAGCCGCCGACCGGAGGGCGGAGACGGAAAAGGCACCACCAACAACGGCGTGCAACCGCCCGCCGGCTCCATCCCCAGCCTCCCGTTCATGTCGTAGAGAACCACGACGCGCCGTCGATCTATTCCTGGAGTCGTTGAAGCCGTTTCTTCATGCGATGCAGCCCCGCCCGAACTCCGCAGGGCGTTGGCGCGTGCCAAGCAAGCCGACGCAGGTACTTTATGGAGCAAGGCATTCACAGCTCAATGCCATTTACCGGTATACCGACTCTACCGGTATTCTCAAACCTGATTCAGTATGCGCTTGCGTAGTTAATTCGAGGCGGTGGAGCTGGCCACGGCCAAAAATCTCGACTGATACCGGGCTGGACGTCGAAGCTGCGTGTGCGTGTGTGTGGCATGGTGTTCTCGCGCGAGAAGCTGGAGAAGCTGCTGCGGCAGGCCAAGGTGACGACGCAGAGCATCCAGAAGGTGTCGCAGTGGATGCTGAACTACCGCCAGCACCTGCCCGAGATGGTCTCGCTCTGGAGCGACCTCATCCGCGAGGGCGACGCCGAGCACCAGATCGTGTACCTCTACGTGGCCAACGACGCCATGCAGGTGGGCGTGCGCAAGTTCGGGCGCCACATCGCCGCGGCCTTCGAGGAGAAGCTCGTGGACATCGTGCAGCTGGTGATGCGCGACGGCGAGGAGAAGGTCAAGCGCTGCGCCATCAAGATCGTGGGCATCTGGAAGGAGCGCGGCGTCGTCACGCCGCCCATGCTGGCCATGCTGGAGAACGTCTGCGCGGGCAAGCCGCCCATGTACGAGCTTGATCATTGCAGCACTGGATAGAGCGCGGGTTTCTAATGGTTGTACGTGTCTTTCGCGCAGAGAGGTCGTGTCGGAAGCCGACGGAAAGGCCGAAGAGGACAGAGCCAAGCTCCTGCAGGAGATGACGAGCGATAGCGCCGTGGAGCGCGTCCTGGAGGACATGCCCGAGGTGGTGGAGTCCGCGGCCACGACGCGGCTGGCCGCGCACCTCCAGGAACTCGTCAACGCCACGATCAGCGCCGATATGCTCAGTGACAGGATGTTCCAGTTGGAGTCGAGCATCAGCGTCTTCCACCACGCCTGTGGTGAGCAGGACGACGAAGTGGATGATGTCGTTGTTGTGGTTGGAGAGGAGGAGGAGGACAAGACGTTCCCAGCCGCCGGGGGCATCGCATGGGGCAAGATGGACCAACAAGTGTACGACTTGGACTTGGACAACAGCCGCGGTCATGTTGAGCAGTACCGCAAGAACCTGACGGAGCAGACTGCCAAGCGGGAGACGCTGATCAAGGAGCTGCGTGGCTTGGAGGCGATGGACTTGTTCTCGTTTCCTCCGGGTTCGACGAATGAATTCGAGGCTGAGCAGCAAGAGCGAGCGCTGGAGAGACTGTATGCTGCCGCGTGTGAAGCGGAGGCACTGGAGCTGAAGCAGTTGGAGGAGCAGCGAGCCGAGTTCCGCGCGAGACAAGCTTCCATCGCTGCATCTGCCTCGGACCCTTTGTATTCGTCGTACCAACCAGCCGAGGACTCGTACCGCCCAATCACCCCGACAACGTCAAGCCGTGGCCGCAGCGACAGTGGAAACAGTCATTTGGGATACCGCAGATCAACGTACGACTACGACCAGCCCCAGCACTCGTCGCCTACTCTTCGCCGCCACAACAGTGCCTCGGCCGTGACGGATCGAGGCTATGGAGATGACCGGTACAACAACGATCACCACCAGCATTATGGCGGACCGCAGAACGACCGATACGGCGTGGACTCCCCGTCAATGAGCAAGCGACCCAAGCTGCACCACTCGCACAGCATGGAGTCGCAGAATGTGCAGTGGCAGGAGGCCTCTCGCTACTCTCCTTCTCGAGGCGGGTTCCAGCCGAACCCGTACGCTGCTGTGGAGAGGGAGCAGCCGTCGTACTCGCCTCGAGACAACCGCTACTCTCCACGCGACCAGTACCACGCTCCTCCTCAGCCACCGCGTCAGGGTCGCCGCACTCGGTGGGACTCGATGCCGGAGGAGCGCTACAACAACCACTACGAAGAGCGGCGATGGTGATGTCGCCATCGTCATCGCTATCGCACACGTACCGTCCTTCCTAACAGTATTATTATTATCAGTATCCGCGCTGCGTAGCGCGAAGTGTAGCAAAAACAACAAAGCTTAAGCTTGACCTTGTAGGCTACGCTTCTGCTTCGCGTCCGCTAGTGCGATACTCCTTCTGGTATTAGGTTGGAAAGAGACGACGTCGAGCTTGCATCACTTTCATGAGGACGCACCCCGCTACCAGATTCCGGGGTGAGCGAGCGTCCTAATCAAAACATATATTTTCCCCTTCTTGCAGTTGCTGCCAGCAGGCTTACGACCCAAGCCTTTCAAAATTATCTGAACTTCCCGCAAGCCGATACGCCAATACAATAAACTCGCCTCGTGTTGATCTCCTCACCCATTCTGACAGCTACAGTAGTTAGAGCTCCACGATATCCCCCTCCACCTCGACCAGCTCTTGTCGAGGGGCAGGAAGCGCAGTCCGAAGCGGCATTGACCGTGCAAGCATCGGTTGGCCCTGCTCCTTTCCAGATCCAGAGCCAGAGCTCGACGACAGGCTCAACGACGAAAACGGCACCTCCTTGTGTGGCTGCACGGGCGACGCGGGATGCTTTTCACTCACCGAAGACGTCTTCGCCGAAGTTGCTGCTTCCTCCTCCTTTTTCTCAGTTGGTTGCTTGTCCTGCACCTTCGAGTCCTTTGCGCGCTCTTGAACTTGAGAGACATCGGGCTTCTCCTCCGTTTCATCTCCAGACGCCTCGCTGTCCTCCAACTGTTGGAGACTCGTTGAGAGTTCACTTGCATCACTGATAGTCGATGAGTGGCGCGGGGAATTCACGACACCCTGGCCTGCAGCAATCAACCGGCCAACGGGTGCATCTCGCGCTTCTTCCTGTCGACGCGAGGCCTCGCTTTCCTCCTGTCCGCCCTTCTTCCCTCCGAAAAATCCCATGAACGAGCTCGAAATGGACGACGCAAGTCGCGTCATGTGGAAATTCGTCACCTCACCAACCGAAGGCGACGCAAAGTACGTGTGGCAAGAGCCACATCGAAGACACGCTGTTGCCGGTGGCACGAAGCACACCACAAAGCACCCGGGACACTTGACGTGGATGTTCACGCCCATATCTCGAGCCAGGAAGTTGGTGCTGTCCCTCAGGTCCGTGCTGATTTTATCCAGCGTCGACCGGATAGTGTAGTCGCACTGCACACACGTAAGATTGCCGCCGTCGTTTAGGAACCCACACCGAGAGCAGAAAATCTGAGCCGGTGCTGCCGTCGTCACGAGCGAGTAGAACGGGAGACGACACTGGGAACACTCCTTCCCAGCTCGTCGGTTCTCCGTGCCACTGCATCACAAAATTGATCAGCGAAACATACACAATAAACTTATTCATAAAAAAAATGTTGCAGTCTCACCAGCCTCCGCATTTCCAGCTACCGTCTGCCTGCACATCATGGGTCGGAGGCTTCATCTCCGCTCTGCAGTCCACATAACAAATAACATGAAAAATATGAGTACACATCTTTCTGGCAGCTTTAGAGGTAGAAGCCAGCACGTACCCGCACATTCCACAGTTGGAGACATCGGGGGCATTCAGGAATGTGCTGCATCCACCAACGAACATTTTATCCAACACATAAGTTTATCTTGACGCTAAACGCAGTGCAGTAAAGCGTCTTACCACGTGGCGCAGGCGACCTGGATGCCCTTCCCGCCCGCCACCGTCTTGTGCTCGAACGTCCTGCAGCGAATAGCGGTGCCAATCAGCATTAAAACCACGGCGATTTACCGTCACACAGACGTCAGATACAAGTTTAAGGTATTACGGCAGCACTTACATGCGCTGGCTGCTCTCCATCGCTGCTGGCAGCGAGGGCCTTCAACCGCCTTGGGCCTTTTGCCTTCCTTCTCTTTCTGAGTTTGAGTTGACATTGACAGTTAGAGACGTGATAGTGACATGTGTCACTATCTCGAGGGTGATGGGTACAGTGTACCCGTTGACTTCAACATCGCCGACCTTTAGTGAAGATTTGAGTCGCGATGCCGCCCAAGAAGCTGCCGTCCAAGCTCACGGCGCAGGGCTCGACGCTGAACCCGCCGCCCACAGCGCGCAGCTATCGCCAGTCGGTGCCAGCCCCAGAATTGCCAGAGTCTGATACAATTCCTCCATTGTGGACGGCCAATGCCACTCCGACCGAAGTTTTCCCGGAATGGACAGACCCCGCAACGCTACGTACGCGCGGCGTCGATTAATTTACTGGGCACCTCCATGTATTTACTTATTTATATTTACTGAATATTTTATTATGTATTGGTTACTTCTTGCAGCATCGGAGCATTGGGGCACAGCGGAAGAGCCTTTTGAAGACTCGCTGACGCCCGACAAGCTCCTTGTGCCGATGGAGGTGCATGACTGTGTTTTATTTATTATTGCTATATTGTTTTCTGAGTTGGTTTGTGCTGTTTGTTGCAGGCAATCGGCTACAAAGAGGAGATCACGTGGAAGCGTCCGTGCCAGTTCCTCCCAGTCATTGTGGATTTGCCGGTGGTGCCTGCCACGCCGCCGCCTCCAGTGCCAGAGCCAAAGGCTGCAGGGAAGAAAGGAGCTGCGCCTGCCGCGAAGAAAGGAGAACCAGAACCCCCGAAGAAACCCCCTCCGCCCAAGCACGCACACGTACAGTTTGCATCAGTATTCACCAAACTGCTCAGGTTTTCGGGATCTGACCAAGTTATTTTTTTTTATTTTTACGAAATAGGTGTTCCTCCCCAGGTCAAAAGAGAAAGATTATGGGGTTCTAAGAAGCGAGAAAGCAGGAGCTACAGTCTCTGGCACAGCTGCAGCTCCATCGACAGCAGCGGCAGCGTCGGATCACCACCACGACCAAGACTGGCGGATCCCTCGAGATTTTCAGCGGCGCTGGAGTCCTGAACAGCTTGATGCGCTTCAAGCCTGGGGCAAAGAGGAGGAGCGGATTGAGCGTGAGCAGCAGAACCGAGAGCACGTGTACATGGGCTTTGAAGATGCCATCGCATACATTGTCAACGAGCGTCCTCGCGATCTCCTGGCAGAGGTGGACTTTGACGCGGACGATCTGGTGGACGACGGTGAGGATGAGGACGAAGCCATTACAGGAGACGTTGATGTGAGCAATGCGACATCTCCTTGGGGTGTAGTGCCTCCTCCTCGAATTGAAGTGGCTCCGAACTCAGTGTACAAGCCTGAAATTCCCCATGGAGAGATCGTTCACGCGGACATGGCATCCTACTTCCAAATTGTAGAGCAACTCTACAGCTCTGGTGACGAAAGTGCCGGTTTTATTCCCAACCCAGCTCCATTTCTGTGGCAAGCGATCTACCCGCAAGACAGCTCTGGTCACCCTGTGTATAACGCTGGAGGGAAGTACAGCGTCAAGCTGTTTGTCTTCGGTCGATGGCGTCGAGTCGATGTGGACGATAAACTGCCGGTGGATTCCGAGGGGAACGTCATTTATCTAGCGAGCTCCATGAAAAACGAGATCTGGCCGTCTCTGCTCGTGAAGGCGCTGTATAAATTGATGCATTGGCTGCATCCAAACTACTATCAGGGCGCGGAACCCGATAAAACAAGTGGAAGTGCAGTCGATGGAATGTGCCAAACCATGGTGCAGATTATGCTCGCACTCACTAGCTGGAAAGTATCGCGCTGGGAGCCGGACATCAGCCAAAGCTTCAGCGAAAATATTTACCACCAGCTACAACAGGTAAGCTCCTAACCGTGGATTTGTCTTTACACCTACCTGTAAATGCTCACTTGTACTGCGGTTGGACTTCTAGTTTGTGCCACGTACCCAGCATCCAGAGCAAACCGACGAGTCAAATGAGGTATCACTGGAGGCTGACATTGTTGCTGACGGTAGAGCAGAAGTACCACCGGCTGTGGAAGGGATTGACGATACACCAGAAATTCAAAGCCTGTCCAAGGTAAGCAATACTTTTTCCGTTCACCAGCTATGTTTTACGTGTAATCTCACTTTAATATTTCTGCAGCCTCGAGCTGTTATTTGTTCAGCAGGCCGAGACAGAGTCGCCGATCTGATATTTGGCGAGGCTGTATTGGTGACCGACGTCGTGGGCGATACAGGAAACACTACATTCAAAGTGGTCCGTCAAGGCACCCCGGCAGCAATATCTGAGGAGGTTCATGGAGTCAACGACCTGGTTTTCCTGCTGGTTCATCCGCTCCTACAATACTCCGACACATTCGTCCGTGCCTGGATACCAAATCCCGAGTCGCCGCTTGAAGGGACTAACGATACGAGTTCACTATTCGTCCCGTTCGAGACTCCGCGAGTCCAGTTCGTGGTGGTGGCGACGCAAGACCCTGTGGTCGAGCAATCTGCCGGCGACAATTCAGTTGATACGTCTCATAAATCTGTGAATCTTGTTGCCACCCTTACACCTGTTCAGGTTCCAGAGAAACCCGATCAAAGCGTGGACAACCTGAACAAACCCTCAGCTTTAATGGCGACTCATTTGGGTGTTGATCCGCATGGGAGCGTGATCCTGATCGAGGAGAAGGAGAAGAAGAAAAGCTCACGGTCTTCGTTGCCTGCTATCGTGACACTGAACTCGATATTCTCGGGCTACATCAGCATTCCAGCCGTAGACACAGGTAGCATCGTATACCGCATGTACCCGCAAAAGACCCTGCGGTATGGCTACAGCATGCAAGTCGAGTCGGATTTCAAGGTTTCGTTCCAAGACGCACCTACGTATTGGCGTAGTTTGAGTCACCTTCGTGTCGTGGAGTGCGATGGAACGTACCCAGTCATGCTGCCCGGATCGTGGAATATCCTCTTCAAGCAGAGCTTTGAGCTGTCCCCATTGATTGACGAGAACGGAGCGAAATCTGCATCACCGCCCGAGCTGAGAATTGATCTCCACCTTACAGAGGAACTACTGGGCAGTTTTACGCACATTTCGATAGTGAATGATGCTACTGGTGAAATCAAAAAGGCTGCCACGCTCTGCTCCAAGATACCTCTTCCAGCTGCTTCAAACAACGGAGTGTACTCGCCCACAGCCTACACGTTGATCGTTGACTGCGCTCCTGGGAGCTTCCACGTCCGTGAAGGCAAGTGGAAACTCGCTCTGGCTAGCGACTGGGATATTACAAAGTCGACTACTCACCAGATGAAGATGACCCGATTCGAAGGAGCGTACGAGCCGAACAAGCCGCTAGTGTGCTTCCGAGACGTGATCATGGCACCAAAGCACTCAATCTGGACCAGCTTCCAGCTCCAGCTCCTTCAGGACGGAGCCGTGGTGAATAATCTCGCTGCGAAGCTCGAAGTTTTCGACCTTGGCGCCGAGCAGAACCCGAAAATCGGTGGAGTTAGTGCCAAGGGCGATGTGCGCCTCCTGCAGCTCCCGTGTCTCCCTGCCGTTGATATCAGCCAACCCCCAGCAGCAGATGATAAGCGCGGCTATATCCTTCAAGGTAGCATCGACCGCAGCACCTGCATTGTACCGGACGAGCTGCAGTCGCTGCGTCCATTCCGAAGTAATGCCGGTCGCTCTCCTCCAAAGGAAGGAGTGACTACTTCACCCGTCGACGAGAACGAGCCGTCAGAAGCTGCAGCGCCGTCGGGAGAGTCGACTTCACCTGCAACAGCTCGTTCTTCCCGTGGGTCGAGCGGCATCAAATGGCGAGTCAATTGCTGGAGCACCGAAGAGGTCAAGTTGCTCGACGACAACACCAAGGAGCTCCAGTACGACGCCATTCGAGCGTCCTGGGCGGAGAAAGCCGTGGACCGCAACACGAACGGAGCCGTGTCGCGCTTGCTGTACCTGGGTAAACTGGACGAAGCGGAGGCGAGGATGAAGCAAGACAACATGACAGACGAGCAAATCGCGAAAGTTAGAGGCCGCTTCGAGTGGGTTCAAGCGGTCAAGAGCAAGGTCAACGCCAGTGAACCCTATCTGGAGGAAGTTCGCACAGGCGACGAGAAACTTTTATCGGAGGACGAACTCACTGAGAGCAGACGCTTGTTGTTAGAGCGGATTGGCGTCGTCGAAGCGGACAAAGAGCAACGTCGAGTGGCTCGCGCTCTGGCCAAAGAAGAGCGAGCCAAGGAGCTGAAAGACATGGTGCGATCTGTCATCGAGAAACGCAGCGCCTCGCTCAAACGGCAGCAAGAACTGAATCGAGAACTTGCAGCGGTGCAGACCCGATCTGCCTAGATGCTGCCTGAACTTACTTACTACAAGCGAACACAGGAGTCGTTTGGGGGTTTACCATTCATCTGTGAACTTCGTTATTTTCCTCAACGTTTCCTCCCCAATTTTAATTCCTGGGGAGGCGCTCACTTTAGTACGTCACTTGATTTTCCAAATGCATGGGGGTCGCTCGCTTTTCCTCTCTTCGCGTTCGGTTCGTTTCTCGCTCCTTCTTGTCCTCTTGTCGCTCCAATGGGTCGGGAGTGTGCGTGACCTTCCACTTGAACCACCACTCTCGTACTCCGTCGCAGCTCAGAGCACTGGAACGCTCACTAGCGAGCCGCTGAGCTGGCTAGCTGGTTGCCCCTGGGGGTCTTTTGAATTTTCTTGTTTTTTGTTTCTTTCTCTTCTTACTGCATTTCGCATTTTTCGCTCTCCCTTGCTTCAAAAGTTGTAATTTCATTTTCAATTTCACTTGGTGGCGGGGTGTGCAATTTGTGCAGTTTGCAATTTCGCTGCGGCCCTCCTTCATTCAACTGGCCTTGGGACCTTTGTCCCTTTCTCCGTCTTCATCCTCTTCATCTTCTTCAAACTTGTCTTCAATCTTCAATCTTCAGTTTTGTATCGGTCACTTCAATCTCTTCATCGTGACCACTTCGTTCAATTCTGCCGGTCGCCCATTTTCATCTCGGTCGCCGCGCAGCCGATTCTTTTATCGCTCGAGTCTCCATTCTGCTCGCGTCTTTATCATGTCGTAATTCCACTTCGCGTACTTTCGCCTCGTTACAAATACAATCCTCGGTCCGCCCGACGATCTTCCATCCATCCGTCGACTTGCTCCATCATTATTGTCTGTTGCCGCCGTCTGCCCCATCCGACCGTGAATCAAATTTGTACAATCTCCTGGTCAGAGTGGCATCCAGCAGCAGCAGCACTGCCAGTGCGAGCAAGTGAGGATGGATAGATGCCTAGAACGGCTCAGCCTTGGTAATCGCCCCGTTTACCCGTCCGTCATAGGACATGCTGTGGGCAGGAACCGAGCCAGAAAGCATCACGGACGATGCCGTCGCGTAGTTGTTGGCAGCAGCGGCGGCGGCCTGTTCCGCGGCTCGCTTCCTCTCAGCTCGAGCTCTGGCAGCACTGGTGTTGGCATTGACAGTGATGACTGGAGGCGGGGTCGTGCTCACGGTTCCAGGCGGCTGAGCAGGGTGGCGCTCGAAGTAGTGCTTGGTGCACATGTTGTCGATGCGACCGGTCTTGGAGCACTCCGGGATGATGCACTTCTTGTCGGCACCGTGGGTCACGCAGTAGCCTGCACGACGATCCGTCTTGTTGCACCCTTCGACCATGCATCGACGACCACCACCGTGCGCACGGCACAGTCCACGTCCCTGAGAGCTCTTGGTGCAGTTGGGAACAGTGCAGCGGCTACCTCCTCCGTGCAACTTGCACAGTCCACGCGACTGAGCCGAGTTGTCACATCCCTCGTGCTGGCAGCGCTTGCCACCCCCATGGCTGATGCAAAAACCTCCGCCCTGGTCGCTCAGACCACACCCAGCGTATCCGCAGCGGCGACCACCTCCGTGGCCCTTGCAGAGACCGCGAGAGCGCACCGTGCGGTCGCAGCCTGGCACTGAACAATCTTTGAGCTTCTTGTTCTTGCGAATACGCCCTCCGCTGCTCGAACTCGAACGAGTAGACGTCGAGCCACGCTTCTCGCCACTCAACGTCGTTGCCCCCAGGCGGTTATCAACCATGCGGGTGTCAATCGGAGGCGGGCGTCCACCTGGCACGGCATTGTTCATCTGCAAGATGTTGATTCCCGTAACTTGTGCTGATCCCACAGAACTCGGCGAGATGGACACCGCGTTGCTGCCGCTAGCAGTAGCTGCGCTGTTTCCATTGTTCAAAGACAGCTCGTTCTGTCCCGTCGTTAGTCCAGAAACCGAGACACTGTCAGCGCCGAGACCATAGCTGACAGGGTTCGCTTGAGGGAGGCTCGTGATACTATTCGACGCCTAATGTCCACAGAACAGAAGATGTAAATATGTCAGCACAATTTCGACGAGATCAAAGTTAACAAGCAAGCGTACCTGAGCGCAAATTGGGCACGTTGTCAATCCTCCCCACGACTGAAGACACTGGGCGTGGAATCGGTGTCCGCAGTGACTGGCAACCCTGTCACTGTGGGCACCGCTGCACAAACTGCACGAGTCTTCACTGTTGGTGGTGAGTTGTGATGTCGGTGGTGCCAACGACGGCGGGTACAGCGAGTTCGCATTGACCGATGTCGTAGTTGAACCATCCGAACCTAGACTCACCATCGCCATGGACGTCGTGGAGCTCGCAACATCTGAGTAGAGCGTGGTCGGATGCGTAGCATCAAGCGACTTCGCAACAGGCTGCTGCTGCTGCATGAACGGCAGGTGGTTACCATTGGACGAAGCTCCAGTCGAGATATCCACGCCTCCGTCCTTCAACCGCGTCGTCAACGACGACCCTGGGCCACTCGGACTGAACTGCGGCATGCGGGATCCAGCACTAAACATTCCAGCGACGCCACTGCTCATGCCCCGTCCCATACTGGAAGAAGCAGCTCCGGTCCCGTTAGCATCGAAGCTAGTTCCCATCCCGGCCGCGGCACTTGGAGGCACTAGATCCAATGAACTATGCTGCGCTGACGGTTCGTGTGTCCGCTGCTGCTGCACCTGCTGCTGCGAGTAGTACGGGGCTCCACCTCCATACATGTTGGAGCGCTGGTACATCGGCTGCTGCTGTGAGTTGCTCGGAGTCGTCTTGAGCTGCACCACGTTGCCGGGACGCTCGACGCCGTGCACGTACCCGCCACTGGAGTTCAGGAACGAGTCGGTGGCCACCACATTGTACGGCTGCCTGAACTTGCGGTCTCCCGCGTCCTTGAGTCCGATATTTACGTGCTCGTGCGGCATGGCGTCAGCAGGAGGAGGCGCCTGTGGGTTCGTGGCCGAACTCACCAGCATGCCCAAGGGATTTGTCTCGCCGACTTGAGCGTAGCCACCATGGTACTGCTGCTGCTGCTGTTGCTGTTGCTGTTGGTGGTGTTGCGGTTGTTGTTGTTGTTGTTGTTGTTGCTGCTGCTGCTGGTGTTGCTGGTAGTCTCCAGTGTTGCCGTAATTCTGCGCGTAGGATGGGTATCCGTATGGCGCAGCGTAGGACTGTTGCTGCTGCGTCGAATACTGCTGACTCGGCGGCGCGTAGTCGAACTTGGCTCCGTTGTTGCTGCTTCCAGCGCCTGGCCGATTGTCCGCTGGGCCCTTGAGGTGCGAGAAATTCGCTGCCGGCGCGTAGGGCCCCGCGTGGTAGTCGATCACCTGCTGCAGACTCTGCGGCGACTGGTACTTTGCCGATCCCAAGCTGTTGACGCCGACACCGACTCCGCCACGAGGAGGACCTCCTTGTTGGAAGCTGCAAGAAATAAAATATAAAAATAATAAACAAATGGATTAGCCACCAACCGATTCGAGCGTGGGGCAAAAAAAGTGTCGGAGCTCGAGGCTTGTTGGGCGCTTTGGGCCTTGGTCGTCCGTCCCCCATTCGTCGAGAGAATGGTCTTCCGCTCCCCTCGTCCCCGTTCTCCTTTTCAGCTGGTCGAGCCTGGGGTTGAGTGTAGACGAAAAGTTACCAACGGCCTTCCGTCTCACGAAGAGGGGCGAGTCGGAGAGGGGGGGAGGGGGACGAACGAAGGCAGCCAGCCAGCTTTTCCATACAAAACAGCCTCGGCGCTCTTCAACTTGGGACAGCCAAAAAGTGTAGCTACGTAGTAGAGCAAGGTAGGGCGCCCAACCTTTTGCGGTCCATGGCGGCGAGGTTCACGACGTTGGCGTTCACGGCGAAGGCGTAGGAAGACGAGGGCGGCGCCAGCCCGCGCGTCTGCGCCGCCGGAGGCTGCGGCGAGGGCGCGGGATGGCTGGGCGTGAGCTCATTCATCTGCGCTCGCTGGCTGCTGCGCCCGCTCGAGGACGGAGAGGGGAGGGGAGAGGACTTCGCTTCGGGCTGCTGCTGCTTGGCTCGGGGCGTGCCGCGGGTGGCTGTTTTCTTGGCTGGCGTGGCGGCGGCCAAGTTGGCTCCGGCCGCTGCTGGTGGGACTAGCGTAATAGTTGGCGAGGATCTGCTCTGTGTGTGTTGCCTCGTGGGCTGTCTGCCGCGCCTGCCTTGTTTGGCGCGCGCGGGCCGGAGGGATCGATCGGAAGTTAGCGGGCTGCTGGGCGTGGCGTGCCTACGCTCTGGTCATTTGATTGCCGTAAAAGCGGCGAGCCTGGCCCGCCGCTGCCCAACCACCGCGCGGACACCTCGCACTTAGTCGGGAGCGAAGATCGCCTGCGAGCGACGTTATCGTTTCTTGTCGGTAAACCCGGGGAGATCACCGCACGGTCTCACATACTCAGTCTCTTGCTGCGAATAAGATTCGCAATTCCCAAAAGTCACTAAACGCAGTTGGATAGAGTCACCCAGCTGGCGAGAAAACGTTCAGTTTGACGCTAGCGTCTCGCGGCCGCTTCTTCGAGAAAGGAAGGGCGGATAAGGTGGCGGCGACGAAGCTCCATGGCCGAGCTGCCGCTGCGACGCGCCTTCGTGGCAGCGCAGCACGAACTCTCCAGGGCGGCCGAGAGAGTTCCCCGTCAATTGCTACTCGGTCCCATGCTACTTTCGGTGCTAAGGGTAGTACCGCGGGACCGGCGGGCAGCCATGTGCTCGTCTGCCCCCCAAATGGCTGCATCCCTCAGGATTCCGCTTCTGCGCTGACAGGCATCGGCCCGAGGCTGTCAGCGCTGCGGGCGCCGGTTTGCCGCACCGGGGGCGCGCCCCGATGGCTTGTCTGCAGCCCCCTGCCTGCTCCTGCTGACGGCGCCGCAGCGCAGCAGCGCTCGCGGCGATGAGCAGCGGTCACGCTGCGTTGCCGCGTTGCAAAGGGACTCAACCGACCGCCGCCCAAGCAGCGCCCCGGACTATTATTGATAAGAAAATGCACGTGTCGAGGCCGAAATGGCTACGAATCAAGCCCTTTACTCTCCCGCGTGAAATTCGAACAGTATTTCGCCAGTGCTTGCCCCGACCCCCTCGAGCGGAGACCGTCCCGCTCGCAGCGGCTCAACCAAAGTCTCCGGCGGCGAAGTGGCAGTGGTGTGCTGCGAGGATTAGAGACCGGCAGGCAGTGTAGGGTACACTTCGTCCGTCCATTAGCTGTGGTTGACAGCCCTGGACAGTTGGCGGGCTGATAACAGCCTCGTCGTGCCGACGTAGCGGGGGCGTACGTAAGACCTCTTTTCGGTGTCCGATGGACAGCACTGCGATTGCAATCATTTGTATTCGCTGCCGCCGCGCCACGACAGACTTCTCATGCCTAAGAGCTCGCGGGGGCCCGTATTGTTCGTCCCGCGAACATGAGCGCCCGATACAGTGCAACTAGTGCGCGTACGTGCTTCAGCTAGCGACGGAAGCTGCCCGCAGTGTCGGTGTTGCTGGCTGCACTGGGGGCGGACCACGCCACGCGCCATGTATCCGAGCCGTGTGCTTCTTCTGCCCGGCGAAAGAGTGCGCCCGCAAAGCAGGCCGTGTCGACACCGGCGGCAATCGATTGCCAGCCAGCGAGCACCGAGATGACAGACAAGGCGGCGGCGGCAGCAGCGCCGATAGTGTTCACTGCGTGCCATGTTTAGCCGCAGTGAACACGGCGCGATTTGATGCGCAGCTTCTCGGCCTGGAAGCGCTTCTGCATGCAGCGAAAGACTCCTCCAGCCAGGCATTCTGAAGCCATGCATCTTCCCGGTCGGGATTTGCCATGGGTTTGTCCACCGAAACGCGACAAGGTCACGAAATGTGTGCAGCACACCAACTACCTAATTTAGGGATTCGTTTTATTTTAGGTCTTCGTCCTCAGTCAGGACTCCTCGCCGTTGGACACCAACTAATTTAAACAGACTCCCTAACCGTTTGGGTCTGTTTAAATTAGTTTTCTTATCAGCCAATTACAGCGCTTTGCCTAGCCCTCTAGTGTCGCCAGCCTGCGAAAAGTTATATTTAGCCTCGTCTCTGGATTTCAATGGCTGGCTTCAAAGGCCAAGATTCGCCTCAAGTTCGCCCGGTCGCCCGCCCAAGTTTCCAGCCAGCGCCACGCACGCACAGCATTCCCCAAGCTCCAGCGCCCCCAACAAGAACGCCCGCCTCCCAGCCATGCCGCTCTCCTCCCTCGTCGCCGCCGTGAGCAAGAACTCCACGAGCGCCGGCACGCTGGCCGTGCTGCCGCTGGTGCTCTCGTCCGCGGGCATCACCGGCTACGCGCGCTACGCCGCGTCGCACGCGCCTGCCGAGAACAAGACCAGCGCAGCCGTCGAGCACGAGCGGGAAGAGCAGCTCCACCAGCACGTCGCGCTGCCCTGGAAGGGCACGCGGTAGTTTTCCAGCGAGAAGAAGAAGAAAGCTACATATATATTTTTATGTGCGCAGCCCCAGAAGAGCGAGTGAAGCTTCCCTCCCAGCAAGATAAGAAGAAGAAGAAGAGAGAGACCAAGCAGCAGCTTTGGAGCCGCGCAGTCCGTTGCCCAGCTCGATGCTGGCGACACCATTTTGTATCTATTTTGCCCATTCGCCTCGGTCCGACCCGAGCCGAATCCACAACCACAACAAGAACGAGATCAGTTTTGCCCCACAACTTTTATCTTCGGTGGCTCTCTTGTCTCCTCCTTTGCTGTGTTCTTTTCATTCTTAGTCGATCGATGCCGGTCGTGCAACGGTTGACACGCCTCGTCACATTTTTTTCCGGTCCTGGGGCAGCAGATCCAAAGTCGCCCCCTCGTGGCCCGCATGCTGGCGCCGCGCAAGACGCTCTACTCGACGCCGCGGAGCGCCTGCCGCCGCGCGCTGGAGCTCGTGCGCGTGGGCGCGTCCGACGTGGTCTGCGACTTGGGCTGCGGCGACGGCCGCCTGCTGATCGAGGCCGCGCGCAGCTTCGGCGTGCGCGCAGTCGGCGTGGAGATCGACCCCAAGCGCGCGCAACAGGCGCGAGACGCCGCCGCGGCCAGCGACGTGGGCCACTTGGTGACGGTGCATCAGGCCAACGCGCTCGAGTTCGACATCCCGGAGGACGCCACGGTTGTCTTCCTGTTCCTCATCGGCCGCGGCTTGTCGTACGTGTCGGCCGGCAGCTGACAGACAACCACAACCAGCTGCAATAAGGTGGACTAACCCAGTTGCTTATGACATTGACTCACTGCAGGCTGGTGCGGCCGAAGCTCGAGAAGCTGACCGACTGCCGCGTCGTCACGTATTTGTATCGGATCCCGAACCTGACGCCGTTGGAGAAGCACCTCGTGCCGGCAAAGGAGCGCGCACCCGAGGAGACCGAAGAGAAGGCGGTAGACCCCATGGACGTGGCGTTCCCCGTGTACATTTATCACTTCCCAACGTCGCGGGGATCTGCGCTGCACTCGCCGCAGTCGACGTGCAATTTAACCAGCTAATGGAACCAAGACGACGTGTTCATTTTAACATGCTTCTGTTCACTGCAGACTGATGCGAGGCAACAATTTGCTGCGTGCTTTGGGTTTCTGGTGTTTTGTAGGTGACAGACTGGAGGATGTGGCGCCGTAGGGCGCTCCGGACGCTGATGGGAGCCCAACAGGACGCGACTGCTTCGACTTCTTCTTCTTGGTGCCAGCGCTCGGCATGGAGTTCTTGCGAGTCGACGGGCTGCTGCTCGCACTGGTACCAGGCGAGGCGGCGTTGTTCCTGGAGAAGGAGAGATGGCTGTTGCTACCCGACCGAGCCGACCACGGCGTACTGCGAGAGCTCAGTGAGCTTGATCGACCACCGCTTGGCGCCACCTCCGTCGGGCTGCCTGGAGAACTGTCTCGACCGTCAGCCTCTGGGGTATAAGGAAGCTTCTCCAGCGGTAAGAGCGGGATTGCGTCGTCATCTTCGTCTGCGTGGTTGTCTTTGCTAGCAGCGTATCGCTCTCTATGCTGATGCTGAATCTTTGACTTGCTCGAGCTCTTGCTGGACTTGGAGGTGGCAGCGGGCGTGTTGTTGTTCTGGCTGAACTCGAGTCCGAGCTGAGCCTTGATGACCGCCATGGGCAAATTCGAGAGCTCAGCTGACGTGAGCGGCTCGTTCGCGTAGAACTTGCGGTACTCCGCTGTACCTGCAGACGACTGACTTGAGGCAGGTCGATCCGCTAGCTCTGGACTCGAGGTGAAGCTGTCCGAGGAATTCACTCGCGCTTGGTTGTCTTCGCTTCTGGAGCCCGTCGACACTGCCGGTGATTGGATATGCTGCTGTCGTAGTGCGCGCTGGAGCTCAGCTCGGTGAACTTCGGCCTCACGACGCCGTTCTCGCTCCAGATCGAGCTCTTGCTGCAGTCGCGCCGCATTCCTCTCGCCTTGCTGTTGTGCTGCCTGCATTCGAGCGGTAGCGTCGGCTATCGTTTGGTTTGCGGCTTGTTGGACGCTCTCCAGACGCTGCGTCGCTGCTCTGAGCTCTGTACCCGATCGGTTAATCTCTCCTTTAGCGCGCTCAAGTGCTTGTTTCATGGTCTGTACCTCGCGTTGAGCGCGCGCTACCTGCTGCCGTGAAGCCTCGCTTTCATCCCGCAACTCGGTCAGCTGAGTATCCAGCGCGCGCCGTTCGCGCGCAACTCGCAGAACTTCGTCTCGAGCTCGTTCTTCACTGTCCTGAGCCTCGCGAACCTTCGCGTCCAGCGCCTGCTTGAGCTCGTTCGCTTTGGCTTGAAGAGCATCGCGAGCTGCAGTGAGGGGCGCCAACTTGCGCTCGGCCTCGCCAGCTCGTCGAGAAAGTTGCTCCATCTCACGCGCTTTGGCGTCGCACTCCTGCTTCTTGCTCTCGAGGGTGTTCGCTGTGCGTTGCAACCTCAGCTCGAGCTCGCTCAGGCGCTCTTCGAGCTGCTCTTGGGTGCGTGCAGCTTCATCACGAGCTTCACGGAGCTGAGCTTCTCGAGACCGCAGTTGTTCCTCGAGCTCACGCAGTTGGGAGCGCGTTCCACCTCCGTCTTTCTCCTTCTTGGCCCGAGCACGCTCGAGCTCGAGAGCATCCTGAGCTCCTTGTAGCTCCGATACGAGGTCGTCGATGGTGGCGTTTGCTGCGCTTTGGATCGTCGTGATCTTGCTCTGCAGTTCTTCCGACAGCGCCGCGTTCTCTTGGCTTTCAGCTCGAGCAGCTTCAAGCTCCTGTCGAAGTCTCTCGTGCTCTTCACCAAGTTGCTGGGTTTGAGCTCGAGCGTCCCGACGCGCAACTTCGACTGCGCGTAGTGCGTCTTGAGTGTCGTCAGCAGCTCGCTGGAGCTCCATCTGCAGCGACTGCTTGCTTCGTGTGGCGCGTTCGAGCTCAGCTTCTAGTCTCCGCAGCTCCGCAGCTTGCGCTTCCTTCTGAGCTTCAAGCTCAGCGAACTGAGGCGTCAACGTAGCTCGAAGCTGCTCCACCTCGAAGCGAGCTTGACTTTGTATGTCTTGCTGAGCTTGTACAGCTACAGCTAAGGCGCTTTCGGCTCGAGCTTGGGCTTGTTGAGCCTCAGCCAGTTGATGCGATAGAGTATCGCGTTGCTGTCGAGAAACCTCAGCGTCTTGGGCTCGAGCCTGCTCTAGATGCTCTGACTTGTTCTGCAGCTGAGTGAGCATGGCGAGCATCTCTTCAAGTCGATGGGTCTTCTCCTCCAGTGCGCGTGATAACTCCTGCTCACTATACGACCGCTGGGCTTGCTCGGCGTCTCGCGCGCGCACGAGTGCGTCTCGTTCGTCACTCAAGGCTTGAGTGGCTCGCTCCAGCTCACTACGAAGTTCTTCCGCTTCACGTGACCTCGCCTGTGCTTCTTGTTGCGCGCTCTGGAGTTGAGTCGCGAGGTGTTCATTCGTTCGCCTCGCACTCTCCTCCAAGTCGGCGTGAGTTTCTTGTAGATCCCCATGCGTAAGCTGAAGCTCACGGTAAGACCCACGAAGTTGCTCCAGCTCCAGTTGCTTGTCGTTCACCGCGCGGTACTGAGCTTCCAGACTGGCGTTGAGTTGCTCCGCTTCAGCTAATAGATCACGCTTCTCAGTCTCAAGCGCTGTGCTCCGCGCA
This sequence comes from Phytophthora vignae f. sp. vignae, assembly GCA_016169955.1. Classification (NCBI taxonomy): domain Eukaryota; phylum Oomycota; class Peronosporomycetes; order Peronosporales; family Peronosporaceae; genus Phytophthora; species Phytophthora vignae. The sequence goes on from JABJUM010000047.1 coordinate 265,442, forward strand.
CGTTGCGCGTCCAGCGCTTTCTGGAGCTGCAGAAGCTGCGACGCACCGGCAGAGCGAAGATGCTCGAGCTCTTGAATCTGCTGACGAAGCTGCTCGTTCGAGCGCGTTAATTGAGCCTCTTGGCCCCCTGCAGCTTGAGAAAGTTGGGCCAGTTCCTCAGCTAACGTCTTGGCGTCTTGCCGCGCAGTCTCCAGTTCTTGAAGTGAGTTCTGTACTTGCGTCTGCAGCTCTTGCTCACGCGCGCGATGCTTCTCACGATCACTATCCCTCTCTTGCTGTAAGCGAAGAACCTTGAGCTGCAAGGGCTCCAACGCACCGGACGCCTTTGTAAGATGCTTGAGCGCGCGAAGGACTGACGGTAGTTGAGCTAGCGGGTCTTCCTCACTATCAGAATTGCCTTCCTCTTCTTCGGAGCTCGTACTGTTCCCTATCGGCGTTTGAGTAATGAGGTCGAGACACTGTCGCGTGAGCTTTTCGGCCGTCTTACAACGGCTTGAGAGGTGCTGGAGCTGCGCGTGCGAGTCTTCCAGTTGCCCTGCAGTCTCCCGTAGCTGCTCATTCAGCTCTTGCAGTGTGCCATTCTCTGCGGACCCCTGTGCTTCTAATCGAGCCTTGTCCGCTTTAGTGGTTTGCAGTTCGGTACGCAGTTCACGCAATTCATCCTGAGCGTCACGAACAACGCGCTCAGCCTTCTCGCGTAGCTCTAGAGCCTGAACACGCTCCTCCTCTGCTAGCTTCTCACGCTCAGCGAGTGCTGCAGCGTGTTGCTGTCCCATTTGCTCTAACTGAGCTTGGAATCTCGACACCTTAGCGACCATCAGCGCGTTGAGCTCTTCCTTTTGAGAGCGCTCTTCGTTGGCACTAGCTCGAGCAGCTTCCAACTGTTTGTTCAGCTCTTCAAGCAGCTCTTTGCGTTGAGCTTCCGCCTTCATTTGTAGCTCTCGTTCTCGCGCAATAGCGGCGGCTTGCAGTTGTGCGAGTTCTTGCTGAGCCTCCTGAGCTTGGGCCCGAAGCTGCTGCTCTCGAAGCTGAGCCGTAGTCTCCAACTCTTTCGTAGCGTTCCAAAGGTGCTGACCGAGCTCTTGCTTCGCCTGCTCCAGCTCACGCAGTTTCTCGAGTAACTTGGTGCGTTCTGCGCCATGCTGAGCCTCAAGCTCCTGGAGCTTCGCCTCGTGAGCCCGTTGAAACTGGTCCAGCTCGGCTCGGTGTTCATCACTCTGTGCTTGCAGTTGCTCCTCATACCGAGTGCTAGTATTCTGTAGCTCAGAGCGAACTTCGTTGAGTGCGGCTTCATATTTCTCGCGCGTGTCGTCCGCACACTGTTGCTGTCGCTGCACCTCGTCGTTCATCACTGAGAGCTCCTCGCGGTGGCGTGTTGCGCTCTGCGCCGCCTCCGCTTCTAGCGCCTTGAGAGCTTCTTGGACACGAGCGAGCTCCTCACTAACAGCGCGCTCATTGTTCGTGACAGTGTTTAACTGCTCTCGAGTCTGTGCCAATTGCTCGGTCAATTGTGCCGTCTCCGCGAGCTTCTCTCGCCACGCAGCGGCGGATCCCTCGGACTCCTGCTTCATTTGCTGCAGCACTGAGCCAAGTTGTTCCAAGACCTGACCGCTCTTCTCAGTTGGCGGCGCTCCCCATGACTCTCGACTTGCGCTGGAACTGCCCGGTGCACTGAGAAATTGCTGTGATGGAGGCATGTACGCTGCCGATGGGTAGGCGCTGGGACCAAGCGGCAGAGTGTGAGGAATCGCTGGACCAGGCGTAGGATAGCAGAACGCTGCGAGGCTCTGCTGTTGTTGAAGTTGTTGGAGTTGAAGCAGCAAGTCTGCGCCCCCCATTGGAAGGATCTGAGGCTGAGATGGCGGCACTTGGCGTCCGTGGTCATAGTCGAAAGTGCTGTAAGCTGCAGCGTTGTCTGTGTGGTTGCCAGCGTTTGACTTGCGCCGCAGCTTGGCAGTCACCGGAGGCGAACGCTTGTCTCCTAGTAGGGCATTAGACGAAGGTTTTCGATTCAAATTCGACTTCATTGGGGCGTATCACGAGTATCTCGCTAGCCTTAGGCCTCAGAGCGTGGGAGAACTCGCCCTTGAGCTCGGAATCAAAGGCCAAGCTTGCAAACTTGCAGCGCCCACCTACAATCGGTACCAATTGTGTCGTGGCCGTTGAAGAGACATGGCTACAAGTTCCAGAAAAAATATGGAGCATGGCCATGCTCCATATTTTTAGTTTGTCGGAGCCGGAGATGGCTTCAGCTCTCTCTTCTCCTGCCCCTGCCCCCTGCATTTAGCCTTCACGAACGAACTCGTCCGTCTTCATCTTCTCGCTTCAAGGCCATCAATAATTGACGCGGGCCAGTCTTCGCTTTGGCCATTGTGGACGATGGGGTCGCCCGTGAAAGCTCGCGAGTGGGAGAAGACGCTCAAAGTCAAGTGTCGACTGTGCGGTGGCGCGCGATGCAAGCGTTGCAGTGAAAGTGCTGCACTGGCCAAGTCGGATTCGCCCGTGCGAGGGCTTCACGCCGACTGGGTGGCCGATTGCGCCTTGGCCATGATGCGGCCGTCCTCGAGACTCATGAGCGAGTACAAAATCGCCGAGCAATTCCACAAGTGCGTAAGAAATTCTCGCTTACAATTGCCGTCAAAAGCTAACAACTGTCGCCTGTTGCAGACTGAATATCACGGCCGTGTTCAACCTGACGCTCCCAGGAGAACACCCATACTGCGGCGATGGTCTTGGCCCCAGCGGCTTTCCGTACGACCCGGAGAAGGACCTCATGGCTGAAAACAGTACGAAACTTGAAAACCTTTGACCAACAGTTTTGACAGAACTAACAGATATCCTTGATACATTCGCAGTTCGCTTCTACAACTTCGGTTGGGAAGACATGACAACGCCCACGCTGTCGTTTATGATGGACATTGTCAAAGTTATCGCGTCGGTCCTGCTCACCGGCCACCATCGAGTCGCGGTGCACTGTCACGCTGGCTATGGACGTACGGGCATCACCATAGCGTGTGCGATCATCTTCCTGCACAACATTCCCCCAGAGCTGGCGATCCGCCTCGTGCGTCGCGACCGACCTGGATCGGTTCAAACTGCTGGCCAGGTCCAGTTTGTCCACGACTTCCACGCGTACCTCAATGCAGCGCGCGTCGTCTTCGCGTTGCCGAAAATCCACGATTTGTTTACCCTTGCAGAGACCGTGGAGCACCAGAACCGCCGTCTTCACGGTGAAGGAGCGGTTAATTCCAACCTGCCTAGAGTACTCGACTTCCTGTGCGCCGAAGTGGAAGGAGCTGTCGCCGCCTCCTCCGACGTCGTGACGGTGGCGTCGGCGTTCGTCAATCATCTCTGCGTCCGCCAGCAAGAAGCGTGGCCGCGAACCAGCGAGTGCACGAAGGAGTGCTACCGCTCGACACCTTCGGGGTCGGCTGAGCTGCTCGAGCGGCATCGACAGTTCATCGGAGGCGCAGTGAACGCGTCTCTAAATGAGAGCAGCAGCATCTCCTTCGACGTCGTCGAAGCTCCTGAACCGGTGACTCGGGAGCAGCTTTTCCCCATCAAAGTCGGCTTCAACGTCGGTGAGTGGAATTGGGAGGAGGCTTCGGCGTTGTGTTCCAATGCCTCAATTCACGCCATTCTGCTACTCGACTGGCTCGAACACCTTCGTGAACCGCTGTTAAGCAGCCAACTTGTTGAGAAGTTGCTGTACGTAGCGCCTGTGCCTCCGTTGAAGCTTCCTACGGCTCCCAAAGCAACGAATCCCGCCACGATGCACCACGCACGAAGCGAGAGTGAGACCCACGGCAACTCCAGCAGCGCCACCAACGCCAACTACCGCTTCCAGCAGCTCCACCAGCTCCCAGCGTACGCCATGAGATCGCTGGATCGGGTGCTGTCGTGCTTACGCGTGCTGGAGGCGAAGCTCGAGCAGTTCGCAACGGGAGATATCCTATTTGATGCCGTCTGCGTACGTACGGCCATGGCGTTATTCCACCTCTCGACCACTAGCTGCTCCACGTCGTCTCTTCGACGACATGCCGACTGTATCGCACTACTCATCGACAAGTGGCACGCTCCAAAGCGCTTAGAGCTCAACCTGGACACGCTACAGAAGCTCAGCATCCACAGACCTTCCACCTGTCGCCTCACTCAATCGGCGAGTACACTGGGGTGCAATTCCGAGACTGGGGAGAGTGCAACGCCGCCGGACGAAGAACTGTCCAAACCTCACTCACCCTCTCGATCACCTACGCGCTCGGTGTTGACCCCTACGTCGTCACCCACTCGGTCGTTGACGCTGTCACCAACGTCGTCACCTCAGCGAACGCCTCGCGACAACTTGCCAGGCATGTTAAGTGAGGACATCCCCATCCCCGACTCCCTCTTACAGACACAAACAGCCGAGTCGATGGCCTCATTTTCGCCGCCACAGCCTCACAAACCTCAAGGTGAGGCGCATTCACGGCCGAGTATCGCCTCGGTTGCTGTCACCTCGACGTCCCCACGACCGTCGCCGAGATCGTCGTCTCCGATCAAGATCGATCCGCTACCGACCAGCTTCAATAGACGCGACGAAGAGGAGAAGAAGGAAGAGAAGTCCCAAGCTCTGTTGGCGCTTCCTTCCTCGCCCTCTTCGTCCCCCAAGAAAGTCGATCTCAGCCCATTGCCACCCCAACCGGTTCCAGACAAGGAGTCCGAGTTGAGCGACGACAGCTTCGCGATATCACTGGCCGCGGAGCTCACAAATCCACCGGCACTTCCAAGCGTACGCGATGGAGGACGCTACAGTAGAAGAACAGGGAAATAGCGCCTGCCAGAGGAATTCCATTGTAATGAAAAGCTACTGAGGTGGGTTAAATCTGTTTTGCCAGCAACACAGGATCTCCGTCTGCTCGACGCTGATGGCCGGGAAGAAGCCCTGGTCGCTCGACGTGTGCTTGGCATTGCGGATGCCACGCCCAGATCAACTCCATTCCGGGTAAACGCGACTGTGCCTTCATCGAGAGCGAAGCCCCCATACTCAGCTGCTTGGCCAAAGCATGACTTCGTCAGCGATGGGCGCTCATACTGCCATGTCCGAGCAGGTTGATTGTAGCTGTATTTAATATACTTCATGATAGTTCACTCGATAGCTCTTGAAGGATTCCGTGAAGGATTCCGTAAAACCGACTTGCGATCCCCGTGACGCTGTCCTCCAGTTGGTTTGGTTTGATGAACTCGTTATAAAGTACAATCTTGTAGACGGAGCGTTTGATGAACACCCAGCCGTTGAAATCAGTCACGATGGCAAAGATCTCGTCGCACGGTATTCCTTGCTCCTTGTTCTTAGCAATTGCGATATCCATCATCACGTACGCCTGCGTTAGACCTTGGCCAATGTCGGATTTCTTGGCCTCGACCACCAGGAAATTTATGGCATGCGCGATGAAACAGGAAGCCTGCTTTACTGGTCACAGTAATTGCATTGCACTCGAGCACTGCCTCTTTCTTGAGGCCCGGACGGCAGCGACCTCACGTGCTGGAGCACCACGTGAATTGACTTGCTCTTCACGCTTTTCCAGTGCCTGGTAATCGAAGTGGCACCCGTACTCCAGCTCTACACCGTGAAGGGCTGTCATCAACTCCTCAAACCGCCCATTCTCCAGTCACTTCAGGAAACGGAGTCATGTCGAGTCGCACTAATTTCCCGTAGATATGAGCGACCTTGCCCCACGTCAGTCCACTGCACGGAACAGGCGCATCCTTCGCTCTGCCCATTGCTGCCAGTCTTCCTTGCTCCTTCGTCGAAGCATCGTTGAGCAACACTAAATGCTGCAGCCAAAGAGCTTCGGGGTCGTTCAGATTTCAGGTCCTGCCCCTCCTCACGTTCCATGCCGCCCAAGACTTCGTAGATAAAGTGTAAATGCAAGCGGTGACAAGCGCCCCCAAGTAGATAGTTGACTCATTGAATGGCCATTTAGTCTCATTCACACTTGTATGGGTCGCCCCAGTCGCTCGCAGTAAGCAACTAGCAGACTACATGCCAACCAGCTTCGAGCCATCCACCACACTAGTTGACGCCACTCTGGTTATCCTTGCTCCCAAGGCTGCGCCGTGCACCAGCAACTGAAGTCGTTTGAAGCAGAGTAGTCGAGGTGGGTTTCTTCGTCCTACTGGTTGGTGTTCGAGTTGTACCAACAAAAATCTAGCTATGGACTGATTGGAGGCGACCAGACCGTTTCTGACTAAAGATGTTCTGAACCACGGCCCCCCCAAAAAATACAACTCAAGATGCCGCCAACGCCTGAGCCCGTCCTGACAACAACAGAGAGACGTAACCATGCAGAATTCGATTCTCACGGAGCTATGGTACTCACCGAGCTTCCCCTCCCCAACATCCCCTGTTGAAATGTGAAAGCAAGCTAGCGAGCGTCCACGCTCAGCACGAGAAACAACAGCAACAGGAATTCACGGCACTAAACGTCACTTGCTATATACTGGGCAGATTCGAGACTGAGACCCAGTCTCGGTCTCCCTTTCCTATCCTACTAACAGATACTGCTGCCAGCGACTCTCTGCAGCTCTCCATAGCCGCACGATCTTTAGGTGGCAAAGGCCACGACCCCTTGCACAAGATCTCACAGCGCTGGCCAGCTCGTCGATGCTCCAGCGTCACCTATATTTCAACACGCCCCTCTCAAAGTGGACAGCTTTGACCTCACAGAAGTATGCTAGTGCACGCCGAGTCACTCGACGACTCTCATTCCAATCAACCGCGACAGACTCTCGAACCGAGCCTTCGCCAATGGCTTGGTGAACAAATCCGCAGGATTGTCCTCGCTTCGGACTTTCCACAGGTTCAAGTGCTTCTTTTCAACCTGTTCGCGAACGAAATGCCACTTCAACTCAATGTGGCGCGTCCGTCTACTGAAGGTCGGGCTTGTAGCCATTACAAACGACGACTGGTCCACGCTCAGCACGAGAAACAACAGCAACATGGTACAGCAACGGACAGAATGCAACTGCCACCAAAAGCCAACGTAAAACGGGCGCGCAAGATCCGACACTACAAGCATATCCAAATATTATCCAATCAGAGCACTCAAAACGTTACATCGAAATATTAAATCACCGCTCCAATTCTGAGCCAGTCACTAGGTAAAAATGGAGGCAGCCAGCAGAGCACCGCCGGAGCCCCCACCGGAGGATCTCCCCCCTGCGCCACCAGAGGAGAGCGCAATTGAGGCCCTCCTGAACGATGTCTTCTCGCAGCCTCAGGAGCGTCGAAGGCACTACTCCATGAAGGAGAAACGGCGCATCCTTCTTGCTACAGAAGGACTCAGCCAGCGCGAGGCTGCAAGGGCTCAGAAAATCCCGCGGTGGACCTACACTACCTGGCGCAAAAGCAAGGACGACATTTTTGCCTTCACCGGCAGCGAAAAGACTCTATCGCGGGCGCCAGGTCGCCCCGAGAGCATTCCGTTCGGCCCCGAGCTCATCATCTTCATGAAGGACACCCGCCGCGACAGTAGGGCCCTCACAGCCTCTGTCATGGCTACATACATTCGCCGAGAGTACCCCGACTGGTTAGAGGACGACACCAGCAGCAAAAAAGATGACTTCACAGCGTATGAGTCACTGCTGAGGCGAAGCTCAAGCCGTTATGGCTGTTTGAAGATGCTACCGCCACAACTGCAAAAGAGAAACGGCTAGCTACGATCAAGCGTGCAATTGAAGCGTGGGAGTCCATTGACGTCGACACCATCAAGAGTGCTTTTAACAAAGCACTCAAGACTAACTTTTAGAGCAAATACAGCTGCCCTCTAATTTTGCCTCTAATTTGTCCTAATTTTCAACCTCGGCATTTCTGCACATCCAAAGGATACAGCTGTTTCAACTGAAGGAAAGTGGCAGTTGCATTCTGTCCGTTGCTGTCGCACTTGTTACGGTCGCAGGGTCGACTGTGGCACTAGTCAGGTGAAGGTTGCTGGAATGTGGACCGTAGTGATGATTGTGTGGTTCGTGTCACAACACGAGGTGTCTGTGAACGGAATGTGTCTCCAGGGGGAGACGCGGATGGCCTTAAACCCAGGGAGGTCATTGCGGCAAGGCGTTGGAATCGGACCAACAAGCTGCAGGAAAAAGGTCGCAATCAGGAGGTCCTGACACTCTCGATTGAGGGGGAGTGTTGGAATATGCAATCAGACAGTGTCAAGTCCCAGCCCAAAGAGTCAACGACCGGGGCGCCTGTATGGTGTAACGGTCTAACGAGCTATGTTCTACAGGTATGTCATGAGTTCAATCCCCGCGGCGCCCTACCTTTTCCAACATCCCCAGCACCACAAGCCAGGAGACGTTGTGCCAGGATCTCCGGGCATTGACGCTCCTTCAACGCGATCCAGATGAAGCCGACGAAGTGAAAGAAGCAGATCACCTTTTCTCGTGTGACGCGCTGACGTGGGAAATGGTGGACGGTGCCTACAAGCACTTACAGCGCCGTGATATGGATCTGTTCTCTGCTGCGTCCGTGGAGGGTGGGCGATTCGAGGAACTGACGGCCACTTTTCAAAATCTCACCGTCTTTAATACCATCTTCCCTTCCGACGAGCAGCAAAGAGATGCAGTCCGTGCTGTCCTGAGCCACGTCCAGTCGCTCTTCAAGACAGACCGACCGAGTGTTATTGAAAACAAGGTTCTGCAATCCATGGCCATTGGCATGGTCGGCGTTGCGGACTTCTTCGTTGAGCACGGAAGCCGAAAACTCCCCGTCATTCTCGCCCGCAATTGGAACTACGAACGAGGCCTGGCGAAGGCTTATGTGATGGCGGATATTGTTATCGACAACTGTGACGAGAGAGGAGAACGGTGTGATGAGGTCCGCGGCATTGTGACTGATTGCATCGAGTGGATCTTTTTCAAGCGCTCTCGTAGTGAAATCGTTCTGTGTTCGGATGCCATTCCGCCGTGCGATGTAAGCCGTGTCGAGGAGGTGGCAAGTCGACTGTATTGGGTGCTCCAGAGCTAAGCGGGCTGGGTGTTTGGTCTACGTAGGAAGCTGACGCACGTACCCTTTTTCATTTTCTCCAACTCTGCCAGAAGAATTCCATTCTAATGAAAAACTACTGAGGTAGATAAAAATCTGTTTTACCAGCAACGATAGTGTCAAGTTTCGTGTCCATTGCCTCTTCACCGATTCTTTTTCTTGGCCTTGAGTTTGGCGTTGATATCTTCCCACTTCTTTCCGCGAACACTAAGCAGGCGAGCCGCACGCTCACTAAGGTTGCCCCTGTCAAATAACACACAACGAAGTTAGTACATGTATTTGAAAAGAAATAAAAATCATCGCCTGCTACTACGTACCCGCACTTCAGGTCACGGCGAGCCAACTCCTCCTTCAAGCGCTCTAATCCCGTGACTCCACAGTCTCAAATTTCATCAGGTCAATCGCAGGCTCACTCGGAATCGACTTTTTCTCCGGTTCCTTCGCAACGTTTGGCGTGTTGGTCTCTTGTGTACGCGCGTCGCTCTGCTTTTCGACATCATCTGGGGCCGAGGAGACGGAGGTGTCGTTGCTACTGACGGATACGCTGGCTTCGCTGACAGCCTCACTTGCGGCCGACGTGCCCGAATTCTCCGCCTCGATAGCATCGATAACAGGCTCAAATCCAGCAGCCTCGTACAGGAACGGCTGGGAGCCGACGTTCACGAGCAGGATCTCCGTCTGCTCGACGCTGATGGCCGGGAAGAAGCCCTGGTCGCTCGACGTGTGCTTGACATTGCGGAATGCCACGCCCAGATCAACTCCATTCCGGGTAAACGCGACCGTGCCTTCATCGAGATCCAACATGCAGCCGATGACGTCGTTCTTGCTCCAGGAGTCGCCTGCAGCATACTCCTCGTCCTTCCCGCCGTTCCACTTCACCTGCCGAGCACCGTCATACGCCCACGACCGCTCGTGGTCGCCGACACCGTCTCCCGTCTCCGAGTTCGCCTCGAACGTCGAGTCCGCCCAGCCAATCTGCACCACGCCAGCCGTAATGAGTCGCACCTCGTAGTACCATTTGCCCTTCGTGACCGCGCAGCAATGTCTCGCCGCCGCGGTGCCGAAGTTGCCTCGGCCACGGAGCTCACACAGTCCGTGCTTGAATGCCGTCCCAACACTAGCCGAGCCCTCGTCCTCGCTCCCTTCACCCACCAGCTTGAGCCATTTCTCCGTAGCCGGCGGCGGGTGCTGCGCTGAGCGTACACTGATGTACGTCGTGGCGTCGGGCGGTAGCACGCGCGCGTTCTCCTCCTCAAGCTCCATCTTGGCCTTGGTCTTGGTCTTCCGACGTCGCAGGCCGCTCTTGATGGCGTCCAGCACATCGTCCGGCATCTCCTGCTCGTAGTCCACGTAGCTCTGCAGCTCCTGCTGCTTGGCTCGCTGCGCCTCCTCCTTCTTGGCGCGCTTGAAGTCCGTCAGTCCCTCGCCGCGCAGCTCCTCCTCTCCGTGCGCGAAGTCGCAGTCACGCCCGCGCGGACAGCCCCACCACCGTGGCGCGCCCGGCGGAGGCGCGCGTCCTCCTTCTCTGGCCTTGAGCCAGCTCTTGCACAGCACCGTGTTGCGTCGTCTCTTCATGTACGACTTCTTGACTCCTTCCGCCCACGAGGGCGTGGCCAGGTACCAGCCGGGGATGCCGCTGGGCGTGTCCTCGTCCAGGATCTCCCGCTCCGAGACGCCGTCCTTGTCACGCTGCGCGCGCGCGTCCGCGTCCTGCCGCCACTTGTGCATGGCCACCTCCTGGTTCACATGGCGCAGCCGGCGGCCGTGCAGGTCGCGGCACGCGCCGAAGTCCGTGGTGGCCTTGGCGCCCGACGCCTTGCCCATGCTGCGCAGCATGGCGCCGAAGCCGCCCTTGCCGCCGCGCAGACCGCCGCGCAGCCGCGCGCGGATGATGGCCGGGAAGCTCGGCACATGACTCGACTCCGAGAGCTTGCGGCCGTCCACGTACAGATCCAGCAGCGCCGACGGCACGCCCTCACGTGCCTCCACGAGTCCGGCCAGGCGCGCCACGCTCGCCGCCCCCGCGGCCAGCGACACGCACAGCGTGCGGTTGAAGTGCACCAGGAACTGCAGCTCGTCGGCCATGGTGTCCAATGCGTCAATGGGTCAAGGGCAATTGGAGCTGGATTCTCTTTAATTTGGTAAGGGCTCCGTACTTTGATATTTTGACAGCAGGCTACATAGATCTCTTTTTAAGATAAACCTAGGTTTTATTGTGCTTTGCACGCGGAATGCCGTCCGTTTTAGCAGACTTTCCCTCAACTCTAAATCGGACTTTAGTAATTCAGACTTGGCGCTAAAACAGACTTACAAAGTCGTAATTAGGTTCGCGAACTGACTGCTAAACTGTCATTATCAAAAGCACCCCCTCTGGTGTCTACATAGTTCTGTGCTGCATCGAAGAGGGCTCCTACCGCTCCCGGGCGTGCACTGTGATAACGCCTAAGCTCGAAGAGGCCTCGGGCCGCGTCCACGACACGTCATCGTCTGTGACGAGTCGAATGTGGACCAATATCGGGGTGCCCTCGTACTTGCAACTATGCAAATGACACAGTCCCTCACGACCTCACTAAACCCGAGTTTATGCCCAGCGTGCTCAGAACTATAGCTAAAGCACAGCAAAACACGGCTCGGCGCACCGCATCTTGGCCTTACCACATAAGAAACGCGCATTGCTTGTAGTTACTGCTGCGCGCCTTGCTGAATGATGAGTGAGGCGCTGCTGCGTCCGCGCATCCGCTTGTGAGTACGACATCGCAATCCACACGCCTTTCTTCGTTTTTTGGTGAGTCTTGTTGCAGTTCTTTAGTCCAGTGTTCCTAACGACCAGCAAGTACAGCGCGATCAATCACCGAACGCAGTACACATATCACCAGCAGATACGTACTCTAGTTAAAATTGTTCCATCTTGACTGGAGTACCGGCAGTCCGCCTCAATATTGGAGTACGTCCATTGAACTACATCACCTGCCTCTCATATCGTCGACCTTTTGATTCACATCTCAAACCGTGCGACACCGCACTGACTTAGTCGACCCGCAGGCCCTCGTGGTCTGCACTGTTGGTAGCGGCATCAATGAAGTGTGCTTTGTTGAGGCCTGCTCTGGATTAGAGATACAGAAGTCGGAAATGCACTGTCGTCAGTGCAATTCCGACTTTTCGTCTCTAAACCGTCTGTAACATCGACTTGGCGCTACAGTCACACCTCTATAAATGGCACCCAGTTCGCTCGGTCTAATACGCTGTTTCAGTTAAAGAATTGATCAGATAAAGAAATGGCTACACTTCAAATGGCTATATTTTCATATGTTAGGTGCACAATACAGGGCTTTCTTTACCTGGTACCCCTCCAGCATGTTCGTACTCTTGTTTAACGGTAGGCGCGGTATTGTTTGTTCCTACTCCTTCTTCTCATTGGTATTAGCAGAGTCGCATCCCCTCAGGTTGTACGTGAGTTTCAATACAGTGAGGTTATGATAATATTTGTTGTCCCGATATCCTGCCACCATGCCTGCAGTTTTATCTTTTGCTTGGTATATACTGTCCCTACCGGTAGTTGTCTCAACATCATATTTTTTTAGTTTTTATTCGTAAAATATATATCTACGCTGCGCCGATTGTAAAATACTGTGGCTAGCTTATTTATCAGTATTTACAAGCTTGCAGTTCTTTGCAGCATCCCAAATACAATTTCTCTCTTCGCTCGATTTGTTGTGGTGAGAGTACACATATCGACGGAAGATATGGCCTGCAGACAAAAACCCAACATTCTGTACAAGCACGGTCGACACCGGGCATTACCTAACTACAAACATTTTGATTGGCTAAAATTGAGACTGGGAGTGAGACCACCATTGCTTAGACTACAGTACGCAGCAAAGGTATTGTAAGGAGGTCGCTAACATATTTATGGATAGAAGCTTCATGAAAGTTAACTTTATTAAAGTTCAACGCACGGCATTGCTTTAATGAAGCTTTTACGAAACTTTTCTCGCGATCGTCCTCCCAGTTGCGTACAGTTCTACGCGGGACTTCGTGCAACTTCTCGGCAGCATACGTCGACATAAACTCAAGGTCGAGAAGTACTTCTCGTTTGATTTTATACGTGTAGCTTCTGCGATTTTGCGGTTGCTCAGTATTGGCATCATTTTGTTCCGCTCTAGCATACTCAGAGTAGCAAGATACAGAACAAAAGCTCAAATCGAATTCTAATACAACGCCTAATATATATAGGACATTGTTAGAGCAGAGTTGGTGGGAAGCACCTTCGCACACCGAGCAGCAGCGTATTGCAGCAGGCCGCGGGCATCCGTTGATACCGCACTCCATCCTTTTGCCTTGAGGGATTTTCTGAAGTGTGAGGACACAGCGGCCACTCCTTTAAAAACACTGTGTGATTGGCTAATATTGTCTGAACAAAAAATGTGAGTCTCAACTTTTTTGTTCGAGAGTCGGACTAGATAAGGATTTGTAGTAGGCCATATCTTCCGTCGATATGTGTAGTGGTAGCAATGGCATACATGGGGGGAAGCAGGCATGTGATTGCGAAATATATGACTTTGGATCTATTACTACGGCGTCCATTTAGAGGGCAGAGGCGCCAACAATGGCGACCATTTAGAGAATAAAGAGGTTTTTAATCAGTTATAGAACACATATAGTGAAATCCATATAATCCCGTTTGCAGTCGAGGAATCCAAACCAGATGGGGAACACATAGTCACTTAGAGGGGTTCATTTAGGGAGGTGCCACTGTAGGTAACTCAGAGTTCGACATCGTAAGTAAGAGTATATTCCAGAGTTTGCTTATCTAATACAGACTTTTAAACAGAGTTTTGTTATTCAGTTTTGCCAAAACGGATGCAAAGCACAATAAAAGTAAAACGCTACCATCTGAGTCAGAAGATGTCTTCCTTGGTGCTGGTGGTATCCTCGCTGCTGCTTCGAGCGGCCCACGCTGCGCCTGCCTCGGCGCTCTCAATCCCTTCTACTGTGTTGATAGCCACCTCCATTGCGCTGGTCGTCGCGGCGGTCGTGGCCAAGAAGAAGCTCTCTACGCCTCAATCAGCGACTCCACCGTCTCGAGCCTGCGTTCTACAGCGCGACGAGGAGCAGGAGCGACTGGCGGAGGCTTCCAGCCGGCAGCTACCAGTGAACGCCGCTGTCGCGCTCAAAAAGGGGCAAGTCACCGGCTTCGTGCACAGTTACGACGGCGATTCCGACCGCTACGAGGTGGAATTGCCCCCAAGTGAGACCGTGGCGCTTAAAGCCTCGGAGCTGCAGTTCCCCACAGTTACGGGGCTCTTCGTGTACCCCGTCAAGTCTTGTGCCGGTATCCAGCTGGATGAGGCCCAATTGACCCCTAAAGGACTGCTACACGACCGAGAATGGGTAATTATTGACGGAGCGAGGGACAAGTTCGTGACTCAGAGACGATACCCCAAGCTGTCGCTGCTGCACCCGAAGCTGCTGCCCAGTACTGACGCTGTTGAGGTGACGAGTCTGGTGCTGACGGCCAAGGGGATGTCGGACCTGGAGGTGCCGGTGGTGCGCACTGGAGAGGGGCAGCTGAGAGTTGTGAGCGTGTGGAAGGACAAGGTTGAGGCTTGGACCAGGGAGACGCAGCGGCAGAGTGGCTGGACACTTTCCTAGGAGAAGAGAAGCGCGGGTTTCGACTGGTGCGAGTGCGCGACGGATTCACGCGCCACACCAAGCCCAAGTACGCGCCGGGTCACGCGACAAACTTCGCCGACGCGTTCCCGTTCCTCCTCGCCCTGGAGGAATCGCTCGAGCAGTTCAACACGACCCTCAAGACGCCGGTGCCGATGAACCGCTTCCGTCCAAAGTACGTTCGAGCGACTGGGTGTTGTGTTCGCTTGTCTGTCTAGACTAATTCATGGATGCTCTTTGTTGATAGCATCGTGCTGCGCGGCAGTCCGGCGTTCGCTGATGAGCAGTGGAACTGCATCACCATCGGCGGCCTCCAGTTCCGCAATGTGCGTCCGTGCGCGCGTTGTGGGATGCCGAGCGTGGACCAAGCGACCGGTGAAGTCCACCCGGAGCGCGAGCCGTCTCACGCCATCGTGCGGGAGCGCAACGGCGCCCTGCTGGGTTTTACCGACGGCAAGAGCTTCGAGGGATACTTCGGCTCCAACATGGTGTTGGAGGTGAAGGAGGGTAGTGCAACCCCTCGTCGACTGGCTGTTGGCGCGAACGTCAAAGTGCTCACGTTGAAGACTGAGATTGTTGCCTAAAGGGCTCAACCCCGCCAGGAAGTATGAAGAGGGCGGCGGTCTTTAAGACCATAAGGCCCGTGCGACGGTTTGAATGACTCTGTTTCGTCTGGCATTTTGCTGATTGACAGGTTGAGCTAAAGTACTTGAATGGATTCCCATCATTCCAGAATCCGCCACAGAGGGCCACGTGGTTCACGTCGGAGCAGTCGGTGATCATGCCAGACCAGGCGAGGCAAAGGACGGAGCAATTGGAGACCGAAGTGGCCACCCCCTTCACGCACGAGACGATCAGTACTATTGCACGCAACTTGGATCTCGATACGTGGCACGTTGGTGGCTTCGCACTCGGCATTCACCGCATCGAACCTGAGTTTCCCGAATGGTTCTACGCTCGGAAGGAAACTCTGGACCTCATCAAGTTGTTCCGCCAGCACGTGCAACAAAAGCTCAACACTGTGTTTGTGGGGACGTCTGGTGTCGGGACCAGCACGCTCGTCGTGCTGCTCGCGTTCTACATAGCGCTGCAGCAACAGAAGCGCGTCGTTTTGTTTCGGAAGCTGAAAGCAGACGAGTTTTCCATGTTGTATCTGGATCCGGAGCACCAGCAATACTGGCGCAAGCATACAAAGTCGATCGCCGACTTGGATCTTGTGGGGGCTCAAGACTATGAGCTGTGTCTTGACGGCTTCCTGCGGGAGGAAATCAAGCATGATTTAACCAGGTTTAGCCGTCTGACCAGGTTTCGGATGCTTGCCACATCTGTACAATACGTCATGAAGAACAACGAATTCCGCAAACGACGGAAGGGTCTCGTCCCCTTTTGGTCGAAGGCGGATAGCACCGCCGTTGGTGAGCATTATGGTTGGTCCGAACTCGATATCAAGGAGAGGTACTACTACTCGGGTGGAAACTTGAGGGATTTCTTGGCGGGGGACGGTACTACCAAGGCTGCAATTGACCGAGTATTGGCCCGCGTCGTTCCGTATGATGCAGAAGTTCTCGGTACTCAGTATGGGCGCGTATGGAGCCCCCAAGTTGATCGCTTGCGGATGATCGCACTCGAGGCTGCCACGGATGCTACGGACCCAACGGGCGTGGACAAATATTGGCGCCCCGGCCAGTGGGTTCGTGTGGTCACCTCTGAGTATGTGTTGAGACGTCTGAGCAAGATCGTAAAGCCTTCGTACTACAAGAATCTGTGGTCAACTGCTCGCGAGATTGGAGACGACGAGTTGATGAGGATCGCACTCGAGAACTACGTGCATACAATGGCAAGGTGCGGGGAGACGATCAAGTTGCAGGTGAGGGCGTACAACCCAGCCAAAACCAGCCCCGTTGCCAGTGAGTTAAACGTCAGCGAGTACCGCAACGAAGGGCGGAATGCAGCAGAGTGCGAAGCAATCATGGGCCAATTGACAGACGTCGACTACTGGCACCCCTTGAATCGTTGTCTGGAGGCCATCGATAGTGTTGCCAAGCTGGACTTGGGCGGGGAAGAGAACGTCACTGCATTGATCCGAATTACGATGGCCGATGAAGTTACACTTGACTCGGAAGCGCTGAGCAATTATGCGACGCTGTTATCAGGCAATGCCGCATACGTTGCGTTGGTGCCGGATAAGGAGACGAGTGACAAGTTTCTGCTTAGTCCACCCAATCCTCCGACCCAATTGCCGTTGTATGTTGCATACATCGCAACCGGGATGCCGCAAATTGGATCCCGTATTCGCGTCAACTTTCTTTAATTCGTTCTAATGAGCGCACCACAATGCATTGTTGGTCTGCGTGTGCGGTAGATGAACAGAGTGGATAACCATCGACGACCATAGAATCCGCGGTTGTTGTGTTGGTGTTCTGGTCTTTTATCATGCTATACCTTAGCGCTATTTCGCTGTTCTTCTACGGTAGCGTCCTCCGTCGCGTACGCTTGGAAGCGCCGGTGGATTTGTGAGCTCCGCGGCCAGTGATATCGCGAAGCTGTCGTCGCTCAACTCGGACTCCTTGTCTGGAACCGGTGGCAATGGACTGAGATCGACTTTCTTGGGGGATGAAGAGGGCGAGGAAAAGAGTAATAAATTGCAATAGTATAATAGCGAGAAAAGTAGGTATCGCCGGTAACTTCGACTTTGAAAGCTTAAAAAATGTCATTATTCTGGCAGAGTGAAGAAGAAAATGCAAAGATCGAGTATAGGCGCCAGCTTCCTACGTAGACCAAACACCCAGCCCGCTTAGCTCTGGAGCACCCAATACAGTCGACTTGCCACCTCCTCGACACGGCTTACATCGCACGGCGGAATGGCATCCGAACACAGAACGATTTCACTACGAGAGCGCTTGAAAAAGATCCACTCGATGCAATCAGTCACAATGCCGCGGACCTCATCACACCGTTCTCCTCTCTCGTCACAGTTGTCGATAACAATATCCGCCATCACATAAGCCTTCGCCAGGCCTCGTTCGTAGTTCCAATTGCGGGCGAGAATGACGGGGAGTTTTCGGCTTCCGTGCTCAACGAAGAAGTCCGCAACGCCGACCATGCCAATGGCCATGGATTGCAGAACCTTGTTTTCAATAACACTCGGTCGGTCTGTCTTGAAGAGCGACTGGACGTGGCTCAGGACAGCACGGACTGCATCTCTTTGCTGCTCGTCGGAAGGGAAGATGGTATTAAAGACGGTGAGATTTTGAAAAGTGGCCGTCAGTTCCTCGAATCGCCCACCCTCCACGGACGCAGCAGAGAACAGATCCATATCACGGCGCTGTAAGTGCTTGTAGGCACCGTCCACCATTTCCCACGTCAGCGCGTCACACGAGAAAAGGTGATCTGCTTCTTTCACTTCGTCGGCTTCATCTGGATCGCGTTGATGGAGCGTTAATGCCCGGAGATCCTGGCACGAACGTCTCCTGGCTTGTGGTGCCGGCGATGTTGGGGAGGGGGAGCTCGGTGGGTACCATGGCCCCGTGATAATCGAGTTTTGCATAGTCACGTCTTTCTGTTGTCAGGACGGGCGCCATCTTTGCAGTTTGTATTTTGGATAATAACCAACAGCATGCATCTTTGGTGGTCAGAAATGGTCTCATCGCCTCACATCGCCTCCAATCAGTCCTTGGTTGTGGTGACCGCAATTCGTAACTCAGCAACACAGTTGTCTACTTCCATTAGAATGAATATTGGTGCTGTTCTTCATTGTGGCATTTTAGCGCCAGGAAATTACATGCAACATGCATCATGCAACATGCATCATGCAACATGCAAACGTGCAAACGTGCAGCTATGCAAATATGCAGATTGAGCTACTACTGTACGGAGTTGAAGCTTGTAGGTAGGTAGATGTCCAAAAAGTTACTTCTTCTGGCGCGTCGTAGTGACCGAGGTGTACGACATGCTGGGCTTGAAGGTGGATTGCGGCGGCGGAGGGGGCATGCCGAATGGCGGGGGAGGCATTCCTGGGAAGAGTTGCTGGCCATTCGGCGGATAGCCCATGGGCGGGCGAGGAGCACCAAATGCACTGAAGCCAGAGGAACCGTTGCTGCCACTCGAGTTGTGGAACTGCATCGCGAGCGCAGCAACATCGAACGCACCGCCACCGTTGTTCGAGGGAGGAGCGGGAGGAGGGGGCGGCTGCGGATACCCGCGAGGCTGCATCGCTCCAGGCGGCATGTTTCCTTGAGCAAAGTACATGGGGTTCTGCTGCGGCATCATCGGTGGCATGGGGTATCTCGGCGGGCCACCAGCAAACTGACCATTGGGCATGGGGGGCATGGGACGACCAAACGCGCCTTGACCCTGCTGTTGCTGGTTCAAAAATGGTTGCTGTTGTTGCTGCTGTTGCTGCTGCTGCTGCTGAGATTGAGGGAGCTGCGGTGGCTGGGGTGGTTGCTGAAGAGGCTGCGATGACGGGGCCGAGGCAGGCGGTGCGGGGCCGCTGATCTGGACGGACTTGGCAAAATCGGCGAAGTTGAAGCCGCCAGCGCCATCCTGCGCACTGCCTTGGCGAGATTCACCCTGCGAGACGCTAGCGAGGCCCGGCGGAGGCGCCGAGATACCAGGCGGACCTGACTTGCTGCGAGGCTGGCTAGCGGTATCAGCAGTGGGTTCTTGTGCTGCAGGAGCAGGGACCGGAGCAGGGGCACTAGGGAGGGGCGGGGGTGGAGGTGACGAGGCCCGTGCAAAACCGAAGCGTGACTGACCTGCAGATTCAGCGGACGGATTGGGTTCCTGCTGCTGCTCTTGCCGCTGCTCATCGACGTGTTGACTGGGTTCTGGAGCGGGTGCTTGGTCTTCTTTCTCAACTGCCTGCTCCTCCTCTTCTTGCGCGGGCTTCTTGGTCTTCTTCTTGCGCGGGAAAATCTCCTGCTCCTCTGACAGAATGATCTCAACTTCTACAGGCTCAAGCTCAACAATCTCGTCCTCCGCCTGCGCTCCCAGCAAAGCGTGCAGATTCTTTTGGATTGCCGGGTCCTCAAACTGCGCAAGCCGCAGCTGTGCGTACTGCCGGAACTCCAATAGTTGCGTCTGCTGCGCCTTCTCAATCGCCACAAGCTCGTCAAGAAACCGTTCACGCAGACGCAGCTTCTTGATGTACGTGGTCGCAACGTGGAACTGTCCGTACCCCACGGCTTTGCGGATCAGCCTCTCCACGTTGTATTGCGGCAGATACTCGGTGTCGTCCTCTACCTTCGGGGGTGGCACCTCTTCACCGTTTGCAGCCGCGAGCGCAGCTTCCGCCGCTGCAATGGCGTCATCCAGCGGGTTCTTGGCAAGATTAAACTTGATCGCATACTTGATGGCCTTGTAGAACTCTCCATGCGCGACCATAGCATCCACCAGGTACCGCAGCAAGTTTACCGTGGCGTCTCCGTTGCCCTGGTCCAGCTTGAACTCGCGCAGATAGCGCAGCGAGGTCACAAAGTCCCCCACATGGGCCGTCTCGCGCACCAGCGCCTCGTAGAACTTGGCGCGCGTGTCGTCCTTGTCCGAGAGCTTGTTCATGCACTTGACCGCCTGCGCCCACTGCCGCTGCTTCATCATCTCCACCGCGAGCGCCTCCAGCGGGAACTCCTTGAAGAGCTGGAACTCCATGACGCTCGAGATGGCCTCCTCCCAGCTCCGCGTCTCCAGCATGCCCGCCACGAGCTGCGGGGCCGGGAACGTGTCCAGCAGGCCGAACTGCTTGGCGAACTTGAGCGCGGGGCGGAACTTGCCCACGCGGATCATGGCCTGGATGAGCGCGGGCGGCGTCCAGCTGGGCCGCTCCGCCGTGGCGGCTGCGGCCGACAATTGCTCGAAGTTCGGCACCATCTCCTGCGCCAGCCGCACCGCCGCGCCGAACTGCAGCGCGCGCACCATCTCGTTGATGAGCAGCGTGACGAGCGCGTCGTTGTCCTTGAGCTGCAAGTCGCGCACCAGCTGTGCCGCCTGGTCGAGCGTATGCGGGCTGCGCGCGCGCTCCAGCATGAGGCGCACCACGTCCGCCGTCTGGAAGCGCGAGCTAAGGTGCTCGCTGGCGGCGATGAGGAAGGCGGCGTCCGCGAACTTGGCGCCCAGCAGCAGCTGCTGCAGCCGCATCTCGAGCTGCTCGGAGGTCGCGCTGTCCACGAACGCTCGCGCCTGCGCCACGCCCAGCTCGAAGGCGGAGGGCGCGGGCTTCATGGGGGGCTTGGACTTGGCATTGGCATTAGCGTTGGCATTGGCGTTGCGCTGCTTGGGCTGCGACTTGGAGCGCGCCGCCGACGAGGAAGGGCGCGACTTGCTCGCGGAAGCTGCGCGTCCAGCTTGGGAGGCGCCCCGCCAGTTGGCGGGCGCTGGCTGCGTCATGGAGGGCGGCGAGGAGGTGGCGGGCGCGCGGTGAGACTTGGGTCGCAATGGAGCTTTGGTGTTGGGGGCCGGATTTTTGTATGGCGTTATGTATGACAGTATTTTGACCAATGGTTATGACGAGGATCAGGGTTATCGACCAATGAAACACCGAATAAGAAAAGCGGGTACATTGGCGGGATACGGGTTACATGTTGAAGCTGGCTGGTTACGGTGTGCAACTTGCTGTTCAGGGTCCGGGTATGTGCATGGTGCTGCTCCTGCTGTTGCAGCAGCTCAGGCGATGGCGGGGAACTTGCAGATTGGACACAACGCCTTCTCCCGTAGCCACGGGTCGATGCACTCTGGGTGGAACCGGTGGAAGCACAACATCATCCGCACGCGGCCGCCCAGCTCGAAGGCGCTCAGACACACCGTGCAGCTCGCATTCTCGGAGGCCTGCAACATGCCATCGCTGAGGCGGCATCGTCACCAACCAGTATGTTAGCACCAGTACTTCAAGACCAACTATGGTCAGCCTGTCAATGATAGAGAGTGATCAGCTACGTACGTCACCGCGACAATAGGCAGCTGCTGGATCTGCTGCGGCGTGGCGCCTTCGTGCCTGCGCTCGTTGAGCGCCTCGAGACGCATAAGGCGCTCGTAGTCGTTGCTGTCAAAGTCGCGGTTGCTCAGCAGCAGCTGCAGCATCTCGCCGTCCAGCTGCTCGTACAGCGCGCGGCTCATCTGCATGACGCCGCGCGGCGCTTGTCGCCGCCGCTGCTGTTGGTTCAGCGTCTGGTCGCGCTTGGCGCCGAGAATGATCAGCTCCAGCAGCGAGATGATGGCGTACATGACGACGGGAAGGCCGACTACGACAAGAGATACAAACGGAAGGCGGATTAGACGACCACGACAACGCTGCAGCCTTCGTGTCTACAGTATCGTAACGTACAGGCCACCGCGAGCGGGAAGAGCGCCTGGGGCAGGTACATGGCGAGGAAGCCGATCACGGCTCCAAAGCCGCCCGTTGCGAGGAGCACGAGCGCCGCCATGTTCTTGTCGGGCTGCAAGCCGAAGCAAGACTGCGAGGGCTTTGACTGTGTCGGTGCTCTTATTGCGAGTGTACCCCGCAGGGGTACACGAACGAAAGGCACGTCGCCCGTTTGTACCCCACTCACGATTGGTGCAAACTCCGCCTTTTCTGCCAATCGCCGAGTCGCATGCAGGGATGCGCACCCTTCGCCCGATCTATGCGCGCAGACTTTCAGTCCAGGCGGGAGAACGCCCAGACTCAAACACAGAGTCACCGAGGGAGGGAAGAAGCCGTCGACCGACCGACTGCCGCGTGCTCCCTGCGCCCTACACACGCCTTCGCCATGAGTGACAACAAGGAGTACAAGCTGGTGCGTACGCGC
The DNA here is from genome assembly GCA_016169955.1 of Phytophthora vignae f. sp. vignae. Classification (NCBI taxonomy): domain Eukaryota; phylum Oomycota; class Peronosporomycetes; order Peronosporales; family Peronosporaceae; genus Phytophthora; species Phytophthora vignae. The sequence goes on from JABJUM010000047.1 coordinate 287,918, forward strand.
GCAGTTTATCTCCCTCTCCTCATGCAGTAGAGCGGAGTAGAACAGAGTAGAGCAGAAGTGGAGGGAGAACGGAGACTCGCTCGTTCCCTTGTCCCTCGCCGCCTCTCTCTCTCCGATCCCCCCCTGAGCACGTGCGGGTTACGCTGACCGAAGTGTTCTCTGTATGTGTATGACTGCAGGTGGTGCTGGGCAGCGGTGGTGTGGGTAAATCCGCGCTGACCATCCGCCTCGTGACCGACAACTTCCTGGAGGACTATGACCCGACCATCGGTAAATCGAATTGTTTTTGGTATTTTTTCGGTGGGTGAAATATATAATTAGTGCTTAAATAACTCGGCGTGGTGCTATGCAGAGGACAGCTACAGGAAGCAGACAACCATCGACAACAGTCCCGCCCTGCTGGACATTCTGGATACGGCCGGTCAGGAAGAGTACACGTCCATGCAGGACCAGGTACGCGGGTCACAGCCAGAAAAAATATTTTGTATTTTATGGTCAAAATGCTGACGTTGATATTATTTTTATTGTTTTGTAGTGGATGCGCGAGGGCAAAGGCTTCCTGCTGGTGTACAGCGTGACCAGTCGCAGCTCGTTCGACGACATCGCCGCCTTCAAGGACAAGATCCTGCGTGCCAAGGACGTGGACAACGTGCCCATCGTGCTGGTCGGCAACAAGTGCGACCTGGAGGCCCAGCGACAGGTCGCCGCTAATGAAGGCAAGGAGCTCGCGCGCCAGTGGGGCTGCTCGTTCATGGAGACGAGTGCCAAGGAGAGAGTACGTCGGGCTGGCATTTTTTTTTCATCAGGAGGAGAGGGGGCTGAAGCTGACTATGTTATGTCGTGTTGCGCCGTAGATATTGAATGAGGAGTGCTTCTACCAGGTGGTGCGCGAGATCAGGAAAGCCGAGCGCCCTGTGCGCGTGGAGCGACCTCAACCCACGCAGAAGCCGCAGAAGAAGTCGGGGTTCAAGTGCACCATCCTATAGAGCGCACGGAGCTCTCAAGCTCTTGTCACGTTGCCTCCATGGCGCGCGGTGTCGTTGGGCACCGCTTTCTCGTCGCAACGTTATGCTGCTTACATACTACAGTCAGTTTAGCCCACTTCTGAATCCATTTAGCCGCTCACCCCGCTCACTCACTTGGCCTGGTTGCTGCCTCTCGGGCACTCACCCGCGCTTTGCACTCGCTTGGCATATACGTTCGCCGTCCACTCCGTCCGCTTGCTGCCTCTGTCGGCGTGGAGTATCGTGACTGTTGAGTGGGGCTTCCGCGATAACAAAATGAAAAAAAGGCAAGAAACAACACCGACTTCCCTCTTGTCGTCGTTCCAGAAATAAACAAATTGAAGATCATGGATAAGGTTCAAGACAAAATGGCGGTAATTTTTATAATGCAGGTTGCTCCCGCTGAGTCGGTTGCTTTAATCCACCTTGGCAGAAGAGCACTATCATAGGAAGGACGTCATAATTGTAGACAGCCTGCAAAAGGTATCAGTCAACCTCGCTCACCACCCACCACAACAAACGTTACTCCATCACACGAGAGAGTCTTTGCAGCCCACTCCCAGATGTGTAAACAGAAGTGATCGGGCTCACCCCGCGCGCCCAATTCACTTCAGCACGGACAGAGGCGCTCTCAACGAGAGTGCTCAGTGCATCGCTCCATTCACGACGAAATGCCCGTCTGATACCTCACGCGGTAGTTGACAATGTTCGCCGGCGCGTTATCCATGTACTGCACCAGCCACGACACCATTTCGGCCTCCGAAGACCCAAAATCATCGCGGAAGATGCGGAGTACACGCGGCAGCACGATTTCGCCGGCACGCTCGTCCACCTCCACCAGCCGCTCGCAGAACTTCTCGGCCTGCTCCTCCAAGTCCGTGTCCGTGCGACCAGGCTTGAGAATAGGAACGTCTTCAGCAGTCGGGAGGGGCTCCGCGCAGTCGATCAGCACCAGCAGTGAGCGTGGGTCACGGATGTGCAGCCGGAACTGGAGCTTCGGGTCCTGAGCCTGGAGCTGGCGCTCCCAGTAATTTGACGGCGGCTTCCGGTTGCAGCGCAGGATTCCATGCTTGATGTCACCCAAAGTAAATTCTAGTCCTCCAATCGTGTAGGCCACATCCCGCTCGAACGCCTTGTACTGTCCGATGTTCTGCGGCACACCAAACTCCACGAGACCGTGAAGCACCATCGCGTTGTAAATATTGATAAAGAAGGGCTGACGCTCGTGCTTGGGCAGACTTCCGACATCAACCTTCTGCAACTTCGACGCCAGCTTCAGGAACCGACGGTACTTCTGGCACAACGGCGCATCGAAATACTCCGTGGCGCTACTTCCAGAGACCGAAACGTGATTAGGAAGGCTAAAGCCGGTGGCAATACCCCGCGGGAAGGACTTGAGGGCATGGAGCTCAGCAATAGCCTCACGGACACGGAGACACACCTCCATGGGTCCTTGCTGGACATCGTCGACGCAAACGTACTTCATGTTCAACGGAACGAACAGCTCGTCCACTTGAAAACGCAGGTACGTGCCGCTCGAGGCCAGGTCCGGGTGTGTGGTGTCCTCAGCGAACACAACGTTGAGCACCTGCGTCTTGAGAAGCTCAGCCAGGATTTTAGCTGCCTGCTCCTCCGTCTTGTTGAACTTGGACTTCAGCACACGGACAAGTTCATCCGCTGCAACGCACGCCGTGTAGGTGGTGAATAATCCAACGCGAACATCGCCAATGGTCACTTGCGCGCGCAGCTTGTCAGCAAAGTTATCCTCCACGTAACCAGGAGAGTCCACCGAAATCTTGGACAGATCCGCGTTCTGTTGCGGGCGCGCATTGGAACCAGGAATCGAGTCGGGACCAAGACCGATGGCAACGCCAGCGAGTGCCGAGTTGCGCAGATCACCGTTGTTCAGTCCAGCATTGCTGGATCCATCGCTGCGAGTGGAAACAGGAGAACCCGAGTCAGGGGCCGAGTCGCCGAAGCCGCTAGTCGGAGTTTCGCTGCTGCTGTTGTGGTTGCGTCGACGCTGTGTCGGCGACACCGAGGGCGCCGGCGGGTTGCCGGCGCCCGCGCTGTACAGCGATGGCTGGTGCAGCTTGGCCTCCAGTTCCAGCGCCTCCTGGAACTCGGACACGTGCTCCGACAGGAAGGCCTGAATGGGGTTCTGCACGAACGGGAATCGGCAGATGTCTTCAATCGACGGGCGCTTGGACGCATCCTGCTGCAGCATGAGCTGTACGAGGAGACGCAGGTCGCGCGAGAATGACGGCAGGATTGGCGGGAACTCGCCCTTGCAGATCTTGGTGAAGATCTCCGGCAGCGTCGAAGCCTCGAACGGGCGGCGCAGCATGATCATTTCGTACAGGATGCAGCCGAGGGACCAGATGTCCGACTTCTTGCCGTACGGCTCGCCACGGCAAATCTCCGGCGACATGCTCTCCGGCGTGCCGCATGCCGTGTTGGCCGTGGCGTCTCCAGCCAGAGCCTTGGAGATACCGAAGTCGCCCAGCTTGACCACGTTCTTGTGCGTGAGGAAGACGTTCTGCGCCTTGAGGTCCCGGTGCAGCACGTTCTTGCCGTGGATGTACGCCACAGCCAGCACCAGCTGCGCGAACCAGCTCATGATCACAGGCTCCGGGAACGGGCCCATCTTCTCCCTCGCGCGCAGCTTGACCAGTTGGCGCAAGTTGCCGCCGTCCGAGTACTCCATGACGATGTTGAGCTCGTCGTCCGCCAGGAAGTGGTCGTAGAAGCGCACGATGTTGACGTGGTACAGCGACTTGAGCAGGATGACCTCGTTGTCGGCCTGCTTGCGGCCGTTCTCCGAGATCTGCGAGATGCGCACGCGCTTGACGGCCACGACGGCGCCGTCCAGCTTGCGGCGCGCCAGCACCACGGTGCCGTGCGTGCCCTTGCCGATGGTGCGGATGACCTCGATGTCCTGCCACATGCTCTTGTTGGACGTGCGCTCGAGGCGGCGGCTGAGCCACACGTGGCGCACGAGCGTCTTGGCCGTGTTGACCTGGATGGGCTTGATGAGGTAGTCCTTGGCGCCCTTGCTGAGGCACGAGGTGACCACGTCCATCTCCTCGTTGCTCGAGGTCATGACGATCGGGATGTGGCCCAGCGTGGCGCTGTGCTTCTGGATCTCGTCCAGCAGCTCGATGCCCGTCATCACGGGCAGCATCACGTCACACAGCACGAGGTCGAACTTGGCGTGGTTGGCCACGAGCACGTCCAGCGCCTGCTGCCCGTTCTCCACCGCGAAGACCGTGTAGCGGCACGACTTGAGGATGTCGATGGTGGCCATGCGCGTGAACTGGTCGTCCTCGACGACCAGCACCGTCACTTCGGACGGGTCCATGGCTGCCAGGGAGAGCGGATTGGGCACTGACAGGCGGACAGAGCTGTGCTTGGCGCTACGGACGAGGAGAGGAGGCTGGAGAAGCTTTGGGCAGAGAGCGAGCGACGCTTCGGGGCGAGGAACGCGGCGCTGCCTTGGGTCTTGGGGCTTTGGGACGACTCGGGACTCGCTGCGCTTTGGCTTGTGCTTTCTTGCTGCGGAGCGCCGGATCCCACAACGCGCTGCGATTGGTGCATACATGTAGTGAGTCGGGTCAAGGGATGGATGAAAAACCTGCCTACAGCAACGGACAGAATGCAACTGCCACCAAAAGCCAACGTAAAACGGGCGCGCAAGATACGACACTACAAGCATATCCAAATATTATCCAATCAGAGCACTCAAAACGTTACATCGAAATATTAAATCACCGCTCCAATTCTGAGCCAGTCACAAGGTAAAAATGGAGGCAGCCAGCAGAGCACCGCCGGAGCCCCCACCGGAGGATCTCCCCCCTGCGCCACCAGAGGAGAGCGCAATTGAGGCCCTCCTGAACGATGTCTTCTCGCAGCCTCAGGAGCGTCGAAGGCACTACTCCATGAAGGAGAAACGGCGCATCCTTCTTGCTACAGAAGGACTCAGCCAGCGCGAGGCTGCAAGGGCTCAGAAAATCCCGCGGTGGACCTACACTACCTGGCGCAAAAGCAAGGACGACATTTTTGCCTTCACCGGCAGCGAAAAGACTCTATCGCGGGCGCCAGGTCGCCCCGAGAGCATTCCGTTCGGCCCCGAGCTCATCATCTTCATGAAGGACACCCGCCGCGACAGTAGGGCCCTCACAGCCTCTGTCATGGCTACATACATTCGCCGAGAGTACCCCGACTGGTTAGAGGACGACACCAGCAGCAAAAAAGATGACTTCACAGCGTATGAGTCACTGCTGAGGCGAAGCTCAAGCCGTTATGGCTGTTTGAAGATGCTACCGCCACAACTGCAAAAGAGAAACGGCTAGCTACGATCAAGCGTGCAATTGAAGCGTGGGAGTCCATTGACGTCGACACCATCAAGAGTGCTTTTAACAAAGCACTCAAGACTAACTTTTAGAGCAAATACAGCTGCCCTCTAATTTTGCCTCTAATTTGTCCTAATTTTCAACCTCGGCATTTCTGCACATCCAAAGGATACAGCTGTTTCAACTAAAGGAAAGTGGCAGTTGCATTCTGTCCGTTGCTGAACCCCGATTGTTAGTCACAAGAGGACTTGATACCGTGCCAAGGAGACTTGGTGAGGCAGGACTTGGGCATGAGAGCTGGGCAGGAAGCTTCGAGAGCTGTAGTTTGCGCTGCTTTCTATCCATGTAGACTGGTGGGAGGAAAGGAACGTAAGTTTGCGGGGATTTTGTCTGTATGGAGTAATATTCACTCTGTTCCAACCGCTACTCTTTTTTGTAATCCCAAACAGCTTGTACTCGACGAGTTTCACCCAATGAATGCCTTACGTTCGATGTATTTTGGCCAATCGGAAGCCCCTCTAAACTAGGGCATTTTTCCAACCATTCCAACCATATTTGGTTGGAATTTTGTCAGAATATTTTTAATGCCATACAAATGTCTATATAAATGCATATCCCAAAAATATCCTTCAGTTTCCAACCCGAGTAGTCGGTACATATTTTTTTGTTCAGAGTGAAAAGAGCAGGCAGGCTAGCATGTCGATCGCATCGCTTGCTCCTGCCAACAGCAAGAAGGCCAGGACGACGGCGATCAACTCGTTCACGACGTTCCTGGCCTCGGAGAGCATGACACTTGAAGCCACCCACAGGCTTATCGACGGGGATAAGACAGGTAAGGTATTGCGTATTATACTAGACAAGTATGCATATTCGTTAGCCACATCAGCCGAAAAGGTAAGAGCAACCAATACTTGTCTAGCATATTATGGCAACGTCAAGAATTGGCTGGTAGATAAGTACCCACTACAGGGAGCGTTAGTTAAATCGCAGCTCCAAAAAATTCTATCCGGGCTGGGTAAGTACTGCACTAACCGAGAGGAGACTGGCGACGAGAAAAAAGCACCACTACATGGCTCCTCGGCGGTCGCGGCTGGTACGGTGTTGAAGGCCTTTCGGCAGATGCAGAAGCTGGGCAAGCTGGACAGCCATATCTCGCAGTTCCATGAACGCGTTGAGCGTGGCGATGTTGTCGATCCTACGCCATCGACAGCGTTGCCAGCGTTCATCCGACTAAAGCCTGTGTGAGAATGAACCGTACCTGCAGCACACAGCAACATCCACTGACAAACACGGGGTTAAAGCATCCTCCCTGCAGAGCATACCTCAGTCGTCATACATGTTCAATCAATACAGACAACAACAGCATAATGGAGAGAACCTCTTCGTATATTTACTTGAACTTGTTGTACTCTATCCTACAAACAACACTGCAGAAAACATGGCGTTAGAAAGGTATAACACACCCGGCAGCGGCGCATAAGTATTACCTTGCATCTCGAATAGCAAGCCGCGGTACGCTTCTCGTCCATCACGCACACGCGTCTCGATGATGTTGCTACTGCTGGTGTTGACCCCGGTGGACTTCACCCCGCCCGAGGCCATGCAGATGTCCACGCTCCCGCCGCCCCGCACGGCCTTCGCCTCCTCCGCCGCCCCGCACGGCCTTCGCCTCCTCCGCCGCCCCGCGCGGCACCACCACTGAGCTCGTCCTGCAGCTGCCACCGCCGGCCTCGAGCGCCATCACCCCGCCCGAGGCCATGCAGATGTCCACGCTCCCGCCGACGCCCGCCTTGCTCCTGGTGCTCCTGGCCCGTGGACCCTCTCCACGTCCGGGCACTCGTCCGTGTTGCCGCCGTCCGCTGTGTGGCCGTCCTGGAAGCTGAATGAATGAATGAAGGAGATTCAGTTGAGGTGTCATTATAATGAGATAAATGTCACTAAAATGATTTGATGTAGTACCGGTATGGTTGGACACCTTGGTCGGACAGTTGGAATTTTGACGGTATGGATAGATCACCGAGAGTTGTCGTGTTTGGCCACACAGTGAGCGCGGCCGTTCCACACCAAAAATTATAGAAACATGTAGTCCGTATAGGCCATCGCGGACTTGTTCAATTACATACCGGAAAACTATCAATGATATCCTATCATATGTTATCATGGTATGCTCTGCAGGGAGGATGCTTTAACCCCGTGTTTGTCAGTGGATGTTGCTGTGTGCTGCAGGTACGGTTCATTCTCACACAGGCTTTAGTCGGATGAACGCTGGCAACGCTGTCGATGGCGTAGGATCGACAACATCGCCACGCTCAACGCGTTCATGGAACTGCGAGATATGGCTGTCCAGCTTGCCCAGCTTCTGCATCTGCCGAAAGGCCTTCAACACCGTACCAGCCGCGACCGCCGAGGAGCCATGTAGTGGTGCTTTTTTCTCGTCGCCAGTCTCCTCTCGGTTAGTGCAGTACTTACCCAGCCCGGATAGAATTTTTTGGAGCTGCGATTTAACTAACGCTCCCTGTAGTGGGTACTTATCTACCAGCCAATTCTTGACGTTGCCATAATATGCTAGACAAGTATTGGTTGCTCTTACCTTTTCGGCTGATGTGGCTAACGAATATGCATACTTGTCTAGTATAATACGCAATACCTTACCTGTCTTATCCCCGTCGATAAGCCTGTGGGTGGCTTCAAGTGTCATGCTCTCCGAGGCCAGGAACGTCGTGAACGAGTTGATCGCCGTCGTCCTGGCCTTCTTGCTGTTGGCAGGAGCAAGCGATGCGATCGACATGCTAGCCTGCCTGCTCTTTTCACTCTGAACAAAAAAATATGTACCGACTACTCGGGTTGGAAACTGAAGGATATTTTTGGGATATGCATTTATATAGACATTTGTATGGCATTAAAAATATTCTGACAAAATTCCAACCAAATATGGTTGGAATGGTTGGAAAAATGCCCTAGTTTAGAGGGGCTTCCGATTGGCCAAAATACATCGAACGTAAGGCATTCATTGGGTGAAACTCGTCGAGTACAAGCTGTTTGGGATTACAAAAAAGAGTAGCGGTTGGAACAGAGTGAATATTACTCCATACCATCCCTGGCGGATGAGCTGGTGCGGCGAAACCATCTTTGCCTAGCTACATGTAATCATAGCAATCGCTACAAAAAAAATAATTTTTTTTTGTAGCGATTGCTCTCAACCATGTTATCTGTACACGAGAGCCACTGCATTAAGTGCAAGTAAGAAATTTTCATAACCTTATGCGTCACGACCACGATAGCACTCCCGCATTGACATCGCCGTCGCCGCATCTCCAACTGACCATTGATGCCATCAAAAGCGCACCACTCGTTGCACTGTTGCACGTTTTGGCTTGTATCCGACCCGCGAGAACGCTGAGGTGACCCTCAAACAACTCAGCCCAAGCCGCGCTTGTCCGGTTCTCTATTGAGGCCTCGCGCCTTCAATGTACTTGCAGCTACAGAGACTGACAGCGATTCATGCGGCTTGCTAAAGCTGCGGCTTCAATGTTTTTCTGCTTGGGGCTGTTTTTCCCGCGTTTCGATGCTCGTTTCAAAGACCTGCGGCTTCAACGTCATGCCGATGGCCGATCCTGGCGCCGTGACAGCGCATTGTCAGGCATCCTCGGCACCGAAGGTAGAGCTTGGTGTATTGTTTTGATAATCCAACCACCAACGTTGTAAGAAAAGATAGTACGTTATTCAGCGGCGCCTTGGGAGTTGAGGCGGCTCCAGTGCCTCACTGGCAGTGCGCACTCTAAGCGACAACGTATATCTGTTGCGGACGTGGTGATCGTTCCAACACATACTGAGCACAATGCATCTCACCACGACCGCGAGCATGAGCTCATGAACAGCAAGCAATAAGCTACAATCTCACGATGACGTCGAGACAAGCCTTTATGTCCAACTCTTGACGTTGCCCTGTGTCGTATTATACGACACAATACAATATACGACTCGTATATTGTATTTTACCAAGTATGCAATTAAGTCGACTTTTGTATTTTGTGCGATGAAGTCGGCTAACTAATATTCCTGATGTTACAGTCGATAAACTGCGAGCCAAATTTGCCATGTCTTGAGAGTAGATCCACTCACTCGGTCAAGAGGCAATCGACACATTGGAAAAGCGATGAAGACTTGGAAAAAAGCAACGCGAACGGTGACTCCTTACGTGCCCAGTGGCTTCTTAGGTAGAATGACGTCGAGGTTCTCGTGGAGTCGGTAAAGTTTGAAGCTACTCTGCTTCTAATAACACACCTTGGCGCTCCAAGTCCGCTAGACGTCGGAGCCATGCTCCAGCAGTGAAACCCATGACAACACATTGAACGGACTCGCTGCTATGACGAGTATGCACACTGTATAATATCAATGGGCTTGGGAGCTGTGCATTAGCAACTCATGATCCTCCGTCGCGTCTGGATAGAGCGCGTTGCAACGCTTGACAGCAAGTTCGTTTTATATAAGCTGCCGAGTTGGCGTTGCATTTGATAGTACGCCAATAGCGTGTTGATATCAGGCCCGCGGTGTAGTAATTTAGTACCGCCTCAGAGCTGTAGTGCTAACATCACAACGCCCACCCTTTATTTTGTGGGAAGCGCGGCGTATTGTCCACCGTTTTGGTCCTGAATTCACGTTCGTGGTGCGGTACACTAGATTATATCCATTGTCGAGCCATCGCCAAAAAGCCGCAGGTAGCACCGAGACACGAAAGTGGGCTGAATAACGTGCTATCTTTCTTTCAGCGTTGGTTGTTGGTTTATCAAAAACAATACACCTAGCTCTACTTTCGTTAACACCGAGGTGCTTCGGTGCCGAGGATGCCTGACAATGCGCTGTCACGGCGCCAGGATCGGCATGACGTTGAAGCTGCAGGTCTTTGAAACGAGCATCGAAACGCGGGGAAAACAACCCCAAGCAGAAAACTACAAGCCGCAGCTTCAGCAAGCTGCATGAAACGGCGTCGGCCTCTATAAAGCTGCAAGCGCGTCGAAGGACAAAGCGCCCGCAAGGCACAACTTGCGCGGTTTGTTCTCGTGGGCGCACCTCCATGTTATTTTATTGCCAGGGCATCGGTGGCAAATTGGCACTGCCAATGGTGGCCGTGGTGTGCTGCTCGTTGTCGATGCGGCAGCGCTACAAACACAGGTTTGACTGCACCAAATCAACAGCGTCAGCAAGGTGATGACACACACCTCCACGCAGGGAAAGCAAGCAAGCAAGCGGCCAGCGCCGGCTGGGACACCGAGCTGCAGCTGCAAATCCAGGCAATCGCCAGGGATCAAAGCAGCTCGCGCTCACCTTGACGTGGCAAGCGTGTGTGCGTCGCTCGCCGCCTGGCAAAACACGTGGCCGAAACTTCAAGACAGCGCGCTTGAACACGGCGGCCTCGGTACAGTACCCTCGCGTGTGCACTCAGTGCCTTGACGATGGTGTGCCGCTCTCTAAGCACCCGAGCAGGGATCTGATTATTTGCGTCGGGGAGACCGACCTTGAAGCGCTGCAGAGCTGCCTGCCTGGTCGCCGCTAAAGGCTGGCAGCATCTGGGCAATGGCTGAAGGAGCAGCGGGGAAAGCCGCAAAAGTATCCGCACTTTAAAACGGCCCGGGTGGTGCACGTATTGTTCGAAAAAGCGTTAGGCAATGTTTAACACCCCCCGGTCTTGGCCCGGTCCTGGTCGGCTGAATTGCGAGCCCGAGTGCGGCGAGTGGGCGTGTCGAGGCGGCCGTTGAGCGCAGAGCCTGCAGCGTTTTGACAACCCACGCGCGCGGGCATGTCCAGCGCCCAGCAGAGCGGCGAGAGACTGTCGCGCCCCGGGCGGAGACCGGAGCCCGGGACAGGCGAGATCATGAAGCGGCGCCGCGCACTTCAACGTGCAGAATCCACTGTGGGTGCCGTTCAGAGCCCATTTTATCGGCGACGCGCGCTGATTGGCCGATTTCGGTGCAGCCAGCGCGTCACCGCGGGTTCACCTACCGTCGGCCGTTTCGCCGGCCAGCCAATCCGCGCGCGCCGAGCTAAAACGCGCGTGTTGCTCTCTCTTGTCTTCACTATGGGCACGTGCCGAAACGGCCGTTACGCGCTTCTCCCCTAGCCGCGTGCGTCAGCGCGTAAATTACGGTAAGATTACCGGCGCATGCCGGTAATCTTACCGACGCGCGGTTCAAGCCCGCGCGTGGCTCTGCCGGCAGCAGCGCGTGAGCTTTATGCCGCCGTTTGCTGCATTATCGTCCCCGTTTTGGCGGGCCGGGCGCGGTTTTTAGCGGCGCCCGTCGTGCTATAAGCGCCAGCGGCGGTGATGCTGCAGATGGGACCGGCGCGGCGTTGCCTTGCAGTTGGGCGGAGCATCCCTGCTTTTAGCGGCCGAATTAGCGCGGCATGCTGAGCGCGAGACACCCGCGAACCTCAACCGCCGACTGTTTGACAACCCAGGGGAATTACCCTACTTTTTGTGGCGCGCGCCGGCGAATTAGCGCCCCCACCTTCTTATCGCCTCGACGCGTCCGCGTTCCATGCTTTCCGCGCAGCGGCCGCCGCGCCGCTGCGACTTCATTGTTGAATTCACCGCCTTGAGCTGAGCCCGAGCCAACGGTAATTTACCGCACGCCGTTTCGCCCGTTTCTGTCTGTGCGGCGCCTTCCAGCTGGTGTCGCCAAGAAATTACGAGAACCAAGCCCAGCTCGTTGACGCTCGTGTGCCTCCGGAGACATCAACACTTCCGCTTTCTCCGTGTGCCGGTCACCGCCTTCAACCAGCACGCGGCAATTTCCCAACTCCCCACTCCGTAGCAAGCGGACTCGCCTAGCAACATGAGCGCCACCGTCGTGCAGTACCCCGTGACCCCTCGCGCGCCTCGCTCCCGGCTCGCCGACGAGGTCTCGGCCGCCAAGAAGCGCGGCGCCGCCCACGTGCGCGCGCCGTCCGAGCGCATCGCGCTGGTGCTCGACATGGACGAGTGCCTCGTGCACAGCAAGTTCCAGAACGAGGTCGAGTACCGCCAGAGCGAGTACCGACCCGAGCAGCTAGAGGAGTACAGCGACTCGTTCGAGATCGTCATGGACGACGGCGAGCGCGCTGTCGTCAACAAGCGGCCAGGGCTCGACCGCTTCCTTGAAGAAGCTGCTAAGCACTACGACGTGTACGTGTTCACGGCGGGCCTCGAGGCCTACGGCAAGCCCATCCTGGACGAGCTCGACCCCAAGGGCAACCTCTTCGCCGGCCGCTTCTTCCGCGAGTCGTGCCAGCAGCGCAAGGGCATGTTCCTCAAGGACCTGAGCGTGGTGCGCGGCGGCGACCTGTCGCGCGTCATCCTCGTAGACAACAACCCCGTGTCGTTCCTCATGCAGCCCAGCAACGGCATCCCCGTGCCGAGCTTCTATGACGACGCCAACGACCGGACGCTCGAGTCGCTGAGCAAGGTGCTGGCCAGCCTGCAGGACGTCGAAGACGTGCGTCCGCGGCTGCACCAGCTCTTCCGTCTTGCGGACCTGCTGGCCGAGCACCAGCGCGTGATCCTCGGCTGAATCAAGCCAACACGCCAACAACATCATGTCGTGTCGTGCCGTTCTCTCCATGGGTGGATATGAGTGGGAATGGATGGACCAAGTGGGGCTCGCCCCGAGAGCCCCCACGTATCAGTAGCAAGTATATAAGCCAAAGGTGCCGTGCAGTAAGTGAAAATTAGATAGCCGCTATATTTAAGAGCCACAAGAGATCATAAAAATGCCATGTATCTTATCCCTGCTTCTGCTTGCTCTCGTTCGTCCTCCGCATCAGCAACACTACCTGAGAGCATCGTACTGTAGACGCCGAGGGTGTCGTCAGTGTTTGTCTCGTTTTCACTATGCTTCGGTCATTCGACACTGCTGCGACGGTGGAGATGGAGATTCCTCCGGGAATGGAAGCGTGTCCAAGGCCGACTCAGGGAACAAGGCTCCGGCTTCCTCGCGCCAGGCCCGTGCAGACAGAAGAGCTGTTGGAGTTAAGCTAACCTGCCCCTAACTTTGTAAGCTTAACTTGCTTAACTAACTCTCTTAACCGGCCCCTTACTTACCCCTTACTTTGCTCAGGTGGACCACACTTATTTCCCAGTCCATACAAAAACCTATATAAATATTGAGGTGTGGACCACACTTCGGCAGGCCGCGAGCAATTAGAGGCCCTCTACTAGAGGGTCCTCTGAGGATACCCTGACTCCACCACTCGTATCGTGTGTCACGGCGCGCAGCACCCGGAGTTGACGGCGAAGGCGACACTAGCACTCCTTACTCGCATTACTCCGAACGCGGAGGCTAACACAGCTACTCAAGCGGTGGCAGAGCTATCAATCATACGGCTAGTCCAGCAGCTCAGATTCGAGAACGGCGATAGAGCTGGCATTGCGTCACCACGCTGAGAACAAAATCTAATACTTAGAAATGCGAGTTAGACGTGAGCAGCTGAAGGCTCGTTAGAGTAGCCGTGCTCTACGTCAAGGCGGCGCGACCGCGAAGTTCCGCAACGCGGTGGTGATTTCGCTTCTGTCGTCGTCGCTTATGGACTCAGGACTGCTATCGCGCTTCGTTTACTTCACGTCAATCCTGTTCATAATGGACTTTGCTAACACACCGAACAATGCGTACTGCATACACACATGCGTATATAAGACATACTTGTAGCGGTACTAAAAATGATGAATGCGATGGTCGCTGTTGCCACTTTGTGGAGAGGCTTGCTTTGGTTCCGAGTCGAAGGGCGCATAATGCCCCACACAGAACGAGCGAGGCCAGGGCCGCCGAAAATAGCATGGCCATAAAAATAATGGTCCATCATATCATAAATAAATTTATTGTGGACTGAAGACCTACCGCATATCATAATTTATGCAGCGAATCTGCCCAATGTCATAATTTATGCGAAGAAATTATACCCTATTATATATCATATTTTTAAAGCTTTAACCTACTAAGTATCATCGTTTTTACCTTAAAAATTTATTGGCCTTTTCAAAACCAACCGTTGTAATGACTGGTGACAGCCTCTAAGTGCGTTCAAATGTCTGTTGTTGTCATTGCGCATTTTGCCGAACCACCACTAGCCCACACCCCCAGCAACTCAGCCTTCCCAGCCATGGTCTTTGTGTCCCGCCCACCGCGCCCAACGTTCACGCCGGCCCAGGCCACAGGGTTCTTTTTCCAACCGTGCCGCGACGACTTCGACGAAGTTATCCCTGAGTACTTCCGTTGTCGCTGCGGCACGGTTCGAAAGCAGACCCGCCGCAACGGGTTTACCAACCTCATGCAGCATGTGAGGCGTGAGCATCCGAACTTCGAGGCCGAGATGCTTGAGGCCACCACTGCAGAGACGGGGTCACTGCTGAGCTACGTGCGCCGCTCCTCGCAAAACCTCTACGGGTGGCTAGTCTGGGTTGTCACGAGCAACCTCCCGCTCGCATTTTGCGAGAATCGAACGACAAGGCGGTAAGTTTGAAGCAACTTAATTTACCCGGATTAACTACTCCGATTTAACATTTTTATTTTTGTTTATCTGTAGCTACACAAACTTGGACCCTGTCTGTATCGAGACGCTGCGTGCCGTGCTGGAGGGGGTCTCGGTGGCAGTTGAGAGGTCGATTGCGGCAGAAATGCCTGCGCAATTCGGCTTGATTCTGGATGGGTGGACCCACTTGGGCGAGCACTACCTCGCGATATTTGCCCGCTACGAGGTTAGCGGCCAGGTGATGACCCCACTGCTCTGCATAGCCCCTCTCCTCCAAGAGGAAGACGATGATCTCTCTGCTGTGGCACACAGAGAATTTCTAGCCGACATGCTCCCACGCGACTTTGGTAAGCAGCTGGACCAGTGTGTCTACATTGTGGGCGACAACTGCCGCGTCAACAGGCGCCTTGCGACTTTGGTCGGTGTCCCTCTTGTTGGGTGTGCCTCGCATCGACTCAACCGCGCGGTGCAGAAAGAGCTGCAAGATCACGAGGCGGATCTTTCAGATGTGCAGAGCCTGATGACCAAGCTTCGAATGCTGACTCAATCTGCTAAACTCCGGTACGATTTTTATTCGGGACATTTTAATTTTTCTAACTCTTTTATTTAATTTCTTACTAATTCGCGTCAAATTATTTTTTTTAATTCAGACTCAAAACGAAGCTTCGACCCGTAATTCGGCAGGATACCCGGTGGAGCTCTACTTTCACCATGCTGCACCGATACTTCGAGCTTTTGGAGCACCTAGATGCCCACGACGACGACATTGCAGATCTCCTTCCCGCCCCAGCCAGTAACCGTCGGCTCCGTGCTCTTCTTAAAGAGCTCAAGGACGTGGAGTCTGTCTCAAAGGCACTTCAAGGGGAGGACGCGGACCTCCTCGATGTGCGCGAGTGGTTTGACGGACTAATTGCCGTCAAACCTGACTACGCGAACTATCTCGGTAAGGTCTTGTCGGTATTTTATTTTGCTAATTGGAATACTTACAATGACTATTCTGGACTATACAGGGCCAAGAGCTGAAATCGTCCACAGCCCCGACTTCGAGTCGGGTTGTGTGCGTGTGCTACGTGGCAACGCCAATCGACTAACCAGGGCTGAGAAAGCTGTACTTCGTCCGTTTGCCGCGGATACGACGCCGGAATCATCGGCTGACGATGAGACTCAAGGCTCCTTCGTGGAGCGTTTGCAGAAACGCCGACGTCTCGCTCAGCACCAGCAGCAGTATAAACTGCTTCGCAGTATCCCTCCGACGTCTAATGTCGTCGAGCGGTTATTCAGTGTTGCCCGCATCACGCTTGGGCACGAGCGCAACGGACTGCACCCGATTACGCTGGAACAAATTTTGTTTCTGCGTCAGAACGCAAGCTACTGGAACGTAGGTACTGTAGATGGTCTGCGTAACTAATCTAATACAAAGTTGCGCACTTACACAATGCCATTATTGATGTATGGATGATCCTCATGTCATTATTTATGCAGCGGGGTTTTCTTGTGAAGTGGCATTATTTATTTGTCGATTCTGTCATCATAAATATAAATGCCATAATCGGCGGCCCTGAGCGAGGCGCAGGAGCCATATTTGGGAGTAGGTAGACTGGTGTGTTGATCGAAGCCACGCTCTTGAGCCATAGGTTGCTATCTATCACGTCTGAGAGAAGATCTAGAGCCTGTAATAACCGTTTGGGTGCCGCCAACCTCCATTGAGGATGGCTACCGACTCGAAAAGACTTTCTAGAGACTCTTGCTACCATTAGGAGTGTTAAAGGCCCTCTTGTACTTCGTAGTTCGTCTGCCGTGAGCAAGGAGCAAGCCGCTGCTAAAGTTTTGACTTGGACTTTGTATGGGGTGAGTAAAGGGGAAGTAAAGAGGAGTAAGAGGCAGGTTTGGGTGGTACAGCCATACGTTACAAACAGGAGCGGTTAAGAAAGTTAAGTTTTACTTTTGCGACAGCTCCTGCAGACAGACAGACTCTGTCTGTCTGTCTGCACCCCGTGACACAGGCACGGGCCTGTGTCTGTCAGAGACATGGTGCTTCTTCAATCTCCGCTCTTGCCTGCACTTGCTGGCGGTCCGCTAGTAGCGGAGCCCTGGCCATCCAACTGATGCAGAACATGCAGGGGAGTGGAGAGACCTGGTGGTGTGCACTGCGAGCTGAGGGCGAGCGAAGACGTGGTTCTGCTTCGCGAGATTAGCATGTGGGCCCTTCACGACAGCGATGCGAAGCTTGCTTGCCCCGTTGACCATGCCATGCACTTGCCAAGTGCCACTTGGTGAACATGAAACGTCACGGGAAAAGCAACTTCAACGAGCCAAAGACCTGGGAAAGGGCGGCGCGTGTCAGTCGCAGTTTCCCGCTTAGGTGCGATTTGCCATTCAACCATATTTCGTACTTAGAAGGGATCCCTCTCGTCTAAAGTTCGCCGACTCCAGTGAAGGCAACCATGTCGGCGCGTGCGTCTCGACGGGGCCATGCGGCGGCCTACGGCGCGCTGCCGGGCGTGCCGATCTCCGAGATCCGCACACGCAAGTGGAGCAAGCAGCTCAAGACCGTGGGCCACCTGACCATCCCCAAGTGGATCCCCGGTACGCCTCCGCTTGGTTCCAATAGAGTCGGGAGCGAGGTCTCAATTAATGAACGCTGACGTGCTGTGCATTGCTGTGCTGCAGACCAGGAGGTGCGCGCACCGCCAAGTCCGGCTTATAGAAGCGTCCAGATCTGACTGTGGATGTTGCTGTGTGTGCGTAGAACCCGACGGAGGCGCTGCAGAAGGGAGCGTTTAAGAAGACCAAGGGTGCGCAGTGCATTGAATTCTATTGGTGTTGCCATTGAATGGATGGGGATTCTGACTGTGGTGCTGTTGCAATGGGCACCAGGACGTAAGCGTGGTGCGGGTGAAGTGGGGCGCATGACGCGCAGTGTGCGCCAGCACCTGGACGCGCCGCTCGAGCTGCTCTCCGAGTATCCTGTGCGCGTGGTGAGCCTCACGCACGTTGTTTTTTCGGGAACTTTGAAAGCTGGGCACTAATCTGATAAACTTGTGTCTGGTGCAGCACTCATCACGGCAATCATCTCCTGCTCGGGCTCCTGCGGCGTCGTCCACTCCTGCGCGAACGCCCGTGCCAATGTCGTCTGCTGATGATATGTCCATGGACGCTGGCGCTGGTGCTGTCGTGGCTGCTCCAGTAGCTACTGCACTGCCAACTGCTGCTTCTGCACCAGTGAAGATGGAGTCTGCAGCTCCAGCAGCGCCGATGGTAGCTCAACCAGTGCACCCAGCAGCACCCAACGCTGCACTGAAGGTTGAGACGACGCCTGCCGCACCTGCAACGCATGTTCCACCCGCTCCAGCGATGCCCATGCTGCCGATGATGCCCCCCGTGTCGAACCAGATCATGGCGGAAGTTCCATCGGATGAGCAGCTGGAGATGGCGCTGGACGATCTCCCCATGCTCGACGCTGACGACAGCTTCAATCTCGACGCGCTGGACCCGGCGTTTTTGCCCACCCCGGCTCCTTCTGGCGTGCCACCAATGAATAGTGCCCACCACTCCAGCGGCGCCAATTCGAAGCAGCAGTCGGCTGAGAATTCGTCGGCCTCTGTCAGCGAAGATGACGGATCTGTCAATTCGGGCTCGTCACTCCCGTCGGCATCTCCTCAATCGTCGCCTGGAATGATGTCGCGCTCGCCGTCACCTTAGACAATTTGACAAGACTGGATATGTTTTGGCTGCAATTGCTGATGCGCAGGAGTAGGTGGTTTTTACATTTTTCTTGAAGCTGTACTTATTCTTCTATCGAGAGCGAGGTTGCAACGCTGCATTACTTCTACTTGCGCAGAAGTCTTCGAGCAAGCGCTTGCAGCTCGATCATCTCCGCGTTCTGACAAAGCAGTGGTAAGAAACTTTCTCGCATGTTGCCACGATGCAGAAAGTAGCTCAACATACCGGCTCGTTGTGGCGTGGGTTGCGGCGAAGCATGAAGCGAGCGAGGTGATCCAAGGGTCGGATTGGAGGTCCTGCGTCTCCACCTTCTTCGTCCTGCTCCTCACTCGCTTCCACAGCCTTTAGTAAATGCACGACCGCTAACCAATGCACATATCAGTCAGCACTCGCGAGTAACAATTGAGAAGACACCATCCCTTTACCTGGCACAAGGATAGGCAAGATCTGCTCCACGACGATCTCCAATTCCTTCGGCGTAGACGCTCGAGCCTCCAGGTTCTTCAGCAGCGCCACCATAAAGTCACGCGAGGCGGTCTGTTCTTCCTGAAGCCCCATCGTGCTCGAGCAAGGATGGCAAAGTGGCCTTCACCGCTTCCAGCACAAGCACGCCGAAAAAAGCGTAGCCATTTCGCTGAAAATAGAACCTGTAGCCATATTCGATTAAGTTCGACTACGATCAATAAGTACGAGCGGCCTCGCCACCCAAACTTGTCCAAGTATGGCAACGTCGAGCGCTCGGATCTCTGTACGTGCGCAGCATTCCCGGCCGCAATACACCTTGCCATGCTAAATACTACAGTGCAAAATACTAACCTACATCCATCCTCTCTGTTGATGCGATTTTCATTGTAATCGGTCTTATATTCGCGACGATGCGGTCAGGTGACTGCAGAGGTCGTCGGCACCGGGTCCGATGGCACAGAGCCATCGCTGCTGTTCTCCGTGCAGCGTCATGGGGTGTACAGCGACGACGTGAAGGTGCTGAAGAGGTACCTGTTTAATTGCGGAGAAGGCACACAGCGTCTGGCTGGAGAGAACGGGATCAAGCTCAGCTCGCTGGATGCCATGTACTTCACTCGGTTCGACATCAAGGTGCGATTGTCTTGTCCCCGAATGGTCAATGCGTACACCGTACTAACATACCAGTGACGATAGTCAGTGAGTGGCGTTCCTGGCGTTATCTTTGCGCTTGGATCGTGTGGTGCAGCAACATTAAAACTCCACGGACCTGTTGGACTTCGGGGGTTTCTAAGCGCCATTCGGAGCTTCGTGCGGCGCAAGTATCCTCAGATCCAATGCGTTGAAGTCGTTGATTCAAGTGGAAGCGAGCAACCAACAGCGCGTGATGACGTTGATTTGATTGAGTTCGAAGAGTGGAGGGAAGGAGCTGGGCGAACGGACCAACACGGGGTGATCATCCCGATAGCGCTGGGAAGAGATGATGCCAACCCGCAAGGCTGTAAACTCTGCGAGAAGGGTGTACCTAAACGAGAGCCCCAGGCTACGGGTGGTAAGGCATCTCCAGTTAGTGCCGAAGACGTTCAGATCAGCCAGATTGGGCGCAGACGTGAGAACGAAAGCGACGAGCATGAACAGTGGCGATCGTGGCTTCTTCAGTATTACACAGCCAAGTTACCTGCCAAGGTTCCCTACGTCGATGTCGTCCTGAATCGGTATCGTGGACGCTATGACGATTTGAAAACGCAGTTATGTGCGAAGTACGGCGAACTCTCAGAGGTCAAGAGTGCGTCATCTGACAATGTTGTTGAGGATTCGAGCCCCAGTCCAGATTCTTCGTCAGATAGTGACAGCGACGATGACGATGCGACTGAGTTCGACTACGCAGAGAGACCACTGGATCGAAGGTGGCTGGAAAAGTTTTACGCAAAGCATCAGCCGGAGAAAGCAGCTCATATCGACAGAGTACTCCGCCAGTTTTCGGGCCGCGAAGATGATCTTAAGCAAATGCTTTTGAAGAAGTACGAAGGAACTGGTTCAAGTACTTCCAGGCGCGCTGCCGAAACGGACGGAAGTGCACCACAGAAGAAGAGAAAGCTGGTTCATGATGAAAAGTGCGACGACGATGAGATCCCCAAAATTCTAGCGGACGTAGTCTGCCTCGATGACAGGCATTCTGCTTCTTCAGGCGACACGGTTGGCTCAACTAACCCCACCTGCTATGTTATGCAGTGAGTTCCCCTCTTGGATGCGGAGAAGGTAACGTTTAAGTTGACTAACGCACTTTTGAATGTTCTCCTTCATTGCAGGTTTCAGTACGCTCCGCATCCAGTAGTGTGGGTCATCGACTGCCCCACTCTGGATCAACTTTCTGCCTTGGAAAGCAGATTCTCGGGCTACTGTGAAGCGCATTTTCCATCGCTCGTGGCGCATCTAAGCCCGCCGCATGTGCAAGCCCACCCCAGGTACACGCTTCATCGCTAAAGCCACACTCTGTTTATACCTACTCACGTGATGCTGTGTGTGTTTGCTAGGTATAAGCAATGGATGGCAAGTCTGTGCTTATTGTCCTCACAGCCCCAGCAATTGGTTTTTAACGGCGCCACACTGCAATCGGTCGCACAAGGCGCATTCAGCTACGCTTTCGTGTCATCAGCAAAGGCTGCTGTCCGAAAAGAACTCCAGCTTCGTTCCACAACAACGCCAGAATCCAATCCAAACCAAACGACAACGGCTGTACAACACCTCACCAACCTTTTGGAGAACGCGTCGTGGTCCGCAGGGTCCCCATGCCAGCGCCAAATTATCCAGCGCGTAGAGGGTTGCGACCGTGAAGTACACGTCGCTCAAAGCAAGTTGCAGTTCCGCCTGATGCACCCCAAGGAGCCGCGACTAGAATTCAACTACAAACACACCGGGTGGCACCAAAAGCCAGACCAAACCCATGACGACGATGACGACGACAAGAACAGTGATGAAGCAGCGCCTCAGCAGCCAACCGCACTTAACTCGGCATCCTTTCAAGATAATATGGCTTCCACAAGGAAGCTCATTGTACTCGGGACTGGAAGTGCTGCACCGTCCAAGCTTCGCGCAAGCAGCGGGATTTACATGGAGCTGTCGGGAACTGATGCTGCTGACGTGGACAGTATGCTGGTGGACTGTGGTGAGGGAACTTTTGGCCAGTTGTGGCGTCAATTTGGTTCCGACGTGACTCAACGCATTGGCGGCCTGCGGTGTATATGGATCAGCCATAACCACGCCGATCACCACTGTGGATTAGTTCGTGTGGTGTACGAGTACTGGTATTTCCAGACTCATCGCAAGGATGGCAACAGCCAACGACCGCTGGTGGTGGTCGCACCTCAATCGGTGCTATCGTACGTGGAGAGTTGGTTGCCTCAGATTCTTCACTCAACTTCCGACCACGAGTTGATCAGATTGGCGACGTGCGCAGACTTCAACGACCCTCGTCACCCTCTTAGGCAACAACTTTTGTCCGAGATCGGCTACGCTGTCTCCAGCATTCTCAGCGTGCGCGTGTTCCACTGCTACGACTCGTACGGACTCGTTCTAACGCTGCAAAGCGGGAAGAAACTTGTGTACTCTGGAGACACCAAGCCGTGCAACGAACTCGTACTCGCAGGTAAGTCTGCTCGGAATAAGATACATTAAAATCATCGACTAACTATGACTCACTCATGATAACGTAACAGGTATGGACGCTGAGTTGCTGGTGCATGAGGCAACATTTGACGACTCGATGGAGGAGGACGCAATGAAGAAGAAGCACAGCACCGTCGGCCAGGCGCTGGACATCGCGCGGCGGATGCGAGCGCGGCAAGTTGTGCTCACGCATTTCAGTCAGCGGTATCCGTCGCTCCCGCCGCCCGTATCGGACAGCAACAGCAACGTTGCAAGTGTGCTGTGTGCGTATGATGGATTCGTGCACCCGATGCCGTTCTGAGTGTATTTCGCTAGTAGTGCAGTGGTGTGCGTATCCAACATCGACCAACTCAGATCATATAAGGGTGGATGGATACAATTCGACCGGCAACTTGGCAATCACGTGCTTACCGATGTTGCACGCAAGCAGGTGATGGCAATTGCCCGCCGTCGATCTCGACGTCGCCATTTTCACGCAAGCCTTAAACACGAGGATCGGCAAACGTAACATATTCACAATGATCGAGCGCAATTATTGCGAGTGCTGCCATTCCATTGTCGCCTCGGAAGCTCCACGGCTTGAAGGCTTGAAGGCTTGACTTGACAACTCCAAAACGGATGGTGTCCGATAGATTGTCGTACCGGATTTGCGTGAATTTGCAACAGAAACCCTAGATAGTTAATACCCTGTTATCACCAAATCTATCACTATAAAAATAACAAACTAAAACCAATATAAATGTATCCTCTATATTGCATAAACCTCCCGTAGCATGATAGCTTCAGTATAATGGTTTTGGAAGGGTCGAATTGCCTATCCCGTCTGCCACAAAAGTCGAGAGCTTTTCCGCTTTTCACGCTGCAAGTGGCAAGTTCGGCTGGCATTCGCAGATTCGACTCGATGAGCATGGGCAAGGGCAAGATGTGGTCGCAGGACCGCGCCATGTCGACGGGCGAGGCGCCGCCACCGCTGCTGAGCCCGCTGCAGAGCGGCCAGAAGGACATCGCGCCCATCTACAAGTTCGTGCTCACGGGCGGCCCGTGCGCGGGCAAGACCACGTCGCTCGACCGGCTGAGCACCTTCTTCCGGGACCGCGGCTTCCGCGTTTATGTGGTGCCCGAGGCGTCCACGCTGTTGCAGACGGGTGGTGCTTTCTTCCTGTGAGTGCACTTAACCCCCTGTCGCGTTAACACTAGCCTAACCAAGGAGGTGCTAACCGCGCAACTTGTTGCCTTTCACCTAAATTGGAAAATGCAACAGGGACCTCAAGGAAAAGGACATTCTGAACTTCCAGTGGCAGATTCTGAATCTCCAGATCTCGCTCGAGGACTCGTTCTACTCGCTAGCCCAGGACAGTGGCAAGCCGTGCGTGATCCTCTGCGACCGCGGAGTGATGGACGGCTCGGCTTACATGACGCCCGAGCAGTGGGAAGAGCTCAAGCTCGAGCACGACCTGGACACTGTCACGCTGCGAGACACGTACGTGGAAGACATTTTAGAATCTGGAACGGTTCTTAATATTGTCAGACATCATTTTTGCTGGTTGCAGGCGATACATTGCCATTTTCCACCTCGTGACGGCCGCCGAAGGTGCCGAGAAGTTCTACTCGCTGGAGAATAATGGCATTCGCATTGAGTCCATTGATCAGGCTCGTGAGATCGATGCACGGACGTGTCGCGCCTGGATCGGACACCCGAAGCTCTACGTCTTCGGTACGAACATGTCTTTATCGCTTAGATAGAAGCCCTTTAGGCGCTAATGTGAATCTGTTGCAATGGTACAGACAACTCGACGACTTTCGAGGGCAAGATGCAGCGGCTTGTGGACACGGCGGCTGGACTGTGTGGCATCCCCAGCACTGTCAAGGCCTCCAGGAAGTACCAGCTGGCCAAGACGCCGATCGAGATCCCGTTCCACCACGAAGACTTTGAAGTCGAGAAGGTCTACCTCAAGCCCGAAGCTGCCAGTACGTTGCTGCAATATGTGGGTTGCTTCGAATGAGTATGCTTAAGGTACTAATCGTCTCCTTGCGTTGTTGCTGCAGAAACGAGTAAGGACTATTCGTTCGTGCGTTGCCGTTCGCAGTACGGTATCCCGGCCTATGGCATGACCACCGTTCGCTATCTTGATACCGGCGATGCGTACGTTCACAGTCGTTTAGTTGAATGTTGTTAGCTTGAGACTTGCTGTGTTACTAATTCTTGTGTTTTGCAGGGTGCACTTGAAGCGCGTCCTCAGCGCCCGCGAGTACTCGTACGCCGTACGACACCGCAGTGACCCGACGCGCAATGTGATCAAGCAGCAGCGCATGTGCTTCCTGTACAAGAACCAGTCGTTCCAGATCCACGTCTACAAGGAGCCTGTCGACCTCGCCGGCCTGGCCGTGCTGCACGTGCAGGCGTCGTGCGAGAACGACCAGGACATCGTGATGCCGTCGTTCCTGAACATCGAAAAGGAGCTGCCCGACACCGACGAGTCCATGTCCGCGTATAATGTGTCGAAGAAGAATCTGGTGGAAGGTGAGAAGGAGGCAGCGCACGTGTAGGACGTGGGGCCCTCACACAAACTAGAATACGCGCCGGTATGCACAGCTACTAGGGATTTTTTCCCACCCGAGGCACGAGGAGCTCATTTATTCACGAAAAGGAAAGAAAAAAGCGGGTGAGGCGTTTGTCTTAGTGGACTTAAAATCCTCATCTTACTACGGTAGTGCAATACCTCACAAGGAGCACGAATTGTTGATAAACTTTATACGAACTGAGCATAAAAACCTAGAACCAAGTACAACTATCCGATGATTTGTCGATTCCTTCTTGTTACGCCTCAGCACCCATGGCGTCTCGCCCCGCGTATAACTTACGCGACGACTTCTTCCAGCCCCTAGCTTCGACGAGGTTGACTCCGTGGTCAATACTGGTGTCCAGCTTGCTGAAGCTACGAGAACGCAGCGACTACGAAGCCTCCAGCGCCCGTTCTGTTGAATTTGTCGTGAGGGAGCTCGATGGTTTTGGATTTCAGTGTGAGGCAGAGGTTATAGTGACCAAGTTGCAGTGGATCCGCGAGACGATTACTACAGCGGCGGATGATCCGAGCGCGATGAGCAACAATACTGCGTATTCTGAAGTGCAGTCGCTGGATTTAAGACTGGAGATGATGCTCCCGACCCCGTGGATGAATGCGGTGTGGCAAGATTTTGACCTCTTGATTGATCTATTGTTCAGCGAGGCGGAGCGTCTGAGTTTGCGTCGGTTTAGTGAAGTTGTTGCTCGAGAAGAGGACGCGAAGCGCGAGCGTGAAGAAAATGTTGCGGAATTCTATCGATGCGGTGGAGGGACGGCGTTCGTGATGGCAAATAACGACAAGGAGTGGAATAACCCGTTACCTTTGGGTCATACGAAGGCTGGAAGAGTGGCTATCCACCAACTACAAACTGTATTGCGCTTCTGACGCTAGCAACAAGAGTGACATGATCCAGGATCTCTGCAAAGCGACGAATGCCGCAGGATGGTCCAGCTACACAGATACAGAGCTCGAAGAAAAGATCAATGACATGATTCGAGAGGTCAACGCGGAAGTCACCGCATTAGGCGCGGTGACGACTATCGCTGCTTGGCGGATTTCAGGGCTCGAAGATAATCATTCTCAAGTTTTTTCTCCACAATTAAAAGGTGTAAACGGAGACTCTACGCATGAGATGAATGTGCTGTGGTGGTAAAAGCGATATGATCGGCGACGATAGGCACGACAAAACTTGAAGACGTTGTAATTTTGTGTTGATCTAACGAACTTGAGTACGAAACCAACACCCAATACGAAGTGAACCCCAGTGCCACAAACAGAAACTGTGCTAAAACTCGAGTTTTTCCTTTTGCTTTGGCTAGTGGACAGCAGGATGACGCCTTCAGGTTATCACCAACCTTCGCTTGGATCATTCAATCGTGCTTTTTGAGTTGTATAACAAACATAAGACGGAGAACTTTACTTGCAAGAAAAAAATATATTCACAGATACTGATGCCTCTTACGGCAGTGGTAGATACACATCGATTTCTGCTTGAGGCACGCCTCGCTCTCTTAAATCATGTCGCTCGCGCAAAATTGACGCGATCAGGGCGACTTCGTTCAGCGATGAGGGGGGAGCGCGCTGGCGACCCGGTTGCTGCTCTCGTTGGTGACTATCTTCATCGTCCAGTTCGATTGGAGCGCGTCGTGTACCGAGGGGCTCAAATTTAATCCGCGGCCTGCCAGTCGATGGCGCTTGAGATAACCCAAGCGTTCTGCCGTGAGCCAAATCGTCGTTGGAACTGCTCACAGCACGCGCGTGCACATCGTCCCTTTCCAGACCATTGTCTTCATTTTCGGTCACTTGAACCAGATCTGGGGTCTCACTTTCCGTGCTGTTGCCATCATCACTATCCGTACTGGAGAAAGAGCGGCGCGTCGGTGCCGTTTCTCCACCGAAGATTTCCCGAAGACGCGCTTCAAACGGCGAGAGTTTTCCCGTCAACTGGTTATGCTCCACTTGCGCCTGCAAGTGATACATCTTGGAACGAATCTTTGATGTCGTGCACCCTGAGTGGCCAGCGGCCTCAATCTCGCCCACGAGTTCCTGTAACAGTCGCTTTCCTTGGAGTTTCTCAGTTGCTCGGACCAACTTGCCATAGTTACGTTGCAGCCACGTCACCATGATCTCCATAGCGCAGAGCCCACCAGTAGAAGACGGAGCGAGCCAGGCCAAACCGGCCTTGCCATCACTTTTGAGGTTCTTGTCACCGTCTTCACTTGCTTGGATCAGTCCTGCTCTGGTTCGCTCCGCATTCTTGCGAGCATGGCGTCGACTGGGTACTTTTCCCCCCTGGAAAACTTTTTGCAAACGGTCGGTGTACGGTGACATTGCACCTGAAAATCGCTGTCTCCTCCTCCAATTCAGCTGCAGATGGCCGATCTGCGACTGAACTATGGAGATTGTACACCCGGAATGACCTGCGGCCTTAATCTGCCCCACGAGCTCCTCCAACACTTTATACGTCTGCCTCTTCTCCATACATGTAGCGCGAATAAGCTTGCCATAGTTGAGCTCCAACCAGGCGACCAGCATCTCCATAGCACTTGGACCCCTAGTAGGTGACGGACTATGCCAGCTGAAGTTGCGGACTTTGCCACTGTCGGACTGCGGTTTCTTTTCTTCTTCTTGCTCTTGATCGGGCTCCTGTTTAGTGACGAGCACTAGATGCAGCAGTCTCTCTCGATGGGGTAATAGGTCCTTGAATATGGCTTGGCTCAGCGTGGCCTCGTCCAGCAGAAGCTCCTGCAGCTGCTGGAAGTCCGCCAGAATGTTGTCCAGGTCGCACTTGACGCCGCTTGCGTTGAGCTGCTTGGCGAGACGGCGCAGCTCCTTGAACTGGTCGCGAGACTGAAGATACGAGTCCTCGTTGGCCAGGAACCAGTCGAGAAGCAGCTGCACGGGCGTGGACCCGCGCGCGGACACCGGGCGCAGCCAGTTGATCCGGAGGTCCACGGACTGCGGCGGCATATTAACGATGATACCAATCTGAGAACTTTTTGAGGGAGCTGGAATAGAAGGAACCAATCCATTGGAAGCCCTCCAAAACTCTCACTATCGTGGTCGCATCGCAAATCTCAGAGCCAATTAAGTTGAGATTGTGCGCCCTGTTCCATTGTTATGTGTGGGGCGAGCTTTAGTAAAAGCCCTCCAAAACCCTCGCAAAGCAGTCCAAAATATTTGTAGTATGATAAGAAAATTGTATGTTAGAGAGCACTTATTTCGGATCGTAGCGTTGAGTTTCGCAGCCAGCCATACCAAGATGAACCTGTCGGCCATCATTGCTCTGGCAACAGAGCGCCGTCGGCGTAGGCGCGTCACGACGCGTTTACTGCTGCTTCTTCGACTACGTATCCTGAACAAGGAGCGCGGGCGCCTTTCAAGTGCTGCCCTCGTGGACCCATTGGAGTCGCCATGGCATGTTCTCTACAGAAGTCGCCACACTGCCAGCTTTGTTGCCACAGTTTCGCTACGTTTAACAGCGGCGGTGGATCTGCTTAACCATTCATTCAGGTTGCGGCGGCGCACAATTTGTGGAGACGGTTTTGTGGTCTCCACAAATTGCGATGGCGTTGTGCACGCCTAGCCCTAAATTTGCGCGATCGATGTGACGCGCGCATACTTTTGGATGTGCAGGTTTTGGAGGGCTTCCATCAGCGATCGACTTTGCGCTTATCCAAGGTTAGTTTTCTCATGTAACGTTAGAAGAAAACTTATCTAAAAGTCAAATCTTTGAGGGATACTTAAGTACGAGAAAGGAGAGAATACCAATATCTTGCAGTGTAGACACACTAACTATTCGCGTGCAAGTACTGAATAGCAAACAGTGGCTTGAATCTCAACAACTCCGTTGCTTTATGTTTTCAAGAAGAACATCTTTCTTCAGCATTAAGTGGAGAGGCCCCCACGTGTGGAAAGGAGGTTTTTACGCTCTGCAATAAATTGATCAAATTCGACATCCAGCTTTTTCCCAAGGCACAGCACTGCATAGCCCTCCCTCTCCTCAGGGCAGCGGGAGATACTTGTCAATTTCTGCTTGGGGTACGCCGCGCTCCTTTAAACTGAGTATCGATGCATTCAAAGCAACTTCAATCGGAGACGCTGGGGGAGCTCGCCAACGACACATTTGCGGGTTTCCAGGTTGTTCGTCATAGTCTTGATCCAGCTCAATTGGGTTCCGTCGTGTGCCCAAAGGTTCCAACTTGATGCATGCTCTGTCAGCCAAAGAGTCTCAGGGTGGCTTACCAAGTCAGGCTGAGACGACTCGCCCATCGAATGGGCGTCAATGCCACCCCTTTCCTCCCATCGCCACCATCCTCACTTTGTTCGGGGGCTTCACAGTCCGAGCTAGAGACGTCGTTTTGCTCCAAGTGTTCATATGACGAGCCGCTTGCGGAATTCTGTTCCTGCGCGAAGATTTCCCGAAGCCGCGTGTTGTACGACGAGAGGGATCGAATCGTGTGCTGATCGGTCGCATGACGCTTGAGTCTTGATCTTCGAACGAAGCTTGTCTGTTGTGCAACCTGAAAGCCCAGAGGATTCCATTTTGCGGAGCAACTTAAGCAGAAGCTTGCTCCCTTGGTGCGAACGCAGGGTAATTGGTTTGCAGCCAGGTTACAAGGATCTCCATTGCACAAGGCCCAGCGGTGGGGGAGGGACAATGCCAATTTAACTTCTCGTGATGAACGCTAGACATTCGCTGGTCTCGATCGTTTGTTTCCCCGCTTGATTTTGAACAGGAACCTTCACGGTTTGGTCCGATGCAGCAGCCCGACGCTAGCGCTTTTCTTCTTCAGGCTCTTCGTTGTATACCATGCACGCGTCCGAGACCCCAACGTTGCAGTTGGTCGTAGCATTGAGCATTCGTCATTTTGCCTTCAAACGGACTAGCAAGTGCGGCTACCCATGTCCCGGAAGACTGATCAGTACGCGCTGCGATTCAACTGGGCCATGAAGATGGCGTGTGAGCGAGTCACCCCCCATTGCACTTCTTATCAATTGGTTTTCCATTCATTACCTGGACTTCTTTCAAGCTTCAAACACTGCAGAAGTGCTTGAAGGATTCCGCAAGAAGCTGGTAGCGCGCCAGGTTCGTGGCTGCACCATCGACGACATCAATGCACAGGTCAAGCATCTGATGAGGTAGGCACAGCAAGACTGGCAAAGGACGATGCATAAACTTAAACTCATGAACTCCTGGTTCATGCGTTTTTTTACAGCGAGAACCCAATCCTGCTGTGGTCGCAGCCAAATGAGAGAGGGCTCAGTAGAATGGAGATCTTGATCAAGTGGCTTGAGACGAACTACAGTGCGTACGTTGGGTCGACCACAAGATTTCAATGATGAAAGCGCCCCGAGATGAAATCCAACGCGCTGGGTTTCCCCTCTGTGCGCTTCGTGACTTGAGGGCCATGATTTCGACGTTGACGACCAGAGATCACCGGTCCATCTACCGTATTTGAGATCTCCTACTTCAGACACCTGATTATTGAAGTTGTAGCGTTGTACAACGTTTTTGTTCATTTTCAGTCCCTTTCGTGCAAATTATGGCCATATTCTGGTCATTTTGCACCTGTTCTACGCTATGAATTAGGAGATCTGTCTGAAGTAGGAGATCTCAAATACGGTTCCTTCGAGTGCTCTCAAACAGACTGGTCGGGTGAAGATCGAGTGGCCTGGAACACAAGCTACACCGATTACAATTGATTGTGATGAGGACGAGAGCGAAGGCAACGATGCAGCTACTGGTAGTGCAACGTCTCACCCGAGTTCTTACCCATTTGATGAAGATGAACTCAATACGCGCGAGCTCGTTGCTCTCGGACGGGAGTTGTTGCTGGACAGAGGTGTTCCGGTTGAGGAGGTCGACGTTCTTGTCCCTGACCCACAGCGACTTGCATCGCGAATGCTGCGCTACCCTTTCAGCCCGGCTGAGATCCAGCTCCGCACGAAGCTCGGGTGGAAGCGTCAGGGACGACGCACAACGGGGGTTCAAGCATCTGCGATTGATGTGTGTCTGCCCATGCCGTCGCCGTGACTGTACCGGTACATACTCACTGTGAAGCTTGAACATGTTTCATAAAGCAGTTTGTGTAACTTTCTCGTAGCCGATTAAATGCAGCACCTAGTACTTGAATTGTACGTTGACATGGAATTCAACTTTTCGGTCTATAATTGCTATGCATAAGACGATAGTTACTACACAAAGCAAACAGCACACAACGAACGATCTTTAGATTATCTGAAGGTACGCTACATTACGTTCTTGAAGCCAGTCTGAAGCATTAGCTTGCTCTCCTCCTTCTCGATATGAACAAACTTAGACGTCGGGCAACGGGAGGAACTTATCGATCTGGTCCTGAGGCACGCCTCGTTGATGAAGGTCGTGTCGCTCACGGAGTAGCGTCGCGATTCGCACGATTTCGCTCGTCGAGGGAGAGTTGACCGGAGGGATCTTCGACTGCAGCATCTCCAGCTTGGTGTTCACCTTCGCCAGATCGAATCTACCGTTGCCGTTCACCTTGGCCACTTCAATTCTCTCCGGCAGCGCCTTCGGACTCGAGTCTTCCACTGAGACGTCGGTTCTACCTTGCAGCACCTGCGGGGCACCGTTCACCTTTGCCACTTCGATTCTCTCGGGTAGAGCCTTCGGACTGACGCTTACCTTTGCCGGTTCGCTTCCCTCTTCCTCAACGTCACTATCAAACGGGTTCGTCACGTGACTCGGACTGCTGTCGAACGCGTGAGTGTTCGAGATACCGACGCCACGATTCTCGATGTCGTTCACGTCCGCCTGCTCCAGCACAAAGCTGACAGGATTCTCATCGCACGTCAAGAAGCTGCTCGTGCTCTCTTGAATGTCCTCTTGCTCACTGTCGCTCTTGGGTGAAGCCGCATCTTCTTGCGTCTCCACGACAACGCGTGGAGAAGTCGAACTCCCCTTCGGAGCGGTGAGAGTAAGCCCATCCTTCTCTTTCTTCTTCTCTTTCTCGGCAAAGACCCTCCTCAGCGACTCCCCGTACTGCTCGAAGGCCGCGGAAGGTCTCGACTTCCCCTCCACTTGTCGCTGCAGACTGTCGATCTTCACTCGAATGGCGTGGATCGTGCATCCGCGATGACCACTGGCCTCGATTTGACGTAGAAGCTTCGACAGCATCCTCCCCTTGTCCCCCTTCTTGGCCGAGTGCGTGTACGACGCGTAGTTGCCCTCCAGCCACTCTACCAGAAGCTCCATAGCACACGGTCCACCCGACGTAGGGGGCTTCATCCACGACAGTCTCCCGGTGGGGCTACTACGTGCGATTTTCTCGGCCAGTGAGAGCTTCACCTCGCCCGTACTACTTTGAATCGGAGGAGGAAGTCTGGGCTCGTTGTCGTAGTCGGTGTGGTCTCTGAAGTCGGTAGAATCGTTCTCCTCCATGTCGTGGTCCTCGTCCTCCATCTTCACGTCCTCCTGGTCCTCCGCGGCGTCCCCCACCGTGAAAATCTCCTCGAGCACAGCTCCGAACTGCTCGTAGGCGGTAGAACGGCCCTTCTCCCCGCGCACTTCTCTCTGTAGTACGTCGATCTTGGAGCGCACTGTGTTCACGGCGCAGTCGAGGTGGCCGGCCTCCTTGATGACGTCCACCAGCTGCTCGAGCATTCTACCTTTGCCGCCCTTCTTGGTAGAGTGGGCGTATGCAGTGTAGTTCTCGCGCAGCCACTCTACCAGCACCTCCATGG
The DNA here is from genome assembly GCA_016169955.1 of Phytophthora vignae f. sp. vignae. Lineage (NCBI taxonomy): Eukaryota > Oomycota > Peronosporomycetes > Peronosporales > Peronosporaceae > Phytophthora > Phytophthora vignae. The sequence continues at coordinate 320,411 of JABJUM010000047.1, forward strand.
CGCTGGGGCCGCCAATAGCCGACGGCTTGAGCCACGACAGACGAGTGGCAGAGCGCGAGCGCGCCTTGTTCTCCAAAGGTAGAACGGCACTACTCTCCTCAAAGTGGCCGTCCTTGAACAGGAGCTGCTGGAGCACCGACTGGTAGGGCCGCAGCAGCTCCGGTAGGGCCTTCCCCGCCGCGGCGGCGTCCTGTACTACCTCCTGCAGGTAGCTTACGTAGTCCAGGATCTGGTCCACCTCGCAGCGCACGCCGCGCGCGTTGAGCTCCATGCAGAGCGGGCGAAGAACCTCCCGCTGGTGCGCGGACGCGTGGTACACCACGCCATTGTGCGCGAACCAGTCGAGCAGGATTTGCACCGGCCGGGGGCCGTCCGCCGACACCTGCCGGTGCCACTCGATGTCCAGTGCCGACATGCTGCCGGCAGCTTCGATTTGACTTTTTGAGTTGCAGCAGAGGGAGGAGAGGGGGCGCAAATAAAAAAGAGGAAAAGAAGAGAGGAGGGAATTGGGTAAAAAATGCTTCTGATTCTGTTTTTTGGGACATGGAGAGAAGAAGAGAAAGAAGAAGCAGCACGAGGACGAGAACTGGACAGATTTGTGCAGGTAAAGGGACCTCTTTGCTCAAAAACACACAATATGGTGATGCATGTGAGCGATCCTATCGTGGTTCGTAGGAATCACGGCTAAAGAGAAGTTGCCTCTGGCAGCGGATGAAACACGTCGATAACGCCTTCGAGACTGCCCTCCAGACGCAGTTTATGGCGCTCAATGGCCAGTAGCTTGAGGCCGTCGACGGAGTTCGGTTTAAACGGGTACTTACTTGTCAGTGATGGTGGGGTCGGAAGCAAGCGATTAATCTCGTCGTCGGGGGCTCCAGCGACCTGTAGTTCCTTCCTGGCGAGACACACTTTCTTGCGGGTTTCAACACTTCTCACACCTAGGTGAGTGTAGTCCTCGTACAGTCTCGGGAGCGGGAAAAACAGTTCAACGTCAGTGGGGGAGACATGCGCATCCTGCAGTTTCTTCCTGGCGAGACACGCTTCCATGCGGATGTCAATGGCTTGTGTGCTCAAGTTGGCGACATCAAACTCTTCCGTGGGTTTCGGGAGAAATAATGCGACTTCAGCTTCTGGAACGCCTGCCTTTAGGAGTTTGGTCCAACACCGTACGGCGCGACTGCGATTCTCCATAGTTCTTGGTAGGACAACTTGTCCGTTGCCGTTGTTTTCTTCTTCGACTTCGCTTTCACTTTTGATGACGACGAGCGTGCAATTCCCACTTCCACGCCTCGGTTCTGGCTCAGCTGCAATCTCGTCCACTTGGCCACCGGTCCGATATCGAGCTTCAGCATGTGCATCAGGTGGTGCAGACACCCCGACAGGTAAATCCGTCGACGTGCTCCGGTCTTGTGACGTATCCTCCGAGAAAGTACCAGCACTTTGATCAACTTCACCGACCTGATCCACTTCCATTCCAAAGGCTTCTTCTCCTGCCCCAGTTGAGCCATCGTGGGGAGCTCCAGGATCAAGCTGTGGATTCAATCCAGTGCTTTCCGCAGCGTCGCGTTGCACCTCCTGGTTTGAGAGGGCAGTTGCGGCGTGAATGTCCAGGTTTTCCATGCGTTCAGCAACAGCGGCACTCACAGGTGATCGGTCCCTCCCGAAAGGAGCGCAGTGCCTCTTGTTCGACTCCAGATTCGGGTCGTCTTCTGTCGCTTGGCTGTCGAACATGTCTTCGCTCTTGGTATCTTCAGTCTCACTACACCGAGTTGAAGCCCTCCCCACTTCCCTTTCGTTACTATCCGCCCAAGGCGTGGAATCAGTGTAGTTCGAAAAAATCTGCCTCAGTGCGGCCTTGTGCTTGATGAATCCTGGCGAAGGTTTCTTGTCATTACGTGCCTCCCTCTGTAGACTGTCGATCTTCGATCGAATTTGATCTACTTTACACCCAGGATGTCCAGCAGCGGCCATGCCTTTCACCAATTGTTCGAGCATATTCTTCTTCGCTCCCCGTTGCCCAGTAGCGAATTGGGAGTAGTCGTGTTGGAGCCATCTGACGAGCAGCTCCATTTTGGTTGGACCTCCCCCTTCTGGTGCAGAAGTCCACGACCGTTTTACACCTTTTCCAGCCCAAGTTCGCCAAGAACAAGGCCAAATTCACAAAGAACAAAAGCAAATGCATCAAACCCCAAATCAAATGCACAAAGTGCAAGCTCAAATGCATTTAGCAAGTACCGTCAACCTTCATAATGTGATATCCTGACAAAATCAACAGATACACAATCGTTTCTCAAAGGCTTCTGTACTGTAGATATCTACACTAGGGCCTTCCTTCCTGCTATCCTGTTATCTTGGTGTGTTGATGTTGCGTACACGCAATGTAGGTAGGTTGTTTTGTTGCCGTCAGTTTCGGAAGTGATGGCAATGAAAGCCTGCTTCCTTCACATCCTTCGGCTTATCATATTGCTGCCAGCAAGCGCTGGCTTCTTTCCTATGAATGCCCTAAGTCGCCCTTTGCGTTATCCAATCAGCATCTAGAAAACAGATCCTTTGGCTTGTAACTTATCTTCACTATGGTATACAACGGAGAAGCTTATATGGCGCAACACTCCCACTAAAGATGCCAGCGCGCCTCTCGAAAGATCGCTCTCGACCATTCGACGCCGTTCTCAGATTATTTCGTGTCGCATACCCAAAATTAAATTATCAGGTTGCCCAAGATACTTTTATCATAAGCAGTGCAGATACCCAATATAAATCAGATCTGCCCAAATTAAGTCTCATACTTTATCTTATACATCGGAGAGAGCACCTTTCCCATAAAGCTCCCTCCGCCTTTTGCTTTTGCTTCTCACTCTCTATTCTGTCTCCGTGGCGTACAAGTGCTGGTCCGACGAAAACTCCGAAAGGGGGGGGTGCCGTAAGCCGTTCACATTCTCCTGGCTACAGCTGTGTGACCTAGGCCACAGAGCCCTGCGGGTTAACATGCAGCCAACAGCCCAACTGGGGACCCTGTGGACGGAAAGTCTCATTCTTTTGAGCTACTCGCGGTCATCCAGTCTATGATCATTGTACTTTTCGACCGGCGACAGATGAGAGAGTCGGAATGTCAAAATTAACTTAAAGTTGAGTCAAATGTACTCAAGAGTGCGGGGCTTGCAGCCCAGACCGACAAGAAGCCCACAATTAGGGTTAGGTTGCACCTAAAAGTGAGGTTTTAGCCCTTAAACTGACCTTTAATCTTAACTTTGCTGTAAATCTTTGCCATTGTTGTTAACTTTAATCATCTCTTTTGTACTTTTACTGTTCTTATGTTGAAAAACTTCCTGAAAAGTGGTTCTTTATTTGTGGCTTATCCTAAATTGCCTTTGGCACAAAGTTCATTCTTATTTGTGTCTGAAAGCAACTATTTGTGGTGAAAAGTAATTTTATTTCTCGCAGCGTAGTTTATCGAAAGTTTACGCCTCAAAATTCTTTACACCCATCATCTTGCGAAGTTTTTCAAATTGACCTTGAGTCAGTGGCTTTGTGAGTGCATCTGCTATCATATCGTTGGTATTACAGTAAGTAATACTAATACTTTTCTCTTCATGCTTATCGCGGGCGTACAGATGCCTGATGTCAATGTGTTTTGTTGACGAATGACTGCATGGGTCCTTTATGATACTGATTGCGGCTGTGTTATCGCACCAACACTGTGTCGGCGGCGCTTGGCCGTAACCCAACTCATTCAGTAGTAGTCGTAACCACATTGCCTCTCTTACCCCTTCACTTGCGGCTACTAATTCCGATTCCGCTGTGTTGAGACTAATACATTCTTGCTTAACACTCTTCCAAGTAATACATGCACCAGCGAGTATTGATACATATCCTGTAATTGATTTCCTTTGTTCATTTGCATTCGCGAAGCTCGCGTCTGTGTATAGCTCTACCTTAATAGTACTATTTCCATTGTACTCTAAGCCATACTTCGACGTTCCTTTCAAGTATTTTAGTACTCGCGAAGCCGCTCTCCAATGAGTCTTATTATAGCAAGATAAGTACTTGCTCAACTCTCTTACAGCGTTTGCTATATCAGGTCTAGTGCCTCTTACTAAGTACATTAAGGAACCAACCAATCCTCGGTAATCAAACGGCTGAGCCGCTATCTGATCGGGCGATAGATTGGTCTCCTTTGTAAGAACCACGCTCTTAGCTTGTGGTGTAGGCTCTGTAGTACAGTCCCTCATCTGAAACTTCTCCAAAAGGTCCTGAATATACTTTTGTTGTGATAGACGCAATGTTTTTCCGTCTAAATCTCTTTGAATTTCCATTTTCAGCAAATAATGCAATTCGCCTAAATCTTTCATAGTGAACTTTGCTGACAATTTTGCTTTAAGATCGTTGATCGAGCTCAAGTGTGAGCCAGCGATCGTAAGATCGTCCACATACACGCACACAATTAGCGTGTGTGTGACTCCTTCAACCTCCCACCTTTTCAGATACAAGCAATGTTCTTTCTTGCATCTTGAAAAGCCTAAATCTTTTAGAAAGGCGATAATTACTTCATACCAGATTCGGGGGGCCTGTTTTAGTCCGTACAGACTTTTCTGAAGCTTACAGACAAGCCTAGATCCATCATGGAATCCCATTGGCTGTCTCATGTAGATACTTTCACTTAGTATGCCATTGAGGAAGGCAGTCGAAACATCCATTTGGTGTAGGTGCAGATCTAGGACTGTAGATAGTGCGAGCAAAAGCCGCAGGGACTCATACCGAGCTACAGGGGCAAAGACTTCCTGGTAGTCAATGCCGTAGAGCTGGGTGTTCCCTTGGACTACCAGCCGTGCCTTAAATCTGTCAACTGTACCATCTGAATGGTACTTGACGTCGAACACCCAGTGACAACCGAGTGCTCGTCGCCCTTCCGGCAAAGGCACTAACTTCCATGTGCCGTTCTTTAGTAGGGCCTCAAATTCTGCCTTTATTGCACACTCCCACTGCTTAGCATATTCACTCGCCCTCGCCTCCTTAATAGATCGAGGAATGGGAATGCGTTTCTTACCAGTGGTAACGTTATTTAGCTGTGTAACGTAATCTGTCAGCCTGACGTTACGCTTTCTGTTCCGTTTAGACCTCCGTTTGTCACCACCGACCCCATTTTCTACTCCCACTATTCGGGTTGTCGGTGGTCGCGTCACAGACGCAGAAGCTGCTGCTTCAACTTCGGTGGTCGCTGCAACTTCAGTGGTCGCTTCAACTTCACTGTCCATTCTAGAACGCTTTCCTAAATTCTGTATGACCTTTTTTTCTTCCTGATCAACACTACTGTCTTCAGTAGGGAAGGATCTTTGTATCATCGCCTCTGTACTTATTGAGCTAAATTTTACGTCGCGACAGATTAGATACTTATTAGCCTTGACGTCTAGCAGCCGATACCCCTTATATTTGGGTGTCAGACCCAGAAACTTACACTCGATGGCTCGATCACCGAGTTTTGGATCTGTACGTTTAGATTTTGGAACATGTGCAAAGCATGTTGTACCCCAAATTCTGAGTGCTAAGCCATGCGGCTTCTTACGGTGCAGTAACTCATATGGGGTCTTCATCCCCAGTCTGGCCATTGGTAGGCGGTTAGTGATGTCTACAATATAGTTTAGTGCTTCTGGCCACCATTTAGCCGGCATATTGGCCCCTCTTAGCGCACAGCGAACTCCAGCCATCATCGTCTGATGTGCTCGCTCTGCACTTCCATTTTCTTCTTGGGACTCAACATTTGAACTTTGAAAGTCTAATCCAAGTTTTAGACAAAGTTTCGATACCTCTGTATTGAGAAATTCAGATCCTCCGTCTGTTCTGATTCGCTTAACTTTAAAAGGAAATTGTACTGACAAATTCTTCAACAAGTCCCGAATTTTACCGGGAACTTCCTTTAGGGATTTTACCACAAAGTACCACTTATAAGCGGTAGCGTCATCTACAACGGACAAGGCATAGTGATAGCCGAATGAGCCATATAAGCCATTCACCCGTAACTTTCCAGTTGAGTCCATATGGAGTGTATGGAGTGGCTCAGTGGCCTTGGCTCCCACCATGTTCCTGTAGGACATTCTTCTGTCTTTCATTTGGGCACATGTCTTACAAAAGAAATGAACCTTCTTCAGTTCAGCGTAAGGTATTTTTGGCAGCCCTGCAATTTTCTCATTACTTAGCGTTCGAATTAATCGCTCTTTCCCAACATGTCCGAGTCTCAAGTGCCATTCTTTAAGGATATTGCCATATTTGTGGCTTTGGACACTAAAGACGCTCGTCCGCACGGGTTTAACATTCGGTAAGTAATACACTTCACCTATAGCTACTGCTGCAAACAGTAGCTTAAAGTTCTTTCCTACGAAAAAGAGGAAATCTCCAGATTTTGACTGGATGTGCCGGTAACCTTGCTAAGCCAAATAGTATGCGCTTAGTAAATTACTGTCACATTTCCGGTCATATGAAATTTCCGTTAACTTTAACGCACTCAAATATCCTTCAGGATTCAAAACATTCAGCTTTATTGATCCCTTAAGTGCACTATGCGAAACGGTGCCATTACCGTAAGTGAAGACGTGACTTTGGTCGGGCTGCAGGCTTCCCGTGAACCAGCTTCGGTCGGAAGTTATTCCTCGGCCTGCACCAGTGTCAACGACCCGCATATCATCCGTCAATTTTAGGTTCCGCAAATAACTTAAATATGGCGAATGAAATTTACGTACCATGGCCTCGAATTCGTCCATGTCCTTTGGTGGCGGCGTCTCAGCCGACTTGCCTTCGTCCTGCATTTCGGGGTCCAGGCTGTTGATGTCGTCCATCAATTGGTCCTCCTGGCTCTTCTCAAGCGTCGTCTTGGCGTCCTTGCCGAGCTTCTTTTGTCCTTCAGCCACCACTGCCTTGAGAGTGTTGATCGCTGTCTTCTTCGCCTTCTTAGCGCCCGGGGCCGTCTTTATGTCCGTCCGGAAAAGAGGTCCCCCTTGGCGGTTCGGGTCCCGGTCGGCCGCTTTCGTGGGGCAGTCCGACTTGAAGTGTCCCGCTTCGAAGCAATAGAAGCAACTTCTGTCGCCCTCGGTACTGGCGGGCTTCCTTTTCTGTCCAACCACCTTGGCTCGGACGTTGTTGATGTGGGTCACCTGAGTCTTGTCCATAAGGCCCACGTCCTTCTTTGACTTGTCGCCGAAGATGCGGCGCAACGCCCCTTCCACCTTGTCCACCGTGAAGTCCTCCTTGGTCATCGAGATGGAGGACGCCCAGTACTCACTTGGCAGTTGCGACAGGACTTCGACGCAAAGCCAGGACTCGGACACCATGTCTTGGTTAAATAGCTTCCGAGTCTTCCTGTTGATCTCATTCCTTGCCTTCTTAAGTTGCGCGAACAGGGTTCTTAAGTCGCGCCAGGGGCTGCGTGTCAACTTAGTCAGAGACCTTGTCAACTCAATCAGACCAGCCGCGTCACCTTGGCCGAAATCTTTTTCGAGGAGCCGGATCACCTCACATGGGTCCATGGAGGACACCACGTCCGGCAGCGTCGACAGAAAGAAATTCGGCAGAACCTGATTGAGCAGGTTCTGCAGGTCACCCCTTCCTCTCTTCCAGTGCGCCACGTCCCACCTCATCTCGAGCGCCTTTTGCTCGGAGGTTTCGGTGGTCGGCGCTGCTGGCTTCTCCGGATTGCTCCGCAGGAAGTCGGCCATGAGCACCTTCGCTTCAGGCTGTCTCTTCTCAAGCAGCTTCGTCTGGTACTCATGGTCCAACGAGTTGACGTGTGTCAGGAGCTTGTCCTTCCACATGGTGTACGACTTGCCGTTGAACTTCTCCAGGCCGCCGCCAATCTTCGCGTCGGTAGCCGTCATCGTACTTGAAATGTTGCGTACACGCAATGTAGGTAGGTTGTTTTGTTGCCGTCAGTTTCAGAAGTGATGGCAATGAAAGCCTGCTTCCTTCACATCCTTCGGCTTATCATATTGCTGCCAGCAAGCGCTGGCTTCTTTCCTATGAATGCCCTAAGTCGCCCTTTGTGTTATCCAATCAGCATCTAGAAAACAGATCCTTTGGCTTGTAACTTATCTTCACTATGGTATACAACGGAGAAGCTTATATGGCGCAACAGTTGAGGAGTATGAGCGATAGCACAATGTACATACATGTAGCTGTGCTGTCAGGAGACCGGGGGGAGAGCGCTACTGCAGCTTTAACGGCTCGCTTTCGTCGCCCCAGTGCTGGCAAGCTCTTCGTGATTTTGGGGAATAAATCTTGAGTAAACTATCCTGCATACAAGCATATCAGTACGATATTCAGTTCAGTAGGATTATGCATTTGAGCTTGCACTTTGTGCATTTGATTTGGGGTTTGATGCATTTGCTTTTGTTCTTTGTGAATTTGGCCTTGTTCTTGGCGAACTTGGGCTGGAAAAGGTGTACATGCGCCCGCGCATCTCTGTTGTTCGCATTTTGTGGCGCATTGGAGTTCACTCTGCCAACGTCTTGCGACGGCAATACAACTTGAGGACGGATGGCACCGGCTTCAGAATCGTCTTGATCGCTCATTTCGACGTCTTGAGTGCGACGAAGTGGGGGCTCTGCTGTGTTGTTTCTCGCAACTGGAGCACGGTGTGGTCGGCGCTCACCAGGAACGAGAAACAAATTCTTGAAAAACCGGGGATCGCTTTTGAACTGTGGCGTTTTAGTCCTCTGATGGTTGGCGGAATTCATCGCGTCCTTCTCCAATCTTCTGACCAGCGAAACGATCTTTTTTTTCGACCAACGCTCGTGTCCAGCCCTTGTTAAACGATCGCAGAGTGGTCTCAGCATCGAGTTCTGGTGCTCTTGGGGGGTTCGAGCGTACTCCTTGTAGTGGTCTGAGAGCCAATTTTTTATCAGCTCTAATGCACTTGGTCCATCAGTGGTTGAACCATGGGGTCTCGAAGGGAGTGGAGCTTCGTGTTGAGGTGTCGGTCGAACATTGCCCCCGCGACTTCTGTTGGCTTCCTCTGCGGCTGCTTCCCTCCTCGTCTTGTCGAGTGTATCTCCATGTTCTTCGTCAGTGAACAAACAGTAGAGAAGACGAGCTTTATAGGGCTTCCACTCGTTTGATAAACGCGTTTCAGGCTTTTCAGACTCTTCAGACTCCTGTTCGAAAGTCGCGTCGTAGATCTTCTCCTTGAGCTCGTCAATCATGAAAAAAAAGTCGTCAGCTTCGCATTGGACTCCACGTGCAGCTAGTTGCTGCTGTAGCTCTGACAGCGCGTTGATTTTGTATGCCGATTGGAGATACGTCTCTCTGTTTCTTGAAAGCCAATCCACAAGAGCCTGACCGGGGCAAGGACCCCCAAGCGGAGGTGCTTTGAACCAGCGCACGCGGAGACTTGGCATGATCTCCATGGAGACACAACCTTGGAGCCACTGAATATAACACCGCCGCCACTCCGAGACTGGGAGTTCCAGAGGGTGGTCCACAGGCCTCGCTGGTCCTGATCTTTTTCTGCAAACGACTTCAGCTGATGTCATCCCATCTGCCGATTCCCTCCTGTAGGAAGCTGTGGCCAACGACTGTTCTGTACCCACTCGTTACATGTATCACGGAGGCGGAGAGCGAGTTCCACGCTATTTTCGTCCACGCAATAATCTGCTGACTAGTCGGGGCTTTGAGCTTGAACGGAATCGTAGCCGTGCTGTTGCAGAGTTCATGCATGATATAATTCACCCAGTTCTTTTGCATCAAGTCCTTAATAGTTGTCTTGCCACGGCCTGTCGTTCTCGTCCTTCCTCGTTGCTGACCTGGGGAGCGCACCATGCCGTGCGATGTAGTGAGGCCGGGGGGGGGGGGGCATGTGAGCTCTTCATATGGCGCCATACATGCATTTTTCATATTTTTGAGAGAGCTTTTTGGGCTATCGGCATCAGTACCATCGGGTCATATGCGGGTCAGGTCAACTTTGGGTCAACTTGATGCTGCCGAAAATGGGGCTCTGTGGCGGTTGGCCCAAAGTTGACCTGGTCCGAATATGACCCTCAAAAAATTCCAAGTATGTATATTAAAAATATCTATAAAGTGGTTCTTCTCGAAAACATTTGCACCGCCAAATTTGGTCGAAATTCACGATAACCAGTCTTTATGTAAGGTATGATGAAATTTCTTTTTCGGATCTGCCAACATCTCGTCATTGACTGCTATGGTGAAACCAGGAAATGCAGCATCATTTCTTGCCTTTGCCCTTGGCTGGCTTCTTCTCGGCCTCAAGTCGTTCCAAGTACTTCTTGTTCTCCGCCTCCATGTTCAGCAAGTGCTGCACCTCCGCTTCAGCTACACGTCGCGCGCGTTCCCATTCCTCAGCTTCACGGATTTCAGCTCTTTTCTTAGCGTTATCATCGTGCCACTCAGCGTCTGCAATTCGTTTCGCCTCCTTATCCTTCTCCACTTGCACTTGGTGAGCCTGCTCCTTCATCTCCTCCATCAACTGCGCACTCTTGGCCTCCGCTTGGAAAAACAACGCCTGGTTCTTCTTCAAAGACGACGCGATACTGGCAAGATCAGACTGACTCAACGTATTGCCAGAAACCTCCATCGAGATCAAACTGTTGTTCTTCGCTAACGCGTGAGCCAGAGATCGCCCTACTTCATGAGAGATCCCTGTGTTAAACAGGTTCAGACACGTCAATGAGGTGTTGGCGATGATAGCGTCCGTAAAAGGCACCACATGCGCGAAAGCTGCCGCCAAGTGAGGCGGCGCCTTTGACGGAGAACCCGGCTGCACGTTGTCACTCTTGGCGTTGGTACCGGCACTTCCACTGCTGCTTCCGTTGCCAGTCGGCAGCTCCTTTGGTAGTTGGAAAACCGGGTTCGAGTTCAGCATCAGCGACGTCAGCACCGTGTTGGTCCTTAGTGCTTCTCCGATAGGCTGCAGCGAGACGTTGGTGAGGCGGTTAAAGCCTAGATCCAGCACCTGCAGCTTCTTGTTCACTGTGAGCATGTTGCCGATAGCCACGCCGACGACATCCGTGAGCGCATTGTTTGAGAGGTCCAACGAGACCACGTTCGTGTTGTTGCGCATCGCTCGGAGCAGGGCGCAGCAGGCTAGAGGGGAAATTCCACGCACTGCGAGTCTCTTGGGCGCCACGTTGGCCTCGATCTCGTGAACAATTGTGGCAGACTTAGGCTCCCGCTCTAGAGCAGTCCGCTCCAACGCGACTGCAGTGCTCAACGCGTCCTGGTAGGCTTGTTTCGTCCTCTGCATCTCGAGTTTGTGCAGAGCTGCCTCGTATTCGACCACGGCGGTGTCGTATTCATCGTCGTATTTATCTTGCAAGGATGCCAAACGCGCGTTGGCATCGCCAGTAGTGATGCCATAGCTAGCAAACTGGGCCAGAAGAAGTATGTTAGTTTTAGGCCCACCAAGAAGATAAATATTTGTACATACCTCGGCCTGCAAGTCTTCGGGCGCCAGCTCCAGTGCCACACGACGCACGGGTGCTACAACAGGCCGCTCCATCCTGCCTTGATCACTTGAAGTTGCGGCGTTGCGTCGCTTCACGTTCTTGAAAACGAAACTGGCATGGACAAGCACTGCCTCATCTTGTTTGAATGGACTGTGGGTATATTTGGTCCGCGACTTCGAGATATTCCTCCGGTGGTGGCTAGCACTCTTGCCAATCAACTCCATCGTCATACCAACAAGCTTCGTTGAATACAATTGCATCTGCGGTTCTAGCTCTGCAACATGGCGCGGCATCTACGATGCCTTCTCTTCTAGAGAATCTCTATCATCAATTGTCCCTCTTGACGTCATCGGGCGGAAGCACAAAGTTGCTGAGGCGCAGCCACTTGACCGACGTGAAGTAGTCCTGAGTGAGCAGCATCAGTGGAGCCATCACGCACGCCTGCGCAATGATCAGTCCCACAAGATTCTCCGCAGTAGTGTGGAAGTACGACGCCGTGAAGAAGAGCAGGTACGTCGCCAAGCCTCCCACCAGAATCAACCACGCGCGCAACAATGTCCGCTTCAAACTCGGTCCAGTGCTCTCGACGCTCAGTGCGAACCACTCGAACAGCGGGATGGCCAGGTAGTGGCTCACGAGCAGCACGATGTGGTCCGAGTGGTCAAAGTCAGCGGGGCAGCGTTTGCCACGGCGTAGATCCGCGTACCAGCAGGCATGGTCCGAGTGACCCATAAGGAGGTGCACTAGCCGCTTCTCAACCAGCCCCAGACCCATGTACAACACGACGGTACGCAGTGCCATCACCGCTACATACAGCAGCCCACGGCGCACGTACACTCGGACGCGAGGCATGGTTACGTTCGGCCCCAGCATCATGGAGCCGTAGTTGAACACCAGAGCCGACAGCGGGATCGCCCACGCTCCCTACACAGCACACAATGCACCAAAAGTCAATATTGCACGGTGAACAGCCCGTCATAAACTGCGCAAACTTGCCTGCATTGAACCCAGCACGGGCATGAGGTCCATGGCAGTGTAGCAAGGCGCGTCCTCATATCCCCCCGCCTCGTTGTTGCAGCACGTGGTCTCAGATCCCTCGGGGGCATCCACATGCAGCCAGTTGGAGTCGCAGCTACTCGTAACAGAGGAGTTAAACGTTAAGAACAATGCGTTTAACCGTCCCAATTAATAGCCTCACGTCACGTACTCGCCCTGGACGCGCACGAACTTGTGCGGGAAGCGGTGCGACGTGTAGAACACCACGAGCAGCAGCAGCGCGTTCACCACCAGGAACGCCCCGCGCGCATTGATCTTGTGCAGCTTCAGCAGCGCCTGCTGCGTCACCGAGAGCTTCTTCGGCCCCGCTGGCCTGCCCCCAAGCATGATGGTGCTGATCAGGAAATGTATGGAAGTTTGCATGGAGTAAGATGATGTGCGCATGTGGACCACACAGTAGACATGTTGCCGTTGACCATCACTCTTGCCACTCGGATCCGACAGTTAAGTTGAAGTTTTCGCCTTCACTGTCGCACTGAGGTCACTCTGCAATTTGCTGTGAAGCACGCAAGCCACCAGAACTGCAAGCCCCAACGACGCAATGGAGGACGACATACAAGCTGTGGTGATTGACAACGGCTCGGGCATGTGCAAAGCAGGGTTTGCCGGTGACGACGCCCCGCGGGCCGTGTTCCCCTCCATCGTGGGCATGCCCAAGCACTTGGGCATCATGGTGGGTATGAACCAGAAAGACGCCTACATTGGCGACGAAGCCCAAGCGAAGCGCGGCGTCTTGACGCTGCGGTACCCCATCGAGCACGGCATCGTCACGAACTGGGACGACATGGAGAAGATCTGGAGCCACACGTTCTACAATGAACTTCGAGTGGCCCCAGAAGAGCACCCAGTGTTGTTAACGGAGGCTCCGCTGAACCCCAAGGCCAACCGCGAGCGCATGACGCAGATCATGTTTGAGACGTTCAACGTGCCGGCGATGTATGTGAACATCCAAGCGGTGCTGTCGTTGTACGCCTCTGGACGCACCACGGGCTGCGTCTTGGACTCTGGGGACGGTGTTTCGCACACGGTGCCTATCTACGAAGGCTACGCACTGCCCCATGCCATAGTGCGGCTGGATCTGGCTGGACGAGACTTGACCGACTACATGATGAAGATCCTGACGGAGCGTGGCTACTCGTTCACCACCACGGCGGAGCGAGAGATCGTGCGGGACATCAAAGAGAAGCTCACCTATGTGGCTATGAACTTCGACGAAGAGATGGAAAAAGCTGCCCAGTCGTCTGCTCTTGACAAGTCCTACGAGCTACCTGATGGCAACGTGATTGTGATCGGCAACGAACGCTTCCGTACGCCTGAGGTACTGTTCAAGCCGTCCATGATTGGCCGCGAGTGCGCTGGTGTCCACGAGTGCGCTTTCCAGACGATTATGAAGTGCGATGTCGACATTCGCCGAGACTTGTACAACAATGTCGTACTCTCCGGTGGCTCTACCATGTTCCCTGGTATTGGAGACCGCATGACGAAGGAGATGACCAAGCTGGCTCCAACGGCGATGAAAGTGAAGGTTATCACGCCGCCCGAGCGCAAGTACTCCGTCTGGATTGGTGGCTCTATCTTGGCCTCGCTGGCCACGTTCCAGCACATGTGGATCTCGAAGACGGACTACGACGAGTCGGGGCCTTCCATTGTGCACCGCAAGTGCTTCTAAGGCAACCTGCGGCTCCTGTTTCTACGGGGAAGACGACATCTTGAGGCTTTAGTGCTTCGGTGTTGGATCATTGGCGCTGCGATTCATGTTGTGTTAGCTTGGGGAGTACTTGCGAACATTTTTTTTATCATTGTTAACATGGCTCAACACAAGACACGGAACTAGCCTCCTTATGCTCATTCTGCCGCCTCCACCTTGCTCAGACGAACTGCCTCGGCGAATTCGGCGATGGGCTTAGTAGTCCACATGGTTGGCGCGTCCTTGCGAGCTAGATTCCCAGTTCGTTCTTCGTTGCTACGGAGCGAACTCTCGTAGTACGCGAGGTGGCCGCCAGACTTTGTCAGACACAAAATCACATTCGGGCAGGCTTCCACAAGGGTACGCGACGGGAGCGCCGTCCGCACGCTGATGGGGTCGTCCTCGGCGTTGATGCAAAGTAGCGGCACCTTCACCGCACGCAGCTTCTTGTCAGAGGACGCATCTTGATAGAAATCGTCCGCATTCTTGTAGTTGAAGAGCACACTGGTGAGCCTATCGTCGAACTCTCTCACAGTGCGGGAAGCTCGAACAGCCTCCATGTCAAGACCCGGGTAGCCCTCGAACTTCTCTGCAGCATTGCTCTACGCCGCAAGCAATAAATATTCAGTCCTCTTCCTCCAATAGTATACATTTCACGCACATACCTTTTCGAAGAAGAGCGCACGCATGCTGCGATTGAGCATTTTGTCGTAGGTCAGCCGATTGAAGAGCGTGCCGGACAAGTTCTCCGACACTTTGGTCAAGTTGAAGGGGTTCCCCACCGAAACAGCGCCAGTCAATGGAGTTCGGTCGCCCTCTTCCCCCAGATACTTCACCAGCACATTGGATCCCATCGAGAACCCCACACCGACGAACGCTTCGTGGCCAAAGTCGTATTTCTGGGCCAGTTGCTCGAGCACAAAGCGAAGATCCTCAGTGTACGCCGTGCAGTAGAGCTGAGCCGTCTTCAATGGCGTCTTGGCACACCCACGAGCATTCAGCACAACACACTGCCAACCTGCCTCGTGGAGGCGAGCAACCGTGTGGCGAATATAATTCGCCGGACTTCCGCCCGTAAGCCCCGGCAACAGCAACACCGTCCTTCGTATAGGGTCGACACCTTCGATCCATGATGGGTCCTCTTCGTGAGGTGAAGTGGTGGCTTCATTACCGGCAGGTGAGTGTCCTGGAAGCAGTGCCCAGTCCAGCGACACCACGCCACCGTCGGGCATGTCCATCAGCTGACGTTTGTAGTCAACCACAGGAGCGCGCCTATCGAACGCAAACTTGATAGTCTGCAGGTGGCCATTGAAGAATCTCCATGATGGGTAGTACTTGGTTTGAGCTGCAATAAGCAATACAAACGCTGTTAGCAACCGCTGGAAGGTTAATGAGACCAAGACACTTTTCCACATACTCATCGTCACACAGAGTGACAGCAGCTTCTTGTTAGCTGGCGTCTTGCGGTAGATCAGTCGCGGCGATTCGGCCGTGCGCGCGTAATGCCATCGGAGTAGCATCGACATGAGCGTCGGCCCGAGCAGCTTCTTGCCCACATACAGCAGGACTAGCACCAAGAGCAAGCGAACGCGACGCTGTCGGGCATGCGGCGTCAACGCGAGCGCGCGGGTGCAGACGACGTTCCCCATGAGACTTGAGCACTGCTTGGGATTTTCGCAAATGGCCTGGCCTGGCAGGAAGCGAGCGCGTGCAACTGGCGTGATCGGCGGTCGAGCATCATCGATCACGCCAACGATTTGGTTCTGCCAGCATTTATCGAAGTGGCCGTGGAATGTCATGCAGGCAACACAGAGCTTCGCCTAAACTTGGCATTACAACTTCATGAACATCATAACGCAGTGGATTGTACGAAAGGCTTTCCTACCAATTTGATCATGAGTTTGCATATCAACTCTTCGATTTGGAGCTATTCCTCTGGTAATGGCAGCATTCTGTCGATCAACTCCATCGCGATGCCTTGTTGTTGCAACTCGTGTCTCGCACAGAGCAGCTCAAAGCGCCGTCGAATCTCAGACGCATCGAGGGAGCTTCCAGCCCGCAGCCTCCTCCGACGTCTCTCATCAATACTTTCGTCTTGGCATTCGACGACAAACGGGGCGCTCCTCGATCCGTCTTGGTCCTCTGCTTCAGTCTTAACGCCCCGCTCTCCATCATCTGCAGAAACAGTATGGTCCTCACCCGATGTCTCGGTATCGCTCGTATCGTTCACTTCACGCGTAGTATCATCCTCTCTCGTGAAAATGACCATCAGAGGCTGCTGGAACTGCTGGAAAGCTCGAGAGTGGCGATCACCTCCTCCTCCCGTGTATTCGAGTAGCGCTTCTCTCTTCAAACTGTTGATCTTGGATCGGATTGCGTGCACCGTGCAGTTGGGGAATCCTGAGTCCCTCATGCCTTGACAGAGCTCCTCCAGCATTTCAGCCTTCGAGTTGGACCTGGAGAACGCGGTGTAGTGACGAGAAAGCCAGGCGACAAGTAGCTGCATGGGACTCAAGCCACCAGAAGAGGCGGGCTCGAGCCAAGGCAACGACGAACCATGGCGAGGCATCGGTGCAACCGCGATTGCGAAAACTCGCTAATGTTTGACAAGGAGGCGAGAGAGACAAACGCACCGCAAAAGTTCAAGAAAAAGTTGCCATTCACAATACTTTCTTCCAGTGTGAAGGAAATCATGAAATCGATCGACGGTCTCAACAAAGCCGAGCCAAACCACGTCTCGAGAGGTTTCAACTTAGGTTCGACGCAGAGGCAGGAACGAGTCGATCGTTTCGGCGTCGACACCCTGCGATTGCAGTCCTTGGCGTGCAGACAGAAGCTCATAGCGGCGACGGATCTCAGCAGTGTCGAGAATGGGGTCGATCGGCGCCAATCGCTTCAAATTGGCACTTTCACGCTGGCTCGCAGCAGTTCCTTGGTCCTCAGCTTCGCTTTCGACCGTGGCCTCCGACTCCTCCTTGACATCTTCGCGCTCTTGCGGTGGAACTTTCGCTCTAGTCGCAGCTCGACGCGTAGTCAGAAGTGGGCGCGGAGAGCCGCGTTCACGTTCATTTGCTGCTGCACTGGCACGCTCACGCATCTCGGCTCTCTCTTCGTCGTCGAACAGGACGTCCAAGAGACGGTCGTAGTAGACGTTGACGTCCTTCGAGGCGCAGTTGCCTCCTTCAGCTTTGGTCTGCACCCCGTGCTTCAAGCGAGAGATCTGCGAGCGGATGGAGCTGATGGTGAGTCCGTAGATGCCGTTCGTCGCCATCTCCTCGCCCAGTTGCTCCAGCAGGTCGATCTTGCGCTTCGACGCGCGATATTCGTCCCCGTTGCGCTCCAGCCAAGTCATCAACCGGTCCATCGGACTTTGCTCGCCGGGAGCTAGAGGCTCCATCCATCGCAGCCGCGGAGTAGCGTGAGGAGTAGAGCGCGCAGGTCGTCGCATAGCTTCTTTGCCTTCTTCTCCTTCGCTTCGGGCTCACGCAGGCTTTCACGTTTCAATATTTCTTCTTTCACCAGGTTCTCGACTCGTGTCTTCGTCTCACGTCAACGTCGTCTCCCTGGTTAGACTTCTTGGGCCAAGATCGTGTGGAGTTTGTATAGCGCCTCGGCGGCTGTGGGGCGAATATTGCTGTCTACCGACACGCAAGCAAGCCCTAGATCCACCATCGACTGGAGCGCCCAAGGAGAGAACTCAACGTGCAGTTTTCCAGCCGCTACCAATTGCAGTATTGCCGCGTCGGATTTATTCGACTTCTTCCTCGCGTTGTCGTATGGCAAGCAATGCGTATCCAGCTCGGATAACACCACCCCGAATGAGAATATATCGGCTTTGGCATCGTATTTCTCCCCCATCATAACTTCCGGAGCCATCCACAACGAAGTCCCCACCCCAGCGGTCATTGTCTCGTTGATTCGCTCGCGCGAGACCCCAAAGTCCGTGAGTTTTGCATCCAAATTCTCACTTAGCAAAATGTTCTTGGACTTCAAGTCGCGGTGGATCACGGGTAAGTCCAGCGAGTGCAAGTAGGTGAGAGCATGGGCGACGTGAAGAGCGATCCTCACCTTCTCCTGGTCGAAACCCTTGTGGTGGCCTTGAACTTTGAGCTTATCGAGCAACGCTCTCAAATCACCGCCCTCCATGTACTCCAACACACCACAAAGATCTGTCAAGGAGTCCCAGGCCACACCAACCAGCCGCACGATCCGCGGATGATCCAGCATCACAGTTCGCTTCACCTCAGCTAGGAACTCATTGAGATGCCGGACACTTCTTCGGTTTTCTTGTAGCAACATCTTGATCGCAACGAGTTGGCCGTTGTACATTCCAGCGTAGACTTCTCCATAGGCTCCTCGACTGAGTAAGTGCTGAGTGGTCACCTTCTCGCGAGGAATCCGCGCTGTAGCAATGACTTCGTCGTCCCACAAACCACCGAGACCGTGGGGCGCAATGTCTTGTGAGATAGGATCGCTAGACATGGTAGGCCGCCCATGGGTAGCTGCGTGATAGTCAGCGTACGTGTCCTCGGTATCTTTTGTGTTGGAGAGTCTTGACCTCCACAGAACCAGACCCGCCACGAAGAAGACGAGAGCTACTGCTCCGATGACGATACCGATTATAGCGCCTGCAGTCAGCCTTGAGTGTCCAGTTGAAGTTATTGATGTAGGCAATGGAGTGTCAATTACACCGAGCATACTCGCATCGGTATTAGCAACGCTCGAGTTGCTACCCCTTGAACTTGAGCTTGTACTTCCACTTCCACTAGTACTTGCATTTGCACTTGCGCTGTTGCTGGTGCTGCTTGTGCTGGCGTCGTAGTTGGTGTAGAACTTGGTGTTGCCTCCGTAGCACGTGTGGTTCAATAGTGTCGCTCTGTCGACGAAATACTGAGTGGCATTACCGCCACACGCTCCATTATCATACAATTGATACAGCGCAGAGCCGTTCTTGAACAGCGTAGCGCTGGACGACGAGTTCTCGGACGCGAATTGACAGCCATTAGCAGTGACCGTGGCGTTGATGGTGCTCAGCGTCTCACAGGCCTCACCCGTGTACGTCTCGACCATCAGAAATGGCTGCAGTACTCCGCCATTCCCATTGAAGATCTCGACCGAGTACGAGTACGGGTCGGTGATGCACTCGCTTTTGCTGTAGTATGTGTTTCCACCGTAGACTTCTGGTGTGCAGCTGGAGTCAGCGACGCAGCTCGACACGGTCGTCACGCTCGTCTCGGTTGCCAATGTCGACTCGGCCAAGCGCCGCGTCAAAATGCCCGCAGACTGGAGAATGGTCGGAGAGACGTACGCCTCGGCGGCGGCAGTGTCGTACGTGAAGTCCATGGTCACGATTTGAGGCGTGTTCATGCAGTTCTCATCGACGAAATAACTCGTCGCCAGCAAGTCGACAGTCGCTGCTGCTCGACCTAGCAGACCCACAATGATAATGGCTCCGAACATCTGCGCGTGAGCTCTGCGGGGCGAAATCTTCTGTGAGATTAAGTCGCTTAGCTTACTTACTAGGGACGCACCCATTTGCCTGAACCCAAGGCGCAGGGTATGAGCCAGAAACCGACCACCCACGCTTGAATTATTGACGCTTCACCCCAACGGCTACTGCTCACATCCAGCTCACCACTTACAACTTGATCACCATCTTGCCAATGTTCTGCTGCGCGTACAGGCGGTCAATGGCGTCGGGGATGCTCTCCAGTCCGCGGAACTCGGTGGGGTCGATGCCAGCCTTGAGTTTGCCGTCCTTGATCAAATTCAGCAGACGCTGCAGATGCTCCGGGACATGCTGGGCGTGGTGGAAGAGCAGGAACCCGCGTAGTGACGCCGAGCGAAGCTGCATCTTGCGGTTCTGCTGGTAGCCGTATTGCGGGTCGGTGCCGGCGTCGCCGTGGTAGTGCGATACATTACCGAAGACGATGATGCGACCAAAGATGGCAATGTTGTCCAGCACGGCCTTGAACATCTCCCCGCCCACGCTCTCGAAGGCGAGATTGATGCCATCGGGGTACTCCTTCTTCAGCACCTCGGTCAAGTTCTCCTTCTTGTAGTTGATGGGGCGGTCGACGCCCAGGGACTTGAGGTACTCGACCTTCTCGTCGGAGCTGCAGGCTCCAATAACGTGGTTGCCCGCCAGCTTGGCCAGCTGAACGACGAACTGGCCGGTGGCTCCAGCAGCCGCCGATACGAAGACCGTCTCGTTGGACTTCATCTCGCCTGCCTTCTCCAAAGCAAGCGAAGCCGACACACCGCAGACCGTGAGCGGGATCACCGAAGGCGACAGCTCTGGCGTCTTGACGATCTTGGCGGCTGGAACCTCCGTGTACTCGGCAAAAGCACCCAGATCTGCATCAAATAAAGACAAAATGTTAGAAGAATGCAATGAATATTGATGGATCTGTGCACTCACGTTGGTAGGCGACGGTCTCGCCGACCCAGACGTCGGTCACGCCTTCCCCCACCGACTCGACGACGCCCACTGCACCCAACACATTGCAGGCATTAGTTTACTTGTAGACTGGTACTTAGTTTACAGTATTTTGCGGACCTCCTTCGAGCCCGCAGTTGATGGGGAGCGTGGTGCGGCCGTAGCCGCCGTTGGTGATGTTGATGTCGGTGGCGTTGATGCCCAGGAAGTGGTTCTTGACCACGACGTTACCCGCCGAGGACTTGGGCAGCTCCTGGTCCACCACGATCTTGGTGGCCTTGCGGAAGTTCGTGGACCACGTGTGCACTTGGACGCGGCGGAAGGACGGCATCTTGAAGCTCTATAATAGCTCTTGCGCTGCGACCTGGCCGCTTGCGAGTCAATTCGGAATTGACGAGCTCCAATACGCGATCCGAAATGATGTGTGCGACGTGTGAGACCCGGGCTGTGATTACGAATCAGATTAAGCTCGATTTCAGTATTACATTCAAACGGGTTTGACCCGCTAAGCGTGACTAGCAAAATGAAGCCATTTGATTGGCACTTCAAGTTGGACGATCTCAATCCTGGGGCTACAGGCGAACAATGAGTTTGCCGATGTTTTGCTGCGCGTACAGCCGCTCGAGCGCTTTGGGGATGCTCTCGAAGCCCTGGAAGATGGTCGGGTCGATGCCGGCCTTGAGTTTGCCCTCCTCGACGAGCTTCAGAAGACGTTGAAGGTGTTCCGGCTCGTCCTTCGGGTGGTGGCGCCGCTGGAAGCCACGCAGAGACGCCGAGCGGAGCTGCATCTTGCGGTTCTGCTGGTAGCCGAACTGCGGGTCATTGCCAGCGTCACCGTGGTAGTGAGAGCAGTTGCCGAAGACGATGATGCGGCCGAAGATGGCGATGTTGTCCAGCACAGCCTTGAACATGTCGCCGCCCACGCCTTCAAACGCGAGGTCGATGCCGTTCGGGTATTCTTCCTTCAGGACAGCGTTGAGGTCCTCCTTCTTGTAGTTGATGGGGCGGTCGACGCCGAGAGACTTGAGGAACTCGACCTTTTCGTCCGAACTGCACGCACCGATGACGTGGTTGCCTGCGAGTTTTGCCAGCTGCACGGCGAATTGGCCCGTGGCTCCCGCTGCAGCGGATACAAATACCGTTTCATTGGATTTCATCTCGCCGGCCTTTTCCAGAGCGAGGGAAGCTGATACCCCACAGACCGTGAGGGGGACAAGTGCAGGAGACAGCTCCGGTGACTTGGTAATCTTTGAGGCTGGCACCTCCAGGTACTCCGAGAAGGCTCCGATGTCTGGACAAAGGCAGGTATTGATGAGAATCATAGCGGATGTGGTGTGCGTCAAAGTAGACGACAGGCTTACTTGAGTAGGCGACGTTGTCCCCGACTTTGATGTCCTTGACGCCTTCACCTACTTCAACGACGAGTCCAGCTACCAAGGCGAAGCAAACGGCGTCAATATCAGCAGAGATCAATACTGTGGATTCCGTTAGTACTGACCAGCTTCGAGTCCGCACTTCACAGGAAGCGTAGTGCGTCCGTAGCCGCCGTTCGTGATGTTCACGTCCGTCGCGTTGATGCCCAAGAAGCGGTTCTCCACGACCACGTTACCAGGGCCAGCAGTGGGAAGCTCTGGCTCCTCTACAATCTCGGTCGCCTTGAGGAAGTCCGTGGAGTACGTGTGCACTTGGATGCGGCGGTAGGAAGGCATCGTGGTTCTTTTGAGCTGTTTGTCAAATTAGGGAGTGAGCTCGTGGTCTGGCTAAGCTGTCATGCCTGACGCGAAGAAGGCCTCCGATCTGATTGGCACTTCAACGTCATGCGCTGTTACGTATTCATCCTCATGTGACGAATTCATGGGTGCGCCTATGATTCGATGACACCGACCATGGCCCTGTCCTTGAAGACATTTCACAAGTCGAAAGAACGTGGAGGACATCGAGGATTTATTACAGTACTTTACTCTAATACACGAGACCGACAAGTTTATCTACGGCGCGACTTGGTGCTCTTGAGCTAACAATTCGCACCACTGCTGTTGTGGGTCAATGGTAGAACCGTGTCAGCTTCACTGGCTACGAAACTGGTGTCGGTCCCTCTTTCAGGCGCAGTTGGTGTTACGATATCATCCGCAGAGCGAGCTGAGCCTGCAGACTATGTCGAATTCGAGAGGAATAACGCCGTGGGGTTTACAATTTCACCATCGACAGAGTTATCGCCCGGTAGCTTCGCCACCACCGTGATTTCCTCCACAATCTCCGGTTTGTTTGTACACCGAGTCTCTGGCGCTTTGTCATTGAACGAAGCGGAGAGCGGGGCGCACTCGCCGGCGTTGAAGTAGTTTTTGTCGGCACACTGGTCCACCGCAGCCTGGAGAACGTCAATGTTCCATCCATTGAGGAAGTCGCCGTGGAAGCTGAATCCAGTGCGATCGCCGTTGGCCAGCACGAACGGATGCTGGTCGCCGTCCCATTCAGCGTCGTACTGAGCGACGTTGTAGAACGCCTCGTAGAAGATCTTGACCATCTTCTTCCAGCCATCGGGACAGCGTCCGCCGTCCAGCTCCGTAGCGTACGCCACATGCGACTTGTGCTCGCGCGAGTCGAGGTTCTTGCCGTCCCAGCACATTGGAAAGTTCACCTGGCCGCGGAGTCCATTCGGACATTTGAAGTTCGGAATGCCTTGCTGCTCTGGGTGGGGGTTGTCGTAGTCAAGGCAAACCCACGTGATAGCTTTCTCCTCGATAGAGTCGCCCTTCTCACGCAGCCTTGGGTTACCGGCGAGCATTTTGAACCGTCAGGGAACGCGATGACCTTCTCTTCACCCGTCGGACGCGGCTCGTAGTAGACGACCTGGTGACTTTCAACGAGACCGTAGCCTGAGCCGTTCTTGAACTTAACGTAGAGCTGCGGGACCCAGTACGCGCTGAGATCGGCACCGATCGGACACGACGTGCAGGTGGACTCCTTCATTGCAGCACCGTCAGCGTTTTTGCTGAAGCCGTTTCCTCCGCTGATAGCGTGCAGGTGACCGGAGGCTTCACCGGGGTTTACGATCGGATCGACGCGATCCACCACGAGATTGTTGAAGCAGTCGAAGCGAAACATGGCATGAGTTGTTGGCACCAATGCAGCGATGGCACTCAAGGTTGTCGCCGTCAACGTTGAAATCTTCATGGTTCCGCGTTGAGGTGCAGCGCAGTTTTACGAGTGAAGTCGTTGCACCAAGGCTCGCGATCGAGAAGGATGCTGTCAGCCTTTTCCGTTCTGCACAGACAAGTTCATTTGGCAGAAGCTATTGTGCCATTGGGACGGCCCCTGCTGTTCGTCCCCATACCGTAGCAGTTGATGTTCCAGCTGGCATCGGTCCGCAACCACAGCTGTGCTTGCTGTTCGAAGAGCACGTCATTGCTGCGTTGGCGGAGATGCGTATTGGTTCTCATATTTCGTGGCCATCACGAGACTGTCGATGGTAGAATTGGAAGGGCTTCCGTACTTTGAATACTGCTTCAGTGGCCTAGAAGCATAAGAGTAGACCCAGCGAAGACCACACGTAGGCAGTCAGTCTAACCACATCCGCCGCAACCTTGTGCTGCACACTCATATGAGCAGGGCGTTCATCATCTGCTCCATGATCGGTTCTCCTTTATCGAGAATATGGAGAATCTGAAGTCGGATCAATCATTTTTGGAGCCACCTCTTCTACTGTAAGTATTAACGCGCGTGCTGAGGGCGTACATGGAAATTATTACGAAGAAAATATCGATGCAATGGACCCTTGCGTGCCTGCAGTTCTGTGGCCGACGCACTCAAGATACATCATCGGCAGCAGCAAAGATATTCCTCTGAACGCTCGTATCCGTTCACTGCATCGGCTTCAACAAGCAAACTCTAGTAAGAGCTCATGAAACCTACTGTAGTCGAAGCTATGTGAATCGCAGTAAGTCGGGCCACAGTACGTCACGTTGTGCATTAAGCTCGCCATGACTCATAGTCAGCTCAACGCCAACGGTTGCGTCGGTATCTTGGCTGCTTCAACTTCGACCATAGTGAAACCAAGCCATTCAAATCCTCCTGTATCCAAAGAACTGGCCGCAAAAATGGGCAACGCTCTTGACACGCTGCACTGGCCTGTCGTGCGTCTGCTCGTGGGGGATTGTGTGACGGGGCACACAGCACTTCTTAACAGAGGAAGCTGGAGTATACAAACTCCAAGTGAACAGCCGTTCACGTGTCCCTGGTCTGAAGGGGACGACTTGACTTGCAAAAGAGGTAGATCTAAGACTGAATGTATTTATAGGTTGGTACAGATTTGGCCTGCATACAAATCCTAAGTTGCCTATAATTTGTTCCATACAAAATGTATCTGTTGGCTCTGAGGCCACTTGGTCACTACCCCGAGGAGTGACCGATGGCTACATGACTGATGTAGCCATCCCTGAATAGTGACAGGGTCACTATTCCATGTAACCCCGTTACAGATTGCCTCAGTCCGATACCTGCCGCGTCAACCACGGCCAGGATGCGCTTGTGGAGCTTGCTGTACGCGATTTCGCTGCTCGTGTCGAGCGTGGCGTCCTGCTCCATCGCTGCGGAGATGTACCGCCACGCAGAGCTGCGCCAATCCGCCGTGCGCTTCATCTTCTTCTGCTTCTTCTTCTACTCGTGGCTCTGGTCGCTCTTTCGTGGCGTCTTCTACCTGGACGCGTTCCTGTCCGCACAGACTGAAGGCGCCACCGACTACAACGACGTCTTGGGGATGCTCGGCGTCGCTCAGTCGTCCGACATGACGTCGGTTTTGCTCTCGTGTACGGCAGTTCTAGGAGACACGGCGCTGGTCGCGTGCTCGCTCTGGATGTTACCAATGACAGCGGAACTCTCCAGACTTGCCCGTAAGAATATGGACCGAGGACCGAAGGGAGAACGCGAAGCTGCGCGCTGGTACTGCAAGTGGATCCACATCGTCACCGTCCTCTTCTTGGTCTGCGAGGCAGCGTATACTATTTACAACAAGGGCTTCAACAACAGATCCTACCGGGTCTTGATCAGCGATAACATGCTCCAAGGTATCACGTTGGTCTACGTGGTCTACGTTCTCATCAGTCTCAAGTGCAGTGGACGCAACTACGAGACGATAGATGGCTCCATCGTTCTGTCGCCGCTGTATAAACGCATCAAGGGGATCATGTACGTACGCTCGATACTAACGAGGGACACGTAGATTGATACACTGACTTGCTCTTCTGCTGGCATTGACAGGATCGTGTACATGGCGTTCTCGTTCCAGTATCAGATTATCTCGTTGATCTTACTCTACAGCCACTTTGAAGTGCGAATGCCGACAGCGCTCATCGGTGTGAGTACGTTGCTGTTCAATAACTCCGGCACCGCATTGTCCATTGTGATGGGGTGCAGCCAAGAGTGTTTCTTCCGGTCGTTCCGCAAGTACGTCCCTGAGGAGTACGTGGAGGCGTTCTACATGTCGGACCCTGCACTTGCGATGGCAAACGCAGCCGCTGGTTACAGCCCGCCGATGGAAAACCCTGTGATTGTCTTCACAGACGCCGAAGCATCTACGCAGTTGTGGAGCATTGAGGACGGCGCCATTATGCGTCGAGCGAACGAGATCCACGAGGATATTATCCGTGGATCACTGGCTCAGTTCCGTGGGTATGAGATCACGACGGCGGGTGACGCCTTCCAACTTGCCTTCTTCACCATCAAGGAGGCCGTCGAGTATTGTTTCCAGGTCCAGATGAAGCTACTAAGTGCCCACTGGCCTAAAAAGCTACACAACCTCGTACCAGCCACTGCGCGCAAGAAAACGAAGACCAAGCGGCTTGTGTTTAGTGGCTTACGTGTTCGGATGGGGATTCACGACGCGCAAGAGTCGGAAGGTTCCCTAGTGAAGGACATTCATCATGTCACGGGTAAAGTCACCTATACTGTAATGATCTGCATGTACAAGAGCAGCACACTACCACATCATCAGTTGAGTCCGCACGTAGAAAGCCCAAGTCGTCGTCTGCATACTTACCGGTTGCGCAAGCTCCGGTTCCGGCACGCCTCAGCCAACCACTTCATGTTTAGGACCGAGCGCCATGAGGGCGCCCTCGGGTAGATGGATAGCAGCAAACAGACAAAGACATCAATTCAGTTTCCATTTTACTCGCAGCACAACAAGCACCACCACAGAACCTTACACTTGGTAGCACTTGCGATGCCGACGCACGCTTCTGTCCAGTTCCAGTTCCAGTTCCAGTCCTCGTTCCAGTTCCAGTCCCGCCACGCGTTGCCGGTGTGCACGCCGTCCAGCCTCGTCCGTCCCGCGTTGCCGTTGCGCACGCCGTCTTCCTTCGTTCGTCGGTGCGCTGCACTGTACCCCTCGCTGTTCAACTTCTCCGGGTACGCCGCGTGCGTAACCTCGTCCGCACCTTCATTCCGCTCGTCGCCGACGGGACCTCCATTTTCGCCCGGCTCGCTCCTTTTCTTTCTGGGGGACGAGTGGCGACGCGCATTGTCACACGTCACTTCGTGTCGACATCTCATTGGTGCAACCAGCCCAATCACGTCCGCGTGTCCATACGCGGCACCCACCTCGACCTTCCGCTTGTCGCCTCGGCTGTCACTTGCAAACAGTGCGCAGCCGAGTGTAACATCTGCGTCGGTGGCCGCTACGGGTCTAGTAGTAGGAGTCTTTGTGCTCCGAGGCGGGCTCGAGCTAGCGCCGGACGGAATTGCACCAGTTGCTTCCTGCGGGACACTGGAGCAAGTGGTTGGTACTTGTCGGAAACAGAGCTTCAGGTCGAGCTTCTGTGACTTCGTTGGGGCTTACAGACATTGTCGGAAGCAGCGCTCCAGGGAGTGCCTGCGACTTCAAACTTTGATTGATTTGGCTGAGGAGCTTGCGTGCCCCAGCCATCTATTGACGACGTGTCTAGCGTAGGCGCAAATATGGATGAAGCAGCGATGCAGCACGCGGACAGCGTGCAGCAGATGTTCGCCTCGCTCGCGGCGATGATGCGCGAGCAGCAGCAGTTCATGGCACAGACAGCCGAGCTGCAGCGCCAGATGGCGGCGACACTGCAACAGCAGCAGCAGCAGTCGTCGATGGCTGACTCTTCGTCGCCAGACACGCGCGAGTACCGGGCCGAGGGCATCACCATGCCGAAGTTCTCCGGCAACAAGGACGACGACGTCGCGGACTACCTCTTCAGCGCCAAGCTCTACTTTGAGTCGAAGAACATCACGTACTGCGCCGACTCGCCACAGCAGCGCCCCTTGTCGCTCTTGGTGGCCAACTTGAAGGGGCCAGCAGCGGCTTGGTACCGCGAGTACGTCTCCCACGACGGGAACTTCCTGCACTCGGTCACGCAATTCGAGAAGCTGCTGGCCAGCGAGTTCACGACTCCCGATCGGCAAGAGCACCTGCGTGACCAGCTTCTACGCCTGCGCCAGAACAACTTCACCTGTCTTGAAGATTACGTGTCGGCCTTCCGGCACATCATCTGCAAGGTGGAAGACATGTCAGACATTGACAAGGTCATGCATTTTCAGAAGGGGTTGGTCGTGGAGATCAGGCAAGCGGTCAAGCTGCGCCAGTTCCGAAACACGACGGATGCGATTTCATTTGCACTGATGTACGACCGAACGCATGCTGTAGGATCGCGCCGAACCCATGCGAACCGCGGAGGCCAAGGTGGCCAACGCCTTCAACAGTCGTCACAGCACATCGAGGAGCCGACGCCGATGGAGATTGGGAGCTCGCGCTTCGTTTCTCGTGACGAGTGTCTGCGCAGTAATCTGTGCTTCTACTGCAAAAAGAACCCGGGCATCGCCTGGCAACATGTCCAAAGAGGCCGGCGCGCAACAACCCGCGGGGTGCGTCTCGTCCTACACAAGGGCGCGGGTCATTCCGTGCTAACCAAGGCTCCTTCCGCCGTATTGTAGAGGACGACGTATCGGACGATGATGAAGACGACTACGCAGACAGTCGTGGCGACCAAGTCGAGGTCATTGACAGCTTGCAGTTGAACATGGTGTCCATCGCCGCCGAGCCGTTACCCAATCGTGAACTGTTGCGATTCGAGGGGGCGATGAACGGGCGGGCGGTGCGAATCTTGATCGACAGTGGTGCCGAGCGCAACATTGTGCGCCCTGGCCTCGCCCAAAACTGCGTTGAGTCCACCAAGGTCACGGCGGAGCGCTTTGACGGTACGACAACACCGGCTCGTACGGCACAACAATGTTTGGATACTATCAGCTTTGCTAGCAGAGACTTCAAAGGAGTATCTCTCATTGAATGGGAGGTGTCGACGAATCAAGACGTGATCCTCGGTCTTCCATGGCTGGTGCAGTTCAACCCGGCTATCAACTGGCAAACCGGAGTGATGCGGTTCCCCAACCAGCGCGTAATGCACGACTTCAGTTCAGTGAACGACAGCCTCGAGGTAGCGGGACCGACAGTGGCTTCTGTGGAAGTGAATTCAGAGTTTCTTCAGCACCCGCTGCCCCCGAACTTACGCCAGCAGCTCGACGATCATGTGAAGGCAGGCTACTTCAGTATGCCTTTGGGGCCCAGCTCGATAACAGCGCTGGGATGTCAGCCGTTGCCACGCATCTTTGACAACGAAGGCGATGACGACACAGAGGCATCATCGTTGTGTGCCCTCTCGGCGGCAGAGTTTGAGACAAAGGTGAAGGCCGACGAGTACGCCGAGCTGTATAATGTCACTGTGAAGACGTCGCCCATGGTGAAATCCGTGCCGTCACAGCTTCAAGCAGTACTCGACGAATTCGAAGATGTCTTTCCGTCAGAGTTGCCGCCTGGGCTACCACCAAGCCGCTCCATTGAGCACGAAGTGATCTTGAAACCAGGTGCGATGCCCAGCAACCGCGCTCCCTTCCGTCTCTCGAAGGTTGAGCAAGAGGCATTGGACATTTTTGTGGCCGACCTGCTGAAGAAGAACTGGATCGAAGTGTCGGACTCTCCATGGGTATCAAACATCTTCGGCGTGCCCAAAAAAGATCCCGCGACTGGCAAATTCCCATCCCGCTTGGAGTGGCTACATTCGAACAATCCGCACATGCCGATTCGATGGGTCATTGACTATCGCTTGGTGAATGCAGCCTCGGAGGTCGCCAAGATACCGCTGCCGCACATCGAACAGCTCTTCGATCGCATGGTGGGAGCAGTGATCTTCTCGATTCTCGACCTCGCCAGTGGATATCACCAGATGCGCATGTCTCCGACGTCTAAGCAGTACACGGCATTCAGGACAAACCATGAGATATATCATTGGAACGTGGCACCTATGGGCCTGGCCGGCATGCCAGGCACGTGGACACGCCTGATGCGCAAGCTCTTGAGCCATCTTCTGTTCGTGGTCGTATATCTGGACGACATCTGCATCTTCTCGCGGTCGATGACCGACCACTTCGAGAACTTACGGCAAGTCTGTGAAATCCTTCGCGCTAACAAGCTTTACGCTCGTCCTGACAAGTGCGACTTCGGCCAAACTTCGGTCGACTTCCTTGGCCACACCATCTCAGCTGATGGCTTGCACGTGGACGCTCGCAAGACTCGAGCCATCGCCGAGTGGACAGAGCCTAGCAACCTCAAGGATCTACAGCGCTTCTTGGGCCTTGCCGGGTATTATCGTCGCTTCATTCGTCGGTTTGCGACGCTGGTACTTCCGCTGAGCTCTTTGGTTAAGAAGGATGTGACGTGGGTATGGGATGACGACCAGCGCCAGGCTTTCAATGCCATCAAGCTTGCGCTCCAGCACGCACCAGTACTACGTCTGCCAGACTTCGACAAGCCGTTCATTGTGACAACCGATGCTAGTCACGCGTGCATTGGTGGAGTGCTCTCTAGCTACATGGCGGTCATGATCTCCCCGTGGCATTTTTCAGCAAGAAGCTTGGTCCGCATGAGCTGAACTGGCCTGTTCACGAGAAGGAACTCTTTGCGATCAAACAAGCGCTCACCCGTTGGCGCCATTACCTCCATGGAGTCTCGTTTGAAGTGTACACGGATAACTCGGCGTGCAAGTGGTTTCTCCAGCATCCCCGCCTGTCTGGTCGCCTGGCTCGCTGGCTGGACTTCTTTGCGTCCTTCCAGTTCACGCTGCATCATCGTCCAGGTGCTTTGAATGCCGTCGCCGACGCGTTATCGCGCCCCCCTGGTGCTTCTTCAAGTCTGGGGGAAGGGCCGGAAGCTGGTGAGACCAAGCCCGAGCAGCTGGCAGTGTGTACGGCGTGTTTGACGTCGCCGACATGCACGAACATTCGCGACGTGTCGTCGCGCCGTACCAAAGCTACGGAGAAGCTCCAAAGCATACCGACTCGCGATCAAGCCGTGATGCTTGCCGTCAAACAGCCAGCCACAAAGGCGCTTGGAGTTGGCACAGCACAATGGCGCATGAGATTGAATGCAGCTTCGATGGATGACAGCACGGTGATAAGCTCACTCCAACTGGATAACCAAACGAAGCGGGCATTTCAGAAGGCGTACGGCAAAGATCCAGTCTTCAAACCGCTGTGGAAGTCCGGTCGTTCATCGGAAGAGTACGAAGTCATTCGTGGGCTGGTCTATTTGAAGGGCAACGACAGCCTACGTCGCCTCTGTGTGCCAAACAACATGAAACTGCGGCTCGACGTCATCCACAACGTGCACGATGCTGCCATCATGGCGCACCCTGGGATCCGACGCACACAGCTTGCTGCAGCTCAGTGGTACTTCTGGCCAAGCATGGACCTGGATATCAAAGCCTACGTGCAGAGTTGCGAGTCTTGCATGAGGTACAAGTCGAGTACGGGGCGGAAGTCAGGCAAGCTTCAACCAATTCCGTTACCGGCAGCTTGTTGGGATGTTGTCTCGACTGACTTCATCACGCATTTGCCAGTATCCGACGGCTTTGATGCGATCATGGCTGTGGTGGACAAGTTGTCAAAGCGTCCAGTCTACATCCCGACGCACACCACAGCGACCGCGGAAGACACTGCCAAGCTGTTCTTCAACCATGTCATCCGGTACTATGATATCCCATCGACCATCATTTCCGACCGCGACCCGAAGTTCACGTCGAAGTTCTGGAAAGCACTCGTGCAGCTGATGATGATCAAGACAGCGATGACGTGAGGCGAGGCGGGTGAACGCCTTTTGCCGCCCAGGTGTACAGTGGCCCGAAAAGGATCTAGACTTGTCCCCTCGAAACAACCCTGGACGAGCACTTGGTGTCGTCCCGGGTGGCGTGTGTTTCTTGTGGAATCCCTTTGGGTGTCGTTTGTCTTCGAACGTGAGACTTGCGCTACGTGAGTCGTGGGAAACAGGAAAATATCGCTAGGACCAGGAAGCAGAGCCGACGTACACCTCAGAACGTAGCTTCCACAGCCTGGATCCGGAAAGATAACCTTAACAATACAGAGTTATACACAAATATACAATACACAAAACCGTCACTTATTCTTTGGTTGGCCCTTGGACGGTGGTCCCTACACACCAGTCAACAAAGAGGGTAGATCCAGGACACTGGCAAGCCCAAGACCCTCAATCAATCGCGCACCACCCTCAATCAAGAGGGACAATAGCCGAAACAATACAAAACGCAGTCCGTCCTATCACTCAGTAGCCTAACAACAAATCACTAGGTGGTGACTACCTCAACCGCCCTAGGAGTAGTTTAATATGAAATGGCAGTGCTGTCTGAGACAGACACCCCAACTAGAATATGAAATAAAGCTTATCAACCCTGGCCGCACGACAGCTCAGGTACTCGCCTTAACTTGATCTGATACTTACTATGAGAGCTCCACACACGACCCTTACGTTCTTAGCCGAGGTGCCCTGACTGCAGGGAGAGAACCAAAGACACAAGGCTCCTTTGAGTCTGAACCAGCTCTGAATAGCCTGGCCCCCAACTGAAGACACTTGCGCTGTAGCAGGAAAAACGAACTCTGTTTGGTCTTATCTTTGTAGGCTATCACTAATCGTAACATGCAGTGTTGGAAGTTTTGTCTTGGTTTCAGTATGGGTTGTCGTCGGCTTGAGTCGAAAAGATCCAGCGAGGATCGGCAGCACAGCTGGGAGGGAGTTCAAGGTTCCATGTGCCGAGCAGATCGTGGACGGTCGGCTTGGTCGGTCGTTAATGTCTTGAGTTTGTATGGTCGGATCTTGGGGTTTGGAGAGTCGTCCGTCCAGGATACACGTCGTCGATACATGGGCTTCGGTCAGGCAGCTTGAGTATCAGTGAGCTTGGTCGGGCACCTCTTTGGCTCTGGCAGCGTGACTGGCTCGATCTTGGCTGGGGCTCATGGGTTGTAGGCTTCAGGGTCTTCGATCCTGGTCCGGCCTGGATGCACCTTGGTCATCCTGATTCAGGGTGCTGAGTACATGTCCAGGCTGTTCCCATCACTTGGATCCTGAATCCGACCCGAATCAGGCAGTCAGCGTGGGGCTTGGGCTGAAATCCAGAGCCGCATCGTGTCAGACGACTGCCCACCGAGCGCAGGCGGACGGCCAAACTGAGCGGCAGAATCGGACTCTCGAGGACTCGTTGCGATGCTCTATCTCGTACCATGGCAACGACTGGAATGAGCACCTGCCCATGATTGAGTATGCCCACGCAACACTGGTGTCCAGCTCGTCAAAGCTGTCGCCCTTCTTCGTCGACACCGGCCGTCAACCGAAGAACCCATTGGATAGTACGGAGAGCGACCAGCCGGTGGCGAGGTCTCGTGTGGAGTACGCGTCTCGATTTGCTCAGCATCGTCAAGAGGTAATCGATCGTGCTCGGAAGAATCTGTTGGATGCGCAAGAGGCTCAAAAGAAGTTCTACGACCGGCGTCGTGCAGCAAACCCATTCAAGGTCGGTGATCTAGCCTTGCTGTCGACGCAGGACCTGAACATCTCGCACGCAACCGCGGAAACGACGCTTCGCTCACGGAAGTTCATCCCGCGCTTCATCGGTCCTTACCCGATCCTGGAACTTCACGGCAACGTCGCGCTACTGAATCTACCGGCCAACTTGAAGCACATCAGCCCACGATTAAACATCGACAAGGTCAAGGTATACAACAGCAACCCTGATCGCTTCGTCGGCCGTGTGATCCCGAAGTCGACCCCAGTGATTTTCGACGACGATGGCGAGCCACTACATGTTGTCGAAGCTCTGATCAAGAAGCGCATCTTCAACCGCCAACCTGAGTACTTGGTCAAGTGGCATGGACTCCCTCACCATGAGAACTCGTGGGAACGCGAGCGCGACATCAAACACGTCAGCCACTGGCAAGCGCTGCTCAAAGATCTTCGCCAACGCAATCGAGTGGCACGGGCCTAGTGGAATTCTCTTCAACCGAGGTTTCACGGTACTGTTCCTTACATCAAGGGTCTACGGTACTACCAACTTCAACTTCGGCGACTTCAACGTTCAAGGTGCCGGGACTCGCTCAAGTCGGGGGGAGTGTAATGATCTGCATGTACAAGAGCAGCACACTACCACATCATCAGTTGAGTCCGCACGTAGAAAGCCCAAGTCGTCGTCTGCATACTTACCGGTTGCGCAAGCTCCTGTTCCGGCATGCCTCAGCCAACCACTTCATGTTTAGGACCGAGCGCCATGAGGGCGCCCTCGGGTAGATGGATAGCAGCAAACAGACAAAGACATCAATTCAGTTTCCATTTTACTCGCAACACAACAAGCACCACCACAGAACCTTACATATACTGGCTTATCGGAGGTTATTGCGAATGAGATCGGCGACGTCGGTGCTGGTGGACAGATTTGCGTGACTCGTCGAGTTGCAGAGTGGTTATCTGTGAACATTTCCTCAATCGGACATAATTTTCACGTTGATCGCATGGGAGAACACTCGATCCCGCAGTTGAATATGACCGTGGAGGTGTTTGAAATTACCCCGCACGGCCTGGAAGCACGCAAAAAGACATTCGACAAGTGCCGAGCAGCTCAACTCGAGGCCATCAAAGTCATATACGAATAAGTATCGGACCAACGCTGGGTTGTGTATTTTGTGGACATTCATCGCGTTACAGTCCGTGTGCCTTCAAGAAATCCACGACTATGGCAGACTCGGTAGTGCCCCAGGGCGCTGGACACACATAGCACTGGCAGCAGAGGCTCGGGCCATGCAATCCTGGATCGAGCGGCCTTCAGCGAACGCAACAGCAAAGGCACCTCGGTAGCAGTCTCCTGCTCCAGTGGTATCCACCACGTTGTCGACCTTGAAGGCGCTTTGACGCACAACTTCCGAGCCGTCAACAGGGACATACACCGATCCATCTGCACCGAGAGTGACGAGAACATCCTTCGCGCCCTGTTCCTGCAGGAACCGGGCAGCTTCAATCGCGTCGTCCACGTCATTCACCTCATGCTTCGTCAGCCGCGCCAGCTCCGTTTCGTTCGGGCACACGAAGGTAAGCAGTGGCAGGACATCGGCCGGAATGGGGTAGTCGTCGCCTCCAGTGTCCCACAGGACAGGCACATTCGTCTTCGCTGCAGCCTTCGCAACCAGAGCGTTGACACGCACGGGGATTTCACACTGGACAAGCACAAAGGCCGCGGTCTTGATAGCGTCGGTCAGAGAGGCGGGGAGCTCGTCGGGCCACGCGGAGTTGGCGCCACTCACGATCACGATGGAGTTGTCTCCGTCCGGGTACACAAACACGAAGGCAAGGCCCGACGAGCACTTTGCTTCAGTGCACAGCGCAGTGTCCACACCGACCGACTGCAGCGTCTCCTTGATCATTTTGCCGTGGCTGTTGTTGACGAACTGGCATGCCATCTTGGCCGTCAGCGTAGGGTGGTCGGCTCCGGTGAGTTTGGCGATGGTAGCGGCTTGGTTGTCACCCAGGGTAAACGTTGCCCGTGTCCGACTTGCTAGCAGATACCGTCTCACCTCGAGCGGGCATACGGTCGACCTCCACCACGATGTCAGCTCCTACGGAGCCGACGACGAGAATGTGTCGGCGAGTCTGCGTCATGGTGTGGTTTGCTTCGAGTTTGGAGTGAGCTTGAGCTCGAAAATCTTCGAATGACCAAAGACGGCAAACTGGCAGGTGAATATACTTCGCTTTAAGGAGGGCTCTCAGCAGCAACTCAATTGAAGTTCAACCACGTCGTCACGCATCAGGGCCTCGGTAAGTCTGCTGCGACATAAAGCGAAGCGGTACGCCGACAAGCCACGCACTTCTACGTGGTTGCAACCGATCAGGAAGCTGTTTAGATAATTGAACTACAAGTGCATGCAGCAATGGTGTGAGTCGTCATGAATTGAAAAACTCGCTGTACGTGCGCGCATATATTCAACGCAGTTCATACATCATACGGATACCCCCTTCTAGCCCTCTCGCCTACAGGCCGTTCTCCTTGAGGAACGCCACGACCTCGTCGCCCGACGGCAGACTGGGTAGCGCCCCAGCACGCTGCACGCAGAGTGCACTGGCTGCAGCAGCGCGAGCCATGCAGTCCTGCACCTCGCGGCCCTCGGCGTACGCGACGGCAAACGCGCCACGGTAGCAGTCTCCGGCGCCCGTGGTGTCCACCACCTTGTCCACCTTGAAGCACTTCTGGTGCACCAGCTCCGAGCCGTCGGCCGGAACGAACACAGATCCGTCCGATCCCAGCGTGACCAGTACGTTCTTAGCGCCCTGCTCCTGCAGGAACCTGGCCGCCGCCACGGCGTCGTCCGTGCTCTTCACCTCGCGCTTGGTCAGGCGCGCCAGCTCCGTCTCGTTGGGGCACACGAACGTCAGCAGCGGCAGCAGGTCGGCGGGGATCGGGGTGTCGTCACCTCCAGTGTCCCACATGACGGGCACGTTGGTCTCCGCGGCCGTCTTGGCCACCAGCGCATTGATGCGCTCGGGGATCTCGCACTGCAGCAGCACAATGGCCGCCGACTTGATGGCGTCTGACAGCGCAGCCGGCAGCTGGTCGGGCCACGCGCGGTTGGCGCCGCCCACGATCACGATCGAGTTGTCGCCGTCCGGGTACACGAACACGAAGGCTTGGCCCGAGGGGCAGGCCGGGTGGCCAGCCAGCGCCGTGTCCACGCCGACGCCGTGCAGCGCCTTCTGCAGCGCGTCGCCGTGGGTGTCGTTGCCGAACTGGCCGGCGAACTTGGCCGACAGCGTCGGGTGGTCGGCGCCGATGATCTTGCCGGCTGCCGCCGCTTGGTTGCTGCCCTTGCCGCCCGGGAAGAAGTTGCCCGTGTCGGGCTTGGACGCCGATAGCGTCTCGCCGCGCACCGGCAGGCGGCTGATCTCCACGACGATGTCGGCGTTCACGGAGCCGATGACCAGCACGTCCTTGCGGCTCTGCGTCATCCTGATCTTCTTGACTTGGTCTCTAGCCGGCAAATTGAACTATGGCAGCCTGAGTGAATGCTTCGACTCACGCCACCTCCGAGCTGTGGTTGACCCTCAACCGTTGAGGTCAAGCTTGCACCGATTTGCGCACTTTAACTGAGCTACTGTATTAACATGGTACAGTGTACCCATGGTACCGTGACGTTGCTTCAGTTTTCGTTCCCAACTTCAAGTAGTGTGTACCACACGATTTCGTGTCTGGTCACACCATGGCTACATCTACGCAATGGCGCCGCCGACCTTCAAGCCGGCGTTGGTGGAGCAGCTCTTCCAGGCCGCGTGGAGGGCCAACGCCGCGAGCGCGGCCGAGACCGTGGCCAGTGACAGCAGCGACGAAGAGGAAATGTTCGACTCCGCGCCGCTGGTGAGCGCTGCCGCCGCTGCCGCGCGCGTGCGCAAGATTCACGCAGACGCCGTGAAGCTCAGCGCCGAGATGCTGCGCCTGTTCGTGGTGGAGGCCTTCCGCCGCGCACAGATGGAGGCCATGGTGGACGACAGCGAGCAGGTGGAGCCGCAGCACATCGAGCAGATCCTGGCGCAGCTGCTGCTGGACTTCTAAGCGGGCCCAGCGAGACGGCGGAAGCGGGTCATGACGGCGAGGAGGTGGCTCTGCTGGCGCTGGAACAAGGCGTCGGCCAGGAAGCTGCTGTGGCGCAGGCGTTCTTGGTCCAATGAACCGACGGATTCGTCAGAGACTGCCGCGAGCTTGGCTAGTGACTGGTGGAGCTGCTGTAGACGCGTGAGACGCTGCAGGAGAAGAGAGAGTTGGTTAGACGAAGGTTGGAGGAAGGGGGGGGGGGGGGCGGGGAGCCTTACCTGCTGAATCATGTCGTAGAGGAAATGCCCGTTGGATGAAAGCTCGGACACGGCGTCGTCTGTTGGATCGAGGGTGCCAGGGGTTTTGTTGTCTGATAGCTGTACTGCTTCCAGACGGATGCACTCGTTGGCGTTGTGGATTTTCTGCTGGACCATGCAGTCGACAAGGAACTATCGATGCCGATGATAGCGGAGTGAGTGGGAGATGGACGTGACGTAATGAGAAGATAGAAGCCTACCAACCTGTGCAGCTCCGAAGCGAGCGGCGAGGACGTCGTCTTCAGCACTTTGGAGGAGCCCTTCGAGCTGGTCACTGGCCTGTGCGATCTGTTCATCGCACTGTTAACCACAAACGTTTAGCTAAATGGCTCTGTTGACAGCAGCAAAGCTAACTTTACCTTGACAATGGCGCTTTCGAAGAAGCTGTGCAAGACTTTTTCCCAGTGAGTTTTAGCGGCGGCCTTGATACATGTCAGCGCTCGTGTTAGTACAAGTGATGGAGCTACGCAGTATCGAGTACAGTAACAAACCTTTTCAAGAGCCTCTGCTCCTTGTCGCTTCTTTAGTTTTCCCAGTTCTTGGTCTTTCTCTTCGATCACTTCCATGAGCTTTTGGAGTTGGAGAGCATGATCTTCCCGCACTGAGGACTGCACTTGCTCGTGCTGGTTCGTAAGACGCTCGGTCGTTTGCTGAATGTACTGCTCCGTTTGCCTCTTCAACTTTATGTGATACTGTTCAAGATCAGTGGCTTTACTCCACTTCCTCCATGCCCGCAGAACCATCTTAGAAGCACCACGAAGAACCACCCTCCGCAGCATTTGCCGCTGCTTTCTATGCTGATCAGCGATCGCTCTCCACCTCCGCAGAATCTGGACTAGCAAGGGCTGGACACTTCTGTGACGATAATGACGCTCCGACATGCGCTCAAGGTGAATGTCAAGTTTGTGTTGTTCACGACGCTGTAGTTCGACCAAGTGATTCTGTGTCGTGTGCTGACGTGCCAGTCGCTCCCATTGTCGGAAAGCAATGAGCCTCGTTATGAACGCTTTCTTCACGACAAGCCCACGTAGAAGCTTCGACCGCTGTGCCATCAATAAATGTTGCAGGTAGAGAACCACCCAGCATTTACGCACCAGTCGATGTTCGCATCGCTGCTGGAAGGCTTCCAGTCGACAAATTATCACTTGGCTACTCATAGCCGCAACATCTCGCCAGCGGTTGAAAACGTGACCACGACGCAGTCTACCGAGCGCTGCGCTGACCTGTTGAAGCTGTCGAGCTTTGCGCTCGCGGTTCTGACTCTGTATCCGAAGGCCTCGTTGCCAGCGCACGAAAACTTGACTCATAATTTCATTTCGCTTCAACCTGATCGTCTGGTTGATGAGTTTTTCATGTAGTGCCGTTTTCGCCGCATCTTGTCGCTCCACCTCGACCGGACGTGAATCTGAGCGGGTGAGATCATTGAGTCCTAGAGACATGGCCTTCGCGAAGAAGTCACGCGCTTTGGGCGGGTTCGAGCTCTGTCGCTGTTGTTGAGAGTGAGTGGCTTCGGAAACTGGCAAGCTTTCAAGCGAATGGTCCAGTAGCTCCTCGTCAGCTTCATCAAGTTTCCCCGAAGCCGATGGAGGTTTGGGGCTACTTTGTTCTGAGTGTTCTGTCTGAATCGAGGCCGACAAGCTAGCTGGACGACGGTCTGCTGGAGGGTTAGCGGGCTTTTCCATCATGGCTGGCAGATCATCATCTTCTTCCTCCTCTTCATCTTCGTCTTCATTCGCATCGCCATCTACAACGTCTAAAGAGCTCAAGACGCTCGTACGGATAGGCTCTTCGTTGTTGTCTCTCCAGCGTGGTTTACTGCTTCTCACGCTTTTTGCTGTTGGTGACAAGTAGCTCTCTTGGAATTCCAAGTCTCCATTGAGTACCTATGAAGTGCAACAACGTTAAAAGACACAGGGCGAGAGTTTTAGCCACATGAATCGTCATGCAACTACACTGTCAGGACCCGCCTTACATCGTTGACTTCACGGATTCGCTGGGAAAGTCGCAGCTTCTCCACCTCCGCCAGGTTCCGTTGTTCCCTTGACTGTCGAAAGCTGCTTGAAGCGCTATCACCGCGCCTTGTATCACGTTGTTGCGACCTAGCCACTGATGATTGTCTGGAGCGAGTCATCGATCCGCTTCGGCGCTGCTTTAGTTTACGCTCAACATAGTCGCTGAGCAAGGAAACAGTTGACGCCTCCAGCAAGAACTTACTCAACTGGTCCTTCGACTTTGAAGGTGATGGCACAGAGCTTCCAATGGAAGAAACACTGCGATTTCGCGCGGGTAGATTGCTCTGGATGGAGGCCATGACGGATGCATTCGGGGTCGTTGCCTTGCGATCTCCTCGTAGGGTGTCCAAAGCCCTCCGAAATGCTCGATTGTCATGTGAGTGCTCAGTCTCAACCGACTGAGCAGTAGACATCGCCGTCATCTGCGGATGCGGCGTCAGCTCGAACAAGAAGACGTTCCGTGGGTGTCCAAAGGCCACTCGATCGCCGTGCACCACCGTCGCTCCATCTCTAGGCACCACAACGTCGTTCACGTAGCAGACTCCAGCTTCTGAAGTCGAGAACGGCACCAGCTCTGCCGACGCCTTGTCAGCCGCCAGATTCAGCAGCGCATGGAGATCCAAGACGTTGTCACCTGTAACCACCACGTCGCACGTTGCCGCCGCCGAGCCGATGAGAGTCTTCGAGCTGCGCAGCTCCAGGCTGCTGTCCACCGCGTCCAGCGACCGTAGGAACGGCATCTACAGCCAGCAAGCTTATAGTCGGCGGCGACTGTTGGTCTGTGACCTGTGGCTGTTCGCTGCTACGGACGACACACCACAATACACTTCAAAACACACGACACGGGACTAGTGGAGACCATCGGAAGAGAAGCTTGTACATTTTCACGGGAGCAAAAGTCGCAGACCTGCACTTCTATTCCCTGTCATTATTCCCAACTCGAAAGTTTCCCACAGACCGAAGAGCGGCTGACGACACCTGCAACTCCGCGCGCTTACGCCTTGATGCGACGGCTGCGGATGGCCTTCTTCTGAAGCACACCTGTTCAATAACAAATAAATAAATTTCATCAGCAAGATGCTCTCCTTGACCCTGTGAAGAACCTGTATCTGGAAAGCCTGTGACGCACCCTTCTCGACCTTGGCGACGGTGGACAGACGCGACCACTTGGCCAGGGCGGCCTTCTTCAGGTCGCGGCGGTAGTAGTTGCGCGAGATGTTGGCGCGGATGGTGTTGGCACCACCGCGGGCGCCCTTGCGGAGGGGCACGGCGTTCACGGCCTTGACGGGCTTCTTGGCGGCCTTCTCGATCTTGGTCGAGAGGGTCACCTTCTTGTCGGCGATGGACACGTCCACGGCCTTGGTGGCGGCCAGGCCCGAGTACTTGCGGCAGTTGCGGTTGAGCAGGTTGAACTTCTCGCGCGCGAACTCGTTGCCGTTGCGCTTCACGAGGAAGGACGACGTGTTCTTGGTCAGCAGCCAGGTAAGGGTGTCGCTCGACATCTAGCGATTACGCATTCATTTGTAGTTGTTTGGTTTTCATGTTAGCAACCTGAATATAATACGGTGATTATTGCCTTTCGGGCCATGCATGCACAGCGGACGGAGACCGCACCTTTTCCGCTTCTTCGATAGAAATAATGGGATGGCCGAGCCCGGTGAAGCGCGGCAGGCCCAGCGAGTCGCTCGACCAATCGATTCGCCCAAGCTCCCGTCAAAAGCTGGCGCCGACTTTTTACGCGCGCTCAAGCGTAATTACGTCGGCGTATTTTCGGCAAATCAACGGTGACTATTTAACAATAATCGTGGTGATTGGAGGAAAATGCTTATGTGGCGTTTTCAATACTTCTTAACAGCATGCTATAAAGCTTGCATGAGATATCATAGGTCCTGTCCTGTGCGGTCGAAAATGATGCGCGTCGGGATCTCGCAGCGGTGCGTGCTGCATGGATATCTCCGGCTACACTGCCCTCCAGCAGCTAGTTCTTACATGTATACGCTTCTCTAGCTCCCGCGCATTTGTGGCCAAGTCCACGTGGCGCGGCGTGGCCTCGCGCGGCGTCAGCGACTGGTGCAGCAAGACGCTGCTGGAGGCCTCCGATGCGCTGGATCGCGGCGACGTGTCGGCCGTGCAGCTGACGCAGGCGTGCATCCAACAGGTGGAGAAGACGCGCGCGTTCAACATGTTCGTAGCCACGGACTTTGACCACGCGCTGGAGCTCGCGCGCGCGTCGGACGAGCGTCGAGCTGCTGGCAAGGCACGCGGACTGCTGGACGGCATCCCCGTGGGCATCAAGGACATCTTCTGCACGAAGAACTTGACCACTACTGCTGGGTCCAAGGTGCTGGAGGGATTTGTGTCGCCCTATGAATCCACGGCCACGCAGAGGCTGCTGGACCAGGGCGCCGTGCCGCTAGGCAAGCTCAATATGGACGAGTTCGCCATGGGCTCAGGCACGCTCTACTCCCAGTTCGGCGCGACCATCAACCCGTGGTCGAAGGGTCTGGGCGACAACGCGGTGGTGGCAGGCGGCAGTTCCGGAGGCAGCGCGGCGGCCGTGGTGTCCGGGTGCTGCTTCGCGGCGCTGGGGTCAGACACCGGAGGCTCCGTCCGTC
This sequence comes from Phytophthora vignae f. sp. vignae, assembly GCA_016169955.1. Taxonomy (NCBI): domain Eukaryota; phylum Oomycota; class Peronosporomycetes; order Peronosporales; family Peronosporaceae; genus Phytophthora; species Phytophthora vignae. The sequence goes on from JABJUM010000047.1 coordinate 362,900, forward strand.
AGGTGGGTGATATTCGAAGGGAAGCGTGAAGATGTGAAGAATGGAGGAGCTGATAAGGCTTGGTGGTGTCGTTATGGTTGTAGCCGGCTGCTTACTGCGGCGTTGTCGGTCTGAAACCGTCGTACGGACGGGTATCCCGTCACGGTATGATTTCGTACGCGAGCTCGCTGGATACGCCGGGCATTTTCGCTAGATCGGTTGGGTGAGTGAGGCGACATTGTGGTATGGTGCGCTGTTGAGTTCGGGATCTAAATGGATCCGATTGCTTCTTGTGGTGTTGTGCTGTAGTGATGCTGCTGTTGTGCTGAAGGCGATTGCGGGGCCTGATCACATGGACTCGACCTGCATGGCTGACGCGCTGCCTGAAGACTGGGTAGGTTTGACACGACGGCTTAGCTTTCTTTGTAGATGCATTAATCGCTGATATGTTATGCTGTCTGCAGTGCTCCAATACTGTGGAAGCATCACAGCAAACCAAGAATGTGGATCTAACGGGCGTTCGTGTGGGCGTCCCTGCTGAGTATTTCGTCGAAGAGCTGCCGGAGGAAATTATGAGTGTCTGGGACAAGGGCGTGGCGTGGCTACGTGAAGCAGGAGCGCAGGTCGTCAGCGTGTCGCTTCCAACGACGAAGCTGTGCATCCCCGCGTACTACATCCTGGCGTGTGCCGAAGCATCCTCCAACCTGTCTCGTTATGACGGTGTCCGCTACGGATACAGGTAAACTCGTCTACCACGTTCGTGTGCTCGGACCTGGACGCATTTGCTGACTTTGGATATTTCCAGGGCGAAGGACATTGCTTTGGAGACGCAGGAAGACCAGTCCGATGCTCTCCACGACCTGTACTGCAGAACGCGGTCCGAGGGCTTCGGACAAGAAGTGCAGGTGAGAATTACGAAGTATTGGCGCCGTCCCAGTTGTGGCTGCGAGCGAACTAACGTTTCTGTTTGTTGTATGTTTTGTAATAGCGTCGTATCCTTTCGGGCACTTTCGTGCTGTCGGCCGGTGCGATGAGCGATTACTACGAGCGCGGTGTGGTGTTGCGCCAACGCATTCGCCAAGACTTCCGGCGGGTGTTCGAAGAGCAAGGTGTCGACGTCTTGTTGACCCCGGCGACGCCTTCGGGTCCGTTCCCAGTGCACAGCAAGAAGGCGGAGGAGGACCCCGTCAGCATGTACCTGAACGACGTCATGACTGTGCCCGCGAACATGGCCGGCGTGCCTTCCATTTCAATTCCGGCGGCTCTAACGACCGACGGCGACTACCCGCTTGGCCTGCAGCTCATGGGAGCTCGCAAGACCGAGGAGCGAATGCTGCAGGTGGCCTACGCGCTCGAGCAACATGCCAGCTTCGGTGATCTCGTTCCGGAGCGCGTGTATGCAACTGAAAGATAAGACTTCGAGTGATAGAGTTTCTACAGTAGCAGGTCAAGGCTACCCACACAACAATGGCAATTCCTTGTGTCTCGCTACTGTATTAATACCGTTGCAGTTTTGCAAGCGCTTTAATTAATTCATGCTGGCTTAGAGCTACACCATGATACAAACGATCATATGATCTCTCGGTTAGGTACGACTGCTTCGGAGCCATTGACATGTGAGTCACTTCCTGCTTAGAGCAGACCAGCGTATATTAATACTAACTGTAGCGACGGCAACTACCGTGTGGACGCAGCGATGGCGACGGCGCTGACGACGACGGAGGGCGAGATGGTGCTGCTCGCCATGCTGCCGCAGGACGACCGCGTGATGCTGGTACAGACGCCGCGCCTGCGCACGATCGCGGACCTGGAGGACTTCATCGTGGACGAGTACGCGCGCGTGTTCCCGCACCTGCCGGCGCTCGGCCGCGACCTGCGCATCCAGAAGTGCGTGTCGCCCGAGCTGGTGGTGGACCGCCGCGCGCACGCCAAGGTGCGCCAGCAGTCGCCGCACTGCTTCGTGGACCTGGCCAAGAACGTGCAGGCCGGCAACGTGTTCCAGAACATGGAGCAGATCTACGTCGTGATGAACGAGGAGCTCACGAAGCACAAGGCAAAGGCGCTGCCAATTCAGCAGCAGCAGCAGCAGGCTCCGAAGAAGATCGCGGCCGAAGCTCACAGCAACAAGACGAGCGAGATGGTCAACCTCTTCTCCGGCGCGGAAGCGAAGACTGCCGCCCCTCCGACCAGTAATTCGGCGGCTCCGGACAACAAGAAGAAGGACGTGGAGAAGCAGACGAAGAAGGTCGAGACGGCAACGAAGAAGCAGGTTGCAGACAAGGCCAACCACGACGCTAAGAAAACTGCTGCGAAGGAGAAATCCGACGCGAAAAAAGCTGCTGTCAAGGACGCCAAGAAGGCTGCTGCGAAGGCTACCACTGATGCGAAGAAGCTGTCCAAAAAGGAGGAGTCTTCGAAGACGGACGCGACGAAGGTGAACGCCGACGCTACGCAGCCCGCCAAAGCGGCACCGACGCCTGCTGCCGCTGCAGCAAAGGAGGAGAAGCCCGCCAAGAAGACGACGAAGAAGGCCGCTGCGAAGGAGAAGACTGAAGTTCAGACGCCCGCCGCGGCAAAGGAGAAGCCCGCGAAAAAGGTGTCGAAGAAAGTAGAAGCTGCCACCAAGACGCCTGCTGCTGCAAAGGTGGAGCCTGTGAAAAAGACCGCTAAGAAGGCTGCGACGAAGGTTGCTACCAAGGACGAAGCTGACGCCAAGACGCCTGCAGCTGCGAAGGAGGAGCCTGCTAAAAAGGCTCCGAAGAAGGCCGCCCCGAAGAAAAGCGAGAACGCCCTCCTCATGCAGATGCGGGCGGCCAAGCACGGTGCTGCCGAGTCAGGCGCTGCGTTGGTTGTGGAATCGCTGAAGAATGCTGGAGCTGATGCTGCGGCAAAGACGACTCTGTCGAAAAGCGAGAAGGCGCGCAAGGCCAGCGTGAAGGATGCCGCTAGCACTTCGTCGGAAGCCCAGGAGCCGCCAGCGAAGAAGAAGAAGACCTCTTCGAAGGCGGAAGCCAAGCAGGCTGAGTCGACGAAACCTGCTGAGGTTAAGCCAGTCCAAAGCAAGGCCGAAAAACCAGCGAAAAAGAAGGCGACTAAGGCCGATAAGGCGGTGGAACAAGCCGAGCCGAAGACGAAGACCGTGAAGAAGAAGGCTGCCGCGAAGTCGCTGGTTAATCAGGCGGATGACTCGTCGACTGCTAGCGAGTCGACGACCGTGAGTCGCAAGCCCAAGAAGAAACTTGACGCCGAGACTGAAGACGCGGAGAAACCGGCGACAAAGCGTGCGAAGGAGGAGGCGTCGCCTAAGACCGCAGCACCGAAGAAGGTTAAGCCTGCAAAGCAGATCGAAACCCCGGCGGTTGTGGTTCCTGAGGCTGAGTCTAGCGCAAGCTCCAGCTCTTCTGGCTCATCGACTCAAGGAGACGAAGCCTCCGGCGAAGACACTGAAATGGTCGAGGCTCCAGCTCCTAAAGTTCCTGCTAAGGTGAAGGAATCCCCCAAGGAAACCGCCAAGTTGAAATTCCAGTCGGCTTTGGCAGCGAAGGTGACGACGATCGAGAATGAGAACAAGGCCAAAGCTGAGAAGGTTTCTCCGACCACTAAAGCTGAGACCGTGAATTCTTCCGAGAGCACGGCCAGCGAGTCGTCTTCCGACTCCGACCAAGCACATGTGGTTGTTGCGAAGCCAACCAAGCGCTCTCTCAAGACCGTTGCCCCCGCTGAAAGTAGCTCGTCCTCGTCGTCGTCGGATGAAGAGGAGCTGGATTACTCGCAAAGCCTGCTGGCTGACTTGACCAAGAACGGTTAGAAGGCACACCCATTACCCGAATTCCAATAAATCCATGAGCTCACATGTCTGGATTGTCATGCAGATACCGATGAAGAAGAGGCGCCGCCCGTGGTCGTCAAGAAAGTGAAGAAGTCAAAGAAAAGTGTCGCGAGCGACGATTCCGTCGTAGAATCCTCGCAAGACACCGACATGCCGTCCTCAGAACTTACCCAAAAGAGTACGTTGAGATTTGTATTTCTCTGGATGCACACTTGATTATTTACATGTACTAACTCGCCGTCACTTTACAGCTCAAGAGTTCAACAGCGTGCTGGCGCCGGTGCTGGCGCGGAATCGCTTCTCACTCGGTAGCATGCCCGAGGTGAAGCTGAAAAAGACGTCGAAGAACCCGTTTTCGTCCCCCAAGAAGGCAAAGACGAAAACTGCCGTGCGCGGTCGCCCGAAGAAAGTGAAGCCGGAGTAGAGCAGACATGGGAATGAATGGCAGACACTCTAATCGTGTTTTTTGCGAGCCGGGCTGTATATATATGTTCTTGTTTCCCAGTTTTTTGTTTGCCACTCAAACTTGTCGTACTTGTGTCTTAATCCCAGCCTAAACGAGCACAGTCCAGGTAATGAATGATCCAGTCTTGTACATTGTGAGATGTTTCATGCTCCGGCTGGTTCGAATCCTGAAGCCCCTGTCCGAGACGATGGGGTCATGGTTTTGCCAATCACAAACTGTTGAGCTTTGTCTTGGTGGCTTGCAAGGACGACGCTCGCAACGTGCAGCGAGCCAAACGCAACATCAGCAGTTTTTGCCGGAAGAGCGAGCTCCCAGTTGAAGCTGCAGCAGGAGTGGCGAGTACTTCTCCAGGTTTTCCAGTGCCTCCACAGTCACAGCCACTGCCCCATTCTTTATGAGCGCGTCTTGCTCAGAACGACGATGGCTACAGCGCACAGCAGCATGACGAAGCAACCGGAAAGCGCAATCTCCAAGCTAGTATCTGGAATGGACGCTCGGACGCTCAGCGTCTGGATGTTTTTCGAGAACTCCAAGGATGATACTTCGGTAAGGTTACGCTGGAGCTCCTTGTGCACCACAGCGCTCTGGAGGATAAAATAGAGTCCAGGCGTTGAAGTGTGTGTTCAATGTACAGGTGGTTCCTCTCGATGTGGTTTAACTGCTTGTCCACCATGAGCTCACAGGTAACTGTGCCGTTCTCTTGCATGAACTTGGAGAGTGAAGAGTTGATCGTATTGAAATTTCGGGGTAACACAATCTGCTCGACTCTGGTCTCCGTTTTCAGGGCTGCACCTCGAGTCTCCTCAACGGTTGACGCCAAGAGTTTCCACTACGAGGCGCCGACTGAAAACCATCGCGCGTTCAAATTGATTGGGCGGAGCACATTGACTGGAATGACACTCTTGCCGACCAGTAAATGCTCCTTCACTGATGGATCACTACCGTCCTCCAATTGAAAGTGAACCCCATCACACCCGTCTTTATTCGCACATTCAGCACCATACTTGTCTACCAAGGGTGTCGTTGTCCACGATAAACGACCGACAGTGAGGGAATAGACCACACGAGCGTTCACAAGTTGGGTCCCGGTAGCCCCATATTCGTAAGTGTCGGACGGGATTTCCGCAAACGCGTCGCCTTCAACGCGCTTTCCAACACTCACAATGATCATGGACGTATCGGAACGTTGATCACACGATTGAAGTACAGCGTAGTCCACGACCATATCTTCAGTGCCGGCGCCATTAATGCATATTGCGAAAGCCTGAACTCGCGGGTACACGATCGGTCTCGTGTCTCCGTCCTCAGTGTATTCCACCTCGTCCGTCAACAGGCATGCCTCCAGGTTGCATCCGTAAGTTTTCATGGACTTGTAAAAGGGATTCGAGGCTGCTGAATCGCCCTGCTGCTTACCAAACCTCTCTGTCGGGATTTCAATCGTCAGAGCATCGAACGTAATGGTCTCAGACAGGTCAACGTGCGAGAACTCCATCTTTGCCAAGTCGTCCGAGACGGTAACACAGTCCGCTTTGTCAAAGTAGCCGACGATCATCTCGTGGACACCTCTGCACGAAGGTACCGTTCGAAGTCGTCAGGTTTAAGTTGTCCTTCATAGTGAATGAACGAGGCTCTTCCATGTCTCGAAAACCCAAATGACTCCACACTTCCTCCTCTTCTTTCCACAGCCCAAGAAAGCTGTTGCTCACGACCATGGAGTACACCGCGAGATTCGTCGCGTTTTATACACTCATCGGCAGCTCCAAGTATGAGGGGAGGCTCGCCGCTGCAGCATTCATTGGCATACTCAGTATAGCTGTTGGTTCCAGAGCTCGCGAAAGCACGCGCTGCTGCCACAAGCGTGAAGGAAACCCGTAGTTGGCGATGGTGTTCTTGTAAGGATGCGTGTACTCATCACTCGTCGGGACGGCTTCTGCTGGGATAAACAGATTGCGGAAGATGGTGTTCCGGAGCACTCTCACGATAGCTCGTGTTCCAGGTCGTCGACAAGAATCCATTGCCATCGAGATGCTGGGTATCCTCGAGTTCGACTTCAACGATCAGGTCGCAAGACCCGATCATGGGGTGCACCTGAGCTGGAATCACTTGCAAGTTGAGGGAGTTGAAACCAGTGTTAATGAGGTACCCAATGGCTCCGACCGCCGTCATCAGGGGGTACCTGCGTCGATTCTCGTCGCTTATGCCCCACTTGGACGCCAGACAGAGGAACGCAATAGCAACCTCCACACTGAGGAAGATGTCAAGAGGCTTGAACGCGGTCAAACTTGCCAGCTTCTCGTTGTAACCATCTAACATTTTCTTTTGGTCTTGAGCCTCGCGGTCAATCGATAGCAAGGAGTGAACCTCGTAGCCCTCACCCCTAAACTGTAGGAGAATTCCAACACACAAGCGACCCACGATAACTCGAAGGCAATGAATGTGCACGTTCAGCGCAAAGTCTCCGGGTGGCTTCTCCACCAGGTCCTTTAACTGCAGCTCCACATCGGTCGACTTCGACCGCTCCGACCCACTCTCGGATTCCTCCGTGCTTGACATGGTTGCGCTTGCTTGTTTTCTGTCTGGCAAAACGAGCAATGACCTTGTCTTCTGCAAAGCGAGCCTGCATGGATACGCGAAGACTCGCAGTTCAAGATAGCCATAATTTTTTGAGTTGAGTGGAAGTTACAAACTAATACTTAGTACACCCCGAACCCTCAGCTTTTCGTTGTATATCTTGAAACCCAGCGCACATTGGAAAGTAGCCAATCTTAGTTTGGCACAAAATAACGCTCGCTAAGTAGAAGCCACAGCATTTTTTACCGCAAACAGTGAGCGGTTGTCGGTAGCCTTGAATTACCTTGAGACCTCGATCACTCGAACCCATGGATCGTCTTATCTTTCAGTTGCAACGCGTGCAGGAACAAGATTAACGACGCTAGCACGTTGCTCGAGTGTGTTGGCCACCTGCAACATTCGCTCCGCGCGCGCCGGTCTTGCGAGCCCGGTAGTCGCCGTCGGTTGTTAGAGCCGCCGGAATTGAAATGGAAGGCACGCCGGCCATGTTCGCGGGCACAGTCATGAGTCATGACTGTGCCCGCGAAAGACGTCATGACTCATGACGTCGTTCAGGTACATGCTGACGGGGTCCTCCTCCGCCTTCTTGCTGTGCACTGGGGACGGATCAGAAGGCTTCGTCGGGGTCAACAAGACGCCGACACCTTGCTCTTCGAACACCCGCTGGATGTCTTGGCGAATGCGTTGGCGCAAATTCTCGCCTCTTTCTCTCATACGATGATCATTGGCCGTTCATCCCACATACCCTTCGTCAGGCTCTATTCTTCATACTAGCTTAGCCTCTTTGTGCTCTGCCGAACAGGTAGAGGAGAACATTGTTATTCTTGATAGCTACAAGCGGCAACATCTCGAAGTTCGTGAAAGATTCGTTCAGAGCTACGCGGAGGCTGGGATAGGATTGGTTAACTTGTCCCTGCGTATATCCGCCTACGAGCTGTCCAGACTGCAAATGCTCTTCTCGCTTTGTCAAAACTGGGTCATCATTCTCGAGATGTCGAGAACACTCGGTCAATCGACATCAATGTACACGGGGGACAGCGCCCAGTATTAATGCTTAATCATAGAGGTGGAATAGCCCAGAGCGTGCCGTAAACCCGACACTGATGGTTACGTGAACGCTTGTCAAACCCGCGCTTGTGGGGAGTTCACTAAGCCCCCGCTGAGTCCAACCTCGAAATGGCGGATGCGTTACTAGCCGACGTGGGCACATTTTTGACAATTGCAAACTGCCGCGTCTTGTCCTCCTTCTTTGCAAGTACCACGCTGTCAACACATAGCGAGTCAAATGCAACATCAGCCGTCTTGCCAGTCGAGCGATTCCGCAAGTGTACCCGAAGCAAAGATGGAGGGTACTTCTCCGTATTATCCAGGGCCTCAGCTGCAATTGTAGCGCTGTCTTGTTGCGCCAACAAGTCCTCTCCACGCTTGCTAAGAACTGCGATGGCGACACCTCCCAGCACCATGATGAAGCAGCCGGTGAACGCGAAGGTCATGCTGGTTGCTGGAATGGACGCCCGAATTTGCATGTCCAGGATGTTCCCTGAAAACTCGAGCGATGGGCCGTCACTGACATTGATTTGTTTGAGCACCACCGCATTCTGGAAAATGAAGTAGAGTCCAGCCGTGTACGCTGGCTGAAGAGTGTGCTCGATGTACAGATGGTTCTTCTCGATCTGGTTCAGGTGTCGGTCAATATACACTAGGCAATAGTCAGAGTCGATTTTGTACGCAGTGGACGATCCATCGGTGGCGTTGAAATTGCGCGGCAAAACAATAAGAGACGGCTTGGATTCAACTTCGAGAGCCGCTCGGGGTTCATCTACCGTTGTCGCCAGCGTTTTCCACTGTGAATCACCGACGGGAAACCAGTACCAGTTCAGATTTATCGGGCTTAGCAAGCTCATTGGAATTTCACTTTCACTCAGCAGCAAGTGGTCGTTTAGCAAGGTGCCATTATTTTCCAGTGGAAACCGAATCCCTCTGCACCCATCGCCAGTCTTGCACTCGGCGTTGTACGTCTCTGAAAAGTTTTCCGGTGTCCACGCCAGACGCCCCACAGTAAGCGAGTACACCATGCGAGCATTCTCGACTGTGTTGCTTGAACTCGCCAACGAGTCTCCCTCAATACGCTTCCCCAGACTAAGAACCATCATGGACGTAGTTGAACGCCGCGTACACGACTGCAAAGTCTGCTCAAGACCCAAATAGTCGTTGTCCACAACGAGGGTCTCTTCTCCTTGGTCATTTAAACAAATGGCGAGTGCTTGTACGCGAGGGTGGATCGCGGTTGTGTTCCCATCCGCCTTGTACTCTTCGTTGTCCGCCAAGAGACATGCTTTCGCATTGCATGCGTAAGGATACAGATGCCAATAGAATGGATTAGTGCTCGACGAGTTGTCTCTCGGTGTACCGTAGTTTCGGGTCGGAATTTCAATCGTCAGAGCATCAAAAACGATAGTTTCGGTCAAGTTTACACGCGTGAACCCCACTTTAGCCGACGCATCCGAAGTCCTGGAGAGCTCCGCTTTATCGTAGTAGTCAATGATTACCTGGCGGGCAGTAGAGGCGAAGCTCGCATTACCATTCGAGCGAGCTGTCAAGTTGAAATAGTCTGCCAGAACAACTTTCCCCGTCGTATTTGCGTGACTGAAACTACCCCAAGCCTCGTCCTCTTTCGTCCACCATCCGAGAAACGTGTTGCTCACGACCAGCGAGTACACCACCAGGTTTGTTGCAATTCCTTCGCTCATCGGTAGGCCATCGTACTGCTCAAGGTCAGACTCCCCAGCATTCATGGGCATACTCATGGAAGCTGTCGGTTCTAGCACTTTCGAAAGTGCATTCTGTTGCCAAGTTCGCGAGGGGAAGCCGTAGTTTGGCAACACATTCTTGAATGCTGTCGCGTAGTACCAGTCATCAGTCGCTTTGCACCTCCTCTCTCGGGATGAACAGGCCACGCAGGATGGTGTTCAGTACACTGTTTCCAGGCGTACTCTCACGGAACTTTGTGTCCCATGTCGTCGTTAGATTCCCCTCAGCGTCCAGCTGTTGCGCATTATCGTGAACGCTTTCCACAACAAGAGAGAGATCCGACGGCATTATCCTTGGGCTAACCGTACCGGGAACCACTTGCAAGTTCATGGAATTGAAGCCCGTGTTCATCAGGTAACCCATGACGCCAATGACACCGATCAAGAGATATCTGCGTCGGCTTTCAAGATACGCACTCATTTTAGACGCGAGCATCAGGAAGATGACCGCTACCACCATGCTCAGAGTCACGTCGAGCGGCTTCATCATCAACGCCGTGAGACTGCCCAGTCTTTCGTTGTACTTGTCCAGAAGTTCTTTGCGTTCTGCTTCGTCCACGTCGATTGACGAAAACGAGCCCACTTGCATCCCATTCCCTGCAAATGGCAGCGTCACACCAACGAAGAAGCATGGCCACAGGGATCGCCACCGCGCGGAAACGAAGAACGCTCACATCGAGGGTGTATTCCGAGGGAGGCTTGGAGAGTTCTGAAAGCTCACTCGTCCGGTCCGTCTCCGTCTCAGTCTGCGAATCCCCAGCGGTGGTCGTCATCGTTGCGTTCTTCTCCACTGCAAAATGAACAATGAGTGTACGGCCGCCACAGCCAGCTAGGCGCACGCCCCCACTACTGCGGACGTGCGCACCCACCGCAGATCGCAAATGGATCGCGGCCCAAATCAGGATCGCGAATGGCGACACAACCGGAATTTCTGAAAACAGTCGACGTCACTACGGAAGATATTGAAACCAACTCATTTGTAAACCCATAGCTCAAGATCAGGAGGGGCCCAGAAGCAAGTAACGCGTTGTAGCGGCAACACAAATGTCGAAGTCACTGCTCGACATTTGCTGAGTCTCCAGCAAAACTTTCATTTTTAAATGAAACCTAAGGATCGCGTCGGAATTAAAAAAAATCTATTTCTTACAACGGTACATGCAAGACCTACAGTTTAGAACGTTCTAAATTAGAACATCTAATTTTTGAACCCTCGCAGATTAGCGACCTCGCCTAAAGCACAATTTGGACCAATAGGAACCCGTCAGCGTCGTGTGTACGGTCCGACACTCGACAATTGTCGCCTTGACGTTGTTGCGGGCACTGAATCGAGGCCTCCACTTTACCTTCGTCCACGAGCGCCACTAGCGGACGACGCGCACAGCCCTGCAAGCGTTTGCATCCACCTACTTACTGTACCTGCCTCCTCTGCTGTGTATGGCACAATGACCGAGGAGACGGAGGAGCCGCGGACGCCCGTGAATCCCTCGGACGACAGCGAAGGATCGCGCAGTGACGCCGGCGCCGCCTCGAGCTGCGACTTGCAGTCCCCGTCCGCCACATCCGCCCCGCCGTCCACTCCTGCAGCGGACGCTGAGCGCCGCAGCTCCATACACTCGAGTGGTCCGCCCATGTCCGAGGGTGCCGCGTCCTCCTCGTCCTCCATGGAGCTGCTGGGGCCGCTGGGCGTCGAGCGCGACGGACTGGGCGTCAAGGGCTACTTGAGCATGCGCGACGAGGGCGTGACGTACCACCGCATGAAGCGCTTCTACTGTCGCTGTGTGGGCGTCAACTTCTCGCGGTTCGCGTCCCGAGACGCGGCGTCCGCGCTGATTTCGGCGCTCTTCAGTGCCGAGGTGCAGAAGGTCGAGTCCTGGGACGGCAAGGGCCTCTGGCATACGTACCGCCACTCGTTCAAGCTGTCGTTCACGTCTGGCGTCGTGTTCAACGTGGACGCGGACTCGGAGGAGGACAAGCGGCAGTGGATCGAGTATATTGAGGCCGCGCTCAAGGGCACGGAGGACGCAGTCGCCAAGTGGAGCGCGCACGCGTCGGTGAGCCCCAACATCATGGATCTCACCCCGGGAGGGCTTGTATTTACGGAGAAGAAGTGCAGTCCGCCCAAGTTTAAGAACGACATGACGTGCTGCCACCCTGGCTGCCATGTACGGTTCGACAGCACGGGGAAGAGACAGCACCACTGCCGCAACTGCGGTGGCTCGGTCTGCTCGGACCACAGCCCGCGGTTTGCAATGCTTCGCCACTTCCACATGAACCACCCGGTACGGCTGTGCATGGGTTGTTATCGAGTACAGCGGTTTGTGTTGTGGCTTGGCATGTTGCTCCAGCGTCTTAGCATCGCCCAGACGGAGGCGCAAGGCGTCAAGAAACCTGCTTTGGCGAAAGCCGACGAGGAGGAGGTCGAGGCGTTGCTTGCGATGTTTAGCGACGAGGCATTCGGCATTTCTGACGTCATTCAGGTGCTGCATCTGCATCGCCACGGATGTGACGAAGCGTATGCACACGCCGTGAACAAGCTGCTGGAGCTGTCGGCGTCCAACCTGGCCGACTTTGAGTTCTTCTTGCCGCAGATCTTCCACATGTGGCTCACGGTGGACTGGACGAACAACAACATGAAGGCCGCTCTTCTCTTCCGGGTCATCTGCTACGCTACCCAGCTTCACATTCGACTTGCGACCGCCATCTACTGGCTAACGCGCGCGGCGATCGACGATAGCTGTGGGTGGGGCTTTGGCCAGTCGGAGTTGTACGTTCCCGAGTTCCTGTACCGGAAGATGAGCATGTGCAAGCTGCTGATGGTCAACGTGGAGATGCAGATTTCTCATGGCGATTGGTCCTTTGAGATCGACAAGGACCTGCCGGCGTCGACGGAGCAAACTGCCATCATTAAGTGTCTGTTTGATCGTCTGCTAATCCTCGTCCATACGGATACAAAGGCCACGATCCCGCTCGGTGCAATTTGCGATGCGGTGAGCGCTTGTTCCATCCCTCCGGAGTTTTTACTGCCTAGCGACGCGCTGCCTAAAGATTCTCACCGCGACGAAGGCGAGGAGCGTCGGATCTTCACCACACAAATTAGCTTCATCGAAGAGCTGTGTGCGATGACAGAGCGACTGCGCTTTTGTGCCCCGCAAGAGCGTAAGAAGGCGCTACGACGAGAGCTGCAGAAGCTGGAACTGCCTGAAGGAGCTTTCTGCCCGCTAGGATCATGTGACGACCCGATTCAGCGGCTCCTTACAATCGCAAAGGAAGAAGGAACAGTTTTTACGACGCGAGCGCGCGCACCAACGCTAATTTTCTTCGAAGTTGCGAGGCTGATGACTGTCTCCGGAAAGAGCGCCTGGCTGAACCGGGGTCGGTCTCTCACGTTCGGCTTCCAGAACGACAAACGCAGTGACTGTGAAGAAGTCATCGAGGTTGACGGTCTGGAGGTTTTGGTCCCGGCTTCGGAGGTCGCAGTCGCGAAAAATGCCATTGAGATGGCCACAAGCAGTGATATTGCTCAAGTGATTGCAATGGATACGTTCTCTGGTGATGGAGAGGGCCACAACAACGGTGACCCTGCTGATGAATACAATGGCCAAGCGAAGATTCGAGATGACGACGCGTCCTCCAGTGGGGAAGAAGATGATAGCGAGACGGAGGAGCTGCGAGATCGTGTGTCCTCCGATCCACCACCATCGCTTGTAGCGCTGGCTCAAGCTGTCGGTGGAAAAAAGAAGAGAAGTCGCCGTGGTCGGACTGGGTCCTTAATGAACACTACTTCGAAGTCCTTGGACTCCATCATTGCGTCCTGCGCCGACACAATCAAGATTCGGCGGCGACGGTCGGTTAGCGAGGGATCGGGCATCACTGGGTTGGCGCAGTCGCAGAACCTGGGATCGATGCCAAGTGACGTCGAGAACTTCACTAACGACCAACTGATTTCGATGGCGCAGAACATGGAGATCAGCATGTTGGCGAGCAATCCATCTAGTCATGGCACGTTTACGGGCAGACAAGTTGTCGAGTGGATGACAAAGAACGAGATTGTGTCGGACAAGGCGCACGCTCTGTGGCTTGGTAGTGAACTGCTGCGCTGCGGAGCTCTGGAAAAGACGTCGTTATCATCCAATGCGTTCAGTGGGTTTGCAGCAAATGACGAGACGTCATACCAGCTCAAGAGAGAATCCAGCACAATTCTTGAGTCTCTAGATCGTCGCCACGTCGAACAGTTTGATGCACGCCCTGTGTCAGAACAGTCGCCAAGATCTACTGCTTCGGAATCTACCGATCGAGAGCAGCCACTGATTCGCACGTCTTCGCGAATCATGTTGAAGCACCAAGAGAGGAAGGTAGATATTGCTGACTTAGCTGACGCCGTTGACGCAAATCTGGCAGATACAGCAACAGAGAGTGCTCCGAGCTCCGCATCTAAAGCGTCCAGGCCACTCCAGGAATGCCTTACTGGATCATCCGATGATAGGCGTTCGATGGTTTCGAATGCCCGTGGCGGCTCGCTCTTTCTCAAGTTTGAGCCTGAGGCGGCGCTTGCAGCGATGAACTCTGTGGAGCAAGCGATGCAACAGTACGTCCTACCGAAAGAGGGCGTTCCAAACGCTGCCCAGCTGAGCGAGGATCTTCAGTTGTTGAGAGAGCAGCTCAACATTGTGCATGACTACGTCATTGACAAGCGCAAGCGCCTTCACGTCGCCGTCGAGTCGGCGTTTGGAGAGAGTTTCGAGGAGAAGAGGGAGCGCCTGCGTGAGACATCGTCCTACGTCGCGACATCATCTGCGCAAGACTGGGATTGCGTTGCATTCATCGTCAAGTCCAACGACGATCTTCGGCAAGAGGTCTTGTGTCAGCAGATAATTCGCCAGCTCCAAGATATCTTCCACAGCGCAGACTTGCCTCTTCGACTGTTGCCATACGAGATCATCGCAACTTCAGCATCTACTGGTATGATCGAGTACGTCAAGAATGCCGTGTCGCTTGATGCGCTAAAAGCGAGGGGCAACTACACGACTCTGGCGGATCACTTTCTGAAAACCTATGGCCAAGCGGATTCTGCTGCTTACAAGACGGCGATGACGAACTTCGTGAGGAGCATGGCTGCGTACTCGTTGGCGTGCTACTTCCTGCAAATCAAGGACAGGCACAACGGCAATATCATGATCGACAGCGACGGCCACGTGATTCATATTGACTTTGGATTCATCCTTGGCATCGCCCCAGGTGGCAGATTCAGCTTGGAGACGGCTCCGTTCAAGCTGACAGGCGAGATGGTCGACGCAATGGGCGGGACTCAGTCGGATTACTTCAAGGCTTACGTAATTTTCCTCATCCAAGGCTTTTTGGCTCTTCAGGTACGGACAGGCAGACACATTATTATGCGCTGGTGACGTGGTGCTGATCTTTTGTTATTGTGTTTATGTAGCAACATGCCGATACGATCTTGATGATGATCGCCATCATGGCGCAGGAGTCGTCTTGCCCGTGCTTCTTGTCCCAGAACCCGAGAGACATTCTGAGTAACACGAAGCAGCTCTTCCGCCTTGACTACGACCAAAGCCAGGTCATCAAGCACGTGATCAGCCTTGTGCGACGCAGCCACAACAGCTACCGCACTCGTCAGTACGACGTCTTCCAACGAATGACTAACGGTATTTTACCCTAAGGGTGGTAATACAAGAATAAGACCGCTGAAGTCGGCAATTTTGACAGTGGAGGCGGAGTTAGTGCCCGTAGTAGTTGGCTTCACTTTGAGCAAGCGTGAGGAAGAAGGAAGCGCTCACCAGGAATGGGGCAATGGCCGTGACGGTAAAAGCACTGGAAAACCTGGAGAAGTCCGCACCTGAACAGCGAAGGAAAAAAAAAAAACGGTGTGGTAACCACACCGTTTTTATTCCTTTGGTTAAGCTACGAAGGCTCAGGGGTTAACCAATGTTTTGGTTTCAATATCTTCCGTGGTGACGTCGACTGTTAGCAGAAATTCCGGTTGTGTCGCCATTCGCGATCCTGATTTGGCCGCGATCCATTTGCGATCTGCGGTGGGTGCGCACGTCCGCAGTAGTGGAGGCGTGCGCCTAGGTGGCTGTGGTGGCCGTGCACTCATTGTTCATTTTGCAGTGGTGATGAGGACCACTACTGGGAATCGCAGACTGAGACGGAGACGGACCGGACGAATGAGCTTTCAGAACTCTCCAAGCCTCCCTCGGAATACACCCTCGATGTGAGCGTTCTTCGTTTCCGCGCGGTGGCGATCCCTGTGGCCATGCTTCTTCGTTGGTGTGACGCTGCCATTTGCAGGGAATGGGATGCAAGTGGGCTCGTTTTCGTCAATCGACGTGGACGAAGCAGAACGCAAAGAACTTCTGGACAAGTACAACGAAAGACTGGGCAGTCTCACGGCGTTGATGATGAAGCTGCTCGATGTGACTCTGAGCATGGTGGTAGCGGTCATCTTCCTGATGCTCGCGTCTAAAATGAGTGCGTATCTTGAAAGCCGACGCAGATATCTCTTGATCGGTGTCATTGGCGTCATGGGTTACCTGATGAACACGGGCTTCAATTCCATGAACTTGCAAGTGGTTCCCGGTACGGTTAGCCCAAGGATAATGCCGTCGGATCTCTCTCTTGTTGTGGAAAGCGTTCACGATAATGCGCAACAGCTGGACGCTGAGGGGAATCTAACGACGACATGGGACACAAAGTTCCGTGAGAGTACGCCTGGAAATAGTGTACTGAACACCATCCTGCGTGGCCTGTTCATCCCGAGAGAGGAGGTGCAAAGCGACTGATGACTGGTACTACGCGACAGCATTCAAGAATGTGTTGCCAAACTACGGCTTCCCCTCGCGAACTTGGCAACAGAATGCACTTTCGAAAGTGCTAGAACCGACAGCTTCCATGA
This sequence comes from Phytophthora vignae f. sp. vignae, assembly GCA_016169955.1. Classification (NCBI taxonomy): domain Eukaryota; phylum Oomycota; class Peronosporomycetes; order Peronosporales; family Peronosporaceae; genus Phytophthora; species Phytophthora vignae. Next base: position 379,468 of record JABJUM010000047.1, read on the forward strand.
GTATGCCCATGAATGCTGGGGAGTCTGACCTTGAGCAGTACGATGGCCTACCGATGAGCGAAGGAATTGCAACAAACCTGGTGGTGTACTCGCTGGTCGTGAGCAACACGTTTCTCGGATGGTGGACGAAAGAGGACGAGGCTTGGGGTAGTTTCAGTCACGCAAATACGACGGGGAAAGTTGTTCTGGCAGACTATTTCAACTTGACAGCTCGCTCGAATGGTAATGCGAGCTTCGCCTCTACTGCCCGCCAGGTAATCATTGACTACTACGATAAAGCGGAGCTCTCCAGGACTTCGGATGCGTCGGCTAAAGTGGGGTTCACGCGTGTAAACTTGACCGAAACTATTGTTTTTGATGCTCTGACAATTGAAGCTCCGACCCGAAACTACGGTACACCGAGAGACAACTCGTCGAGCACGAATCCATTCTATTGGCACCTGTACCTTACGCATGCAATGCGAACGCGTGTCTCTTGGCGGACAACGAAGAGTACAGGCTGGGAACACAACCACGATCCACCCTAGCGTACAAGCACTCGCCATTTGTTTAAATGACCAAGGAGAAGAAACCCTCGTTGTGGACAACGACTATTCGGGTCTTGAGCAGACTTTGCAGTCGTGTACGTGGCGTTCAACTACATCCATGATGGTTGTTAGTCTGGGGAAGCGTATTGAGGGGGACTCGTTGGCGAGTTCAAGCAACACAGTCGAGAATGCTCGCATGGTGTACTCGCTTACTGTGGGGCGTCTGGCGTGGACACCGGAAAACTTTTCAGAGACGTACAACGCCGAGTGCAAGACTGGCGATGGGTGCAGAGGGATTCGGTTTCCACTGGAAAATAATGGCACCTTGCTAAACGACCACTTGCTGCTGAGTGAAAGTGAAATTCCAATGAGCTTGCTAAGCCCGATAAATCTGAACTGGTACTGGTTTCCCGTCGGTGATTCACAGTGGAAAACGCTGGCGACAACGGTAGATGAACCCCGAGCGGCTCTCGAAGTTGAATCCAAGCCGTCTCTTATTGTTTTGCCGCGCAATTTCAACGCCACCGATGGATCGTCCACTGCGTACAAAATCGACTCTGACTATTGCCTAGTGTATATTGACCGACACCTGAACCAGATCCAGATCGAGAAGAACCACCTGTACATCGAGCACACTCTTCAGCCAGCGTACACGGCGGGACTCTACTTCATTTTTCAGAATGCGCACGTGGTTTTGATGGGACGAGAAGCTACTACTTGAGGCGTTGTTTTTCTTAGCCACCGATAAAAAAAGCCGCTTAACGCATATTTTTTTGCGGTTGCCTTTGTGTGCATCTTTACAAGCTTCATCATCCACCACGAGGAGCACCGTCGCTATCTAGTGACGGCAGTGGTTGGTGTGGTAGGCTACTTGATGAACTATTGGCTTAAGCTAAGCTGTTTCTGGACCCCACAAAGAGGTGCCATGAACATCGTATCAGGATGTGGCCAGCGACGAGATCTCATATTTCGAATTTGGATCTGTCGTTTACAAATGAAATGCCACCAACGCGAGAGATCGCTCAGCAGGAGGACAACACGTACTTATGGTCTAAGGGGATTGTTGTAAAAAGGGTTAGGAAATTCACTGAACATGGCGTGCGAACACTCATAAAAATTCTGTACTGACTGATTGATAGGCGACCCGGAGCGAACGCTCCGGGGGAGTACACAGGTCGAAAGATCGAAATGGCAGAAGTAAATGAAAGTAATGGATCAGAGTACTACTAGCAAGTTAATTGGGGAGAAGCGCGTACAGTATGCAGCGAAGCTAGCTCCATCTTCGGCCGGAACGCCACGCGTACTCGAGATGAAAATCCAACAGTTTCCGTTTGTGTGTGCCGTGGGGTCAACCGTCTACAAAGTACAAGGTGAAACGCTGAACTCGATGGTGGTGGTGGACTGGAAATCAAGAGTTTCAGTGGCAAACAAGCCTCAGCAAAGCTATTTACTCGTCTCACGAGTTACGTCTCGATACCGGTATGCATTTATGACCTCGAAACAATTTACCCCTGAGATCGCGGAATGGTCAAAGCCACCTCAGGACGCGCTGGATGAAGAAGATCGTCTAATAGCCTTGAGCGAAGCCACGATAAGAGACTTTTTTTCCAAGCGTTCAAACGAGTCAGACAAAAACCATAATATAACGCCTGCAGTGAATATAGTATATGAGTGTGTATTAACTACCTTGTTAAGTTTGTAGAAAAGCTCTGAGCAGGTTTTGCTCAATGATTGCGACGTTGCTGAAGAACAAGCAGTCTACACGGGGGGGGGGGGGGAGAAGAGTGTGTAGAAGGTGACGCCGCCGAGTATCTCGTAACTGCTGCAGCGCGCAAGTCTGGCTTGTGGCGGGCAGCATAACCGCGAAATTTAAAACTCATTGATACCCATGTTAAGTAATTTGATTGGTGTATCATCTGTACTTAGATTGTGATAACCGACTAGAACGTCTTACTGGATTGCAAAACCCCGCCGCTGTTGTGGCGTTATTAAGATTGATGACCTCCGATTTGATAAATTCAACCACACAATTAGACTGGAGCTCCTGGATTTAGCCTCAAGATTATCAGCAAGGGCGACTTACACCGAATGAATCGAACTACATCAACCCATTTTACCAAACCCAGCCACTTTGCTTGCTATTCATACGGAATGTCCGATATTCGCTCCTTGTAGTCTAAAGCAGCCGCGTAGACAACAATCATTGCGGTCGCTCTTGGCTAGGTAGTCAAGGCTGCAACGCTAACAGCACAACTAAGCAGGAAAAGCCACATGCTATACGGATATTTATCCCAAGGGTACCACAACGAAGCGCACATTTATCAGGAGGGGGCACAAACAGTTTGATTGGATAAAATATAAGTAGAACGTCAACATGGAGTTAGGATCCTGCACTAGGTGCACGGTAGCTGAGCAGATGAAGATTCCTTGTCGGCACATCCAAGCGGTAACGTATTGGCGCTCGCAGCAAATTGGTAGTAGCCTGCCCAATTACGACGTGAAGGTATTTTTTCACGGTGCGTGCTCGATTCCGAAGATGCACGCAGCTTTTCAGTCGATATGCATTCGCTTGCCGATATATGATATCCTCGAGCGCCATGCTCATGTGTTGCCACCCCCGCTGTATCGGCAAGCTGGACGTGCATCAGTGCAGCCTAAAGAAGCAGCAGATATCACCAGGGGCAAAAAGAGAACGAAAAATAGAGGTGAGGGCGGCAAGACGTCCGGTGGCTCGGCCCGTCACGAGTTCACAGCGCCTACAGCAAGTGAAGAGGAAGATGAGACCAACCAAATCGCAGCCTTTTTTGAAGGCCAGGTGAGATGCCCCCTCAAGAAGAAGAAGGGGGATTATACCTGCAGCCGCTGCAGCCAACGTGGTCACAATGTTCGAAGCTGCAACGCACCTCTTGGAGATGTAGAAGAAGCCATTGTGGGCATTGTACTGTCGTGTAGGAACACGCCGATTTTCTAGTAAATGTAGGCACAATCCCTTAAGACAACACCTACTGAGTCACGATGAGTAGCGATGACTCAGCAGGCTTGTCGGGTTAATGAATATGAACCTAAAGGCCCAGCTTCACACCCGTTCCTCGGGTTGGTCGTTTCCCCTTGTGCACCGTGGTTTCCGTAGGCCACCAGCAAAGCCCAGCACTTCCAGTCACGAGCGACGACTGGAATGCTCACACGCGCTCAAACCTCACGGTCCCTCCAAAGGAAGGGTCCCGGCCTCTGGTAGGCCTTACGCGAGGGTGTCAGAGAACTCTCCGACGGTAAGATATCGATGGGGAGCACTTAAGCTGCGACCCAATACACGGCGACAAAAAAAAAAAAATCGCTCTTCGTATACACGGCCCTTCCTCTACTCTCTTGGCCTTGCCGGGGTAAACGCACACCACTATGCTAGTAGGCACGCTCACCGACAGGCATCTCCCTCCCTACAAGATTACCTTGGACACGGGTCGTCCACCGTGCGCTCGAGGCCTTGTCGCTTGAGAGGAAAAACTGTTCTGTGTTGTTGCCCAAAGGGCTTATCTGTTCTATCTTGTCTTTCCTTTTGGCGAGCAACCAAAGGTACATCGTTGTTCCAGTTCACACTGATGCGTGCAACTTACGAAACTCCGTCATGTTAAACGTTCCTTACAGAATATCAATGGAGATGTCTTTACTTTATTTTGCTTGTGATCAAATGATATGCATTAATGTGTGATGCACTTACAGGTGCATCTCTCGCTCGTATTCTGCCCGCTTTCCTAACAGTGAGAATGGACAGTCGCCGACCACATAGTCGCCAGGTACTGTGGTGTCGAGAATTGCCTCAATGATCACTGTGAGTGATGGTCTCCTCGTCGCAAGCACCGTCGTGGATGGCTACGTCCCGGAGTTGAAGTTGTGGTCCACTCCACATGTCGGCGGTGGATCGTGACGTCGAGGTGTCTCAGGGGTTTCGCACCTAAGTCGCACCTATCTTAGGTTCGCGTACCTACGAGTCTTCGGCGACTCTTCGGCTGCGACTGTTGGTGCTAGAAGATCCGAAACGGACACGTTTAGACTTAGTATTTGTATTGAACTATAGGTAAATGAAACGACTTGAAGCAATTTCACAACACCAACACACGTTAGGCTGCAAGATCGGGTAGTATGGACGCATAACACCTCTCTCATGTTGAAGCTGTACGAGACGAGTTAATGGATTTATACTAGCTACAGCACCATGCCACTAACTGTGGTAGAAGATGGCAGATGCAGTTGGGGTAGATGCGCGATGACCAGCGACTTCTTCCTGCGGTGCTGCTTGGCCGAGTACGCGGACGTCTTCTTCGCGGGGCTGTTGGTGGCCAGTGCCGGCGTATCGGCGGGGGAGATGTCCTTGTCGTCGGACGGCAGCAGCAGCTGCGAGACGGCAGCGTCGTAGTCGTCTTCCTGGCAGTTGGTCAGCAGGACCAGCGCCTACTGCATGAGCTCCTCCTCATCTTGCTGCTGCTGCTCCATGGCCTCGGCGTCTCGAGGCGGCCGCCGTGGTGCCAGTCTCCAGCGAGTAGCACGCGGTGTTCGCCCGAAAGCACGCCAACAGCTCGCGTGGCATTGTGACCTACGTCTGGGCCAACTTCCTGATCACGTTGCCGGGCATCTTCCTCATCGGGGCCATGTCGACGCCGCTGATGGTGCTGCTGGCGGGGCACACGCGTTGCTGGCGGGGGCACGCGCGTTCGAGTTCTTCTTGCTCAGCTTGTTCCTGTCGCTCGTGGAGACCGCGCTCGGTGCCGCACTACAACATCAGGGCGCGGGTATGTTCATGCAGTTCGAGGGCTCCATGGTGTCGCGCGGTGCCGCGAACGTGTCGGTGCGGCCACACTAGCTGGCCGTGCAGCCCATCTAACTATATTTTTATCCAATCAAACTGTTTGTGCCCCCTCCTGACAATGTGCGCTTCGTTGTGGGACCCTTGGGATAAATATCCCATGCTATACATGTAAATAATACATGTAATTAAGATTTGCAGGCGACGGTTTAAGCGCGGTGTCGCCGCTACACTTGCCGAGGCTCGGGCCGAGGTGGGGTATGTTGATCAAAATTGCTAGGCTGCACATAATTTAACAGTCTCTAAATCCTCTTAGAGCGATGCTTTACCGGCCAATTCAGCAGGACAAACTCATCGGTTTTCACAATATAACACATGTTGCTTATCGACTAGATCGACTCGATTGGAGGAATATATGCTACGGTGCAAAAGGAAACTGTCCATTACAAGTCCTGGGGGGGGGGGGGGGGGGGGGGGGGGGGGGGGGGGGGGGCTAGGACATACCTACACATTCTCGAGTGCTGTGGCTAGTGAGAGAAGTCGCAACACCTCAGATTAGCCATTAAGATGTTCTCACCAGGTTGGGTTTGACGCTACTGCGTGCAACGTCATGGGGACCATGCACAATTCGTCCACCCGACTCCCTCACGAGCGCATAGGAAATACAGTCAGCTACCGTGTACTGCTACAGTTCTACACCTTTGCCCAGACTTAGTTGTCTAATCCGCATCCAAAGTTGTCAGCCTTTATTTTGGGTGGGAGCGAGGTACCCTAATTAAGGGTATCACTCTCCTTAGTGTAAGCAAAGTCGTCTAATCCCCCTTAATTAGGGTACCTCGCTCCCACCAAAAATAAAGGCTGAAAACTTTGGATGCGGATTACTAGTAGACAACTAAGTCTGGGCAAAGGTGTTGTATTCTTTGCCCGCTGGCCGGGCCTGGAGAGGCCGATGTCCTGCTACAAAACTACTACAAGTCCCGTGATGCGCGACGTGCGACCGAAGTGAGCCTGGGCGAATTTTGACGCAGCTGCACGCGTTTGGTGCCGGAGCCGCGCGTTCGCGCACCGGTGCAAGCCGCGAAGGTTCCCGTATCATCACCACCACCGTGGTACTGGTTACTTAGCCACGCAGATCGCCATCCGATAAGTAGCACACACACGGAACGCCAACCGATAAAAACTTCTTATCTTAGTCACTAATCTGCAGTAATTGGTAGTTTACAGTTAGCAGCTGCGCTCGTGAGGTAATATAGTTCTACAGCAAGCAAAATAGTAAGCATTACTCCAAAAAGTAGATTATGGTTCGATGCTGAGCCAAAGGGAAGGATAAGTACATGTGATGATGTATTAATACAAGTTCTAGTATATCGAAAATATTGACAAGGCGTAGTTTAGTCATGAAATCCTTAGCAACCTTTAACGAAAGTAGTAATAACTCGTAATTTTTAGTCTTATCCTAGACTTGTGTTGTTCTTAGTGCTAAATTTAGCAAACAACCCAGAGTATTACATGTAGCCATTTGTAGCTTCCAGTGTAATTGGTTAGGTTATCCAGTACTCTATTTCGGTTAGACAGGTACCCGGTTTTGGTAAGTCACAAAAATTTTCTGCCGGCCAAGCACAGCTCTTCGACCTGTGAATATAAAACGACATTATCTCGGAGAACTCATTCCAGAATCTGCCGACTCGAGAAGGAATGGTTGTGGCGACTATCTGGTGCGCCATCGCGGGTGTCGCGGGGAACGTGTTCTCAGTGAAAGTGGATGAGAACGACTCGGTAGACGACCTGAAGACGGCGATCCAGTCCAAGAATCGGAGCACGATCACTTGTGACCCATATCAGCTCCATCTTTTCCTGGCGAAGAAGGACGGCGGCAACTGGCTGAGTGCAACCGACGCGAAGGGCGGCGTGGGCGTCAGTGCCCACATGAAGGAGCTCGATGATGAGTATTCACGACTCTGCACGTCCGGGTTGTCGGCAGAAGAAGTGGTGTTGGATGACCAAATCAAAGCAGGACTCGGCGAAGTTCACGTGCTCGTGAAGCTTCCCACGGCGAAGTCTATCCGACTCCAGAGCTCCGCCGAGTTGGACCAGTATAACGCAGTGGCCGAGAAGCTCAAAGACTCGAAGGGGGTAACGGACCTGGTCAAGATCATCAAGACGATCCATGATGAGTTGAAGGTTGCCAAGCCCGCTGTGATGCCGTTCGTCGTGCTGGAGAACTCGTCAGGCACTGGCAAGACGCAGATGGCGTTCAACCTCCAGGCCACTGGCGAGTGCGACGTCTTCCATATGTTGTGCACGAACCAAGGGGAGGACCGCCAACCTGTGTATGACGCCTTCTTACAGCGGTCTGAAGTGTTCCGTGCTTGCATCGAGGCAGACGCTGAAAAGCTCAAAGAGGGCTCGGTGGCCGATTTCGTCGGAGCGCAAAGTCTACTGGTCTACGGGTTTATCATTGCAGCGCTCCGTGGAATGGATGAGTTTTCAGGGTTGGAAGCCACAAGAGAAGGCGTGCAACGCGTTCTCGCTATGAAGACAGACAAACCTTTCGCCTTCTTCCTCGACGAATTTCCTCGTGCCAGCAACCTGAAGAAAGGTGAAATGGAACAGAGAAAGAAACTCATTCGGATGATGAGGAACGTTTTTCGATCCTTTCATATTATCGTGGTCGCCAGTGCCACAAATGGCACCGCACGCGATCTCCTAGAGACAGGTACACGTTCGAGGACTAAGTCGTTGCGCGGGGAAACTCGATGGTGTGTGGTGGTTCCGGCACTTCCTGAGTTTATCTTCACGGAAAATATGGAGTTGGAGCCGTGGCTTTTGTGGATTCTCCAGCATAGTAGACCTCTGTTCGCGTTTGCAGCCCTGCAGTACATCGAGGAGAACCCATTCAGATCCAGTGGAAGGAGTCAAGTGGAGTATTTGACCGACATGACGAGAGAATTGGTGGGCCAGTTTCGTGATCTGAAACAGTCGTCGGCAGCGCTTGAGTTCGAACTCGGGCAGTTCTGCATGCTCTTTTGTACTAGTTACAAAGAGATTGGCGGATGTGTGAATTTAATCGATGGCCACTACGGATGTCTCCAGGAGGTGAAGCCCTTCACGCTGGTTCTAAGCGGCATAAGAACAGGATTGTTCAAACTGATCGAGAGTGCAGATGGGTCACCCGAAGGCAAACGCTTGGAGAAATGGGATTCTCGTTGCAGATTGCCGCTGCCTGAGGAAGACATGCTGTTGCACCTGACGCTGATGAACGATGAGTGCCTTCCCACTGAAGATGGGAGCGCTGAAGAGACGATTCGCCCACTGGAGTACGCAGTTCATGAAGAATGGCAAGAGATTAAAGTGCCGTACGACATGAGTAACACCACGCAGAGGTCTAACGATGGTATGACACTGGAAGGGTTGGTGGCAGCCGCAGTCGTTCTGGCAAGCCATCGCGGAGGCTTCTACGGAGTAAGGTTTCCAGAGTTTTTGGGTAGACTGCTGTATGAGCTGGGTGTTGAAAAGGACCCCGAATGCGTCAAGCAGCTTCCCAACCAGCTGAAGCAGGATACGATGATTCCATTTTTGTCGATGCCGAACACGAAGTGGCCGGTGGAGTTTCTGCAAGACTGGCATGGTAGCGATGCCATGTTTGCGAACATGCATCGTACGACCAATGCTGAACGTATTGATTTCGCAGTCCCCTCCAGCAAGAGAGACGGCGATCAAGCGCCTTCGAATGGGGACGACACCGAAAACGAGAGCAATGATTCAGTTTTGGAGAAGAAAATCATTCTTTCCGGTGAATGCAAGGATCGTGAGCCCTTGGTTTTGAGCGAGCTGAAAAAGGTTCTGGCACGAGTGCCAAAGCTGACAAGCATCCATTTGATGACGGTCCAAGAACTCCAGGGTGCATACTTTAGCAGGAAGACGCTGACGGAATGCACGGAGCCTACGCAATCGACAGCCCAGCTCAGCACGGCCAAGAAGTCGGCAGCCAAGCGCACGGGGTCAACAAAGAACGATCAAGCTGACGCGTCATCGACTTCCGAAACGAATGCGCCAACTGACCAGGTGGCCGCCGCACCCAAGCCCGCTGCCTCCGAGCCAATGTCGGCTTCTCAATATTTGGAGCACGTAGGCTTGCAGCACGCGGACTTTTACCGAATTTCACGCAGTGGAGAGGTGCAGGAGTTCCGAGAGCTGATGGACGCAAAGGCTGTCGACGATGGCACGGGAAAAGGCGGCGCCGGCAAGCTCATTTTATTCGTCGAAGTCGGAGCTATTTCGAAGAAGAGAAGGTCGGGTGAAGCTGGGCAGGCAGAATCTAAACTACCGCCAAAGAAGTATCGGCTAAGCGGGAAGAATGAAGGCGACTAGGTACAGTAGACCGGCTGAGTGCTGTTGGTTTTGTGTGCCATCTACTCTTGTGTTTTGTCGATCTATACGGCAGAGGCGAGCACTGGTACACGACATCGGTATGCCAGCGCTACCACGCTGGACCCTGCACTTTAAGTGGTCCAGTCAGCTTTCAAGCTAAACGAGCCTAAAAATGAATGACTAGATTCACCACACCTTTGCCCGGCCATAGTTGGTCTTATCCACAAGCAAAGCTGACATGCATAGAGGTACCAGAAAAGTAACATTAAGTAGTCGTTAGCGATCGTGTTAGCTAAGTGACAACAATGATCCTCAATTAAAAAAAATTGGGGGTTGTCGCGAGTCGCTTTGTCGGACCGGTTTGGGCCGGCCGCCGCTGTATAGGAGTAGTAAGTGCTGCCTGTGCTTATAGGTTTATGGGGCACAAATAGCAAGGAGATCACTAAGCAAAGTGCAATAAGTGTTCCTTACGACCTGTGTGGTCCTTTTAAGCAAAATTCACGACTGACCTTCCTTCTACTCCTACCTCTCTCTCTCTCTTCACCTGCAGATCCTTGCGTTTCAGCATCTTCGGCGGCCCAGCTCCCGCTCACCCCTCCCGAAGACTCGAACCGTCCAGCCCGACGACCCTCAAAGCCGTCTATCATGCCATCCGTCCCCGAGGTCCCTCCACGACGCCACGGGACACTTGATATCACCGAGGTACCTCCTCCGAGCAGCCCATGGGTCTCCAGCGTCTCGCCGACCCGGACCACGACCCGCACTTCCTTGCCCGTGGCCACCGCAGGTGGACCACCTCGGGGACACGTCACCGGCCACGCAGAGTGGGAACCGTCCAGACCGTTCCGACTCGGGACATCCTCCCCGACTGCACCTCGGCGTCCTCGCCGAGAACTTGCTTGATTAACTTCTGCTCCTCGCTCGCCACGCTCTCCGTTCAGCCTGCAGCCCACTGCGTGTTCGTACTTGCATTCGCGGGGCGTCGCCACCGCCGTCCTGCTTCCAAAATGCCTCACTTAGGCGCTCCGCCTGCTCCTGCTCCTCGAGAGCCGCGCACCACGCCGCGAAGCCCTCCGAGGCCATTGTCAGCGGCGAACGCTCGCCCGCCGACGCTTCATACAACCTCCACAACTTGCTTGTCACAATCACCAGCGCGACCGAACCATTCACCAGCAGCAGCCATCCGTCCAACGGCAACTCGTCTTCCATCGAGACGAACCAGCAGTTGAGCACCACCATGACCGCGACCACGCCAGCCACTCCTTGGCAGGCCCATTCCACGACTTCGTAGATGGACAATGTGGCGTAGAACGCCGAGAAAAGCAGGAGCGTAGCCATCGTCCACAGCACTCGTCCGACGAGCTTCGCGCGGGTAACCGAACGGCTAGACTCTAAACACGCGCCGGCGCGGTACTTGGCCCACGACCGTCTGCCGAACGCCCATGTCTCGGGCAGGAAGACACACCACCATTCGTGAAGCGCGTCTAGCCACTTGTACAGCAGCTTGCCCAATCCGTCCTCTTTCTCACCCTTAGACTCCAGCACAACCATCGGGGTGGCCAGTAGGGCCTCGTAGCACTTCCACACGCGCGTCCGGAGCGGCTGCATCTGCACGGCAGGCCCCCGGACGTACTTCCAGTAGCGCACCATGCACAGCTTCGCCAGCACGCTCCACTTGAGAGCGAAGTCGATGCCAGTAGAGGCGATCCGTGAGCCGACGCTGCGCAAGGGGCCCGTGACTGTCCACGACACGGCCCCGGCAGCGAGCCACGCCAGCTCCCAGCGACGCTCCATTGCCATCCAACAAGCAGCCTCAGCAGCCGCAACAACAACGACGGTCAGGCCGTTCACCACGTCCGTCGCCAACTCCATCGCACCAGCAGCCGTAACTCACAATGAGGGCTACACCGTAGCCGTCCGAGCGGCCTTGACCATCTAGTCCGTCCGCACGCGCCGCCGACAGCAGTCCTAGGCGATCACCATCAACCAGTAGAGACACGAAGCTACTAGGACCCCGTTACAACCCACTTGTCAACTGCGTCGCTCGCGGTTTCTTCGAAACTGACCATACAGTTGGGCACCCGACCCGTCCTCTCTCAGACGGTCGTAGCCACCCACAAGGTAAGTCACGTTTCGTCAAGGCACTTGAAGTCACTCGGCACTCAGAAGTTGCCGTTACCGCCCCAGCGAAAGCCACCTCATTCCGCAATTTCCGCCGGGCCGCGCACTCCACCGTCACCAAGCATCGCTCCGCTCTCCGTCATGGTCAAGAAGACCAACGCCCCGGTCGCCGACCTCGACGAGCAAGACGCCAGCCTGGCCATGGCCCTCGAGCGCGACGACGAGGGCGAGGCCTTCATCGCGCAGCGCGAGTTCTGGACGCGCATGAGGTCACGCCTTTCCGTCAACAACGCGTCCCAAGGCCTCGACGTCCTCGACGCCATGGCCCTGGACATCCTGTCGGGTGGCGACGCGCGCCGCTTGAACCAGATCCTCGTCGTCCTGCCGCACCCGGACCAAATGCAGGCCGGCGAGCCAGCCGAGCACCAGTACTTCTCCATCCCTTTGCCGCCGGTGGGCGTGCCGATGCCGGAGTCAACGCCAGCGCCGCCACGGGCATCTACCGGGACAAGGTCATCGCCGCGGACGTCGTCCAAGAAGCCACCGTCGAAGAAGAAGCAGAAGGCCGCGGCCAAGAAGAAGGCCAAGTTCTACTACTTCCGCCTGCCGTCGACCGCCCCCGCGCGCCTGAAGACCGACTTGATCGCCCTCGCGCAGATCGCCTTCAGCAAGGGCCTCACTCCGTTCCGTCTCGCGTACCCCCGGCGCAAGCAGCGCTGCTGGTACCCGCCGTCGGAGTTCCCCGAGCTGCACCTCCTCCACTACCGCGCCAACATGCGCTACCGAGAGCTGTACCTTCAAGAGGCGCTGTACGCCCCCTCCGCGTACCTCGACCAGCGACGCAAAGACAAGTCGAATGCGTGCCAAGCACGCAACGAGCTCGTCAGCTACAACATCGAGGAGCGCGGGTACTACGGTTTCCTCGACGACTTCGAGCACGGCGCCCACGACACGCTGCTGTGGCTGGGCGGCAGAGCGGCCAAGCACTCGGGCAGGGGCAAGGCGCTGGAGGACCTTGGCCTTGTCCTCGGCAAGGACAAGGCCCTCTACGAGCGGACCATCGAGCGCGCCCTCAACCCCAAGATCGTCGATGAGGACGGCTACGCGTCGATCCCGGAGCTCCTCGAGGAGGCCGAGCTCATCGACCCCACGCGCCCGCTGCACCTGCGCCTCTCGAACCGAGCGCTGGCGCGTATCAAGTTGGACGTCCTCAGTGGCCCGGCGCCAGTGCCGTCTTGGGTGGGCAACCGCAACCGAGGACCGTGGAAGGCCCTCCTCTCGGACACTTCGCTCCAAGACACCGTCGAGGAGGTGGCCGAGCTCTTGGAGTCGGGCAAGAAGGTCGCAGTCTACAACCTGAAGCCGTTCAGCCCCGACGAGCAAGGCGACGACGACTCCGACTTCGAGGACGAGGACGGAGTCTTCACGGCGTTGCCTCCCACGCCCCCCGTGCAGCTCCGAGCTCCAGCCGTCAAGCAGCGAGCGTCCACCCCGTCCAAGCCTGCCGTTCCGGTTTCGCGCTCCAGCAAGTCGGACGATTCGGACGGTTCCGGCGACGACGGCACCAAGGACGACAAGGCGCAGCCCAAGACCACCAAGGCCCCGGACGCGGCCAAGGAGGCGCTGTCGGACGACGAAGCTGACAACGACGGCGAGGAGGCGAGCGAGCCTCCGACCAAGAAGCTGAAGTCGCGTTCCGCGAGCTCTGACAAGGCCGAGTAAGTCCCTGGATCTTCATTTATCTTCTTTGCTTGTTGTAGTCGAGTCTAGAGCAGCCGTTGCACTAATTCTGCAGGAAATCAAAATAAAAAAACATGAACTTGACATGCATATCCACCATTCTTGAGCTCTTCGTAAATCCAATTTCATCATCACTTGTTCCATAGCTCAAGAACGTCTCCCTCTATGCCAGTAGCAAGTAGTCATCATCGACTTGGGCGTTTGCATCCGCTAAACGCGCACTTCGACGAAGCTCCGGCAATCCCTTCTTCCTCCGTTCCGCTTGCTCAAAAGCGGTCACCAACGACGCATACTCCGGCATCAAAGCCTCCCTGGGCAGCCAGAACACCTCGGATGTGCTGGTCATCGTCAGGTACTTCACGCCCTGCTCGTCCTTCATCTTCGCAACTATCTCCACGATGGGGGCTTCCACGCCCACGATAACAGTGTCCTCATTTCCAAGTGTCAACCGTTCCGCGTAGCTCGACGCGGGGAGGTCAGCCTCATCCAAAGGCCCCTCTTCTTCATTCTCATTTCCAGCGCTCAGACCCTCGGGCGCTTCATCCATGTAAGGCCGGGTCCACTTGCCACGATACCTCTTGAGCCTATTCACATTCACTGTCACCGTTTTGCTTGGATGCGTCGGGATGTCGACCCGATAAGCGTTCTCACCGACCTTGGCCACGATCCGATAGGGACCGTGCCAAGCGAAAGCGAGCTTCTTCGTGCGCACTTCACCGCGTTTCGCCCTGAACAGTTGGTAGACCCACACCGGGTCTCCCACCTCATACTTGACTTCGACTTGTTCTTCTAGACGCTGCTCGTGCCGATCCTGAGCCTTCAGCAATTGGCGCTCCACCAAGTGCCGCGAGGAACGGAGAGAGCGGTACAGTTCTCGTCTGTACTGAGCCACTTCATTGCTTCGCCACTTCTTGCCAAGGTTGAGGAAAGCCACGTCCATCGGAAGCACCGGGTCACGCCCATACAACGAGAAGAACGGCGAGTCACCAAGGGCTTCGTGGTAGGCCGTCCTGTAGGCGAATAGAACTCTAGGAAGGTAAACATCCCAATCATCTTGAGCCTCACTCACATGCACCCGTAGCATCCCAATGAGCGTTCCATTAAATCTTTCAACGAGTCCTTGCGTCTGCGGGTGGTAGGCAGCACCGAAGAGCTTTTTGATGCCTAGAGTCTGGTAGAACGACTTCGCCACCTCGGACGTGAAGTTCGAGCCATTGTCGCTCAGCAACCGCGACGACACTCCGTGCCGAGACACCACTCCATTAATCATCACCTCTACGAACGTCACGGAATCCAAGCGTTCCACGGCGAACGCTTCAGCCCAGCGAGTAAAATAGTCAACGAAAACCAAAATGTAGCGATTGCCACGGTCCGTCTCGGGCAGAGGCCCCACAGCGTCCACCACGAGCAACGAGAACGGCCCCGTCAGATCAACGACGGGCATCCGCTGCATCCTACCAGCGCGCCACGGACGCGAACCCTTGCCACTACCGCACTTATCGCACTCGCGCAGGTACTCCTCGACGTCCTGCCGCCACCCAGGCCAATACGCATGGCGCCTCACTTTGTCGAGCGTCTTCGTAAGGCCGAGGTGCGAAGACAGCAGATCAGCATGACAGAAATGCAGGACCGTTTCCACGAACGGTAACGGGATCACTGGCACCGTCACCGAACGAGCCGGCCCCACACGCGCAGGGAGGTTCACGCGCCGCATTAGCACTTCGTTCTCCACGGCGAACTTGGACGCCATCCTCACAACCTTCACGCGCAAGTTGGGGTCCAGCGGCAGCGCTCCGTCGTTCACGAACGCGACTAGAGCCACCATCCACGGAACCTTCCGCTGCTCCAGCCTCACCAGCTGCTCTACGTCAAGTCCGAACAAGTCCACGGGCGTCGGAGGAATGTCCGTCGGCGCCGACTCGTCCTCGGTTGCGTCTTCAGGCGACGGAGCGGCGTGCTCCGCGCTCATCTCTCCACCAGCGTCTCTAGTCATCACTGTCGGCGCGGGCCCCACGTCGGACGGCTCCCCGACTGAGTCGGAAGTCACAGCTCCGCCGGACGGCTCCCCGACTGAGTCTTCGACCTCGGTCTCGGGCGAGTCGACTGGATTTAGCAGGTCGGCCATGGTCACACCCGAGCCCTCCGGATTCAACAAGTCGGCCATGTTCATCGCGTTCACGCTCGCGGTGGGGAGGCGCGACAAGCCGTCCACGTGCCCCATGTTCGTTCCGGGCTTGTGATGTACCTTAAACTGTAGATTAGACAGCTCGATCGCCCATCGAGCGAGCTTTGCATTGGTAGTACGATTGCCAGGGCTGAATATCCAGGTAAGCGCCTGGTGGTCGGTGTACAGATCAAACTCCCGCTTATCCAGGTAACAGCGGAACTTCCGCGTCGACCACACGATTCCCCAGCACTCAATCTCCGAGATGCCGTCCTGATTGTTGATCCAATTCTTCTGCGAGCCTGTCAGCAACTTGCTGGCGTAGGCGACGGCACGGTCTCGGCCGTCCACCTCCTGCATCAGGCAAGCACCGACAGCATACCGTGACGAATCGACGTAGAGTTTGAAGCGTTTCTTCATGTCTGGGTAGATCAGGATAGGAGGCGTGACTAGCGCCCTCTTCAGCTGACGGAACGCCACCTCGCAGTCCTCGTTCCACGCAAACGGAGCGTCCTTCATCTTCAAGCGTTCCAAGGGCGTCGAGATCAAAGCATACCCCGGGATATACCGGCGTAAGTAGCTCGTCAAGCCCAAGAACGAGCGAATATCATGCACGTCGCGCGGCCTCTGCACGTTCATCACTGCCTTCACCTTCTCGGGGTTCGGCAAGATGCCCATGGGCGTCACAATGTGCCCGAGGAAGGCGACCTGGCTCCGGCCCCAATGGCACTTCTTCATCTTCAGTTTGAAGCCGGCCTTCTGAAAGCGGGTCAACACTTGCCGAAGACGGACGAGATGGGACGGAAAGTCCTCGCTGAAGATGACGCAGTCGTCCAGGTACACCAAGCAGACGCGCCACTTGAGATCGACGAGGACGGTCTCCATCAGCCGTTCGAAAGCAGGCACAGCATTACATAGGCCGAAGGGCATGACTAACCATTCAAATAGACCATACTTGCATGTGAACGCCGTCTTGGCGATACTGTCTTCGTGCATGGGCACGTTCCAGTAGCCCGATGCGATGTCCATGGTCGAGAACAGCTTGGCCCCACTCAGCACGTCCAGAATGTCGTCGATCAGCGGCATGGGATAGCAATCCTTGACCGTCACAGCGTTCAACTTGCGATAGTCGATGCAGAAACGGATGCCACCGTCGGGCTTCCTGATCATCAGGACGGGGCTGGCCCAGGGGCTGTTCGACGGTCTGACGAAGCCCAGCTTCTGGTACTGCTGGATCTCGGCTTCCATCACCTCGCCCTCGGCGAAGGACACCCGGTACGGCTGTTGCTTGATCGGCTTGCTGTCTCCAGTGTCGATCTGGAACTTCAGCAAGTCGGTCCTGCCCGGCGAGTTGGACGACTCCACGAACATCTCTCGGAAGCGCTCCAGCTCGCTGCGGAACAGCAACTTCTGCTCATCCGACAACCTCGACTGGGAGAAGTCGGCCTCGAGCGCCACCTCCTTGTCGGGCGGCACCTCGGGTCTCGACGCTTTCACGGTCTCGCCGAGATCTGGTCCCTTGGCCTCCTCTTCGCGACTGGCCGCAACCGTAGCAGCCTTCTCGGGCGGGGACGACTTGCCGGGCGCCTCTTCGTCCTTCTTCGGCGACGGTTGCTCGGAGTCGAACGCCGACTCGGGCACCACTGACGTCGAAGCCACCACCGTGCCCTTCTTGATCCAGAACTCCTCCGTAGACGCATTACAGACTTCCACTACTACTCGACCGTCGTCCACTGTGCAAAGCGTTCTCGCTACACACAGTGAGGGCGGCAGGTTCAGCGAGCCTTCCACGAGGACGGTCGCCTTGTTCGGGGTATCACCCACGACGTCGGTCACCACCAGAGCCTGTCCTCGCGGCGGCAGCCGGACGGACACGGCCATTGCGGCCATGAACGACTCGTGGACCACCATTACGCCGAGCGATAAGACTTCGCCCGTGCTCTTCAGCATGAGCGTCCTCTCAGCCACATCGATAACAGCTCCAAAGGCGCCTAGTGCGTCGACGCCCAAGATAGCGTCCACATGCAACTTGTCAGCCACCAACATCCGCATGGTCACCTCGACCTGGCCAAGCATGAGGGGAAGAGAGATCCACCCTCGGATACGCAGGCGGTGTCCAGACGAACTGCGTACATGCCCATCGTAGGACTCTAGAGCTTCTCCAGCTCGCCCCAGCCGCTTCAGCACACGGAAGTCGACAAGACTCAGTGTCGCTCCCGTATCGGCCAGCATCTGCGACGGCAAGCAGTCGATGTAGCCGCACGACAGCGCCTCGAAGTTCCCCACGGAGCACACTACGCGCCGGCCTCCGGCGACCACACGAGGGAGCTCGGCTTCACCTTGTCCGCCGGCTTCGTCCACACGGACGCCAAAGCCGTCCGGTAAGTTGACGGTCACCACTTCGACAAGACCGGTCTTGCGTCTACGCTCCGGAGGCGGACGCTCGGGACGGACCACTTGCACGTAGTGGGTGGCGTCGTCGTCCTCCTCGGGACGGATCTCCCTGTCCAGAGCCTCGGCCGAGTCGCGGTAGAGCGCCGTGAAGTCAAAGCATACGGGCCGTCGTGAGCGGCGCCGCAGTCGACGCTTCGCACTCGCCGAGTGGGCTTCTCGAACTCGATCCAGTAACTTATTCCAAATATACGTTGCGTTATCTCTGTAGTACTCGTCCGTCCACTTCTTCACAGGTTCGCGCCAATCCCTTTGACATTCACCTTCCGCGGCAACTTGTTCTTCGCCGTGCACGAGCCGCGCCCAGTCTAGATCGGGCGGCTTGTCTCGAACCGGGGGGACTTCGACCGTGCCGCCCTCACCGGGCGGGTCGCCGGCCGACTTCGTCGCGCTCAACATCTCGTCCTTGGTCTCTTTCAACAAGAAGTACACGGCCTTGCGGGCTTTCGCTCGCTCGCTCGGAGAAGCGCTCAAACTCGGTTCAGGACAGTCCACCGGCGGGTACACGCTCACCGCAGCGACCACTCCCTCACTGTTATCCTCGAAGTCGTCCACGGGGACCGCGATATTCGCAGCCACGCTCTCCTCCGCCGCGGAGCCGTCGTCCGAGACGGTCGAGGTCTTCGGGTCCAGGTCTGACTCCGACAGACCGAACGACTCGTACGTCGTCTCCCCGGTCAAGCGATCTAGAGAGACGCAGCTGGCCAGTGACTGTTTAAAGTCACGGTTGGCCCGCTTGGCCTCCGCCGAGTTCTCCAGCGTGTCACGGTACCAGCCCTCCCAGTACTCGGGCGACGATGTACCCTCGGGCGAGGCGTCCTTCATCTTGCTCAGTGCCTCGACCGGGACGTCTAGAAACTTGGCCATCTCCTCCATCGTCGGGCCGTTGGCTCTCTCAGCGTTCTCCTTCATCTTGACCTTGAGCTCGACCTCGTCCAGAGGGTAGAGCTTGTCCTCCAGCTCCTTGGTGTACTCTTCAGGCTCCTCGTAGACGTCCGGGGCGGTCTCGGCCCCCGGGTACTCCGACGAGGGGGTCGACGGTCCGTACTCCATCGAGTCTAGCTCCTCATCCGTGAAGAGTCGAGCGTAGCGGGACGGCTTCTCTCTATCCTCGTCAACCTTGCCCACTTCGACGCTCTCGGGCACGTCCTTGCTCTCGGGGACGGCGTCGACCTCTTCGTCTTCGAACTTCAACTCGTCGGTGGACTCAGCCACCGATATGGCCGACTCGACCACCTCAGCGCCAACCTCGGCGGCGAGCTCGCTGCCCGAGTCCTTCTCCTCCTCGTTCCACGCGGCAAACAGAGTATCTCCCACGTCGACAGCCTCGCCCCAACCATCCAAAGAGGGTTCATCCGTCATCCAGCGCGGAGGAAAGCCGTCCTTCTTCAGGACGCTCCGCAACGGAGCCTCCGCCACCGGCTTAGGCACCGCTCTCAGCATCGCCGGCGGGGGCGCCTCGTCCGTAGTCGTCTGACAGGGCATAACTGCGTCGGCAGCACAGAACGCTGCGCCGTCTGTACTCGCCGCGTAGAACACGTCTCCGTCGACCTCCTCCTCCTCGGAGTACGCCGACCCCTCCGACTTCACCGACTGGTTCTCAGCCTCCGTCGAGTCGGCGACCTCGGCCACCGTTCCCCTTTCTCCATTTTCTTCAATCTTGGGGCCAAGGTCCTGGCAACTCAGGGGGAGTTCCTCGACCGCAGGGGCGTCCATCTCGGTCACTGCGTCCACTTCTTCATACTTGTCGGGGGTGGCGCCCTCACCGGCCCACACCTCGTTCCCCCTTTCGTTCTCGTCCTGCTCGGCGCTCTCCACGACCACCGTTTCCACAGCAGGGTATACAGGAGGGTATATTCCCTCCTCTCCTTCTCCAGCAAAGACACAGGCCACTTCTTCCTCATAGCGGCCCGCACTCTCTTCATTCGTTGCTGCTCTGGCAGCCTCTTCCTCGTCGTACTCACCACTAGCGGCTCGAACAGCCACATCTTCCTCGTAGTGATACCCACACTCCTCTTCCTCGCCGCACACGGACAACATCTTCCTGCACGCTTCGTGCTCCACCTCGCTCCGCACGGACATCACCGTCCGGCGCTCTTCTCGTTCCTCTTCTGCTCTTGGCGCTTCCGTGCGCTCCTCACTGACGCTGCTTTCCTCCGCCTTACTCTCCACTCTCTCATCCACCGTCCTTCCCGCCGTGACCGCCGGACGCCTTCTCCTCGGCCTCCTCCGACGATCACCACCTGAGCCATCCTCTAGACTAGAGAAAGGAGTGGCTCCCTCCTCTCCTTCCTCCTGCCCCCGTCACTTCCTAGGGGCTGGATTGCTCTGGGCCGCCGCGTTCAGCAAAGCTGGAGTCGCCTCGCGAAGCGCGGCCAACACGGGACATTGCATCACAGAGTGACCCTGGTCGTGGCAGAAGACGCAGCCACTCGGGACCTGGGCACCACCAGCGGAGGCAGCCTGGCCGCCACCATTCTGGGGCGCGTCACACTCGACCGCGATGTGGCCGAAGGCTCCACAGCGCCGACAGCTCATCGACGCGCGCTTGCACGTGGCGCGACCATGGCCCTTGAAGTTGCAACGGCCACACACAGGCGAACCGTCCTGCGTACGACTATCGTCGCCCATGCGAATGCCGCGGAACGGCTGGGCGTTCCCTTGTCCACGGCCACTTCCGACCGGCTGAGTGGCAGGAGTGGCTGCCACCACCGGCGCTCGATTGCTGGGCGAGCGAGGGGGCTGCCACTGGCGCTGTACAAGTTGCTGCTGCCACTGCTGCTGCTGCTCCATAAAGTTCTTCATTTGCTCAGTCAGGGCCTCGACCGTCGTCGTCGCAGGGGCCTTCTCCGACTTGTCCTTCTTCTTCATGGACTCGCTGTCCGAGAACTCGTCGTCCTCTTCGATCGGACGGTGCATGTCCTTGAACATGAGCCATTCGCACGCCTCGGGAATGTCCGACGCGGGGCTCGCGTCCAAGGTCGCCAGCATGCGCTTGTTCCGCAGTCCTCGGCGGAAGAGCTGGTACCGCATCTGCGGATTCGGGTAGTCGAGGGACTCGCACAGGTCCGAGACCCTGTCGCCCCACTCCTCCACGGACTCTCCGCGCTGCCTCTTCGTGTTCTCCAGCAGCTCCCACAGCTCATCGGCCGTCCGGCTGAAGAACTGGTTGTGGAACCGCACCTTGAGCGTCCTGAACGACTTGATCCTCGAGTTGTTCCACCACCGGTCAGCCTCGCGGCCTCGCAGCTTCTGGCGGAACACCAGCAACCGGGACCGGTCCGGGAAACCGTCCGTGTGGTCCTCGAAGAGCTCCCAGAAGTCTCGCGCCTTCTCCACCGTGGCCGTGTCCGAGTGGAACATCGGGAGCACCTTCACGGCGTGCGAGACCATCGTAGACAGGTTGTAGGCACTCGGCGAAAGTCCACTGGCACCGCGCCAACTCGTCGACGGCGCAGTCGTCGGAGCTGGCGGAGCCGTACTCGCCACCGGCGGCCGACTCACAGTTGGACCCGTCGCGGACTGCATGGGCACGCCGCCACCGTGCGGCTTCGAGTACCCTGCCGGAGCACCGGCGAACTGCAACTTCTTCATCGGGGGAGGCGGCTTGGTGGGCGACTTCGTCACGCCTCCGCTCCCGCTCCACCCTCCATACTCGGGGGCCTTCCCCGAACCATGCTGGGCACTCCAGCTCCACCCAAAGGCCGGGCGATCCGTTCGGCGCGCCTCAGGACCCGTGTAGCGGGTGATGAACCCGCTTGGGCCTCGTTGCATCGGGATCGGTTCCTCCATCGCGTCGTGGTAGTCATCCTCCTCGTCGGCATACATCCCGTAGCCGTACCCTGCTTCTCCACCACGTGTCGCGAGTCGCTTTGTCGGACCGGTTTGGGGCCGGCCGCCGCTGTATAGGAGTAGTAAGTGCTGCCTGTGCTTATAGGTTTATGGGGCACAAATAGCAAGGAGATCACTAAGCAAAGTGCAATAAGTGTTCCTTACGACCTGTGTGGTCCTTTTAAGCAAAATTCACGACTGACCTTCCTTCTACTCCTACCTCTCTCTCTCTTCACCTGCAGATCCTTGCGTTTCAGCATCTTCGGCGGCCCAGCTCCCGCTCACCCCTCCCGAAGACTCGAACCGTCCAGCCCGACGACCCTCAAAGCCGTCTATCATGCCATCCGTCCCCGAGGTCCCTCCACGACGCCACGGGACACTTGATATCACCGAGGTACCTCCTCCGAGCAGCCCATGGGTCTCCAGCGTCTCGCCGACCCGGACCACGACCCGCACTTCCTTGCCCGTGGCCACCGCAGGTGGACCACCTCGGGGACACGTCACCGGCCACGCAGAGTGGGAACCGTCCAGACCGTTCCGACTCGGGACAGGGTACCCGGACTGGTTGTCCGGGGGGTTCGCAGTTCTCAGGAGCTGCAAGATTCCTGCATGGACTTCCGACAACAAGGACACAACCGCCAACATTATACCGTACGCATTTTGAGCTCATCTGCATCATACTTTCAAACAAATATTGTGTTTGCTTGACACGCAAGTTGCGTGACGCAACCAGGACTCCACTGGAGACTGGGATAGCAGCATATTTTTTTAGATAGCATTATTTATTATATCTGTGTTAGGAATCTCTTTTACTACATATCGGTAAGCATCTCCTGCGCCTGCCTCGCAGCCGCAGCATCTGCCCTGGTATGATACACCGCTTCTTCAAAACTGCCAGGCGAATGTCGCTCGATGAGACATTGGTCGCTTGATGAGACCGCCGAGGTGGTGGTTGTCGCGATAATGTCGCTCGATGATACACAGGGCCTGTGGTGGATGTCGCGAGAAGGTCGCTTGATGAGACACTGGCCTGCACCGCTGAGGCGGTGGCTGTCGCGAGAATGTCACTCGATGACAAACTCGCCTGGGCCGCCTAACGACAGTTCTTCGAACTGCGAATTACATCTCCCGAAACATGACTTTCATTGCTCGTTCGTAAGAACTGTGCTTGCCACTTTGTCATCGAACGGCATTAAGCAACCTTAATGCTACACTAAGCAATCTTAGTCTTACGGTGCACAAGGTGTAGCAAAAATCTCAGCAAGGCAAAAAGCAAAGCATGCCATGCCATGCATTTTTTACAATATACCTGACTTTAGAGCTGCAAATAACTTCAATAACTACAAAGGCAAGGTGAGTATTTCATGTGTACTGTACAAGCTGCAGGAGATGTTCTTTCAAGCGCAATATTTTTTCAGCAACAGCGACGTCAAGAACCACCGAACTGCGAGATCAAGCGGGCTGTTAGAACCGAGCGAGCAAGGCCATGCATCGTATGGATAGGAAGCTGCTGAAGAGAGCAATTAGGTTGATAGACTGCATACTGCGATAGCAACTACAAAAAACACCGAACTGCGAATCAGGCGGGCTTCTAAAGCCCGCGAACCAGTATAATACTCTTTCAGCTTGCGTTTGTGTTGGAGAAGCTCGTCCAATCAACGCTACTGCCAACGTGGTTTACCAATTCATGGGCCTCCAGGAGGACCTTATGCGAAATCGTCGCTATTTAAAATAGAAGGATATGACTGGACAAAACACCGATTAGCTCATGATCTGGTAAAAGTCCATGAATTGGTAAACCACGTTATGGGTATTGATGACTTTGACATTTCGCGTTGTGCACTTTGGTAAGTCTGAATATTTAAGGTGCCCGACCAGTTCCGTATAATCGGCTCGGTCTTCGGCAGGATAAATATCATAACTCGTGAACTAGGAGTCGGATTAAGGCGAGACAGGTGGCGTTGGAAAGCTGAGTGTTTCCTCTTTCAGGCCACGTATTAGCTGCTTATAGAGAGCATTTTCCCCGGTTCGGCTCGTAAAACCGTGCAGCGACTCCGATTTGGCCGGCCGACCAGTTATGTAGAATCAAACATGTCGGAATTTGTATGCTTTGCCCATCCCCCTTGGGCGTTGGCACCGCAGTCAGCAGTGCAAATCATTAGCAAATCTGTTGAGGACGATCACCTCTTGGGGACTTATATCTGATCTCACATATATAGAGGCAATATATGTATACAGGTTTTCTAGAGATCATGCTGGATGCTCCCAAGTGCTGTAAATCTGTTAGGCTACAAGGTTTTCCGGTTGAAAACGGTGCGCGGTTGTACCGCTCGGGAGTGCATCGTAGGTGCGAGATCATTCCTGTTCGCTAGGGACTTCCAGCACGGCTGCATGGGCGTTTCGCAAAATTGTTCATACTACTTGGCTGTGCGTTATTGTACATACGCCTTGGGCGTTTGTGGTTATACCGTAGCGCCTTACAACGTGATTCTCTACTCTGTTGCCGCCTTCGACTCTCTACTCTGTTTGGCGCCTTCCTTTACTTGAATGCTGTCGAGGCGTCGGCTCGTCACCAGAAACCTCCACTCTAGGGACGTAGATATCTCTCATAATAGTGTAATGGGCATTTGCTAACTGGAATTCGTGCGCTACTTGCCCGAGACCCACTCGACCATAGCAGGCCCGAACGGACTCTCGTCGCCTACCATAACTGTTTCGATCGCTGTGTTGGGGCGTTCACATGGCCTCCATTCATTCCATTAAGTGTTGCAGGAAGTGTGACAGACGCTTACTTCTGCCAATCACCCTTACCCATCGAGCTGATTGGATGAAAATATCCGGACGTCCCTCGCCGAGGCGACAAGCGCCCAAGGGGGATGGGCAAAGCATACAAATTCCGACATGTTTGATTCTACATAACTGGTCGGCCGGCCAAATCGGAGTCGCTGCACGGTTTTACGAGCCGAACCGGGGAAAATGCTCTCTATAAGCAGCTAATACGTGGCCTGAAAGAGGAAACACTCAGCTTTCCAACGCCACCTGTCTCGCCTTAATCCGACTCCTAGTTCACGAGTTATGATTTTTATCCTGCCGAAGACCGAGCCGATTATACGGAACTGGTCGGGCACCTTATTCAACATTCCTTGTCTTCCAGGTGTCGATTTTACCCTTCAATTCAAATGGATAAAACATCATTGAAATTCGTCTGACTCGGGCTGGAAAACAAGAGCACTCGATAAGGTCAATGGGTAAGTTGTTACCTTAGCAGATTCAACATGTGTATCAGCCCCATTCGAGCAGCGCGGAGATGTACTACTACAGGTAAGCCAGCCACTTTTCGTCTTCCGGTTCCGACTCAAAGCACCCCGTCGTCGCCAAGTTCGCGTACCACTTCGCCGCCGTGCGTGCCGTGCGGTTCAAATACGTCGAAGGAACGGAGAACACGTCCTTGTCGCCGATGTTGTCCGGGAAGTCGACGTAGTAGAGACCGTAGCGAGGCGCGTAGGACCCCCACTCGTAGTTGTCTACGAAGCTCCAGGCCGTGTAGCCGATGATGGGGATGTTCTCCTCGTAGATGGCTCGGTGCACCATCTCGAGGTGCGTGCGGTAGTACCAGAGCTGGTCCTTGTTGTCGATGGTCTCGTTGCCGCACCAGCCGTTCTCGGTCAGAAGCATGTTGGCGCTGGTGTCGTAGGCGTGGGCCCAGCGGATGTAGGCCATGTAGCTGGGCGGGAACCCGGAGTGGTCGGTGCAGCTGGTGGGGTTGGCAATGCTCCCCGAGCCGATGACGGACTCAGGATGCACTTGCGAGTGGTCGACCCCCAAGTCCGCGTTGTATCCTTTGGCAAGACTGGAGCAGTTGGTTGCCGAGTGCTCCGAGTCGCAGTACGTGATGAGACTCGAGAAATAGTGGTTTATCATGATGAGATCGTACGATCCCTTTACGAGAGCAGCTTCTTCATCCGTGAAGTTGGGGAGTCGACTGCCCACACGCTCGCGCATCATGGGCGGGTAGTCTCCCGTCGTCAATGGAGCCAGGAACCAGCCGGAGTTGAACTGGTTGTAGCGTTCGGCTGCCTCCACGTCCGCGTCGTTGGTGTCGTCGTAGGGGATGCCGAATCCCGAGAGGACGAGGCCGATACGAGCGCTGCTTTGAACGACGTCTTGGTCTTGGAGACTGCGGAACAGAGCTACCATCTCAGCGTGGGCAAGTAGCAGCGTGTGCGCGGCCTCGTACTCATCGCTGTCGGTCCCCGCGTAGATGTAGAAGATGTACATATACGACAGCGGCTCGTTGACGGTGGACCAATACTTGACCTTCTGCCCAAACTCCGAGAAGATGAGCTGCGCGTAGTCCTTGAAATGGTCGATGATGGTGGCGTTCAGGAAGTCTCCGGCCGAGTATAGTTCGAGGGGCATGTCCCAGTGGAAGAGCGTCAGCACGGGCTCGATACCGTTATCGACGAGTTCATCCACCAGCGAGTGGTAGAAGGCGAGACCTTCCGGGTTGGGCTGCATGCGCTGGAGCGTGCTGTTCCATGCCATGGCACGCGACCACGAGATGGAGAAGCGCATGGAGCCGTATCCGTCGTTCTTCATCGTGTTGATGTCGTCCTTGTAGCGGTGGAAGAAATCGTCGGCTACATTGGCGCAGTCCGGGAACGAAGAAGTACCGCAAATCTCATCCCAGATGCTGGGCGTGCGACCGGTTTCGTTCACAGCGCCTTCGACTTGGTACGACGCCGTGGCGGACCCGAAGAGGAAGCTTGAGGGGAAGCACTTGGTCGTGGAGTTGGCTCCATTGGTGCTGGAGAGGTCAGACGTTGCTGCTACCGCAACGGTAGCAAACACTGCAGACCAGCAAAGTCCCAAGTAAAGCATCGATGATCACCACTAACGAATCTTGTGATGTGAGCTCGCCGTTGCAAATGTGGAAGTGCAATCTACCGTTGCTGTGCTTTTAGCGTGAATGGGAACAGCTCCGTTGGCGATCGCCCTGTAGTGCTAAACATTTTGTCTTCAATGGTTACGCCAGTGGCGGCCTTTGCGTGTCAGACCACTTCAACAATGACATGTAGTTGTGGTTGAACAAACCTGAATGCTATAGTGTACGCTCAAGTCAACTTCAAGGAGTCATCTGGGCTGACTACATGTACAGCAACAATTTATCGTACATCTGCCGCATGATGGCGCCTTTTGGGGGTTTAGGCGGGTGTTCTTTAGCTTCTAGAACGTCTTTTCAAGTGAAAACGACTCTCTGGAATTCCTTGACCAAAGTGCAGCGTTTTGACAAAGTTTCAACTCGTATTTCGGCGTATTAAGAAAGATGATAATTTTGAAAAGGCGGCATGTGCCACCAGATTCTGCCGGGGAACTGTAGTACGAACAAGGCGATCCAGTTGATTCTTTCCCGATAACGGATAATTATTGCTGAGACGATATGAGGCCACGCAAAACCAAATGATCGATTTTGAAAAACCTACTTTTCGAGTTAACTAGAGGATTGGGCTGGTAGCGCTCAATTGTAGTGCCAAGTCAGCATCGAAACGGGCTGAAATAGGATAACTGAACACAAGCGCGATTCGCGCGCGCGACTTAGGCACGCCGCGTTTGCAGGGTGCCAGTCGCCTGCGCATTGCGTTTTGAATAACAAAACTGTCAGTTAATGTACAACAAAATGTATGCTAACTTCAAGATAGCGTATCAAGATGAATTATTTCCAGAAGATGTTGAGGAGAGTTCTGAAAGAACTTGACTTGGTGCAGCGCGTCTCCAGCCATCAGAACTTCTCCTACGATTCTTCTCATTCTTCAGTGTGCTCGGTTGCCGCGGTAGCCCCCACCCTCCGCGGGCTCATACTCGCTGCCGTGACACCGAGCGCGCTGTTACCAACCAATCTACCAATCTACAGATCAACCATGCAACCATGCAACCATGCAACGAATCAATGCGGCGTGCTCGGTTGCTGCGGTGGCCCCCACCCTCCGCGGGCTCATACTCGCTGCCGCGGCACCGAGCGCACTGCTACCATAACGCTACCTGTTCATCAATCTTACGGAACTAACTTTTGTGTGCATATTTTATTTCCTAGTTACGACATGGCACCGTGCTGCGGTGACGTCAGCTGACAATTCGTCAACGCGGGGCACCGCGATCCCGAAGCTATGCCCAAATGCATCGAAGTGTCGAGGGTGAATGCCACGCTGGATGCCGCGCGGCGCTGATTGAGTATGCGGGGCACCGCGATACCAGAGCTATGCCTGATTTGTTGGAGTTTTGTAGGTAATTGATCAGACAACCAACAACTACAATTTAGACACTCTTAACAAGCAACTAAACTTTGTACACGACCAGGTGGCTTCGCGTGTAGTACGACGACACCACTATAGATCTTGATGGTAGAGCACGAATAGGCCTTTGTAAGGTACACCTACGTAAGCATTCGATTTACATTCAAGCCCATAGTCTAACATCGGATACGTAAGGTATACGTCTAACGTATTGTACCATAGAAATCACTAAAATAAGGTAAGATATCATTTAAGCCTCCATCCTGTAATAATTTGTAATAAAACTGGTGTAAATCAGTCGATTTGTGTTTTTGATGAAAAATATTAGATTTATAAGACCATTACACTTGAAAATTGTATTGGTTCAGTACCTACTGTTTCTGTGGACCACATATTTCAAGTCTCGAATTAATCCCTATTGGGCTTCTCGTACTACAAAGTAGCACTACCAGGACAACATCAATCGATAGATCTCGCTGCAATCTTTCAATTCATATACTTTTTAGCACCAGTCGAGGCCTTCGCGCCAAGATACGAGCATTTGATTGGTTTCGCCCAATGATGCCTGGAACACCTTCAAATATGAAGATAAAGATAAGTTCGCACGACCGCGGATGATAAAAAAGTAACTACAGAAGTTTCATAAATTCTACGTATGGTACTGTCGTTTCGTGACGGTCGCGCTCACTTGAACCAACCGGTATTTCTCACCTTCTACCGCACCGATTGGGGAGATCGATGGCTCAAAATGATCCTCTTCTGGCAACGCTTCCCCCCCCCTTTCAGTCCCTGCAGCAGCTAGTTCGCTTTACCGCTACTGGCGCCCCGCGCATGTCTGGGCGTCCGCGTTTCCTGTTTCAGGTTCGCACTTTGTGATTGTGAATTTGAAAATCAAAGCCAGCTTTTCCTCAGCTCTTCACTTATGTCCGATTCTGAGGTTAACTTTGATTGGGCCCTAGCAAAAAAAAACTCAAAATGGTGGATAAGTATCATTCACTTGTGTCGAGCATTCGCAAGACAGTTTGACGACAAATCAAATCTAGTGATGTGATTGGCGAATAATACTTATGACTTGCCGACTTTGTTGGACTGCCAGGCGCAGAGTGCTCGAGTCTCTGCTAGGAAGGCCCGCGTCCCTCGTCGCTACTCTTTTTGATGCCTTTCGTTGCATTCGTATCCTGACTCATAGTAGTGATAGTAATGATTGGCGGTTCGATAGAACTGCGCGGAGGAGCGCTGCGGCACCAACAAACTCCCTCTACACATTTAGATGAAAACCACGGCGAGCTTAGATTGTTTGGGTTTCAGAGAATTACAGTAGCAGGCCGAGCAAACTGGTAAGCGCATTCAGCCGGGCTGATCAATTATATTGGCTTTAGCATTTTTCATGTATTCCCGAGGAGTTTCGCCACTCATTTGACCCTTAGGGGCCGTCACGCCGTTTTGTAGTTATTGGTTTGCGGCACCAACCAACAGCTTGCCCACGCGTGGCTGCGGGTGAGGTCGGTGGTGTCCACTACCGACGTAGGCGGAGCTGCAGCAGTGCGCGCATCCGCGAGTAAGGTAGCCAAGCAACCCGCAACAAATACAAATACAAATACAAAATACCAAGACGCCTTGTTGCTACTACAAAACAGTTCATTTCATGACTCTGGTAAGATCCCATGGTGTATTGAATGTCTACTCCCTCGCGTCCTCTGACAACGCCTCGGTGCGGAGCATGTGCGCGCGCTCGTCGTGCACTGTTTCGCTCGGAGGCGCCCTCAGAGGACACGAAAGGGTTTGTGGGCCGCACTACCGGAGGAAGAGGGGCTCTATTTGGCTATGCATTAACTAGAATTCTCTATAAAGCCCTGAACGTTTTGTTTGTTAAGCTGGGCCGGTGGTTCGGGTGCATGTATTTCTTAACCATTCTCCAAGAAGCGTGTACATTGGAGTCGGCAGTAGGGCCGCACTACCCACTACATGTTCGTGCTTGTGAGCGCTTTATTTCGTCGGCTCGACTGTGGGTGGTATGAGCAATTCACAAACGGCAAAGCTGTTGTCCTCGGGTTTCTACATGCTCAACGGAGGAACGCACGTAACGATACTACCCTCCCTCTTTCGTGCAGAAAGTTTTGGCCAATCGTATGGTGCAAATTGTTGTCCGACAAACTGTCTTACGTTTTGACAGACAAAATACAATGTAGCCACTGGTATACTAAAACCAAGATGTAGCCAAAATGCGTTGATTGCAAAACGTAAGACACTTTGTCTTACGGTGGCTCTCTGGGGCTAAGTATCGTCTTACGAAAGAGCATGAATCCGTTTTGCGTGGTCTCATATGTATGATACATTCATTTCATTTCAAGGTTGAGGTTGTTTGAGTGCATTTATCCTAACTAAGATAACGACCGACGCATCCACCGTCAACACCGAGCTCATACCTCTCGGTGCCCCGCCGAATAGTTGAAACGGTCTACTCGACTTCCGTCGACTTAGTACCGCGGACAGCGAACGCGGTCCCGCTGCTCCTTCAGCAGCGCCCGTCCTCCGAAGCTTGAGTTCTCCACTGCATTTTCCTGGGCCGACGTGCGTTCCTTCTTCCCAATGTGTTGCAGGCCACCATCGAGCGCCCCAACAGCGCTTTGTGTGGCGACGTGTTGTCACCTTCCCCGAGTCAGCCGCATCTGGGTCTCGTCCACTGCGATTTTCTTCGCCCCGCCGCGCCATGGGTGCACCATGAGAGGACCACCCCGTCGCAGCCAGATTCATGTGGCGCAGGCCACGTTGACTGACAGCATGCTCCCGTGCGTCACTACGAGTGCTATGGAGGGTGTGCGCACGTGGAGTGCTGCACACCCGATGATCTGGTGACCTGCCAGTATCGCACGCAACCTTTGTAGGCTATGACTACCAGGAGGGCCCACGGCGTCACCCGTGGCCTGGTTTGTAATGGGACACGGCCGGGGGGCTACATGTAGACCACCGTGGACCCCCCACAGGCCCCGCCTTCCGGCTGACGGTCAAAAGACCGCCGCAATACGTCGCCGCACGCAGCGACGCAGAAATCCAGCTTGGCCCGCGGCTTCACCCCCGAGCTGCCCGGCCATGGCGTGCAAGCACGCCTGCCAGGTGCGCGCCGTTCGCTGGAGCTTCGGTCACCAGGAACGACCGGCTCCACAAAGGAGTCCTCGTCGTCCAGTCGTGGCCAATCAGAGCGCTCTTGATGCTCACCGGCGCGCTCTGATTGGCCGGGCCGCTGGGTCAGCTGGCTCTATCGCCGTGCTGCCCGCTGATTGGTCCTCCCGGCGACTTGAGCTCCACGGCGCAGATTGAACATATGTATGATACATTACACCGGTCGCTGTAACGGTCGGTCATATGTATGATACATTACACCGACCGGCCGTAGCCGCACTGGTGAAGAGCTCGGGCTTTTATTTTAATTTGTTAGGGGGAGTCGAACCTAGCAAAAAACGTGATGATTTGTGGTGCGATTTCCTGTTGATTGTTAGAGAGGTTTCGGAGCAATTCATTACCCTTACATTAAGCTAAGTTCGCACCTGGTGTGGCCCTTTTTCACCCAACTCGCCGTGATTGTCGCAAATCCAGGCCCTACATTTCCCTCGTACCTTTTATTAAGTTCAGCCCAATCTGATCATACCATACAAACTTCCAAATACTACACCTCTGTAAACACATGCAAATCAAAATTCATTCAATGAAATGTGAGGGCGTACTTATAACTGAAAAATGGTTTTGAAGGTAATGCGAGGGTGGAGACAGTCCCGAAACCTCTCTATTTCGCCCAAATCCTGGTGATTTTCAAAATCAACCACTCCCCGGAGGTGGTTGATTTGAGAAATCATCATGTTGATTTCGAAGTTCAAGTGGTACCCCGAATTTCCCTCCTGTACCCTCCTACAGATCTCATACAAATATCAGCTGTTTTTGGAGTAGAAAATGTTGTGTACAGTAATGTGCCTCAAAAGAAGACGTGATTTGAATACAATCGTGAAGTAAAATCATTTATTAAGGGATTTGTATAATTTCTTTATAATACAAAATTAGTACAGCTATATTCTAGCAGGTTATACGTTTTCCGATCTTCTTTATTGAGGCACATTATTGTATTCCTTTAGCCATGTTTTCACGCAGATCCTTTCAAAATAAACATGTTCACTATCACTATAGGCAAGTTTTTCAACTCGCGTTGACAGAGATGTTGTGAGTTTCTAGATAGCGCTTCGTTAACGACGACGGCAGCTAAGATAGTGGCAGACTGTAAGAAGAGATGTGTGCACTTATCTCGAGCTTACGTGCGCTTGCGAGACCAAAAGCGGTAACTAGTGGTATTTCGCAGCTAAATGCAAAAGCTTTGTGTGGGTGTTCCCCACTTTGCTTTGTTGATGTTTGGTGCAGAGAGTTGGTGGTTATTCGGTCCCTTCTCTGTTGATATTTTTGTCGCCACTTTTGAGGTTCGACTCCCCCTATTAACTAGTAGTGGAGCATCTCAGTCGCATTGCTCCGTTGAGTTGCTTGAGGGGGCCGACGCCCTCCCAATGGATCTAATGAAGCTGTTGATTAATTGGGTCTAAGCCATCACGTGCAGATGGGTGCAGCTTCCGATCCGACATCACATCTTCGATTAGGAACACTATTATCATAGAACTCGTCATTGCATGTAAGAAGAAGTGCATTGGGGGTTGCACCCCCCAGACCCCCGCAATAGAAAAGTTGCGGCAACGGGTCCGTTCGCTGGAATGCTCGTCGCTGGGCCCGCCTGCGCAAATACCGCGCGGTCCTGCTTCGCGGGCACCCCGTGCGGGTTTGCTGCGGCTACGCTCCTCGCAACCGCTCACTACCGCTTATAGTGCTGACTGCACTCGATAAGGTCAATGATGCCCTGATTGGTAGGCACGAACTTGAAGAAATGGTCTGTCCAATCTTATTTTCTTAAACAAACTGTAGGAGACTGAGTCTTGACGCTCCCATATATAAGCTTGCTGACCGTGTTCCCTCCACTCTGAATCAGGTACGAGCGTATGCGACGAAGCATTTAGTCACATCATCACAGCCGATAAACTGTAGCATTTTACATGTTAGCTAAAGCTGCAGCCATCGTCCTGTTGCTGAGCCAGGTTATCATTTCTCTGTTTGGAAAGTGCCCTCTAAATCGTTTACCTCCGATTTAATGGCATATGGCACTAAATGCCGCATCTTAATGCAGTGAAATTTCAAATCCTATCCATTCCACAATTCTAGACATGTCAGTAAACACAGGATGTTTTGGTCAAAAATGGCCCGACTCAATCAAAATGTCAGCCCTAACCCGTTCCTCCTAAACTGATATCAGGTAAGTAACAGTAAATGCAGGCGAGTATTTAGTGCCGATAGAGTCGCCGAGAAGCATCAGAGTCGCGCGATCTTTTGACTTGCCCCCGCATCGCACCCATACAGTTTTGCTTCCGGTTTTAGCTAGTGTCTGTTTAGGGAGGTACTCAAAAAATACAGCTAGGAACAAATACTTTGTCAGCTCAAAGTAAAACAAAACACCATTGTTGTGTATTGAGTTGTAGGTTGGTGTTTGTTTGCCGTCAGTTTCGGAAGTGAGATGGCGACAAAGCCATCTCCCCCATGAACATCACCCGGCTTTATGTATCTTGAGCTTTGCTGCCGTCTTTCCTACATGTACATGGTTGGCCCTCGTAGCTGCAGTGCTTGGCTCCATAGTAGCCAATAAGATTGCCCATTTGCCTTTATACTTAACTTCAATATACTGTCTACAGATTTCTATATATTGTGGCGCAACACTCCCACTAAAGATGACAGCGATGTACTCAAGATCTTTCCTCGACTTCAACGACTTCAACTTCGTTCTCAGATTTTTTCTTGTCTCACGCCCAAATTCAAAATCCAGGTGACCTAAAATAGTGTATTCAAGGCAGCGCTGGTACCCAACTTAACTGAGAACTGCCCAAAATGATGTTCATACTTTATCTTATATATTACGGAAGCCCCTTCCCATATTCTTCTCCGCCTTTTGCTTTTGGCTCTCACTCCCTCATCTGCTTGCCTACCGATCAAGTGCTGGTTTCGCTGCAAATCCTTCGGGAGGGGGGCCGTAAGCCACCCGACATCTCCTGACGACCGCAAGACCTGGCCTAGGCCACAGCGAGCACTCAGCTCCCGGCTTTTTGCGCCGACAGGCTGCCAACCGTCCAACTGGGGACAATGTCGGGGGGAAAGTCAGATCTACCTGCTACTCGCGACCACCCGGCTTATGACCAAAGTACTTTTCGGTGGCACAAATTAGGGAGTCACTTAGCATAAAACTTAGCTTAATTTTGAGTGTACAGCACTCGGGGTACTGGGCTAATAGCCCGAACGGTTCACTGTCCTTAAAATAGGGCTAGGTGAGGCAGTTTTCGGCCTTAATTATGCCTTTCGATATTTAATTTTGCCCTCACTCCGTAACTCTGGCTTTAAATTTGTGTCCCTGTCTTCAATTTGTATCTCCGTTTGTGATAGTGGACTAAAATCACTTTATTGATACTGTTGGTTACATTTGCTCTGTATCATATTGTTCCTGATATTGATACTATTTAGAGTCTTTTTTATCGTTAATTTGAGACACTCAAATCCTTAACTCCCATCATGTCTCGGAGCTTCTCGAACTGGTTCTGACTGAGCGGCTTAGTAAGTGCATCCGCTATCATATCGTTCGTACTACAGTACGCCACTGTGATGCTTCCCTCTTCATGTTTATCACGAGCATAAAGATGCCTGATATCAATATGCTTCGTGGACGAATGACTACAGGGGTCCTTAATAATACTAATGGCGGCAGTATTATCACACCAACACTGAGTCGGTAGTACTTGTCCGTATCCTAACTCATTTAGTAGAAGCCGTAGCCACATTGCCTCTCGTACGCCTTCACTTGCTGCGACTAGTTCCGACTCCGCTGTATTGAGGCTTATACAATCTTGCTTTACACTTTTCCATGTGATGCATGCACCAGCGAGTAGCGATACGTAACCCGTAATAGATTTCCTTTGTTCATGTGCATTCGCGAAGCTCGCGTCTGTGTATAGCTCAAGCTTAATAGTACTATTGCCATCGTATAGTAAGCCATATTGCGACGTTCCTTTCAAGTACTTTAGTACTCGCTGAGCAGCTCTCCAGTGACTTTTATTGTAGCAAGACAAGTACTTACTTAGTTCCCTCACAGCGTTAGCTATGTCAGGTCTAGTGCCTCTTACTAGGTACATAAGGGACCCTACTAATCCTCTATAATCGAACGGCTGAGCCGCGATCTGCTCTGGCGTAAGCGTCTCTTCCTTCTGTAGTATAATACTCTTTGCCTGTGGTGTTGGCTCAGTATTACAATCTCGCATATCATACTTGTGTAGCAAGTCATGAATATACTTATGTTGCGAGATCCGCAAAGTCTTAGCTTCTAAGTCTCTTTTGATTTCCATTTTCAGAAGGTAATGCAGTTCTCCTAAATCTTTCATTGTGAACTTCTCTGATAGTTTGTTCTTTAGTTCTTGGATCGAGCTCAGATGTGAACCCGCAATGGTCAAGTCATCCACATACACACAAACAATAAGTGTGTGGATGACTCCATCAACCTCCCACTTTTTGTGGTACAAGCAGTACTCTTTCTTGCACCGCAAAAACCCTAAAGACTTTAGAAACTCATTTAGAACGCCATACCAAATTCTAGGCGCCTGTTTTAGACCGTACAAACTTTTCCGTAATTTGCACACAAGGGAGGCCGATCCGTGGCGAAACCCAAGTGGCTGTCTCATGTAGATGCTCTCATTCAGCAGGCCATTTAGGAAGGCCGTTGATACATCCATCTGATGTAAGTGCAGACCAAGCGACGTAGCCAGCGCTAGCAGTAGACGCAAGGACTCGTAACGAGCAACAGGGGAAAAGACCTCTTTATAATCAATCCCGTACATTTGGGTGTTGCCCTGAACGACCAGGCGTGCCTTAAACCTATCTACGGTACCGTCCGCATTGTACTTAACATCAAATAGCCAATGGCAGCCTAATGCTCTTCTGCCAGGCGGAAGTGGGACGAGAGTCCATGTTCCATTTTTCAGGAGCGCTTCAAACTCCGCCTTTACTGCTGCCTCCCACTGCTTGGCATATGGCCCAGCAAAGGCCTCCTTCAAAGATTTAGGAATTGGAATATGGCACATTTTAGCACTCACAGATTTAGCACTAGTCGGCTTTTGCGACCTTAGCCGCTTAGAGCGGCGCGGCCTCTGAATAGAATTCTGCTCGTCATCTCCCACTTCTTGCAATGTCGGTTCAGACGTGACCGATTCTGAACTTACAACTTCAACTTCAGGCTCGCTCTCCTTTCTAGATCTCTTTCCTAAATCAGAAATAATCTGAGTCTCACTTTTACTTTCCACCATCTTTTCGGTTGGGAAAGACTGATTTATCATTGCTTCCGTAACTACTGGGCTAAACTTCACATCTCTTGCAGTGATGTACTTGTTTGCTTTGACATCAAGCAGGCGGTATCCTTTATAATTGGGAGATATACCCAATAACTTGCACTCTATTGCTCGACCACCTAATTTAGGATCTTTTCTTTTAGTTTTGGGAATGTGTGCAAAGCACGTAGACCCCCAGATCTGTAACGGTAAACCGGTACATTTTCTTTTATGGAGCATTTCATACGGCGTTTTCATTCTGAGTCTAGCCATTGGCAAGCGGTTTGTAACTTCGACCATGTAGAGTAAGGCCTCAGGCCACCATTTTGCTGCCATGCTAGAGCCTCTCAGTAGACATCTAACACCACCCATCATGGTTTGGTGTGCTCTCTCTGCGCTCCCATTCTCTTCTTGTGATTCAACATTTGAATGTTGAAAAATAAGTCCTAATTTTGTACAGAGTTTGCTTACCTCCTTATTTAGAAATTCTTTACCTCCATCTGTTCTTATTTTCTTCACTTTGTATGGAAATTGAACAGAGAGTTGTTTTAGAAGATCTCTGATTTTCCCTGACACCTCTTTTAGGGATTTCACCGGGAAATACCATTTGTACCCAGTTGCATCATCTGCCACCGCAAGTGCATATCGGTAGCCGAATGAACCGTACAGACCATTCACTCTAAGGCGTCCTGTAGTGTCCATATGGAGCGTGTGTAGCGGTTCCGTCGGCTTATCTCCCACCATGTTCCTATACGACATGCGTCGGTCCTTCATTTCCGCGCATGTTTTACTGTAGAATGGTATTTCTTTGAGTCTAGAATAACTCAGATTTAGATCTTTTCCTGTTTTCAGATTGCTAATTATTTTCAGCAGTCTGTCTTTGCCTACATGACCGAGTCTCAAATGCCACTCTTTTATTAGGCGTTCGTACTTTAGTGTCTGTGCAGACAGTATCATTTTCTTTCTATGCTTAGTACTTGGCAAGTAGTAAACTTCACCAATTGCGACTGCTGCAAATAGAAATTTGCCTTCTGTACCAAAGAAAAATAGGAAGTCACCTGTCCTTGATTGCAAGTGTCTATATCCTTGTTTGGCTAGATAGTATGCGCTCAGCAAATTACTATCACATTGCTTATCAAAGGCTACATCACTTAACTTTATGACACTCATATTGTGATCAGAGTTTAGAACACTAATTTGTATTGAACCAATTAGTGAGCTCTCAGATGTAGATCCGTTGCCGTATGTGAACTGGTGTCCGTGGCTTGGGCGAAGGCTGCTGAACCACCCTTTGTCTGGTGTTACAGCATGGCCAGCCCCTGTATCCACAACCCACAGGTCATCCGTTAGTGTAAGCCTCTGTAACTTGCTTAGATACGATGCATACTTTCTTCTTACCTCTCGCTCGATCCTTTCGAGATCAGCCGACGATTCGCCTTCTCCGTCACTCATGGGCACGTTACCCTCCTCGTCGCACGCCAGACTGCGGACGTCTTCCGCATAGTCAATGTCCTCTTCGAGCGGCGTCTGGCCCTGCTCGTTCACGCGCTTCTCGCCCTCCTTGACGACCGCCTTCATCGTGTTGATGGCTGACTGCTTGGCCTTGCGGGCCTTCTTGTTGGCCCCGGGAGCCGTCTTCACATCCGTCCGAAACAGTTGCCCCCCTTCTCTGTTAGGGTCCCTGTCCCGAGCCATCACCGGGCAGTCAGCTTTGTAGTGCCCCGTCTCGAAACAATAAAAGCACTCGTTTTCAGTCTTGGGTGCGTGCTTCCGCTTCTGCGCTGGCTTAGCGCGAACATTGTTGATCGGGATGCCCTTCTCCATGTTGCCCGAGATCTCTTTCTTCGACTTCTCGCCGAAGATGCGACGCAGCGCACTCTCGACCTTCTCGACCGTGAACTCGTCCTTCTTCATCGAGATCGACGATGCCCAAAACTCGCTCGGGAGTTGGGACAAGACCTCGACACAGAGCCATGACTCACTCACCATGTCCTCTCCCAGAAGGGATTGGGTCTTTCGATTAATTTCATTTCGGGCCTTTTTGAGTTGTCCGAAAAGAGTGCGGAGGTCGCGCCACTGACTTTTAGCCAATTTTGACCAAGCCCGGGTCAGCTCAATTAGCCCGGCCGCGTCTCCTTGACCGTAGTCCTTCTCCAACGCCTTAACCACCTCGCATGGCTCCATCTGAGAGACCAGGTCTGGCAGCGTCGAGAGGAAGAAGTTCGGGAGCACTTGGTTTAGGAGGTTCTGCAGGTCGCCCTTCGCCCTTTCCCAATCCATCACCGCCCATCGCATGGCCACTGCCTCCTTCTCAGGCAATTTACCCTGCTCTGGGACCGGTGGCGGTTGCGCTGGGCTTCCCCGCAGGAAGTCCGCCATCAGCACGCGCACATCAGGCAGTCCTTTCTCCAGCTGCTTGCGCTTGTAGAGCTGGTCCTGGGTGTTGATGTGGGTGAGCAGCTTGTCCTTCCACATCGCGTACCCCTTGCCCTTGAAGGACTCGAGGCCGCTCGCGTTCTTGCCTTCAGATGCCATCGCTGGCGTGTACTTGAAATGTTGTGTATTGAGTTGTAGGTTGGTGTTTGTTTGCCGTCAGTTTCGGAAGTGAGATGGCGACAAAGCCATCTCCCCCATGAACATCACCCGGCTTTATGTATCTTGAGCTTTGCTGCCGTCTTTCCTACATGTACATGGTTGGCCCTCGTAGCTGCAGTGCTTGGCTCCATAGTAGCCAATAAGATTGCCTCTTTGCCTTTATACTTAACTTCAATATACTGTCTACAGATTTCTATATATTGTGGCGCAACAAACATGAACAAACAATAAATTTGTTAGTCAAATAAAATTACCTGTTTGATCTGCATTATAAATTCGAGTCGCTCCAATCTCAGCGGCTTTTTGCTTGACCTCTTCAGCAGACTTCTGAGCTGTTTCGAGGAGGTCGGGAGGTCGAATTTGTCCTTGGCGTGTTTTGCAGCGCAGCGATAGTCGATGTCGAGCCTTGAAGTGTTGTTGCCAGCACCACGACGCCTTGAATGGTGCGATGCCGGCTGCTTTGGCGACCTCGTGCGCTTGTAGACGCAGCATGGTGAGTGTGACGGGCACACCTTCGTCACGGAGCTCACTTATCCAGCGAACTAAATCCGCCTCGTCCTCCTTAGACAATATTGTA
This sequence comes from Phytophthora vignae f. sp. vignae, assembly GCA_016169955.1. NCBI lineage: Eukaryota > Oomycota > Peronosporomycetes > Peronosporales > Peronosporaceae > Phytophthora > Phytophthora vignae. The sequence goes on from JABJUM010000047.1 coordinate 419,374, forward strand.
GCCTCACCTTTCTTACGCGCCTTCTTTTTGTCTGCACCACCAACTTCATCGCACAACTCTTCGATGGCGCGCCGAGAGCTCTTCCAGTTGTAAATCAGAGTCCGTCGACTGTTAAATTTAGCCTCTGGCAGCTCAGGATAAAAGTGGTTGATAGTCATCTCAATATTGTTGTGGGCAGCAAAATGGTCCAAGACCTTTATCTTGTGTGAGGCGGCAAAGGATGAAACCGTGTGCGTCTTCACCTTGCGGCCTTCGCCGCCGGGCAGACGAGGCCGCCCTTTTGGACGTCGGCGCTGCGTGGGAGCCATTGAATGGCGAACTGAGCTCGGAAAAATACAGTTCGCGGCCTGTATGGGATAACTTAGGGTGCACAGTGTTTCTTCCCGCGCGGCCTGTGATTGGTCAATTGGGTGGTGTATGGCATAACATATAGAAGGTGATAACATAGATAATTCAGTATGGACCCTTGAAAAAGCTAGGTAAGTAAAAGTGAGTGCATCAATAAATGTAAGGGGAACTTCGTCCCCAATTAAAATTAATTAAAATTAAGGTTGATCTGGAATGGCGACTATTGCTTTTTCCGAAATCGTCTGACCTACAAGATGACTGGAGGCGGCCCAACAAAGTACTGCTACTGCTAGAGGATACAGACAACGACGGTGAAATCCGCGAAATCCGCCCATGCCGTTCATGCGATCAACCAATGATATCAGCGGATCTGCATACTTTGTGTAAAACACGCATTTCCCACGTAATATATGCACTTTTTCGTGTACTTTGTACAGTTTGATGCATACTCAAGACCCTGATCGGCCAATTGAAAAACACTCGAAATCCTTAGCGTTTACTGGAGGATAGTGTTCAGATGGCGGGCGGATTTCATCGTCGTTGTCTGTACATACCGCTATTGTGTTCCATGCTACTTGGCGAATTCGCAATGATATCTATGTCCATGAAACGGAAGCCCAGAAACCAAGTGTACCAAGTTTGATCGCTTCCTTTCAAAGGCATTGCCAATTCATGTATCGCCACGCCGAAGAATTAAACATCAACGCAGAGTTGGTGGAATTGGTACTTCAACGCTGGGGTTTGATAAACCTGCCGCGGAGATGTTACTCCTCCTTTTTGTCGAATTTGGACTCCACAAATTTAGTTTTATTGTAACTGCAGCTATTTTGTAGCTAGCAGAACGGGTATCAACATCTAGTTCATTGAAGCAGGCCAGTTATCTTGCTTGGCTGTGAAGCAAGTCGTATAGCTTCTGCTGCGGGCCATCTTCTACTTGGGTAGATGTCCTCAACACCTGTTGGCCGACGGCAACACTGATTGCCGCGCCCGATCGTCCGCTTTCGCGTCCGACCGTATTTTATTAGTAAGCGGTTACTAGAACCTCTAATCAACTTAAGCTAATGTCAACTACACGTCAACACCAACTCTACTCGTTCGTTCGTTTCCACGCAGGTTCCACCAGCTCGGCTGGTTCCACACTCGGCGCTTCCGTCAATTCCTCGTCGTTCGTCTGCCTCCCCTCGTTCGTTGTGGAGCTCTGCTCCGTGTGCTCGTGCGTGTCCGTGGACTCGCCGTCGCTCGTCGACTCGCGCGCTGTCTTGCTCGCTAGCCGGCTAATCTCGTACTGCGCAGTCTCCGCTCACCACTCGGGCCCTCCAGCCCAATTCTGCAATGTTGACTCGACACGAGCCGCTGCCTGCAGCTCGGCCGCACCCACCATCGTGCCACTCTTCGTCATTACGGCCACTCAGGGACCGCCGCCGGCACTCCCTGGACCGCTCCCGTGCAGCCCATCGTCTTGCTGCCGCTGCTCGACTCGGACGCCTGCTTCGCGTCGCCCTTCGTCACTGTCTCCCTCGTGGCGCAGTTGTCCTCCGCTGCCTGCTGCTGCTGATGGGTCCACCGTACAGGCCCACCTGTTACATCATCAACGTAAATCCCTTCCTGTTGACGAGACGAGCGGCCCGTCTCAGTCTTCCTTAATTTTTTTCCTTCGTCAACGGCGTTGAGGTAGTGTAAAGTCTGCAGCTTCCAAGTTGTGTGCGCGAGCATCCATTCCATCATCCATTTGTGCGAGGTGTGTACACATCTAGCAGCACAGTTATCGACAACTAGTTAATCAACGTGATTTCCTTCCTGTACACACCAACACACAAGCAAGGACCCGCTCTTAAAGTATCATTTCCGCTGACTCATACATTTGGAGGCAGCGCTGTGCCACACATAGTCATATTTGATGTCTTGCATCGCAGGTCCTAGGTTATCATTTGCAGCAAGATATGCTGAAGTCCTTGTCGATAAGCGGGCTTTGCATCTAAAGGCATAAAACCTCTTGTCATAATGGGCGTCGCGACGCTAAACTTTCAGCCATTCGAAAAACTTTGACCTGCATTCTCCTTTCGGCAAGAACCCTTCTACGGCAGTTAGTGCCGTATCTGTAGGCCAAAATTGACTCAATCAGTACATAAAATCAATTTTTCGACTGGATGGACAGTTCACTGACGTGTTCACTGCTCGACGCGCGCAATCGCTGTCATGATGAAGACTTTGCTGCTCGTGCTTGCGGCCCCCTTGTCGCTGCCATCAGCGTCCGCCATGCGCATGCGACCTGATGGAGGTCCTCTCTTCGCCTCGTCCAAGCTGGTGAAATCCTTTGACGTCGACAGCTTCGACGCCATGCTCAACGACTCGCAGACGGTCTGGCTCGTGGACTTCTACTCGCCCTGGTGTCCGCACTGCCGCCAGTTCGCCCCGCAGTGGGAGGAGGTGGCCGGCGTCTACGCCGACGTCACCACCGTCCAATTGGGGGCGGTCGACTGCACCGAGCAGAACGAGATCTGCGACCGAGAGGACGTGCACTCGTATCCGGGCGTCAAGATGTACCACGTGACGGACGAGGCCATCGTCATGCCTCATGCACGACACGTGTACGCCCGTCAGGTGGCCAAATGGATCGAAGAAACTCTGCACGAGAACAATATGCAGTCCGGCATTGACATTGACACGGTGTACACCAAGAACCCGCTTCGGGACGACCTCAAGAAGAAGGAGTTCAAGTTTGGAGACCCTGTCGAGCCTCTGCACGACGACCGGTCGGCGGAGATTCAGCTGAAGCGGCTGAAGGATGCGGCTGCAACGACGTTGCTTACGTTTGAAGATGGGTTCTTCATGGGCACGGCGGTGCTGGATGGGGAGAGGTATAAGGCTGCGGTCACGTGGGTCTCGGCACTGGCGGCGTCTTTCCCCATGGAGGAGAACCGAGCAGCGTTTGCGCTTCTTGTGGACGAGATGAAGCGGAAGGAGAGGTGGGGAAAGATGGAGTGGAGAGAGAAGCTGGAGAAGTGGAAAGCGACGGCCAATGCGATGAGCTCTCCTCGAAGCCTCTTCGTGTCGAAAGATGAGTTGGCGCTGTGTACGACGTACACTTGTGGACTGTGGGGGCTGTTCCACAGCCTGACGGTGAGTGACGTTAAGATCGGGACGCAGTTGAAGCCGAGTGAGGTCATGTCTGCTATCCGTCTCGTCGTGAAGTACTTTTTCGGCTGTGAGGAGTGCAAGCGCCACTTCCTGAAGGCAAACCCCGAGAGTATCATCGACAAATTGGCGCTGAGGGATGACGATGGGCCTCATGCTGTCGCGTTTTGGATCTGGACAATGCACAACACCGTCAATAAGGTCCTCGGTAAGCCCAGGTGGCCTACAAACTTGTCGTGCCCCAACTGCTTCACTGCCACTGATCAGCCGCTGTCATTAGATCCGGCACAACTGAGTGAAGAGGACATTGTTTCATATATCAGAAACGTCTATAAGATCGAGGGGAGCTTGAAACTCGAGCAGCGAACTGCCAGCGCTACATCATGGAGCTCGGTAGGGGGCTTCGCTTGGATGGCAGCTGCTGCTCTACTACTTGCCGTGTTTGCGATGTTGCTTCAACAGAACAAGCACTGGTTGCTTGGAGTCAAAGCACTGAAGCGGCGTGATCACATCGCATAGAAATCTCGTGGCTAAGCTTATGTGGATAACTGGTTGTGATGGAGATATTCTACCGAAGGCCACTGTGACGTTTGCTGTTACAAAATCAAACTCATTGGATGTACTTCGAAGTAACTAAGCTTAAGCATGGTCATGTCATTCTTGCCAGTAGTTCTCTGAAAAATTCTGATCAACTCGGGGCGGCATTATTTAATTTACCTGCATATGACCGGACACACAGGTTTCATGAACCATCAGGATCGACGAGTAAGCCCAACTATTATGCATGATCGTTGGTGTTGTTCGTGTTCGTGCCGACACTGGCTGGTATAGTGCTTTTATCGCTATGATGACTCAAACCGCAGGCGATGGAGTTAACGTGTGTGGACCAACACTGAAACCGCATTGAGAAGACTAAGTATCGTGATCATTAGCGGAGTTTTCTGGCGGTACGCAGAAAATATGGTGAGAGCGCCTTGGTGAAGCACAGCCCAGTGGATAGAGCTGCAGAATTAGTCGCGAGCCAAAACAAAATTCCACCGTTCCTGCCGCGACTTCATCTTTGGGATTGCGGCACTGGTAAATTAGTGGTGGCTTCGTTAGACTCACTCCGTTCCGAGAAGTATGTGCTCGTCGATAGGAAAGATGGCATATGCTGTCCGCAGAAATGACCTCGAAAGCGACGAAAGTGGTGGCGAGTGAATTGATGATAAGGCATAGAACTACAATATCCACCTCCGGTAGTCCCCGTCCGCTGTACTGCATCCAACTCGTTCAACCGCACCGCATAGCCCTTCCGAGCGAATCACCGTTTTGTAAATCACCACAGCATTTATTCATGTTAATGCCTCTACGGTGCACAACCAAAGCTCAATGTCTACATGGAGTATCAATGTCTAGGTAGTACGAACGTCTGCAAAACGCCTGGATCAACACTTGCGCGGCAAAAACTGTGAATTCCGAGCTACGATGAGTCCCAGACGAACACCCCACAGCTTCTGCTCCCACGGGTCCTCAGACGGAATCACGAAGTCGTGCGAAACTTCCTCATCTCCATGATGCTCAGCGTACGTGCTCAGTAACGGCGCCACGCGCTCTTGCCACGCCCGAGGCGACAACTTGACGTTCAATCGGAGCTTGTCTAACTTCTCGATGTCACGTCCATACTGTGGAAAAAATGTTCCCTTGCGTCGCATATCGCCGAGTTTTCGACCCAGCCTTCCCCCCCATGCTTTCTCAGGCCAAGGGGCTTCAGACGGAACAACAAAGCTCCAGGGGACTCGGGCGTTCTTGAACAGATCCACATACGTTTCAAGAGCTGGAATAATGATCTCGTTCCACACCGCAGCATTACGATTCCACGCAAACCCTAGGTCGTCAAGCACGAGTCTGTCGCGAGTCGTATGCACTACATAGCTTGTATGTGTTCGACAGGCGTTCACAACCTTTCCCAGTGCCCTTCCCCACGCTTTCTCTGGCCATGGATCAGAGGATGGCACCACGAATGACCGCGGTATAATGCAGTTGCCGAATTCTTGGCGATAGATCCGAAGAGACGGCAGGATCTTCTCGTCCCAGTCGCGATCGACAAGCGCCATCTCGTGGCAAAACTCGATCCTGTCCAGCTCTTCCTTTGACATGGCAACTTGAGCGGTATACGATGCCTTTTGACGAATGCCGTCAGCCATACTTCCCAGTGCATATCCCCACGCCAGTCTTGGCCAGGTTTTGTCATCAGTTGGGACGACGAAGTCTCGCGGCACATCCGTGTGCTTGTACACTTGATAAAACCTCTGCAGCGCCGGTAGGACGATATTATCCCACTTGTATTGAGCCATGTTTCTCACGAAGCCCAGCTTCTCCAGCTCCTCCTTCATCTCAGTGGACAGCGGCGACTTGTTCTCAAGCTTGGTCCGAAGACCGTTGACAGCTGTCCCAAGGTTGTATCCCCATGTCACCGACGGCCACTGTTCATCTCCATTAGGAACCGCGAACGGTCCTGGCACGATAAGATGTCCGTGTAGCTTCTTGTATGTGCGCAGCGCTGCCAGGATCTTCTGCTCCCATGCTGCCTTCCTTTTGTGAATAGTTCTGCCGGTAGTCGTCGCCTTTGTGACACTAGCCAGACTCTCACTCGAAGCGGTCGTTCCCCCCAGCACCGTCGAGCTGAAGCTATGCAGCGTCAGGAGAGCAAGTGGTTGGCCTCTTGTGCAGGTATTGGCAGGGACTGCATGGAGCGGTCGCGCCGAGTACAACGCTCGGCGCGCCGTGAGCCGCAGCATGTCTTGCGCGCCGCAAATTGGTTTTTGAACAAGCTAGTCAAATTTAAGGTTTTGGACTCCTAATAAAGGGTCGTTCGAATTTCAAAGTCAGCTATTTAACAGTACCGTAGTAAAAAAAAATCTGATGAAGATGATGGCGCTGGCGCTCCTAGTGGCTTGGGCCGCGCTCGTGCTGCTGCCCACGGTGTCCGCCTTCTCGCTCTTGAGGCACGACACCAGTCCTCTGTTCACCAAGAGCTTCCAGGTGCACTCTCTGACCTCGGAGAGCTACGAGGACATGCTCCAGGCCTCGGACACGGTCTGGCTCGTGGACTACTACGCGCCGTGGTGTCCGCACTGCCGCCACTTCGCCCCCGAGTGGGAACGGATCGCCAACTTTTACGCCAAAACCGACAAAGTCAAAGTGGGCGCCGTGGACTGCACCAAGTACTCGGAAATTTGCAATAGCGAGAACATTCACGGGTATCCGGGAGTGAAAATTCACCATGTTCCGGCAGACGCGGAGAAGTCAATTATGATGCCCCTAGGCGCCAAGAACACTAAAGTGGTGATTAACTGGGCTGAGCGAAAGATGGAGGAGCACGGGATCAAGTCTGGCGTCAACATTGAGGATCTGAACGTTCATTTGAAGAATTTCAGAGGCGACGGCGTTGCTGAGGAGAATGGCGAGGAAGGGAAGGCGAGGTACAGTGATCAGTCCCTGGAGATGAAGTACAAGCGGCTGCATGATGCAGGTATCGCTGCTGTCTCGACGTTCCAGAACGGATTCTTTATGGGGGCTAGTGTGCTGGAAGGGGAGAGGTATGACGCGGCGCTGAATTGGGCGGAAGCTTTGGCAGCGTCGTTCCCTATGAAGAAGAATAGGAAGGCTTTGTCAATGCTAGTGGAGTCCATGAAGACGAGCAACCATTGGAATTATGCGGATTGGGGTGTGCTGATGGCCAAGTGGAAGGAGTCGGCGAGTCAGATGACGTTTCCACCGAGCTTGTTCACGTCCAGTGAGGATACAAATTGGGCGAACTGCAAGACGTACTTGTGCGGGCTGTGGACACTGTTTCACACTATCTCTGTGAGTGACGTCAAGGTCAGTACAAAGTCGAAGGTGCAGCCGTGGAAGCCGAGCAAGATCATGGCGGCTATCAGGCTTTACGTGAAGAACTTTTTCGGCTGTGAAGAATGTAGAGAACACTTTATGGCAGCGAATCCGGAGAGTATTATCCGTGATCTCGCTGTTAGTGATGGACAAGGGCCGCACGCTGTGGCGTTCTGGATCTGGAAGATGCATAACACCGTGAACAACATGACCAAGAAAGCTCAGTGGCCGTCGGTGACGGACTGTCCGATCTGCTACGTGGAAGACGGCGAGCCCGTTTCGCTGGACCCAGTACGTCTGCATGAAGACGAGCTCGTGGCCTACGTCACGAGCGCCTACGGCCACGACGACGACGAGATGTACGCAATGAACGCGGCGCACAATGGAACTCTCGTTGCGATGTGGTCGTCGATGGAAGGCTTCAGCGCCATGATGATGGTGCTGGGCTTTTTCTTGATGCTGGGGTTCGCGTACAAGACGAGGGCCAACCGCACTCCGGGCCGAAAGGTCCTGATGACAAGAGATCACTCGGCATAGAGGAGAACTATTTAGGCAGTGGGTGAGCGAATATACGCTCGTGCTTACCATGTACCAGCATTCCCTTTGGACGAGTGACATTCCGGTGCTGCAGGTTCGTATTCACACTGGTTGCGTTGCTCGTACGTCGATTGCGTTGCAGACATTGGCGAATTTTGGTTTCTGTATGGGCTCATCTAAACAATAGGAAAACGTCGCCGACAGGACTCATCTAAACCAGCACGGCTTACGTATTTCAATGATCGCAGTGACCCATACTACTACATGTAGTGGCAGCCCACCAAGAAACTTCCTCGTGGTCAATCGATCAATGTGTGTGGCAAGCAACAACAGCAAGATGTCGTTCAGTGTAATGAGGGCAGCAACTCGTTAGTTTGTGCAGAAATACCCTCTCTCTATTGGCTACTTACAATCACAGTCCAATACATTAGTCATACTACTTCTACTATCTCAGTTCATCATTGCACACTTCCTGCGTAGATACGCAACGCCTGGCTTCAAGCGCACGTCGCGTACGTCGGTGCCAGAGTCTAAAAGGTGTCGGCCGCTCCACGCGTCACAACCGAATCCTAGCAAAAGAGAACCAAGTGCGCCATGGCCGTCAAGACGCTGCTGCTGGCGGCTGCGATGGCCGCCGTCGCCTCCGCGCGCCAGGCGCGCGACAACAGCCCGCTCTTCACGACGGAGCAGTGCCAGGTGCGCACGCTCAACAGCGAGGGCCACGCCGCCATGCTGAAGGACACGAACGCCGTGTGGCTTGTGGACTACTACGCGCCCTGGTGCCCGCACTGCCGCCAGTTCGCGCCCGCGTGGGAGAAGGCCGCCGCCTTCTACGCCGACAAGGCCAACGTCAACATCGCCGCCGTCGACTGCACGCAGAACAGCCAGGTGTGCAACAGCGAGGGCATCCTGGGCTACCCGACCATCAAGCTGTACCATGTGCCCCCGGAGGGCAAAGATCCCGTCAAGATGCCCCCACAGAGCCGCAAGAACACCAACACAGTCATCGCCTGGGTGGAGGAGCAGATGGAGGCGCACGGCATGAAGACCAGCGCCGATGCGGAAGATATCGACGCGCACATCGAGAAGATCAACACGGACTGTGAGATGGGCTCTGCCACCAAGACGGCAGCGAAGGCGAAGACTGCGGAGCAGACACTGGACGACCAGAGCTTGGAGATGAAGTACAAGCGGCTGCATGACGCTGGGATCGCCGCTGTGTCAACGTTCGAGAATGGATTCTATGTTGGCACGACTGTGCTGGAAGGAGAGAGGTACGAGGCTGCGGTGACGTGGGTGGAGGCTCTGGCGGCGTCCTTCCCCATGCAGGGCAACCGAGAGGCGCTGAATTCGCTGGCGGTGGCGATGAAGAAGCAGAACAAGTGGCCGCAGAGCGACTGGAACGCGATGCTTACCGATTGGAAGAAAAACGCCACGGCGACCAGCTTCCCCGCCAACTTGTTCGAGTCGAGCGAGAAGAAGAACTGGGCGTACTGCACCACATACACGTGCGGCGTGTGGACGCTGTTCCACACGCTGAGTGTGAGTGAGATCAAGTCAGAAACGGCATTGAAGCCCAGCGAGATCATGGCAGCGATTCGACTCTTTGTCAAGTACTTCTTCAGCTGCGAGGAGTGCCAGCGCCACTTCATGATGGCCAACCCGGAGAGTTTGCTCGAGAAGCTTGCGGAGAGCGACGCCGAGGGCCCGCGCGCTGTCGCGATTTGGATCTGGAAGATGCACAACAAGGTCAACAAAGTGCTCAAGTACAGTCAGTGGCCGACGCTGGAGAGCTGCCCCAAGTGCTACGTGGACGATGGCGAACCGCTCGATTTGAACCCCACGCGGCTGCACGAAGAGGAGATTCTGGCCTACGTGGCCAGCGTCTTCGGCCACAAAGACACTGACCTTTTCTTCCTGGACGCCGCATCAAACGGTGTCTGGCCGGCCGCAGTGTCGCTGATGCAGCGATTCAGCTCCGTGACCATGGTCGCAGTGGCGGTGCTCCTTATGCTACCGTTCATGCTGCGCTCCAAGAAAAACCCCAAGACCGAAAAGACCGACTAATCTATCCCTAAGCGCTCGCCGCTGCCTTCATTCTGCGAGCGAGGTGCTTCTAACGTTGGTGCTTGTAAATACGCTTCCAACATTGCATTGTCCACTTCAACTTGACTATCCATAGATCTATCCAAAGATCTATGCTGCAACGTAGTTTTATCTATGGATTTTCGTACTTAGGTGAGATTGAATCAGTCGAGCCCATCACTCTCCAAGTCGCCTCGAGTCGGACGCAACGACTTCAACCATCACAGCGCAATGGCCGCACGCCAAGCCGAGAAGAAGCTGCTCGTAGCGGCGGCGAAGAACGGCCTGGCCATCCCGTGCGACTCGGACGCCACCGCCTTCCTATTGGCGCACCCGCGCGGCGCCTACACGGCCGCGCGCACCGTGCAGCAGACCAAGATCTTCGACTATGAGGCGCATATCCGCCGTCTCGGTACGATACGATCGAATGCGGCTTAAATAAATTAAGATATGATAGCTGACTGTAATATTTCATGCTATTTCACTGTAGTGGAGTCGACTGTGGCCATGCAGACGGACAAGCAGTTGGTGCCCAGTGCCGTGGAGAAGGAGCTGAGACCGAGGACGGAGGCCACGATGCAGGCCGCCATGACGGCGTTCAAGACGCAATTTGATGTCCACAAGGACCAGGAGTACAAGATCAACGTGCTGGTGTGTCCTTCTGAGGGAGACAATACTGGACAGGGAGACGGACAAGTGCTGGCGGACACGGACGTGTTCTGTCACGTGGGGTTCCTCCCGCCGCTCCGCTCCGAGATGGTCAAACTGGAGGTGGCTGGACTGCCCCGTCATAACGCGGCGGCCAAAGACTCGGCCTGGGTGAGGGAGCGCAAGGCCATCTACGACAGGATGGCCCCCGATATGGAGGAGGTGATCCTCATGGACCCGGCGACGAGGCAGCTGCTGGAAGGTTCGCAGACCAACTTCTATGCGATTCAAGATGGAGCCGTGTACACGGCGGAGGACGGGATTCTCAAGGGAACAGTCAGATCGCTAGTGCTGGAGGTTTGTGCTGAGAACGGGATCCCTGTCAAGCTCTCGCCTCCGACGTTGGACGATGTCGAGAAGTGGCAAGGGTGCTTCATCTCGAGCACGTCGAGGTTGGTGCTCGGAGCGAAGTCGCTGGAGTATGAACACCCCAAGACCAAGAAAGCCATAACGCGGACGTTCCCCCCACACCCGATCCTGGACCAAATCACGACTGCTGTCCGCAATTCGGTGATCGGCAAGAGCTCGGAGGTTTTCAAGTGATGACTTCTCAGTCGTTTGGGTTATGAGGTTGATCCGGATCATCTCCAATTATGGCGATCTCGTTGTCCCCATCAGCCGGACTATTCTCGAGTGCGGCTTCTTCAATTGAAATAGAGGTACTGCTCTGAACGGCTTGGTCGTCTAACTCGTGTTTCTTCCCCTCTGTCTGCTCCCACGCTTGCATGCCGAAGTGCGAGCGCTCTTGTCGCTGTCGCAGGACTTCCTGGCGTCGTGCTTCCCGCTCCATTCTGCTCTGAGCTTCAGCTTCAGCCTTCTGCCTCCGCTGATCTTCTAACCATTGCAGTACTTTCGCAGGCGTGCTCATTCCCGTCAGCAGCTTCCACCTCACAAGAGGCCAGCGAAGCAAGCGCTCCGTTACTCGTGCTCGGTATCCACCGCCAGCATTGAGCCAATTGCTCATAGCAGTGACAGTCGTTGCTCGGTCATTCAGCATCGCAAACGAGCAGCTTAAACGCATCCAGTCCGAGTCGTCGAGCTTCGAGACAGCGTCAATCTCCTGCTGTGTTTGCTGTCGACGCAATGCTGCCATTACCGCCTTCCGTTTGGTGGTTAACTCTGAAGGTTTGTGCGTCTGACGCTTCCTCATCACCAGGTACGCGTCTTTCGCTAGCACATACTCCTGCTGCTGGAAGTACCGATCTCCAACTTCTCTCCACGTATCAGGAGCTTTGATCCAGTCCTGCCAAGTTCGATGAACGGAGTGCAGATTCCCTCGGTAAGTCTTGCGATATGCGTCATCGTATGCCACCGCGCATAGCTGGCGACTAGACTTCCCCTCTAACTCCATGATTCGAGCAGCCAGGAAGACGATATCGAAGGATTCCCAGCCGAAAGGGGCAGCATCCATGGTGTGCAGAACATACTCGCGGCTCTGACGAAACATCTTCAACGAGAACATGACTATGCCAGCTCGGAAGATCACCTCCGTGAGTCGGCCATATCTGGGGAAGCATGAGATGATACTACCGAGAAGCTCCGCTGCATGGCGATAATCTCTGTTCAGTTCCAGCGCGTAGGCGATTTCTTGCAGGAACGACGGGTTGCTGAGGAACACAAGGTGCGTGCTTGCCTGCTGGAAGAAGAACAACGACTTGCTGAGATATCCCCACTCCGAGCTCACTTCAAACTGTTTTAACAGACATCGTCCGAGTTGCCGTAGCAATGCAGGTGGAACATCTTGATACGAAGAAGTCGCTGAATGATCTTGAAATCGAGTGTACTGCATGCTGTGAACCGCCTCGAGAAGACACTTGCAGGCTTCTTCGTATTGACCACTATACATAAGTGCAAACCCTTTTCGAGACGCTTCTGACCCCCATGAACGCCCCAAGAAATGTGCAGCCACACGCTTCCAGCGATCACGAGTCTGTTGGTTGGTACTACCCGGTCCGGTGGTCGGTGGGGGATTCCTGCGACGGTAAATCCGCTCCATGATCGGGTCCTCCTCGTAAAATTCATGATAGAAAAACTTGCGGAGTTTCCTCTTCTTCGTAGGCACCATCGCTTCAGTCAAGGTGTGTTCAACGGACAAGTTAGCCGCTACAGCTTCGTAGTCGAGATTCAGCGGTGGTGGCCCCTTCAGATTCTCAGCAAACTCCATCAAAACCTCGACGTTCACCCTCAAGAACATCGGATAGTCAACCACCATGTGCCGCAGCGCAGCGATCTCTTGTGACGACCAAAGCAACTTCTCCAGGTGAGTGCCTTCCAGCTCCCAGTCCTGTCGTTCCATAGTCACCACGTCTTCCCTCATCATGCGTAAGTTGAGTTTCTTACGAATCCGTTTCTCCTGTAGGCGAGCTTCGATTGCGTCGAGGTTCTGAGCTCTCCTGTCCTCCTCTTCCATAGCTTGGCGCTCCCGCTTCTCGAGGATACGGTCGAGTTGGAGTTGCGCTTGCTCGACGCGATGCTGCCGAGTTTCTTCGTCGTACATCAACTTGCGGTTCCTCGCCTCTTGCAGTCGGTCCTTCTGCTTGTTGGCCACTTGGTCGGCTAGTTGCTGCATCTGCTCCAGCGTGCGCTTGTACTCTTCCGCTTGACGCAGTGCCCGTCTAGTTTCGTGACCTAGATCGTCCTCACTCCTCATGAGGGAAGATTCATTCGCCTCCCGTCGACGTTCGATGTCTCGAAGCCGCTTCCTCTCACGACAAAGCTTGAAGTACTGCTCCTTGCGCTCCTTCTCCTCGACAGCTCGACTCAATGCGTCTTCATCGCGCATCAATAGATTTTCTCGTCGCTGGCGTTCTTCCAGAGCCTTCTGCGCCTCCATCTTGGCGAATTGCATCGGGTCAAGAGAGTACTTCATCTTCTCCTTCTCGCGCTTGGCAGCCCACTGGTCTGCAATCAAACTCTTCCGCTCAGCAAAATGCCACCGACGACTGTTCTTGTCCGCCTCCTCCATGAATTCTCGTTCCCGCTGCTCACGAGAAACTTCCTCGTGTTTTTGCCGTCGCAGAGCTTCCTGCTGCCGCTCCACTTCTCTAAACTTCGCTCGTTCGGCGTCTTCCTCAGCTTCCAAGCGCCACCGCAACTCCTCTTCCTCCCTCTCTCGTTGTCTCAACCTTTCTTGGGCTTCAACCTTCGCTGCCTTGGACAAGTTCGCCCAATGCGCTTTCTCTTCTTCATACGCTATCAAACGCTGTCGCTCCATCTCAAGCTTCTTCTCTGCATCGGCACGCATGATCTCCTCCATCTCTCGAAGCTGCTGCTGCGCTTGCTCCTGAAGGAATTTATCACGTTTAGACACCTCCATCAAGCGATCTCGAGCTTCGAGCTCTCGACGTTGCGACTCCGCCACTACGTAGCGCATCTGGTACTCTTCGATCAGCATCAGCGCGTTCTCTTCCTGTTCACGACGTTGACGCTTGAGCTTCTGACGGATTCGCATATCCTCCTCTACCGTCCGCAATGCACGCACAAACTCGCGCGTCTCCATCTCGATTCTGTGCATCATTTCACGCTCTCGAGCTTGCGAAAGCCGCTCAGTAGTTCGCGCCAGCTCTTTCTTCAAAGTTTCATCATGAATCGCGCGCTTCTGCTGTCGTCGAGCGCGTTTCGCCTCCAAGAACCGCTCCTTTGCCGCTTGTAAGTCTCGTTCACGCTTAGCCACTAGCTGACGCAGTTCATGGACGGCATGGAAAAGCTGACGACGTGTGGCTTCAACTGGTCGCGCGGCATTTCGCGCTGCGATCGCGTTAAACTTCGGCGTTCGCTGCTGCCCACGAGATACTTCGACTGCAACGTGCGTCTCCGTGATAAGCACCAACATCGAGTTAAGTTTTGCCGCTAATGCACGATCTCCTCGAGCTATTTCATGCAGTCGATGGAGATTCCCAGTCGGGGATATAGAGGCTAGCAACAGTCTCAATTGGGTCTGGAGCTCGTGCTTGATCCACTTACGTGTTGCTCGCCCCCTCCACGCAGCTTGGAGCCTCGCAGCGTGCAACACCGTGAGCTGTAGAAGTTTCTCTCGCCTTCGTAACCAGCTACGCACACAGCGTTGAACTGTACGCGCGGCTTCCCATTGAGCATACAGCGCGTCCAGATTCCGACGACGACGCGCCCAGCGTTGACTACGGAAGCGAAAGACGCGCTGGATGTGAACAGCAAATGGAGCGAGAGTTTCAAGACGTCGCTGCTCTTCAGCGTGCCACGCCACGTACTGCCGCCAGACCCGCCATCGAGATCTCAGTCGTCGACGCGCGTACAACTTGAACAGCGGCGTGAACTTGTACAAACTGGCCAAGCTGGAGGAGCGGATGTCTGCGAGGAGGGCGTGGACTCGAGTGTCTTCTTGGTAAGCTTCAAGACGTATTCTATGCTGTTCTCGGGCGAGAGATTGGATCGTTTCGTCTAGTGGTGCAGCATCGACTCGGCCTTTGCCCTGTTCCTCGAGCTTCAGAAGGAGGGTGGGGACCTCGGGAACAGGATTATGAAGTTTCGGTGGACTTGGACATGGCATCCGGAACTCTTGACGCGGTAGAACATTGGTAGCAGGGATTCGAGGTGGAGATACTACCGGGTTGATGATCTCCTGGGCGATGACACTGGCAATAGCGCCTCGATTGCGGACTGAAGCTCGCTTGCTCTGCTCCGTGCGACGTAGTTTCAAGTAGTTGATAGGCTCCGGAGCCACGTCGAGTGTTGGTCGGGGCTTCTTCGTCGGGCTAATGGACTTGACTTGGCCTTGGTTGGCTTGGTGGACGAGCTCAGTCTGCTGAAGAGCCTTGAGCTGTTGCAATTGCCGGATGGACTGGAGTTCTCCTGGTCGAATGCGCCACTCCACCTCCGTGCGCGCTAGTCGATCACCGTCGTTGTTATCATCGGTCCATTGTTCAAGACCAAAGCTCTTGGAGTCGTTCTCTTCATGCGTTGCCAGTCGGAACTGCATGACGGCGTAAAGAACGTCGTTCAAGACCCAAACATCGAGGTTGAGATCAATTCTCGACTTCGAAACGCACCTTCGACCTATTTATTTCTTGGTCGCACTCCACAAGTCTCCACTTAGAGAGATGCCTCCTGGTGCTGATGAGGCCAATGACGGAGACAAGGAGGAAGCTCTGGAGGATGTCGAAGATGAAGAAGAGAGAGAGGATGAGCTCGACGACGACGAAGGAGACGGAGAAAATGAAGACAATCAGGAGAACGACGACGAGGAGGAAGAAGAAGAAGACGATGGAGAAGAAGAATCAAACCAAGATTCCAAGAAGAAGAAGAAGAAGAAATTCTCCAAGCCTCCCAGCAGTTCCGTCAAAGTATTGGCCGGTGGCGCTGCTTCGTACGTGATTCCTCCCGTCCGTCCACGTCCTCAACGTCCAGCAGACAGCGACGCTGGAGTACGAATCACGCAGCAGAAGCAACTCGGACGTGCTTGGGCGGACGGTCCTCGCATCGATTTGGTGCACTTGGAGTACGTCCAGGAGGACTTTGAGCGACGCCAAGAAGCTGTCGGCAACATCCGCGAGCGCATGATGTTGAAGTCGCGTCCAGGCTACCAGCTCCGCGTCCGCATGAAGTGGAATTGCCAGACTTTATCTCGAATGATTCTGCGTCGCCACTTCCTGTGGCTTCCCTGTGTGGTGAGCTCGCTGCCTGAAGCTGTTTGGGACGGCGACATCCTCCAAGTCCACATGCACTTGCTCCAGCGAGCCGACGTCAACATGCGCGACCTGGTCACGGGACAGTTGGCACTCAACATCGCCATCCAGCAGCAGCACGAACCCATTGCTCGTCTCCTGATTGATCGAGGCGCTGACGTGAACCAGCAGGACGACGTGTCGCTGCTCGCTCCAGTGCACAACACCATCATCATGGGCAACAAAGCCTTGTTCCGTCGTCTGCTGAAGGCTGGAGCGGATGTGGAGCTTGCGGACCGAGAAGGCTTCACTCCTCTGCACTGGGCGTCCGTGCGCGGGTATCTGGAGATTGTGGCTCAGCTGGTTGAGATCTCGGGCGCTGATGTCAACCGCCAGGACGCCATGGGCTGGACGCCACTGCACATCGCCTGCTTCAAGGGATACCCAGACCTTGTCGAGTATTTCCTGGTCGAACGCCACGCGCGCACTGATCTGGAGGACTGCTACGGCTTCACGCCCATGATGTTCGCTCGCATCGCTGAAAACATGGACGTCGTCAAGCGTCTGGACGACTTTGTAGCTCAGCAGGAAGCCAAACGCCTGCGGAAGCTCGCAGCGGGGAAGACGGACAAGAAGGACGCGAAGAAGAAGAAGAAGAGATTAACGTCCCCCAAGCGCCTGTTCTTATCAGCCAAGAACTGAGCGAAGCTAGTTAGCGTTAGTCTCTTCTTCTTTGCTGCGGAGCACAACGCGGCGGCGTCCAGGAGGTGGCAGGTACTCGATCTCGTCACGGAATCGGTCACGATCCCAACGCAGCACGCGGTCGACCGGTACGATACGCGCCGTCATGGCTCCAAGTTGAGCCAGAATCTGCTTGGCTGCAGACGTCTCGGCCACGTCGAACGCTGTGAGGCCGTACATGTTCTTGTGGTTCACGTCCGCTCCTCCGTCCTCCAAGTCGCGACGTAGCAGCAGTTGCAGGATCCTTTTGAGCGTATCGAGCCGTTCAGGCGTCTCCGGGGTGGCGAGTACCAGCGCTGCGATAGCCACCGAGTTGTTGCCGTCCTCATCGAAGCAGTCCACTTCAAGTCGACACCGCAGCACCAGGAACTCCACCACCTGGGGCTGCGCACTGGTAATAGCCCACAGCAGCAAACTTCCAGGTCTCCAGCGCTTCGGCGCGTCGTTCAGCGGCGACGCGCAGCTCAGCAGCAGCTTCAGAATGTCCAGGTGGCCAGCAGCACAAGCGTAATGCAGCGGCGTGGCCTCCGCAGGGTCCAGCATGAGGCTGTAGCGGAAGTTGGTCGTGCGTGGTGCCGTACTCTCCAGCGTCGACTCGGACTCGCGCAGGTTTGGGTTGTCTGGAAGTCGCACGAGCGGAGACGCGCCATGCTGCAGCAACAACTGCACGGCCGTGAGCTGCTGGTGCAGCACGGCGGTGTGCAGCAAAGTCTCTCCGAAGGCGTTGCGCGCTCTGACGATCGAGTTGACGTCTGCCTCCTCTCTGGAGTTCAAGGCAAGTTGAAGTGACTTGACGTCACCCAACGCGATCGCGCGCTGCAGCGGCAACAACCCGCCGCTCGACTGCCTCGCCAGCATACAGCCATCTCTCGACTTGCCACTCAGGAACGCTCGGTCTCCAGCGCCCAAGAAGCTCTAAATACAATGGCAGCTCAACGTCAGTACAAGTAGCAGTAAGCGTTCGTGTGAGACTGTAGCCACGTACGTCGACTTGGCGTGATGCGGCTTGACGCAGCTTCTGGTCCGATGCGAAGGCTCTGGGCGCCAGCGGGTTGCCGTTCACATGGCGCAGTCGCTCGCTCTCAAGACGCGCGGCTCGCGCCTCCTGCTCGGGCGTCGCCTGCTCCAGCAGC
This sequence comes from Phytophthora vignae f. sp. vignae, assembly GCA_016169955.1. NCBI lineage: Eukaryota > Oomycota > Peronosporomycetes > Peronosporales > Peronosporaceae > Phytophthora > Phytophthora vignae. The sequence goes on from JABJUM010000047.1 coordinate 437,573, forward strand.
TCCATAACCTTGTGCGAATAAAGAGTCGTCTTAATAAAGAGTGTGGCTGTGTGAACAAATATCAAAAAGCTACTGTCTATTGAGTTATCGACGCGTCGGCTTCCTCCTCGACCGACACCACGTTGGCACGCCAGGTACGCGGCTGGGCTGGGCGACATATTAAAAAAACTGCATCATAGAAGCTGGGGACCTGGAGACTCTCTGTGTGTCTTGGACTTTGAGAGAGAGGGGACGAAGCGTCGATTGGGATCGATGGAGCAGCAGCCGCGGGCCTAGGCGCTGCCGCCCACGAGGATGTTGTTGATGGGGATGTGCACGAGCTTCACGAAGAAGCCGATGAAGCCCATCATGAGGAAGCCCACGGACGTGGCGCCGGCGATACGCGCGAACTCTGCAGGGATTAATAATACGCCAGCAATAAGGTCAGAATTGTGCCACGTTTTAGAGGCGTGGAGAGGGCTGCAGGCGCGCACCTTTCCGGTCGGGCTTGTTGCACTTCTTGATGAGGTGGAGGCTGTTCTTGAAGAACTGGTTCAGCGGCTGGAACACGAGCGCGTTGACGTCCGACATGGCTGCAATTACAGGGGTTTAAAGCGGCTTGAGAGCTTGCGGGGAAACGGGGGAATGACACCTCAGGGAGGCCACGCGGCGGTCGCGGATCGCGAGCCGGCCGCTTTTCCTCCAATCCGCGTCCTCAAATTCAAACAACACCATAACATTGGATGAAAATCACCTTGACCGCCACGTGGTGACAAGCATGTACCGGCTCTGTGCACACACTCGACTTACTACTGTACCAGTTTGCCGGTACATTTTCAAAAAGTTGCACTTGCCGATTCAAAACGCAAGTGACGCACACTCAAGGCAAATGAAGCGGCGGCTCAGCGAGATGACGGACGTCAAGCCCGACCCGGAGGAGCTACAGGAAGGCTCGGGCCTGCAGCAGACTGTAGCCACTTTGGTGGCGCAGCAGGTGGCGGCCGCTCTTCTCGCCCCACTCACCGGCGGCAACGCGGCGCGCTTCGGGCGCGTGGCCTTCGGCGCGCAGGAGCAGGAGAGCGTCAACGCCTTTTTGCACCAGAAGCTGGGCAAGGACAGCCTGGCGCGGCGACCCGGACCGGGCGGACGCAAGCTTACGTACATCGAGAGCTGCAAGGCCATCGAACTGGCCAATCGCGCGTTCGGATTCAATGGCTGGTCGTGTCACATTGTCGAGTGCAAGGAGGAATACGTACGTGCTGCAGTTGCAGCTGCCGGTGAAGTGGTGCTAACCGTTCAGGTGGTGTTAAACATTTTGTAGAAGGAGAAGAAAGGTGATCGGTGGAGTATTGCCTACAGTTCCTTGGTGCGGATCGAGTTGAAGGATGGCACGAGTCACGAGGACGTGGGTTTTGGCTCTTCGGACGGACAGAGGGACCTGGGAGCGGCCCTGGAGCAGGCCAAGAAGGCCAGCATCTCGGACGCCAGGAAGCGGGCACTGCGGGTGTTTGGAGAGTATCTGGGCAACTCGTGCTACGACAAGGACCACATCAAGGACGTCAACTCGAACAAGCCCATGGCTCCGCTGGCGGCGGCGCCCAACGTCATCCTGCCAGGTCAACTGCAGCAGCAGCAGCAGCAGCAACAACAACAACAACAACAACAACAACAACAACAACAAACAGTGGCTGGTCGTCCTCCGGTGGTGAATAGACCGCCGGGCAATAGTGGAGTACAGCAACAGAACCAGCAGGTGCAGGCCCAGCAACAGCAACAACAAAGGCCGCCGCCGCAAATGCAGCATGCTCAGCAGCAACAGTCAATGCAGCAGCAGGTTCAGACTCCACAGCGCCAGCAGACGCCATCACCACAGACGATGCAGCACCAAGGCCAGCAGCAGCAAGGTCAGCAGATGCAACAGCGTCCTCAGGCGCCTCCACAGCAGCCTACGCAGAACAACCGCCCACCACAGCAACAACAACCACCACCACAACACCAGCAGCAACATTGGAAGCCGCCGCAGGTCTTGAGGAACGGAAGTTCTTCCATGCAGCAGAATCAAGGGACCATGGGAAATGCACGGGCTTCGACGATGCCAGCTCCCGCAACAAGCAACAATGCGGGTGCTGTTAATGGATCTGCTGCTTCTGGCGGGATGCCGAGTACTTCGAGTCCGTTCCGTCCGCAGCCGCAGCGTTGGGCTTCGTCGAATGCCCCGCCGCCACCGCGAATGATGGCGTCCAACTACCCGCCCACAGTCGTGAAGACGGAACAACCGGTCATGGTTCAAGCTCGACCGAACCCGCAGTTCAACATGGAAGACCTCAGCCTCTCTCAGTTCGACTACGACCCTAACGTGGAAAATGGCAACTCTGCCAAGCGAATGCGGCCATAAATCGCGTGGCCACGAAGTGCGTGAGTGTATTTGGCTTTACCGGTTTTGGGATTGATTAACTGGAGTTTTAGTAGATGGACGTGAAGTCGATTTTTGTTCTTAGGGGACGATGCCGTTCGTGATCTTCTGGAACTGATCGTACCGCTTGGTCCACTTGTTCTTGTAGCTCGTGCGGATCATCTTGACGACAGCCTTGACGGTCTTCTCCGTGGAGCAGTGCAGTAGGAATCGACCGCGGAGCCTTTGGAGGTCACGAGATACGTCGCGGCCTTGGAAGCACGGGAACGTCGAGTTGTGCATCATGATCTCGACCAGCGCCACGACCTTCTCAGCCTGGCGTTGTGCGGCAAGTAACCCCAGCGCCACCAACTGCACAAACTCGCCGAACAACGGGGACGACACGCCTCCAAGCACCGCCACCATCTCCTTGGTGAGCTTGAACGGCGCCGTCTCAAAGCTCCAGTTGCCTCCAGGTGCGATGCCGAGCATGAAGCCGAAGTCGATATGCACGAGGTGGCCTTCCGTGTCGAGGAGAATGTTCCCGTTGTGTCGGTCCTTGATCTGCAGCAAGTAGCAGACCACCGAGTACGCCGCGAGACTGTGCAAGAAGTTGCGCTGGGCCTTCTTGAAGGCCTCCGTTCCAGCACCATACGTGCTCTCGAAGTGTGCGCGCAGACCGGCATAGTTGCTCCTCTTCTTGAGAGCGTCAAGCGATTGAGCGTCCGTGATCGTCTCTAACAATCCGCTGGTGCGACCTGTCGACACGATGCGATACGGTCTCAACCACAACGGCAGTCCGCTCTCACGGAAAATGCGCTGGAATGTCGTGATCAGTTGCATCGCGAAAACCTCCTGTCGGATGTCGTCGTTGCTCTTGGAGATCTGTCGTGACGAAGCGATAGCATCAAGACGCTAGCTGAGCATGAGTAATTGCAACAAGATACTGTCAAGACTACGAACCAGTGAGATGACGTTCCACCCTGGCAAGTGTCCGAAAGGAGACGCCGCTCGAATGCGTTCCTTCTTCGCCTGCCAACTCTCGCCGAACGCATCGGTGGCACTGAGCAGTTTCGACAGACCCATCTCGTAAGCTGTCTTGGAGTACCCACGGATGAGTTGCAACTGCTGCGAGCCCGCCCCACTCATCTCGGACATCGAGTCCATTGACTCATCAGAGGCAATCGTCGACGTTGGAGAACTCAACGCGCTGTCGATGTCGTGCAAGGCGAACACGGGCGAGTCGGTAGAGCGGCGGTTGCCGGCAGCTTCGTCTTCATCGTTCCCGATCTCAGCGTCATCGTCTTCATCCTCATCCAGAGCTGACGGGTTCTCCACGCAGATGAGCTGCCCACTAATGGCAAACTTCTTGATGAGACCAGCAACTTCAGCTTCCAGGCTTGGTTGTGTCGAGTCAGAAGGTGCCGACTCGATGGGTCCTTTGAGGTCCACAGACAGCCTGCGTTGGCCGGCAGAGTTGACTTGGTCTTCAATCACCTCGAAGCAGAGGAGACAAGGCGCGCGGCTGTGGGTTGAGAAGACGGTTCCCTCGTCCGTGAGCACGCGGGTGATGCGGCAGAACGGATCAGACACGCGACCGAGAGGAACATACGCCATGTCCGGGACAACCAGCGCCTTCAGTTCATCCGGAAGAAGCTTTTTGCGGTTCTGCGGCGGATCAACAGCGCGCATCCGTTCCGAGATGTCCGAGAGCGCCTTCACAAAGTCCCGCTGCTGGTGGAAATACTTGTACCGCTTCTGCCGCTCCTTCTCCATCCACTGCAAGAGCAACGCAGGCTGCTGTGCACGCGCTTTACCGGGGGTCATGGGAGGCGAGACCAACGTACTTGCGTCGTTTCCAGGCGGTGCGAGGATTTCAGCCGGTCGCGATACTTCTTCCTTGCTTTGAGTCCCGACGCTCATCTGCTCCAGCCTCTCCTCCATGTCCGGAATGTCCATGAGCCGTCGCGTGACATCGTCCGCAGTCTGTGTACTCGGCAGCTCGAACTGCTGGTTGACAACCTTGGCCTCAATCGACATCAGCAGCTTGGCGCACAAGTTGTACGTCTTGGGGTCGTTGTCGGCGATCTTCGCTTCCAGAAGCCAAAAGAGCTGCAGTGCCAAGTGGATGCAGTTCCCGAGGTGCTCCACGTACGCTTTGGCGCGGCAAATCGAGAGCAGCAAGTGCACCAGCTTGTCCGTCGCAGCCAATTCAGTGTTGACGGTCAAGTGGACGATCTGCTGGATGTAGAACTCGACGTCGTCCACGTTCTGCTCGGCGTAGGAGGCCAACCGGTCGAGAACCAGCTCAGTGGCCATGGCATTGGTGCGGTGCTTGTGCAACAACGTCACGGCCATGTGCGCGTCGAAGCCGTCGGCTGACAGCACCGACTGGAAGAAGGCCTTCTCATTCTCTCCCGAAGTCAAGTAGATCGTCGACAACGCGTGCAGCCAGCGGCCCTTCTCGATATGCGTATCGGCTTCAGCCACAACGAGCTTCGACTTTTGGGAGCTGATCACGAGCGTATTGTCGAAGCTCCCTGGCGCGCCGCTGCCAAGCAGCGCTACTCGCACACTCGTCTCCAGCTCCATCGCGTCTTTGACGCCCACCACCGTGATCTGCTTCTTCGGCGTACCAGGCGACGCTGAGTCGCTGGGCTTGTTCTTGAACACGAGCATCGTCTGGCCCTGCAGAATGCAATAGCGTCGTCGACGCACACGCTTGCGAAACACCAGGAACCCCTCCATCTTCCTCTCGCCCGCTTCATTGTCGACGGTCGCCACAACGTCGCTCACTTCGGCACCGGCATTGCTCAACACTTTCTTCGTATCGGTTTGATTCGCGTCTTGACTGGCATCGTGGTCCGTCTCCAGCTTCTTCGAGGAGGATCGGGAAGACCCGAACGAAAACGAGCTCCGGGTGACAGCTCTCATCCTTCACGGCAAGTCACTTCCAACTATTCCTGAAGGCAAACACGAATGAATAAATGGTGGGGCGATGCAAAACCTGCTTCGGGTGCCTATACATAGGAATAGCACTTCAACGACAAGAACGAGATCCCGCATCCAGCAACAACCTGCAGCATCTAAAACGAGAGAGCGCAAAGCAGCAACCACAAAACAAACAACACAATAAACAAAATCATTCTCACACATTGACTCCACCTTTCTCCCCCTCTGCAGCAGCGCGCGCTTACGGGTCGCTGGTAAGATCTGCGAACAAGTCGCCGTAGAATTCGCCCGGAAGCTTCGGGCGCATGTGCTTCTCCACAAACGACGAGATGACCTTGCTGCGGTTGGCCTCGGCACCCACAGGAGATGACGACACAGCACCAATGTCGTGCTGGTAGCGGTGGAACGACCGCGAGAGAATCGCAGCGTTGATGGCAGTCTGGCGCACCAATGGAGCTAACCACGCACCGTTGACCACCATACCGTCGAGCAGCGGACCCAGCACGCGGCTCGTGTATACGTCGGCCTCGTCCACGTAGCTGTCCTCATCGTTCGCGATAATATCGCGCTGGTTGAACAGCGGCGAGGACTCGTGGCTCACGTGCACACAGTACAGATCGTTGCCCAGCGGGTCGATGATCAGCACCACGCCCGAAGTCGGCATCGGCAGCTTGAACGCAGCGTCCCACAACACGCTCCCCGGGCGGTACGTCTGCTGGCACTCGTTCCAGACGATGAGGACGTTGGCGTGCTGGAATAGCAGCCTCGCAGTCGCGCCTTCCGTGTCTTCCGCGTCGCTGTCACTGTCGCTGTCGCTTTCCTCCTCCCCTTCAACGAGCAAAGTAGGCACGTAGATGCACGCCTCGTGACTGTAGTGCGAGTAGGAGAGCATCCGGCCATTCACGAGCTCAGCGTCGAAGCCCGAGTACCCCGCGTGGTCCTTGCCTCCAACTTGTTCGCCCAGGGACGAGAGGAAGAGCTGGTAGTCCTTTGAAAGCTCCACGTAACCAGCACGCACGTCCGTCGAGGTAGCCAAGTGGATCTGGTCGTAGCCGCCTCGTGAGGTGCCGGTGAACGTGTAAGCCACGGAAATGTCGAACGTCTCGCGCTCCGGGAGCTTGTCCAGCTTCTCCAAGTCGCGGAGGAAGTCTGTAGTCACGGTGGCATCCATAGCGAACACGGAGCCCCAGTTGCGCACAGACAAGAAGCCCAACTCGCTCATCATCCGCCTCGAGACCTCCCACGTCTGAAGCGAAGGGTCCTTCTCCGGCGGCGTGGGCTTGCGGCACTTCACGCCACGCAGAGTGCCCCTCGGCTGAGAGGCCAGCTTGTCCTCATTGCTCTGCGACACCAGCAAGCTCATAAACATCGCATCCTTGGTGAGACGACCGTCTTCGCGACTCGCTTTACGCTCAATCGAGCTCATTCCGGTGTTGCCCTCGCCAGACAAAATTTTTGTAGGGTCTGCGTCCGGTTCCACTCCAGCTGAAGGGGACGAACGCCAGCTCGTCAGCGGCGTCTTGGTGTGTGTGTCGCGTATCGCAGTTAGCAACGGGTCTTCAACATGAAAATCCTCGTCGCTGTCGTAATCCTCGTCCTCTTCACTGTCGTCGAGCGTGTTCGAGTCGGAGTCAAAGTCGCTGTCTCGTCGAACCTGCGAGTTGGGATCTTCCGCGAAGTTCTCAAACTCTGCAATGTTCTTCGGACGAGGACCGTCGCGGTGTCGAGGCTTGGAGCGCCACACGTAGCGGCCTGTCGAGTCGCGCATAATCAGAATGGCTTCACCCGACTGCGCTGCATTCGCCGGCTTCTCGATCACGGTCAGGATAGAGTTCTTGTTCACTGAGAAGAAGCGGCAGTGACGGTAGATGTCGCTGACGTCGACAAACTGAGCAAGCACGGTCTATAGGCAAGCAGAAACAACTCATTAGCATACAGATTGCCACCGCATAATACATGAACAGCAAGTACAGCTTACCTTTTCAGTCAATCCGCATGACTGGGTGCCGATCGAACCCGCGTTGCTGGTGTGCGAGACGTGGTGCTTCATCAGCATGTGCACCAACTTCTGCGCTGCCTCGCGCACCGCCATGTTCGTGTGGTTGGGGGACAATGACTGGAACCGCTCGTTCCCGTCCACAATGGTCGTGATGATCTTGGCGATAACCTGCTGCTTGTTCAGCAACAAAGGCGCCGCTACGATCCACTCGATGATGCAGTTATACGCTGCTGCCATGAGACTGTCCAGGTAGAACGGTGCCGTCCTCGAGCGCAGAACTGGCGCGTTGTTGCTGATGAAGTCGCAGCAGGCGTTGACCAGGTGCACGACGGAGTTCGCGTGGTGGAAGAACACTTCCTCGCACACGAGCGACAAGTGACGCAGGCACTCGAACGCAGTGAACAGCACCGGCGGCTTGTACTTCTGCGACTTGCTAATGATCGAGCAGATGAGCAAGATCGTGAACGGCACCTGCGAGTTGCGGCTGGACGCCAGGCCGTTCGTCCAGAACGCCGCCTCCTGCTGGATGGCCACGGTCATGATCCACATCATCATCTGCTGGTTCGTGGGGTCCGTCTCCGTCTTGATCGCCGTCATCAGGAGCGCCACAACGTTCGAGCTCGTGTACTTCGGCAAGGTCGAGTACAACCCCTGGATATCCGCCATCGAGGGTGCCACGATCTCCTTCTCCGCCTCCTTAATCAACGGGCGCGGAACGTGCGCGTGGATCGTGAGAAGAGAACTGCAAGCCTCAATACTGGCACGACGCAGCAGCACAATCGGAATGCCCCCAATATGCTGGTCGTCCTGAACAAAGAAGGAATCCTGTCCACGTCGACCATCCGACTTCGCACTTGAAGACGGTGCGTCCTTACGCTCCGCAGCGCGGAAAACCCGCTCAACAGCCTTATGGAACGGTCCTGCAACAACTCCAGCGCCACGCAGCGTGTGGTTCCCGTACAACCCGAAAACATTGGACCAGTTGTACACAGCAGAGGCTGCGATGCGCTCGTCGTCGTCCAGCAGCGCGTTCTGCAGCGCCATCAGACTGCGCACACTGTAGGCCCAGTTGACTCGCTTCGAGCGGCCGTTCGAGTAGTGGCACATGAGTTTGCCAAGACAGCGCAGCGCCTCACTGCGCCCCGCAGCGAACCGTGGCTTGCGCGTCAAGCAGGCATCAAACAGCCAGGGGCCCAGCAGCCGCAGGATAGTGTTAACATCAGGCGGAGCTCTGGGCTGCTCCGTGACCTTCGGAGTTGCAGTCCCCACGTCGTCACTTGCATCGTTGTCGCCGTTCTGCACTCCTTGGAACATGGGACTGTCACGGTTCGGCGTCTGGTTAATTGCCCCCAAGACGTGCTCCCACTGCACACGAGGCACCTTCTGGATGCGCGCGAACTCGTCCGCCAGCCTGCTCACGCCCTTCACCGCCGCGAGGTACACGTCCGGGTCGAAGATGGCGGACGGGTGGCCGATCACGCGCAGCAGGCGGTACCACGCGTAGGCCAGCAGCGGACTCTCCATCTCGAACTTGGACGGCTGGCGGTTGTCGGCCCAGATGACTTCAATCTCCTTGGGCGCGTCCCGGTCGTGGATCTGCCGCATGAGGCTGCGCGTGAGCCCCAACGTGACGGCGTTCCACTGCTCGATGACGAGCGTGCGGTGGATCCAGCGACGGCAAAACTTCTGCAACAACCCCCATAATTCTCCTCTGGGTCCGCATTGGGGCAGCGATCGGAGATAAACTTCAAAGAGTAGGCGAACGAGTTGACCGCATAACTGGTTGCCCAACTGGTTGCGTAAGTTGTGCAACAATCCGTCCGCTGCACCGAGAATGAGGCGGATTAACCGGTCCCAGGTCGAGTTGGATAACTGAGAGCCGCGATACTTGACGAGAGCGTCAAAAGTCTCTAAAACCCTGGGAAACAAGCAACATAACGAAGGTTAGCACTAGCCTAAATACTTTAACACCAGTTTGGACTAGTGTTAACACTAGCCGCCTAAACGAATTGAATGAGTTAGCACTAACTTGGTGCAGAGTGACACATGAGTGGCCAGGTTGCTGTCGGCGCTGCCGGCGGGGGCGCCGTTGCTGGGGCGCTCCTCGAAGAGCAGCGTCATCTGGCCCAGCATGTCCTGGATGAACGTCTGCTCCACCTTTTGCATGCATGCGGGTCGCTGATCCTTGCCACTTTTGCCACTTTTGCAGTTTAGAGACTCGTCATCCACGCCTAACCAGCACTCGTAGATGCGCAATGAGCCCGAGATGACCTCAGCGTCCTCCATGGGCAGCGCGAACGAGTGCCCGAGCACCTCCATGGCCCAGCGGATATGGTGGCCCGTGGGCAGCACTCCCAGTGGGTCCACACCCTCCTCTGTGAGGTGGCCCACTACCATCTCGCACATGCCACGCTGGCATTTCTCCGAGAATTTCTGTTGCAGCAAGAGCGTAACCAGGTTAGAGACATATCACCTTTTTCATTTAAGTGGTGTTAAAGCGACAGGGGGGAACACTGAAGCAAAACGCACCTTGAGCACGTGCGAGTCCGCCGACACGGGCACCAGCTCGCACTTGGAGATCCACTGCAGGAACATGGCGCCTCTCGCCCCCCGACGGCACCAAGCTCCTTAACGTGGCTTCGCGCTTCACCGCGGGAACAAATTTATAGTTCAGACTAAAAAAAGTCCGACTCTCATAGAGAGTGTTGCGTAACGTTATTGCAAAATATCGATCAAAGTGGCTTCTACGGGGTCAAGGTCAGGTCAAGGGCAGATCTGCCGTCGTATGTCCCAGTTCCAGCCCCCGTCGCCGGCGTTCATGCGGGGCATGGCGGCCCGCAACGCCGACTCATCCACGGGCAGCCGCACGCCGCCCGTATCGCGCCGGCGCCGCGACCGCGCGAGCCTCATGAAGCTCAAGAAGAGCGGCGAGGACGGCAACAAGAAGTCGCTGCTCGAGGCCATCTTCCCCTCCAAGCGCGGCAAGAGCCCCAGCAACGCCAACTCTAACGCTAACGCTAATGCACCGCCGTCTGCCAATCGCACGCCGAACCCGGCGGCCGTGGCGCGCGGCGTGGAGATTCTGCACTCGATCTTCCCCAAGTGGGAGTCGGAGACGCTGCAGGTGCTGCTGGAGGCCAACGGCTTCATCATGGAGGACACGATCACGGCGGTGCTGGGGATGGAGCAGGCGGAGGACGACGCCAAGAAGGCCGGGGAAGGAGGAGCGGCTATCGCTGCTGCTAATGATGGCAATTGGCCCGTCAAGAACCCACTACCTGATGATTTTTTAAGGGTGAATGAGGCAGAGTGGGGGTGTACCGGTATGAGGGTAACGGTGGTGAGACTAATGTGTGTATTTGTATTGTTGCAGTTGCCGGATGACGATGGAGAGGTGGTAGTCGATAAGTATCCGACATCGGAGGACGGGATTCCGGAGGATGAGGAGTGTGAGGAGAGTGAGAAGGAGGCTGACGGAGAGATGGAGTTGGAGATGGAACTCGAGGAGAAGAGCGAGGCGGTGGCCATGCCCGACGCGTCTTCGGACGAGATCCGATCGGACAGGTCGAACAGTACGCTGGCGGAGGACGACGGCACGCTGTACGGCAAGGAGTTCGATGACGATAGCGCGTCGACGGACGAGGTTATCACGCCCGTGCTGGACGACGCAGCGATGCGCGCCAACCAGAAGATCGTGGCGGACTCGATGAACCAGAAGTTCCTCCCCGTGGAGCTGCGGAACGAGCGCTCCAGTATTTTCGACATTGCTCACATTGACGTGATCAAGAAGAGCAAGCTGGATCTGTCCGAGGCCGAGAAGCGTATTCGTCACCGCGAGCCGCATCTCGTGTTCGAGCTGCTGTCCAAGGCGAGCGAGATTTACCGCAGCGGCGTTATTTCGAGCCAGGAGCTCGATTATCTGCGCTCTATGATCTTGTCGAGAATCCAGCCTACGAAGATGGTGAGTCTGCTGTGGAGTTGTAAATTGTGGACCTCTATGCATGATGTGATGACAACTAACGTGCTGGTGCGTGTATCAGTTGATGGATATGACCATGAACATGAACGGAATGATTTCAGACCATGAGTGGCACCTGCTCATTCTAAAGGCAAAGGGTAAGATGAACTGGTTACCATTGAAGTTTGCAAAACAATGGTCTAACTTGTTTGGGTTTCAGGTATTCGCCACGCGTTGTGCATACGAATTTTCCGTGAAGAAAGTAAACCCGCCCGGAACAGTGGTCACATGGTGCGTACTTCACTTGTGGTCAGTTTCTCTTCCACGGAAGGCTCACCGTTATTTGGTGTATTTTATCTGCAGGAGTATATTGTGCGTGTCGTAGATGTTGAAAGTGGTGTCGTTTGGTTTACGCGGAAGCGTTTCCGTGAATTGTACAAGCTTCACCGCAAGGTTTGTCCAAAGGCATCGGGATGCTCTTGCATGCACAGGTATCTAACCATTTTTGTGAACTGTATTTGCAGTTGAGTCGTTTATCTGGGCAAGTTAGTGATTGTGTATTCCCAACTCGTCGTGGCCATGGCCGAAACTCGCCAAACCAGCTCGCGTACGACCGGGCGCCAGTGTTGGAGAACTTTTTGCGTACCACAGCAGCGCTTGTGGCTCCGTCGCCTCTCACGTTTCTCCATGGCGTCGCTCTGAAGCAGCTTCAGCAGTTTTTGGAAGTTCCGCACGTGGGCATTCTTGAGCGCAACCGCACTCAGCCTATCTCGCGCGAGCTCCGTGTGTTTGTGTACCATACCGTGAATGATCTCACGTCCCCCGAAGGCAAGGCGTGCCAAAAGTTTCTCACGAAAATGAAGCAGAATGGGTTCAGCTCGGGACAGAATGTGCTGGATGAAATCGGCGATATCTTGGATGGTGTTCAGGAGTACATGCTGGAGCACCGGTTCGAGGAGATGGAGCTTATTGTCCAGCGTTTGATGAAGCAGATTCTCTCAGGAAACGGTGGCAATCCGGCTATGGGTCGCCACAGCTCGTTTGTGAGTCTGATGACGACAGATGCCGTCAGTAACCAGGACAAGCTGCAGCAGCTTCTGTCGGACGCGATTCGGCACGAGCTGGAGGACCGTATCTGCGTGCCATTGATGTACGACTTGACGCAGTATCTTCGGCGGCACGTCCAGCACGAGGAGCGTCAATTCCGCCACCGCGTGTTCCAGTTGAAGGGTAAGCCGCAGAGCTACTTCGGCATCCCGATGGACAAGATCTCGCTGAGCAGTTGGCGGTCTGTGGTGGACGTCATCAAGGAGATCGACGGTGCGTTCCTGCCGCTAGACAAGATGCGGAAGCTGGTCGCCACGGCGCACCAGATCCACGCGCTGTACAAGGTCGAGCGTACCATGTACCTGAACGAGCCGCCGCGTCACCGCCGACGAAACTCCACACCACTGGCAGGATCTTTCCTCCAGTCGTTGGCGTCGCCGACACCGATGAGTCGGATGCTGTCGCCCACTAGCAGCAGCTCGAACCGGTCGTCGAGAGGGATGACCGTCGGGGACGAGTCCGAGGCCCCCATCGAGATCGCAATGGACCACCAAGAGCAGAAAGAGGAGGAAGAAGAAGAAGAAAAAGCTGATGCAGACGAGAGTGAAGCGGCCGAAGCTGCAGCGGGAAACGCCAAGCCGCAGGAGGAGGACGTGCTGAGCGGAGACGACTTCCTGCCCATCTTTATTTATGTGATCGTCCACAGCGACCTGGAGGCGCCGATCCTCACGCAGGTGTTGCTGAACCGCCTGTGCGACCCGGAGAAGCGGCGCAGCGAGTCCGGCTACTACCTAGCGACCTTCGAGGCCGCGCTGCACCACATCCTGTCGCTTGAACTGCCCGGTGCCAAGGCCGACGGCCTGTAGACGAATAAGCCCCCCCCCCCCCCCCAAAAAAAACAAAACAATGTAGCCATCTCTGTTCCGTTGGTGACACCAAGCTGCTGTACCTATCTTACATCAAATTTTCGTGTGCTGCACATCAAGTTTGCAAGGGGGGACCGCTTCACAGTGAAGCAACGTCACTTCGCAGCAGTAGGCAGGACAGCTCCGCTCCATGTTCGGGATGGACCCGGTGCTCTCCGGGTCGCTGTGCTTCCTGGTGCTGGCCATCGCCATGTACCTCAAGTTCATCCGCGAGCAGCCGTGGGGCGACGAGGAGCTCTCGGACTACAAGAGCAGCCCCGTGGACGCCGACGACACCATGCCCTTCCTGCACCCGTCGTCCCCCGCCGGCCGCCTCCAGGCGCAGCAGAAGACGCGTCAGCAGGTAAAACAGAAGAAGAGCGCGCAGCAGAAGCCTGTGCAGCAGTACGGAGGCTCCTCCGCTGTGGCGGCCGCCGGTGTGGAGGTCTCCGCTGGAGTTCAAGGACCCAGCTATCATCTGCCCAAGAAGCAGCCAATGCGCAGGCGCACGCACAGCGCGACGGCCTCCGCCGCAGCCTCTCCAAGCAACAAGGTCAAAAGCGGCGCTGTGGCGGCTGCAGACTCCGCGGAGCTCGGGGATCAGCTGCCCACGACCATCTACGAGGACCAGTTCCGACATCAACAGCAGCAGCAGCAGCAGCAACAACAGCAGCAGCAGCCGCCGGACTCGGCGCGCAATCAGCACCGCATCACGTTCGACGACTACGACGAGGAGATGGGCTTCTTGTCGCCGCCTCGGCACGCCAATGAAGCGGCTAATACGTCGCTGGAGAGCGTGTCGTTCGAGGCCGAGAGCGACGGGTTCTACGACCTGGAGGACCATCGACCCCAGGAGGACCACATGCTAAATATTGCAGACACCCCCGAGAGAGGACTGAATCCACTGCGGATTGGAGGGCGGTACCGAGGTGGAGATTTGTTGGAGAGAGCGCCAGAGATGGTGGATGCGTCGCCCGATGCCAAGACGCTCAAAACGAATATTGAACGACAGTTCGTGAGGGATGTGGCCCCGCCCGCGCAGATGCAGCTGGAAGTCGCACGGAAGGCTAGGATCCCGCTGTTCCTGCACTCACCGATGTATGTGAAGACCTCGGCCGCGCCGCTGATAGACGAGATCGACGCCGAGTTTGCAGCGGAATTGGCAGCGGAGGAGGTACAGGCAGGAGAAGCGGCTGGAAATGGTGGTGAAGTGCAGGCTACACCAGCTCAAGCTGGGCAAGGTGCAGGGGCTGGGGCTGGGGCTGGAGGTGCTGGTGGTGGTACGGGTGGTACTGGGGGGAACCACGCGCGGAGGAGGCGGCCGAAACTATCGAAAGCCAAGAACGACAGTTTGCATGTCGACTTCAAGGAGCTGCAAATTGAGGAGATGATCGGCCAGGGCGCCTTCGGCACGGTGCATCGAGCCAAGTGGCGCGGAACGGCCGTGGCCGTCAAGATTCTGGTCTGCCAGCATCTAACGGCAGACATTCTGGAGGAGTTTGAGGCCGAAGTGCAGATCATGAGCATTTTAAGGTATGCTTTGGTCGCCAGTGGGTGGGGTCTGTGCACGTGGTTGATTATTAGCTTGTGGATTCTTGTAGGCACCCGAATATCTGCCTGCTCATGGGCGCGTGCCTAGAACCGCCAACTCGCTGCCTGGTGATTGAGTATCTGCCTCGTGGCTCGCTCTGGAATGTCCTCCGCCAGGACGTTGTCATTGATATGGCCAAACAATACGGGTAAGACATGCAGTAGGCCAGCATTGCAGTTCATGATCCGCTCCAAACATATACTAACGTTGCTGCTTTTCGTTCAACTGCAGTTTTGCTCGTGACACGGCGCTAGGCATGAACTACTTGCACTCGTTCCAGCCGCCGATTTTACATCGTGATCTGAAGAGCCCCAACCTGTTGATCGATTCCTCGTACGCGCTCAAGATCTCCGACTTCGGCTTGGCGCGTGTGCGAGCGCACTTCCAGACGATGACGGGCAACTGCGGCACTACGCAGTGGATGGCGCCCGAGGTGCTGGCCGCCGAGAAGTACACGGAGAAGGCCGACGTGTTCTCCTATGGCGTCGTGATCTGGGAGACCATCACGCGGCAGTGTCCGTACGAGGGCTTGACGCAGATCCAGGCGGCGCTCGGCGTGCTGAACAACAACCTGCGGCCGACAGTGCCCGAGAACTGCCCGCCCCTCTTCAAGAAGCTCATGACGCTCTGCTGGGTGAGCTCTCCGGAGCAGCGGCCAAGCTTCGAGACGGTGCTGGAGCTCCTGAACAGCTCCAATGACGGCTCCTTACCTCCTCAGCTGGAGCGAAAACACAGCGACCCTCATATGCGGTAAACTTCGCAGCGATAGCAGAAGGAGGTGTATGTAAAAGGGAGTAGTTAGAATGAATACAGGGCGTGCGAACGGAACACGCAGGCAAAGCACACACACACACACAGGAAATGTGAACAACCAAACAACTTCAAGCTAAATCCGTCCACGTGGACGTTGAAACATGTTTTGATGGACGCCGAATGTCACAGTACTTAACACCCCCTTTTGAGCAACATGGCTACCCTAATCGAGCAACATGATCCCATGTCATCCCATTTAGCGATCCTCCACATCAAGTCGAAGTTAAAGATGGCTCCTTCCGCTGACACGACGCTGGGCCTGCTGGGCACGGGCAAGATCGGCTCGGCGGTCTTCACGGGCTTCTGCAGCGCCAACGGCTGGCAGCCCAAGCACGCGTACGTGTCGGCGCGCACCAAGGCCAAGGCGGAGGCGCTTGTAGCTAAGTTCCCGGGCCGCGTGAGCATCGGCGCGTCCAACCAGGAGATCGTGGACCAGAGCGACGTCGTGTTCATCGGCCTGCTGCCCCACGTGGCGCGAGAGGAGCTGCCCAAGCTGTCGTTCGCCGGCAAGAAGGTGGTGTCCATGATGGCTACAATCCCGTACGACGAGCTGCTGCAGCTCGTGCAGCTGCCGCGCGAGAGCGTCGTGCGCTCCGTGCCGCTGCCCGCCGCCGCCAAGCGCGCGGGCCCCATCCTGGCCTACCCGGACAACGCCTTCGCGCGCGACCTGTTTGCCCAAGTGGGTACGCCCGTCATGGTGGCCGAGGAGGCCGAGATCACCAAGCTCACGGGCATCACGGCGCTCATCTCCTTCTTCTACGCCACGTGCGACACCACGCAGCAGTGGTGTGTCAACAACGGCGTCGGTGCGTGCATCTTGCCAGCATTCCTCCTTATGTAGCCATGTTGCTGACCTAGTGAACCCATGTTGGTGATGTACATGTTGCAGGCGGCCAGGCCTCGCGCGACTACATCGCGTCCTTCTTCCACGCGCTGGCGACGGCGGGCGCCGAGTCCACTGAACGCTTCGGCGAGATGGCGGACGAGGCGGCCACGCCCGGCGGCCTCAACGAGCAGGTGCACCGCGCGCTGCAGGGCAACGGCGGCTACGAGCTCGTGGCGGATCAGCTGGACGCCATCTTCAAGCGCCTGTCGGGAACGGACCCGGCCCCGCGCCCTGCGCGCAGCTAAACAACAACGTGAAGTTTCTGCGCGGGTTTTGTGTTCGTAGCAGACACGACTTGCTGAGTGAAGTCTAAGACAAATGAGATGCTGCGATTGCGGTAACCTTCTGCTCTACTACTGCTTTGAGCCTCGCTCGTCCTTTCAAGGGCATTTCGGGGACTTAATTGCTGCCGTTCGATAGCTGTGCTGTCTTCGCCTTAGGGGGCTGCTTGAAGGGGTCGGATAGCACGCCGGTCTTCTGCATGAGCCAGAGCATCTTGCCTGCGTCGCTGGATCCAGGTATCCGCTTCCACTCCACCTTGTGCACCTCGCCGGACGCTGAGCGACAGAGCGTGGCTTGAAGAGGCGCCAGCTTGCTCGCATCAACGGCCTGCAGCAAACAATTGATCGCCAAGCTGCCGTCGGCCGCGAAGTACGGCTCCAGGAAGATTGAGCCGACCGAGCGCGTATCGGAGACGCGCCCTTCGCCGATACAGCTGCCGTCCCACTCGCCGGTGACCACGAGGCGGACACTCGTGCGATCCAGATTCATCGAGCTCTGCTTTAGTCCGAACGAGAGCGCGTCGCGGTGCAGCGCCAACGCCACCTGAGAGCACACGGTCGTCTCCACGAACTCGCGCAGACCCTCCACGCCGGACACTTCGCGCTGGGTCGCGATCCCGGTCTGAAGAAGAATACGCGCTCCAGAAATGAGCACTTCAGTCGAGAAGTTCTTGCCAATCGCCAGGTCAAAAGCCGACAACGTCGAGTCAAACGCGCACGTTTTCCATCGCGGACTCACGTACACACCACGCACTGAATCGCAAATCGGCTGCAGGAAACCATCGTCCAGCACACGACCGGATGCCGACGTCTGCATCTTCTGGAAGGCGAGCACTGATGACACATCATCCATGTATCGGGCCACCTCGTTCTTCAGCAGGTTGTGCGCCAAGGCAGCCAAGACTGTGGCCAGCGTTCCTGGCTTGTTGTCATGTTTGTCCGCTTCACTCGCAGGACCCATACCAGCAGCACCTGCTCCGCCAGCACCCGCGCTGCCCGTGGCACCCCCAGAAGCTGTCGATACATCCAAGCCTGTGTACAGCAATGCCCGAGAAATCTCCTTGCGACCGTGCCGGGTTCGGATCTCTTGCTGCAGCAGCAGCAGCGTATACCGGCAGGTCTGTGTCAAGAAAGCTTCGTCACTGTCAGCGGGAGTTGAATACGAGATCGATGCAGCACGGCGGGGCTTGACTGGGCTGGTAGTCGGCATTTGAGCGTCGTCTACCTTGGGCTCTTCCATCTTCACATCGACCTCGGGTTCTGCATCCTGCGCCTGATCCGTAACAGCTCCCGATGCTGCTTCTCCTGCTTTCTCTGCAGTTGTATCTTCGCTCTTAGCCAAACTCTTCACGTCTACGAGTTTGATTGTCAAGTGATACCGTTCGTTCACACGGAGCTGGACCTTGTCATCCAGCACTTGCAGAACAGAAATGTGTGTGTCCGTGGCAGCGCCCTCTTCCCTGCCGTGCTTCTTCACAACGTAGTTGCTAATATTGTATGCCGTGTCAGTCCATTTGGACGTGTTCTGAAGAGCCTCCTTCATCAGCGTGTAGAATAGCTCCTCGCAGAAGACAGAGAACTGCACTGCCCGAAGAACTGACACGTTTCGCTCATCCAGGATCTTACGATCCTCAGGGGTGTCTTCTAGTGCATCCATCTCTGCCTTAGTCCTATCAATAATCAGCATACAAACTCGCATTAGCCGTGTGTGTGCACTACTTACTTCGCAAGTAGCAAGCATCGTACATGTGAATCAGCTGAGGCGGTGGTAATGTGTAGTTCCCCTCCTTTCCAGTGTCTTTTGCTTCTAGTTTTAGCTGGTCTCATCAAATACGCAACGAAAAACAACGTCAGACACAGCAAACCCCACACATTTACTGTAAAAAAGTCTACACACCTGAATAGTACGGGCCAGGAAGTCCTCCGGCGTCTTCACACGAACAAGTCCCTTATCCGTGCGACTCAACTACCAACGCCAATGGATTGAAGTTAGCCACGAAGATCAATAACACCCTCACAGCACCAATCATACCTCAGCATAAGCGAGATCAGCGATCGATCGCGTCTGTGGTACAAAAATTGACCCCGCTATCCAGCATCACAACCACCCCGTAAGTCTCCTCCATCAGTACAATTCCAACCTCACCCACACTCACCACTGCCGTAGCTGCAGTCCACCGCCAGCGGTTCTCCCGCTCGGAACGGCTTGGGGATATTTCCGTGGATCGGCGCACAGATCTTCCACTTGCGTAGCATCTGCGTGATTCCCTGGAAGAACACGCTCTCCTTCTCCACCGTCTTGGCCAGCGCTTCAACGCCTTCCAGCAAGATAGTTCCGCTCTCCTTCACCTGCGCGCTCTTGGCCTCCACGAGGTGCTCTATCTCCTCTCTCTTGGGCGCCGTGTTCTCCCGAATGCAGCGCATTTCCTCGAGAAAGTCACGACGACGGATCAGGTCAATGGAGTTGATCAGCTGGTGCAGCTCCGCCACGGCCGCCTGCAGCTCCGCTACCATCGGGCGGTAGTGGATTCTGGGGTCAATGACGTCCTCCTCCTCCTCTTCTGCGTCTTGCACAGCCTCCTCCAGCTTCTCCACAGCTTCAGCAGCCTCCATGGCCTCGTCCGCTCCCTCCTCCGTCTTGACGCCATTGGGCTCCGGCTCCTCCGTCTTCTGCTTCTTCTTCTTGCGGTCAACACGCACACGCTCCAGCTCCTGGATCGAGTGCAGGAACAGCTGCGCCTCGGTGAAGTCCCTACACAATAGAATACCAATATCCTTAATTAATATTCTAGACAGCGAAAAGAATAATAATTGGCGGGCGGTATTTACTGCTGCAGGATCTCCTTGCCCTGGTCCGTGACCATCTCCACGGCCTCGTAGTCCGCCGGGTAGAGCCTCACGCCCACCGCCTCCTCGCCCTTCTCCTCCATCGTTGCGCAGCGTTCGGCTAGAGGTGAAGTGAAGTGAAGGAGGAGGATAGGTAGCACACAGAGCCTCCTGCCGACGGCGCTTTTTGGCAAATGGTGTGGTGGACACAGCCTCCTCTTAACTCGTATCTAAACGGAGAGACGGGTACAGCACATTACCACTGCAACTCGACCATCATGGTGGACGAGCGAGTATCTTATCTTGTTGCTACTGTTGCTGTGGAGATCGCTGCTAGCTTCAACTTATTTCTCAATTAAAAACTACCCACCTTCCACCTTGAAATACTACGACATCACTCACGCTCGGCGACAACTACGACGGCAGTCTTCGTGTTCGACAGCTGCTGCTTTTTGTTCCTACTTGAAGGCGAGTTGGCCCACGGACGGACGGACGGATGCGCGCTCAGCTCAGCTCACCCTGCACCTCACTCATGAGAAGTTGTACTCGCGCTTGGCGTACTCGATGGCTCCCTTAACCATGTTGATGGCGCGCACGCGGTCCTGGCGCAGCACGCTGAACGAGATCAGGCCCACGAGCTGACCCTTCTTGTCCACGGCCGCGCCGCCGCTGAAGCCGTTGTCCAGCTGCGCCGCCGTGCGGAGCATCGCCTTGTCCACTTCCTCTCCTTCGTACACTTGAGAGTCCGTGCCGGAGCAGATAGCGTGATGCACGGTGATGGTGTTGTGACCACTGCTAGGGTAGCCAAACATCCACATTTCGTCTCCTGGCTCCACGTTGTTTGAATTACCGATACGCACGGCAGGCAGCTTGCCGATCGTTTCTCGAGAAGTTCCCTCCAGCTTCGTCACATTCCAGTTGCGCGCGATCATGCGATCCGTCACATCGCCAATGTACAGTCCACTGGGCGGGTCCGAAATCACCTCGCACTCCACGCGCAGTAGTGCGTAGTCCAGCTCTTCATTGCAGCACTCGGGGATAACACGCGCGTGATACTTCCATAACGGCGGAAGCGATGTAGACTCGGTGGGGGCGACCAGGATCATATACTCGTAGCTGTAGATGCAGTCAAACTGTTCGCCCTGCAGACAGTGACGCGCTGTAGCAATAAGTCCATCTTCGTGAATGATAATACCAGATCCAACATTGCAGAGCTCTCCTTCGTTTGTCAGGATGGCAATACGAACGGCTGACTGTTGTACGCGGCGCACAAGTCCCGCGCGGAAGTGCTTCATCTCTGCGCGCTTCTGTTTGAAGCGAGCGACTGGCGTGATAGGCTTCGACTCCATGGACGGACGTTCGTCATCATCGTCCTCGTTAAAGTCAGCGAGACACGCTGCAGCGTTCAGCAGTTTCATGCGGGGACCGAACGGGATTCCAAGGTCGCGCAGGTGGCCGGCGTTCATCAGACACAGCGACTCGATATCAATCTCCTCGGCCTCGAACAGCGCCGCGTACTTGCTAAGCTTGAGCGATGCCAGTAGACTGGACATGACCAAGAAGCTCTTCTTCTTCTCCGCCGCCTTGCGCGCGGACCAGCGGATGGCGAACTTGTTATACCACGACAAGTTCTCGAAGCCAATGCCATGCACGTCGCGCTGGAAGGCCACGAGGGACTCGCGCTGCGGGCTGCTCTCGTCGTCGCCAAACTCCTTGATGTACAGTGGACGCCACGTGATGTCCAGCAGCGCTCTCTTGTACCAGAAGCGGCACGTCATAGACGCCAGACACAGCTCTACGTGGTTCAGGTAGCTCAGCATGTGCGTGAAGACGCCGCGCGGCACCCAGGCCTTGGAGTGCACGAAGGCGTTCATGGGGGGCTTGCTGCCGGACAGGACCTTGGGGAAGCACGTCTCGCAGAGTCTCGACTTGTGCGTGTGGCCCGTGAGCGCGGCCTTGTACCTGGAGCACCTGGCACAGAACAGGTAGCCGCAGCGTCTGCAGCGGTGCGAGCGGCGCAGCAGCGAGAACTTCTCGTGACACAGGTTGCACGAGTTGGAGGCATGTTGCGGGGCCCAGCGGTCGCCCCCGCCGTAAGACGAGGCGGCCGACGACGTCGTCGAGTACGCGGAGGAGGCCGAGGACGCCGTCGAGTAGCGGGATACGCGGCTCATGTCGTCGAAGCCCCCAGCGGAGACGGCGCTGCTGACCGTCGACACTTGGCTGAGGTTCATCTGTCTGGAGCGCTCCGAGGCCGGGAAGCGGCTCCCCAAGCTGCTGGTTGGCTGAATGACGTGCCGCGAGCGCGCCGACAGGTTCAAGTTGTTGTACACGGCGTTGGAGCGCGCCGAGAGCGGGTAGTGGCGCGGCTTGTCCTCGTCCATGGTGGAGCTATAAGGCGCCAGAGACGGACGAGAGGGAGAAGGCCCGATGGCGCCTGTAGAGTCGATACTGCGGCGGCTGTTCAAGGTGGTGGTGCGTGTTGCTACTGGGCGCTGCTTGATGCTGCTGCCGAGGCGAAGAAGCGGAGCTCGAGGGCGCTCGCAGCCGGTCACTGGTCACTCGTCTCTCGTCTGAGCGTGTCTTGTGAGCTGCTCTCTCCCTCCTAAAGTGATTGTGACGGCCCGCTTTTTTGGCCAATGATGAGCGCCCACTTTGAAACTGGCGGGGCAGCACTGACTATCGGCGCGCAGGGTTCAACTGCCGTGTTGAAGGCCTTTTGCAGGCTGCTCCAGTATCCGCGTGGCACGGACCGGAAAGCTGGCTTCTTTCCAGGCCGTTGGGTACGAGAATCGCATGCTGCAATGCGCTGCTTGCTTATAATGTCAAGAATCGAGTCCGTCAAAGCTGAGCGGAGCAGCAGGCTGCGGACAGCAAGCATTACGTGGTCGGACAGCTACATGCACTAAAGTGCAGCCAAGTAGACGAATGCTGCAGAACTATCGCAGGCTTTGTATTCACCAACAGCGTTATATTATTTGTCTGCCGCTGTAGGTGAGACCGTGGATAAGTCTCAGTTGAGCATTTGAAACCTTTGCAAAGATGGAGTGTAGATGCGGATCCAATTCGTCGCTACGGTAATAACTCGCCATGGTCGCCACCGAGGGGCCGACGCGAAAGAGAGCAGATGCAGTGGTGCTGCTTACCTACCTGTCGGGGTGGTCAACCGCTCAGGTAAACCGAACCAGCCGAGTCCGTCAGCGGCAGCGCCTTTGGACTAGCGCACGAGCGGTTTCGAGTTCTGAACGCGCGGCATCATTCGCGCCTATGGCGCGCAGGACAGTCACGACGCCACACGCCGACGCAAGCGAGATATGCCACGCCGGGACTTGCGCGAGCCAACGTCAAGGCTCGTTTGGACGACCGGTAAGTTGCCTGCCACGCGGCAATTTGGTGTGCGACCACACTGCTCAGGCTTTTCTTTGCGTCCGTCGAGCGGACGCTTTTCAGCCAATCGGCGCTGGATACGCATGGGATATCGCAGGTCAGTCCGACCTTACAACAACAGCGCACACAGTCGCTTGCGTTTGGTTGGAGGATTGCGTTGAACGGGGATATCAAGTCTCGCGGGGCGGCAGTTACACGGCACCCGTCCGCTCGACGCATCCGAGCATTTCGAGATTGGTCACCACCCCCCGGAGACAAGAAGCCCCCCCCCCCCCCCAAGCAAGTAAACCCCCTCACACAACCATGGCCCCCAAGAAGAACCAGCAGGACGACGGCATCTCGGAGAACGAGGTGCGCGCGCTGCTCATCGGCAAGGACGGCAACCTCACGCGCGACTTCGAGGCTGTGCTCACGCGGCTCTTCATCTCGTTCCTCGAGAAGCCCACGGACAAGAGCCTGACGCTCGACAAGCTCAAGGAGTTCAGCAAGATCTGCAACGACGGCAAGCCCTTCTCGGACGAGGAGATCAAGGAGATCCAGACGTACTTCCAGTGCGACGAGAACAAGGGCCTGACGCTCAAGGGCTTCAAGGATATGTACCACACGCAGTCTAGCGCCGAGCCCATGGAGACTTGGCGGGACATGAAGAAGCTCGGGTACGCCTCCCCCTCCTGCCTTTCATTTTTCTGCAATAGTTCATAGTTGCTGACGTACTCTTGTTTACATTATGCTGTGCAGCTTTGACAAGGAGCTGATCGAGAAGCGTGAGGCTGCCCTCCGCTGCCGCGTGTGCAAGGCTCGGTCCACGCTCGTGTGCTCGCGCTGCAAGGTGGTGCGGTACTGCGGCGCCGAGTGCCAGAAGCAGGACTGGAAGGCCTCCCACAAGCAGAAGTGCAAGCCCTCCGTGGTCTAAGCGCGTCCACGTGTCCGAAGCTCACGCTGACGGCGGCGACGGCGAAGTTAAATGACGCGGATCCCCCCAACAAGCAACTGACGTCATACAGCCAGGCACAGAGAGAAACAGAGGGCAAGAGGAGTACAGACAGAAAGAAGGTGGCGACACCAGCGGCAGCACCCCCAGAGCTCGAAGGAGAGAGACGTCTGGAGCTGCTGCGCCGGTCGCTTCGTTAGGATAGATGCCGTTCGCAGGTTTGTGTATGATCAAGAAAACGCGAGAAACAAGAGTCATCAAGAGCGAAATTCAAATGTGAAGCTACAGGAAATCCGCTGTGCATTGCATTGCAGTCGTGTTCAATATGTCGGGCGTGCACAGGATCCGCATGTAGCCCCCCACAGGGCCGGTCTTAACCACTGCCATGCCATGCCATGGCATAACTTACCCCAATCTGATTGGTCCGCCGACTTTAGGGGTAGGGTAGTAACGCCACCCATGGCAAAACCTTGATGCTACCAAAGTTGCAAATGCCACCGTGCCACACACAAATATCCCATTAAAACGTCAAAATTCTCTTCCACACTCGCAACGCATCCTCCGACCTCAAGCGTCGCTCTCGCCCACGGAGATCAAGCTTCCTGTTCTCCTTGCCCTGCTGCTGCTGCTGATGCTCCTCGTGGCGCTCCCGTCGACATGCGCCGGAAGTGCCGTCAACGCGAGCGTATTGACTGGGAGATGTATGCTCAGCGTCTCGTTGACGAGAGCCTATTCCATAGCCCCAACAAAATTGGTCCTAATAACGAAGGACCAAACTGACTTTTCAGCCTCGAGTTTTGAAGGTTTTTGTCCTTAATTGGGCTGATAAGGACAAAACCTGTCTTGAAATTTGTATTGACTCGTTTAGGTACGATCTTATTGGGCTTCTGTCGCTGTGGCACCAGGCGATTTGTAGCCATAACGGCTGAAGCGACGTTTGACTTGATTCTATTATTAGCCGGATATTTTTTGTCCTAAAGTTAAGGACAAACTGCATATTTCGTGATGTCTGGAGTGACACTTTTGCTCGAGTTGCTGCGCGAAGGCAACACACCTCCAGCGCTCACCGCCGCCTCCAGTGTACAGACCAAACACTAGTCATTCAAACTATACCCAATATGATGCTATATATGTTGAAATGAGGCGAAGCGAGAGTCGTCAAATTTGATCCTTCTTTTTGTCCTTAAAAAAAGCTAGTTGGGGATAGGTGCTACAAGATGTCGTACTCATCATTCATGGCTCTTGCGGCAAAGCTTGAGCCGTACCTGCCCGTCGACGAAAAGCAGCCGCGTAACCGAACCAGAACCGAGCCAGTAACGCATATCAACAAGCTACAGATGTGCTTGCGCTGGTTGAGCGGCGGATCTTACCATGATGTTCGTGAAATCATGGTGTGAGTGTTGCAGCATTCTACGCATCGATTCATGAGGTGGTGGACGCTATCGTCGCTCATCCAGAGCTCCAGCTGCAATTCCTACTTCCGTACAAGCCCGGCCGCGCGCTGCAAAAACATTTGAGCGATTGAGTAACCTACGTGTAATGAAGGGGTATGTGGGCGCTGTTGATGGGTGGCTCTGCCCCATTCGAGTCCCGCAAAAGAAAGAGGTGTCAAAGGTGAGGCCAATCTTCTCCGGGCACTACCAGCGTTATGACATCCATGTGCAGGCGTGTTGTGATCATCTAAACCGCTTCACGGCTGTTGCTTGCTCGAGCCTTTGTGGGACCGGCGATGCAGTAAAGTGGAACCTGTCGTGAAATAGTATGTATGTTGTTGGTGACAACGCATACACGAATACCAACCAGCTATTGACTTCGAGCGGGCTTGCGGGCGGCGTGCGTTGCGTGTGCGGTGCGCTTGCTTGCCATGCGCTCATCTTGATGTTTCCTTTGCAATGATAATTTTCTATCTGAAATATTGTCGTACGCACATGATGGCAACATTGGCAAAATTTCATTCTTATCGAGTTGGTGCCATGGTGCCATCGCACGGAGGCCAAATGCCATGGCATGGCATGCCATGGCAGTGGTTAAGACCGGCCCACAGGATCCATTTGCTCTTGGATACAGAAATCTGCCTAAATACCGAACGGGTATACAATACATAACCTCATATAATTAATACTTCAAGGTCCAACGACAAGGCGAATGGAGATGGGCAAAGGTACTGATGTAAAAATCCAGCATACCTCTGCTTGGCCAAAAGTACTAAGCTGATCAGTTTGAAAATTGGCGCGTAGTTAATGCCTGTAGCGATCTTCTTTGTATTATACCATTTCACTTTCACATTTGCGCACTACCCGCTAAGCCGTCCAACAGCACCATGGACTCCTCCCGTACCCAGCGTCTCCGCCTGACCTGGGCCGAAAAGGTCGGAATCATCAACAAGGCAGAGCGCTCGCCCAGCATGTCCTACAAGGATATCGCCCTCTGGGCCGTGAACGAGTTCAGCCTCCCGACTGCCCCCGGCAAGACTACTGTGTGCGACATCATACGCTCAAAGACCGAGCTTTTGGGGCGGTCCATGGAGAAGGTGACACGCAAGAACGCCCAACGACGCAGCCATGGTGTGCTCGACGAGAACGTCATGGACTTTGTCATGCTCGCTGAAGCTGACGGAGTCAGCCTGACCGGGGCCATGATTATCGAGCATGCGCGCCAGCTCGTCGTCAAGCTGGGCATCCCACCGGAGCAGCAGCCACGCCTCGGCCCGTCCTGGCTTCGCCGCTTCCAGGATCGCTTTGGGCTCAAGTGGCGCAGGGCTTTTGGCGAGTCTGATTCCGTCAACATGGACACCGCCGCTGCCGACGTCGAGCGTCTCAAGGGCATCGTTAGCACGTACGCTGTACGCGATGTGTTTAACATGGATGAGAGCGCGTTTTTTTACAATGCTGTGCCGCGAGGCTCCATTTGTAAAAACGCAGCTCCTGCCCTAAAGCAGAGCAAGGCTAGAGTTACGATGGCTGTTTGCGCCAATGCAGACGGTTCTGAAAAACTTCCTATTCTCTACTTGGGCACGGCGGTACAGCCGCGCTGGCTGCCGCAAAAGCCCGCCTCTCTCCAGTATTTTGGTACTGAGAAGGGCTGGATGACGGGCTGGATGTACCAGCAGTGGGTGGTTGGGCTCGATGAAAGTATGCGGGCTCAGAACCGCTCTATTCTACTGCTAGTAGATAATGCATCGCCGCATCATGAGACGGGTCTCACCCTTACAAACGTCCGAGTGGAAAAATTGCCCCCCAACACTACTGCAAGAATACAGCCAATGGACCAGGGGATAATCCACTGCATCAAAAGGTATGTGTTGTCTGAAAAGATGATGCATGCACTTGATCAACTAGGAGAGGGAGCCGATAATCCTTACAAAGTCGAGCTACTAACCGCACTGATGTGGTGCGAACACGCTTGGTCAAAGGTCAGCGCTGAAACAATTCAGCACTGCTGGCTTCACTCGGGCTTGATTAACAAAGCAAGCGTCAAATTCCTTCTTAACTAAACTAATTCAGTACAGCCTTTTCTGTGGTACCGCTAAGATCACTTTATAAACCTACAGCCCTTATATATATCAGGCGTTCGGTACTCAGGCAGAGTTCTGTACTGCGCAACGTGGCGATCGTGTGACGTTGCAGCCGCTGATTCAAATAGGGGTAGGTATACTTACGGGTTTATAACGAAATTTATATCCGTTAGGTTGAAAAGTATCTTAACTACATTTTTAAATGATTTTAATCACATTAAATATTATTTTAATTTTAATTAATATTAAAAATGGAATTTAATGTATTTATGGTGTGGCGTACTCAATATTTACCCAGTCTAATATGGTGTGGTGTACATAATGTGTACCCAGTCAACGATGCCTTTCATTCCGCCACCTGATACGCAGCCGATGGAGCTCCAGCCGCTGCGCCAGCTTGACGCCTCGCGCTACGGCAGCGTCCCGGAGGTGTGTAGCAGCGTCCATAGCGGTCATCGATAAGCCTCTGCGCTCTAACGACCCGTATGTTATGCGCCCCCGCCTCAGACTGCCGCCGCTAGCGCCAAAGCGGCGTCCGACGCCAAGCAGCTCAATATCTTTGGCAATGCGCGCGACATTGAGCGCATCAGTCGGTGCGTGACTCCACCTTTGTAAGGAAACGTAGCCAGCATCTCTAACAAATTGGCCGGGATGTTGGAGCGCAGCTACCTGGACAATGGCAACCTCGGCGCCGCCATCGACAGCTTCATGGCGCTCGTGTCTGTAGTCTTCGCCGGCACGTACGTCGCCAACACGTACATCCCATACAATGACGTGAGTACTCTATACTGTTGATTCATGCTGCTGAAGACGCTGTTTAGAGATGCTGTTGCTGCTGGAAATTGTAGATGCCACACTCGATCTGGTTGGTCGAGGTGATCTGCGCGGCGCTGTTTACGCTCGACTTCGCCTATCGCGGCGTGTACCTCTCGGCCAGTCGTCGCAAAGAGTATCTGCTGTCGATGCCAGCACTCGTCAACTTCGCGATTATCCTTCCGGTGCTCCCGGCTTCCTTCTTCATCCGCTACCAGTGAGTTGTGCTGTAGATTTCTGCTCTTGTGTCGACGTTTTTTACTCACATTCGTTGTATTTGTTTACTGCAGTACGTTCTGGTATGGCGAGTCGTGGTGGCGCTTTGTCTACCCTGTGCGTTTCGCTATGTGCTATCTGACGGGCAAGGCGGTGCTGAGCCGCTGCCACGCGTACTTGAACCCGGTGCGCCAGTTCGCGTTCCTGTGCTACCTGCAGATTACGTGCATCTTGCTCGGAGCTGCTGGCATCATTCAGATTGCCGAGACGATGGACGGTACGCTGTCTGTCAAGAACCTTGGAGAGTGGACCTTCTTCAACTCGTTCTTCAACTCCGTCATGACATTCGTGACGATCGACAAGCCGCCGTCGGAGAACAACCTGTCCAAGGTCTTCGTGGGCGTGCTTGTCTGCATCTTCATCCTGGTCATCCCGTATCAGATCTCGAACGTTATGGATCTGAGCAACTCCGTCTCGGCGTACGAGGAAGCCAGCTACAAGCCGTCGTCGAAAAGCCACCATGTTGTGCTGTGTGGGGACCTCACCGCGTCCCGTATCAGCCACTTCTTCCACGAGATTTTCCACAACGACCACGACTTTGTTGGTGTCCACGTGATTGTGCTGAGTGAGGACCCTCCGGCCACGTCGCTCAAGGCGCTGCTACTGGACCCGTTCTTTGCGAAGCGCGTGTGGTTCATCCAGGGCTCGCTGCTCGACATTGACGATGCCAAGCGCGCTGCGTGTGACTCTGCTGATGCCATCTTCATTTTAACCAACCGCAAGGGGGACGAGGAGTTTTCGGTCAGTGACCACCGCACGTTGATGCGCGTGCTCGCAGCGAAGCGCCAAGCCCCGAAGGCGCGGATCTTCGCGCAACTTCACCGGTCTATTCACTGCCAGCTCGTCCGCGATATTGGCGTTCAGAATGTGCTTTGCCTCTCGGAGGTGGCGCTGTCACTGCTGGGCCAAAACTGCATTTGCCCTGGCTTCTCGACGTTTATGTACAGCCTTACATCGACTTCAAGTTTCGACGACGATAATGACGAAGGACTAGGAAGCGACGCTAAGCGCTCCAACAGAACGCAGGCGATCGACAATGGCGAAGGCTCGTGGGTGGATAGATATCTGCTCGGTGCGAGTCACGAGGTTTACGTGGTTGAGCTGCCCCCGGCATCTGTGATTGCAGGCAAGACTTTCTCTGAGCTGGCGTCTTTGGCGTACTCGCACTGCAATGGAATCATTGTCTTTGCTGTAGCCGATGGGCCGAGAGGCAAGGTGATTCTCAATCCTGGAGATACGTACACGTGTGTCGGTGGGGAGACCGCGTACGTCATTGCACAGACTCAAGCCGATGCCAGTGCGCTGACTGAAATGTCTCCGAATGTTTCAATGCCGCTTGCGTGGCGAGAGATGCAAGTGTCGTCTCCTTCCTCCCTCGTGCGCAGCGAAACGGGCTCAAGTGATGGCCATGGCGTCGATGGCTCTCTCAAGCGCCACCAAGCGCGATTTGTCCACTGGCAGTTTGGAGACTACGAGACCCCAGAGCCTGAAAAGGAGTCTGAGGGAGATCACGTCCGCGAGGAAGCCCCCGTCAAAAAGGCCTCGAAGACCGCCAAAGACGCGGTTATCCATGATGTGGAAGAGCTTGGCTTCGGCGTGGCACCGATCGTGATTTGTGTGACTACCGAGACAGCCTTTTCCAATGACTTGGAGCACCTGATCGGACCGCTGCGCACTCGTTCACTAAAGCAGTACCACCCGATCGTGATCCTGACAGCGAAGCTTCCGGAAGAAGACATTTATGACGGCTTTAGCCACTTCCCCGACGTGCATTTCGTCATTGGAGACCCGTATCGCCACAAAAGCCTGAACCGCGCCGGCGTTTCCGATGCCCACCGCGTGATAATCTTGGGTACCTCGACTTCTGCTTCGGACAACGACTCGGAACTGCTTCAAGACGCGGAATCGATTGCGCTGCACAAGTTTATCACGAGCTTCATCGGCACTCGGAAGGCGCCACGGGTCATCATGGAGGTTGGGAATCGCGCCAGTGTGCACTTCGTGGCGCAGAACCTGTTGGCCAATGGCTGGTTCTCGGGACCTGACGGCGGCAATGAGCTCACCATGTTCTCGTCTTCCGAGACGTTCTCGCGCAACTTCTTCCTGTCTCCAGCGTTCACGTCCGGCTTGACGTACAGCACGTCGCTGTGTGACAGTCTGCTCATCAACCAGTTCTTCAACGGCCGCATCAAGAACATCCTGGGCGAGTTCATGTTCAACTCGCGGGCGAGTGACGCGTGGGCCCATTTGCGTGGAGACAAGTCCAAGCCAGAGCTCCACCGCAGCTCCCTGTTCGCCGTCGAGGTGCCGCTGGACTTCGTCGGTCGCTCGTTCGAGTACGTCTTCCACTACCTGCTGTCGTCGGATGATATTCTCGTGATCGGACTCTACCGCTGCCACCCCTACATGAACGTTATGGACGAGAAGGAGCCAAAGCCGCGAATTGAAGTGCCCGAGAAGGAGCGCAGCGTGCCATTTGGCTACGTGTACGTGAACCCCCAGCCGTTTGAAGTCGTCACAGGCGACGATCTCCTCTACGTTCTAGCCGACAAACAGCCCTGCTGGGCCGAAACTCAATCTGCGTAAGTACGTAGGTCAAAAAGATCTGAAGAACGTCCATCGACAAATGAAACCCCAACTTGTCCACGAGCTCATGATAGCTGCAACTAAGGTATTTCTGATACTCCAATCAGTACGACAAGAATTCTCCCTCATTTCAGATTCAGAATCCGTGAAGCTGTTCTGCGGCGTGCCGGGCAGCGTGTTCGAGGTGGATATTGATGAGGGTGCGTCGGTTTCCGCGTTGAAGGACGTGATCAAGGCGACGAAGACGAACGACTTCAAGGATATCGACGCAGACAAGCTGGAGCTCTTCGTGGAGAAGAGGGATGACGAGTGGCTGACGGAGACAGACGTGAAGAGCGGCATGACGGACATCACGGGCCTGGTGCGGGCGAAGCTATTTAGTGTGGGGCTGTCGGACGGAGTTGTCAGCGAAGTGGATGCACAAGAAGAAGCAGCAGGGAGAGGCGCCGTGAACGTGCTGGTGATGCTTCCGGAGCAACAGCCAGCCGCACGCGTGGCGTCCTCCATAAACAAGAAGAGAAAGCTCGCTGAAATCAGCGACTTGATCACTCCGTCTTTGTTCGCAAGGTGCAGGGGAGCAAATGGTTGAGACGGTCAGATCGAGTGTCATCGCATTGAACGCCAGGATAACGACAAAGAGCCACTTCCGGCCGTGCTCTTAAATGCAACCTTCGCCAGATTCGAGGAGAACTGCAAGCAGATCAAGGTTAACCAAGACGACTGCAACTTTGTGATGAAGCTGTGCGATAACTTGTCGACACCTTACGATGGCGAGACAGCATTTGCTGAGAAAGCAAGGGAGTTGCTGACTGATTACCTGCTTGCGGAGTATCCAGCGTCGACAATTACACCGACAACCGTGAATGGATCAGTGTCGCATGGCTCCTATCGTTTTGGTGAAACACTGCTACTCAACTTGGCATGCAGACTCCAAGAGGGGGATGGCGGTGGCGACCCAACGATGCAGAACCTTGCGTACTACATCAAGACCTTGCCGCGCGTGATCGACCGACAATACCCCTGCTTGCTGGTGGACATCTGTGGACCGTGCATCAGTGTCTTCGGAATTGTGAACACGAGCGACCGATTTGCGAGCCTCTAGTCATGAGCTTCCCACTATTATTTTTCGACAACGAGTGGTTGATGGTTTCCTTGGCTCGCATGTGCGCGGCGTTAAAGGTTGCTGTGCAGGAGTTGACGGACGCGTGCATCAAGCGCGGTGCTAGTCGTCACAGCCATGCGACTCGTCTGGGTGGAACTGCTCTCGACCGGTTGAGACTCCCGTACAAAAACTCTGTCAAATGCAACGGAGCCGACATCGCATTTCAATACGTCGAAGTGATTCAGCGGTACGTTTTCAAGGCGCGTTATGATGGACGCGACGTTGTCGTCAAGTTCGCCAAACGATACGGAACCGACGTCCATCGACACTGTGCGAGCGCGGGTTTTGCGCCCGAACTATTTTTCTGCGCGTCTTTGCCGAGTGGGTGGGTATTCGTCGTCATGGAGCAACTTTCACTACTTCCCCTTCGTCAGGTTAGTGGTGTGGTGGCTCGTGATCGGCTGCTCAAGGATCAGAAAGCTTCTTCAAGTGGCATCTTTCGTCCATGGCGATCTAGGGGCGAGCAATGTGATGTGGGATCCGGTCGGCAACCGAGTCGTCTTGATCGACTTCGACTGGTCTGGAAAGGCTGGTACTGACACATCACGGTATCTACCCACCATATACATGTATGAGCGCTGAGATAGCAGGAGCAAAGTGTGGGAGCCGCTTCAAGTTGCTCACGATCCGCATTGGCTGGATTCGATAGTTGCCTGATTGACCTGATCTGGGTCAAGATGCTGCGCATTAATAAGAAAACTCAAGTTGCAGCGCAGAGGCACCACATTATATTAAAGACGCTCTTCCATCTCGTCTATAGAATTTAATTAACCCCTCCGCGCCAAGGGGTGGCAGCATTAGAGACCGATCCCTTCATTTATTACTGAAATGACCGAGTCGGCGTTAACTGTTGTACCGGTCACTGAAGAAGAGATACAACACATTGTATACGGATATCAACTACAAGAAAGATGGGAGTTGCTCACTATACAATCCGTCAAAGTTGCGTGTTAGAAATCTTACAGACGATGAAAACTGCGTTAGTGGCTCGACCTTCTGAACGAGATTTCTTCAGTTTGAGTGTCTGTTCTGTCTTGAAAAAGCTTTGAATTCAATAGTTCTCTCGTCTTAAGCAGGACAAGGCAGTTGGTGGTCTATCTACTAGGCTCTGCAAACTCACCACCAAATCACCAATTCTGTGTCGTCTAAAAGTTGATACTTCGAAGTATTACTACTTAAGTATGCAAGTTTTCGCCCCCCGCAGCCCCTATTTGGCAATCGACCCAAGGCCATTACCAGTTTCTTCTGATATTTGACGTCGACGAATGGCACCTGGCCAGCTCTGGTTCAAGCGGAAGCGCTGCCTCAGGAGTTGACTGCATCACAGTGAAGTCTTGAGAGTTTTCTTCTGGTCGGTGCATGTGTGCTTCTCTGTCCCACGAAAGTATGGGTAGTTAGGTTTTTTGTGTACCACACAATGAATGTCATTGGTCGTTTGACGTTGGTTAGGGCAAAAGTTTATTTTCATCCACTTATATCACGCTTGCTTAGAAAAACCTCGTTGATTTTGAAGCGAAATATCTCGCTTATCAGGCCTTTTCACAGGTTGTAATTAAACCAACATTCGCACAAACAACCCATCCTGAAATTCCGACGAATTATCGCTAATTTTTGGCGGAATTCCGAAAAAAACCTGCGGGGGACTAAAATTGGAGGCAGAAAAAGCGTTGTCGTTCCTTCGGTTCTCGCCGATGGTAAACAGCAAAAATCAGGCGTTAGCACCAGACTCTAAGCCTCACGATAAGGTCTCACTTGGTCAATAGTTTTGGGTAGAAGTGAAAATAGAGCACAATTCTGAAATCATCATACTTTCGTGGGACAGAGAAGTATGGAGTATTTTTTAAAACTACAGCGAAGCAGAAGAGATGGCGACGCCGAAACAGCGTCGAACATCGTGGCTTGCGCTACGTCATACACCCTTTTGCCTGCCCCTCCAGCTTATAAGCAAGCTACAACGATTGCCGGAGTACCACCACCTAGCATGACCACGGCTACGGGATCTGTCTCACCCGGATTTTAGTGTCGCCCGGATTTACAGTATCCGTCGTTGTCCGTAATATAGACAAAAATCGCGTTACTATCAATCCCTGATTGCGGTAACTTCAATAAAAGGTCGCCTTCCGCTTAAATACAAAGGAGATTCCTTCAACTTCCTCACTCTAGAATTCGCCGCCTCGAGGAAAGATGAAGCTGTTCTGCGCGATTGTAGGTGTGGCAGGCAGCGCGTTCTCGGTGCGAGTGAATGAGAGCGACACGGTGGGCGACTTGAAGGACGCGATCAAGAAGAAGAAGACGAACGACTTCAAGAACATCGACGCAGACAATCTGGAGCTCTACGTGGCGAGGAGGGATGGCGAGTGGCTGACGGAGGCAGACGTGGAGAACGGGGTGGGCACGACTGGATTGACGCTGCTGAAGCCTGCGGGGTCGCCGCTCAGCCTTGTCGACTTGACGGAGGACATCGTGCGGGTCCAGCTCACGAAGGACCTTGTTAATGCTAAAAAGACCCCTGTGAACGTGCTGGTGATGCTTCCGGAACAACAGCCAGCCGCGGCTGTGACGTTCGCTTCAAACAAGAAGAGAAAGCTGCCCGAAATCAGTGACTTGATCACACCGTCTTCTTTCGCAAGGTGCAGGGGAGGTGGCAACTGGGTGAAATGGTTGAGGCGCTTAGACGGCCAGATCGAGTGCCATCGCATTGAACGCCAGGATAAAGACGAAGAACCAGTTCCGGTGGTGCTCTTAAGCGCAAACTTCGCCAGATTCGAGGAGAACTGCAAGCAGATCAAGTTCAGCCAGGACGACTGCAACTTCGTGAGCAAGCTGTGCCATTACTTGTCGACACCTTACGATAGCGAAGCATCCTTTGCCGAAAAAGCGCGGGAGTTGCTGACCGAGTACCTGCTTGAGGAGTATCCAGCCTCGACAATTACACCGACAACCGTGAATGGATCAGTGTCAGATGGATCCTACCGTTTTGGTGAAACACTGCTACTTAATCTGGAATGCAAACTTCAGAAAGGGGATGGAGGTGGCGACCCAACGATGCAGAACCTTGCGTACTACATCAAGACCTTGCCGCGCGTGATCGACCGACAATACCCCTGCTTGCTGGTGGACATCTGTGGACCGTGCATCAGTGTCTTCGGAATTGTGAACACGAGTGACGAAGATGCGATCTGCGAGCCTCTAGTCATGAGCTTCCCACTACTATTTTTCGACAATGAGTGGCTGATGGTTTCCTTGGCTCGCATGTGCGCGGCGTTAAAGGTTGCTGTGCAGGAGTTGACGGACGCGTGTATCAAGCGCGGTGCTAGTCGTCACAGCCACGCGACTCATCTGGGTGGAACTGCTCTCGACCGGTTGAGATTCCCGTATAAGGACTCGGTCAAATACAACGGAGAAGACATCTCGTTTGAATACGTCGGAGTGATTCAGCGGTATGTTTTCAAGGCGCGTTATGATGGACGCGACGTTGTCGTCAAGTTCGCTAAGCGATACGGAACCGAAGTTCATCAACACTGTGCAAGGGCGGGCTTTGCGCCCGAACTGCTTTTCTGCGAGTTCTTGCCGAACGACTGGGTATTCGTCGTCATGGAACAGCTTCCAGTGCTTCCCCTTCGTCACGCGGATGGCGTGGTGGTCCGTAAACAACTGCTCAAGATCCGAAAGCTTCTTCACGAGGCATCCTTCGTCCACGGCGATCTACGGGCGAACAATGTGATGTGGGATCCGGTCGGCAACCGAGTCGTCTTGATCGACTTCGACTGGTCTGGAAAAGCTGGTGTCGGCACGTACCCACCATTTATGAATGATGAAGTACCATGGCCACCAGGAGCAAAGTGTGGGGAGCCGCTTCAAGTTGCTCATGATGCGTATTGGTTGGATGCGATAATTGCGCGATTGACCTGATCTCGTGCCCCCGCGTGAAAGGAATTGAAGCCGCGCATTGAAGTCAAGTCCTTGCTGGAATGAAACTCAAGCTGCGTAAGTAGGCTAAAAGGGATGCCATCAACGCTAAAGTTTTAAATTCGCTACATGTAGTTGCGTATCAAGCATTGACAAATGAAACTCCATTGCACTCGAACCTTGTGCACAAGCTTCTCATAACAGAAGAACCATAGTTGTAGCTAAGCTAACGACACCGTAAGACGCATAACGTAGACTGACAGATGCTGATGCCGTGGCTGATGAGCCAGTTCCCTGCGAAGACGCCGCCGCTCCGACACTTCCAGTGCTGCTGCTGGCGCTACCCGTTCCTGCTCCACTGCCTGCTACGCGATCACAGTCAGTTTATCAGCAATACAAGCTCTCAAGCGCCGCTACCAAGCTACCTACCGGACGTAGCGTTAGCCCATTCAGCAACCACATCGACTGGCTCACTCACGGCAGATCCCGCGGCAGCATATCCACTCTCTGTCGATTGTCTGGGGAAGCTCACTTCGTCCTCCTTCGTCCACATTGCGCTCGAAGGTTCGTGCGTGGCGTCCGTCGCAGCCGATCCCCATTGCCACTCCAGCGCGGACTTCGTCGCCTTGAGATAGCCGTAGCCGTACTTGGGGATCAGCGTCTTCCACTTGAAGCCCTTGATGCCCAGCTGCGCCTCCTCGCGAATGTACTCGTTGTTGCCTGGACTGCCGCTGATGACGATCGGAGGGATGTTGTAGCCGTTGAAAGTCGACGCCTCGAACATCAAGTACGTGTGTTCGTGGCCAGCCAGGTACAAGTCCACCTGGTACTTGCTCATGAGGGGGACGATCTCCTTCGCGAACCGATTACCAGGCTCGCTCAGTCCTTTCGGCGTCTTGAAAGGCGGGCGATGGCCGCACATCACGACGTACGGCGTCTCGGAGCGCTTCACTCGGCTTAGATCGTACTCCAGCCACTTCGCCTGCGCAGTTCCCGCTGCGGTACGAGCTGCTTCGTCCACTGTCCACGTCCCGTCACTTTGAAGCGCAGCGAAGGCCTCGTCGCCGTACACTTCTGTGTTGATGAAGACGAAGTGGATGAGACCCGACGAGAAGCTGTAGAACTCGTTGGAAGAAGACCCACTAGCAGCTCCAGCACCCAGTGTGAGGCCCTGGAAGCGGCGGTAGTAGTTCTGCACTGCAAGAGCGGGCGAGAGCGCGTATTGGTATTCATGCTACAACGACACACAAAGCCACACCGTCAGTATTAACAGATACATTGACAAAGAATGAATAGTATCGAGCGTACGTTGCCGACGGTCGTCATCATGGGCACCCGCGACGTGATCGGCTCGAGCTTGTCCATGTAGTTCCGAGCGTTCGAGCCCGTGAGCTCGTAGGACAAGTCGCCAATGTTCAGCACGCCACTGTAGGCTCCATCATCCAGCAGCGCGCTCTTCAGCGCCGGCAAGGACACAGCAGCTGCGTGACCCTGCACAGGCGCCCCCATATCTCCAAACACCGCCCACGTAATCTCTCCGTCGGGTACTGTGAAGTTCATCGTCTGGTCCTTGGCGTCGGACTCGAGCGCGTAGAAGATCGTCGCCCCCGGCTCCAGATTCGCCAGCAACGCCGACCAGCACGCCACGCTCTCACCCGCCGCCTCCGTCACTAAACCTGCGCTTCTGCCCTCCACGGAGGAGCTGAGATCGTCAGCGGATGCACCAAATAGGACGCGGGAAGAGCTCACGCTGGACGAGGTGACCCAGTCCAGCATGTAGTGCACCCCGTCGCCCTCCTTCTCCACGAGACTCAAGTGGAACTGCGTCGAGGTAGACACAGCCTCCAAGGTGGCGACGGCGGCGACAAGAACTGCAGCGACGCCGACGCGGAGCTGCATAGCTAGCTGCCCTCAGGTAGTGGAATCTGTTCCGAGCAGATTGACAAGTAAGTGCTGCGGACGTGATCCGACTCTCTGATCTGACTTCACCTTGACTAAGTACGAAACGAACAGAAAAACATTGATGATGACCAACGCCAACTGACAGACAGATGCACACCCCAAGCGATATGCCGCGCGGGTACTCATCGCCAGGTTAGACGAACTCTTGCATGGATACACATTGACTGGGAAAAGTTCGTGGGTTGAAGACTTCGTGGAGTGTTGGCTTTCGAACCAAAGAATACAGTCATCGAATGCCATGCCATGGACATGGAGTCCATGGATTCTCGCGTGATCAAGGGGGGGGGGGGGGGCGGACGGCCACCAGAAGGGCGAAGAGTGAAGCATAACCCTCAGAGTTCAATTACGCGTGACGATGGCAAGCTCCGTGCAGTTGCGGGAGGAATCGGATTGGACCAGCAAGCTGACAACCGTGAAAACCTCTGAGAACTATACCCTGGACATCGGTATCCTTCGAGTTCGCACACTTATCCTTACTGCAGTGATGGCGAGCGTCTTCACTGGAGTGACGCTATTATTCGCAGGCGACGGGGTGCAAGTGAGCTCCTTCCGGTCGGGCGACCTGGACTCTGCGGGCCAGAAACAATTGTTGGACAAGTACAACGGACGACTGGGCAGTCTGACGGCGCTGGTGATGAAGCCGCTCGATGTCGCGCTGAGCATGGTGGTCGCCGTTGTTTTCCTGTGTATCGCCACAAAGTGGAGCGTGTATCACGAGACCCGCCGCAGATATCTCATGATGGCCGTCATAGGAGTCGTGGGCTATTTGATGAACACCGGCTTCAATTCCCTGAATTTGCAGGTCGTCTCGGGTAAAATTCACCCGAGAATTATCGCGTCGGATCTCGCAGTGGAGAATATTGACGATGACACTCAGACGTTGGACGCTAGCGGGTTCTTGACGACGACGATGAACTCGAGTTTCCGTGAAAATTCGCCTGGCAACAGCGTGTTCAACACCATTTTACGCAATTTGTTCGTGGTGGAGGAAGAAGTTCCGACTTGGTGCAATCATTCCGACGACTATGTGTATCCGTTCAAGAATATCGTCGCTACCTATGGTTTCCCTTCTCGATCGTGGCAGCAGCGCGCGCTGTCCAAAGCTCTGGAGCCAACGGGTTCGTTGAGTATGCTGATGAATACATCCAAGTCCGAGCTCCCATCGGACGACGAGCTTCCTATGAATATTTCCATTGCTACGAACCTCGTGGTGTATGCGCTGGTCGTAAGCGACACGTTTCTAGGGTGGTGGGGGGAGTACAAAGAGGCTTGGGGGACTGAAGTGCACCCTGCCACTGGCGATGGTTTAGGCTCGGTTGCCATGGCAGATTACTTGAATCTGACAACACCATCGTCCGGTAACGTGACTTTTCTAGAAAATATCCACGATGTGGTCGTGAACTACTTCAAGAGGGCGAAGAACTCCAGCACTACGGACGAACTGGCCAAGAT
Source organism: Phytophthora vignae f. sp. vignae (assembly GCA_016169955.1). NCBI lineage: Eukaryota > Oomycota > Peronosporomycetes > Peronosporales > Peronosporaceae > Phytophthora > Phytophthora vignae. The sequence continues at coordinate 477,194 of JABJUM010000047.1, forward strand.
GGAGTTCTCTCACGTCGATTTGTCCGAAAATATAGCGTTTGACGCCTTCACGATTGAGATCCCGACGCAAAAGTATGGGCTGCAGGACGACAATTCGTCGAGATCTAACCCGTTTTACGAACTGCTGTACGGCTACAACTGCAACCCGAAGGCGTGCATTGTATCGGATGTGCCTGAGTACGCGAGATTATACGACAACTCTATCGAGACGACAGTGTACCCGCGCGTTCAAGCTCTGGCGATCTGTCTGAATGACGCGGGGGGAGAAGACTTGGTCGTCGACTTGAGTTATTACGGCTCCGATCAGATCTTGCAGTCCTGTAAGCAGCGCTCCTCCACGTCCATGATGATCGTCAGCGTTGGGAAGCGCGTTGAAGGCGACTCATTCGTAGCGGCTGGCGGTGATGGAGGTAATCTCTTGGTTCCGGCATGCCAGCTCACTAACGCTCGCATGGTGTACTCTCTCACGGTGGGGCGGCTGTCGTGGATACCGGAGGATCTGTCCGATATCTATAATGCCGAGTGCGATAGCGATAAAGGCTGTTATGGTCTTCGATTCCCGCTGGAGCAAGCGGAAGCCTCAAGTACCAGTGACACGGTGTTGGTTGGCAGTGGCAGCATTCCCATGAGCTCACTCAACCCCATCAACATGAACGCTGCCTGGTACTCGGTGGGGTATTCACAGTGGAAAATAGTGGCGTCGACACTTGAGGAGACGAGAGGAGCCGCGCTGAAAGCCGAGACCAGACCAGCGCACGTGATTTTGCCTCGCAATTTCAAGACGACCGATTATTCGTTGACTGCGTTCATGGAAGGCGAAGGCTTGGCGGTATGTGAGCGCAGTGTTGACATGCTGTTGAACCACATTGAGAAGAACCACCTGTACATCGAGCACACGCTTCAACCGGCGTACACGGCAGGGCTGTATTTTATCCTCCAGAACGGCGTGGTGCATGAAGCGCTGCAGGTTAGCGATGATCCGTTCGAGATGTCGCTGGGGTTCTCGGGGAATATCCTCGATATGTACGTGCAAGCGTCGATTCCGACTACAAGTATGCTGATCGCCTTTGCTGGTTGTATTCTCATGGTACTGGGTACTATAGCGGTTGTTGTATTGGGCACGCGTGGCGAACAAACACTACGCGAGCACAGTTCGGCTGCTACGGCGGCAGACGTACTGGGAAATTTGGAAAAGTTCCCTCCATTTTTACTGCGGTTTGAGCTACGAGATTCCGATACGGGGGAAGCTGCGGGGGCTTCATTTGACGCACTGCATGTTGAAAGTATGGTGCTAGTCACCAAGGAAGACCGAAGTCAGCCGTTTGCTGTAGGTAGCGAGGTTTGAGTTTGTTTATATAATTGGCTGCACATTTTCGTATATATACACTAAAAATCCCTTCAGCTTTGGTTTCCTGGCCCCCATCGAGCCTCATCTCCAAGCTCTAGCGGCATTTTCCCTCGTAGCCCAGCTGTGAGTCCCGGGTCTGCCGCTGTACTTTGTAACAGCTTTTGTAAACTCTCTTTGCTCAGCCTAGAAATGACTTTCTCGGCGATGTAATTTTGATTGAAATTCAAACGGAAACTCGCTCGTAAATCAATTTCGCTTGGGATTAACCCCAGAATGCGGTAGCTGCGGTAGTCCACGATTCCAGCCCCCTCACTTGGATTGTTGTTTCCAAACGAAATGACGTCGAAGGGGGTAAAGGAGGCGATCACTTTGTCCAGCTCGCAAGATTCGTCTTTGTCAGATTTGGTGAAAACTAATCTTGGAATTCCACCGAACTTGTGGTATCTCGAAATCAACACGTCATTCGGCAGGTTTATCCTATCGCTGAGGAGCGAGTTGTAGTCTTGAAATTCGTCTAAGCTCCACGATGGCACGATGTCCTTGCTGGAGTTGACTTCAGTGTAAATATTCGTATCTGCCATACCAGGGGCAGCGAACAGAACGGAAACTCCCATCCAGCCGACAAGTATCGATGAAGAGCCGTCAATAAGGCTTTAAGGCTGAAGACTTCCGCCGCATCCAACTGACCAAACTTGTTCCTGTCCGGTGGAATTCGGATCCACAAGTCAGCACCAGCTCAAAGGACCCAAGCTCCAGGACATCATAACGCTGCCCGACAGACTAGTAAAAAGATGCAGTAGAGGTAGAATCGACTCTTCCCCGTGCCTGGATTCCCCGTCACAACAAGGTTGGCATCCGATTCGTCTTCGAAATGGTCCTTCACCAATCGCACCAACTCGGTAAAAATCACAATAGATGACTCTCGCTCCACAACAGAGCAGCATTTCGCGTGCGGATGCTCCAAAGGTGGAAAGTCGGACATTGTTAGGTACCTTATGGCACGGTCGTGTTCACCTTCACCGTTGTCCACTATTCTCCTTTTCGTTTGGAACGAACGGGGCACTTCGTGGAACGAACATCTACTCGGGTGAGTTTGCCAGTAGCCTCTTGCTGCACAATTGGTTACTTAAGTATTCGGCGCGTACCAGCAAGTGGATTGGATCGGTGAAGAGGTCAGGCACTCCTTGCAGCTCTTCTTGGAGTCTAGCACCGCCCTGGAGCTCGTGCTCTTTGTGTGTAATCAAAGCATAGTTCTCCCCCTTCTTCAACCTTTCCACGTCTCCTGTGCCGAGCACCGTTCTTCTTTGCCAGATAGAGCTGCAGGTTGCGCGCAGGAAATTCGATGTCTTCAATCTTCGCCTTGATCGCATCCTTCAGGACATTTATCGTCAGCCCCTTGTCGATGACGATGGAGAGCGTGCTGTCAGCAGCTCGACGCGGTGGATTCTGATGAATCATGGGTACAGCGTCAATCTGCAGTTGATGAATGGCTACACACTTTTTGCGCTAGTCGCACGAACTTCAGTTCATGTGTCCGTTATGTGGTCAATACGCTCGATAAAGTCCGACTGTCGTCGCTTATCAAGTCAGACTTATTAATAAATACCGTGTCTTATCATGCTGCGTCTCCTCCTCGTGACTCTGGCGGCGCTGCCCATGCTTTCTGCAGCGTTATCCCCGCCGCGTGACCGCGGTCCTCTGTTCGAAGGGTCCTCGGTAGTGCGCTCCCTGGACGTGGAGGGCTACGAGGCCGTGCTGAACGACTCGGACTCGGTCTGGCTCGTGGACTACTACTCGTCGTGGTGCTCGCACTGCCGCATGTTCGCCCCGCAGTGGGAGAAGGTCGGCGCGTTCTACGCGCAGTCCGACGTGGTGCAGGTGGGGGCGGTAGATTGCAACCGACACAAGGAAATCTGCACGCGGGAGGAGGTGCACGCCTACCCTTCAGTCAAAGCGCACCATGTTCCACTCAAGTCGAATGAGAAGGTGAATATGGAGGCGAGAGGACGGAAGACGCTCGTGACGGTGGTCACGTGGGTCGAAGACGTACTGAAAGAGCACAACATTGAGTCTGGGGTGGACGTGTCGACTATCGCTGAAGGGAACAACAATCTGCGACGGAATGAGGGGGAAGAGGCTGAGACTGCAGCGTCGAAGGAGATTAAGGACGATACGTCCACCCAGACGAAGTATAATCGCCTGCTGGATGCCGGTAAGGCTGTGATGCTCGCTCTGGAGGAGAGCTTCTTCATTGGCACGCCGGTGCTGGAAGGGGAGAGGTACGAGGCTGCGTTGAAGTGGGTGAACGCCCTCGCTGTGTCGTTCCCAATGGAGGAGAACCGCGTAGCTATGCGGAAGCTGCTGAACTTCATCAAGCAGCAGAAGAGTTGGTCTCTGGACGAGTGGAGCGCGCTGATTAAGCGATGGAGACCTATCGCGAGGGAAACGAGCTTCCCTACTGACCTGTTTGACCCCCGAGGAGACGACGACTTGGGCTGGGAGGTGTGCAAAACTTACACTTGTGGACTGTGGACGCTGTTTCATAGCATGACTACGAGGGAGTTTACGGCCGAAGATGCGTGGAAACCGAGTGAGACCATGGCGGCGATTCGACTGTACATGAAAAACTTCTTCGGCTGCAAGGACTGTCGCGATCACTTCATGGAGGCGAATCCCGAGAGTTTAGTGGAGGAATTGGCCGCCAGCGACGCCAATGGACCGCATGCGATTGTGATTTGGGCCTGGAAGATGCACAACTCGGTCAACAAGCGACTACACGTCGATCAATGGCCCTCACTGTCGAGCTGCTCCAGCTGCTACATTGACATCGGCGGGCCTGTGTCAATTGGCATGTCGTTGATCAACGAAGATGGAATGGTCAGCTACCTGACGAGCGTCTATGGCCATGAAGATAAGGCTCTCTTCAATGAGCTTACCGAGACAGCCACGTACCCATTCGCAGCTCAGAGCTTCAACGCTATAACAGCAGCCGCGCTGGTCTTGGCACTTGTGGTGGTAGTGCTGAAGACACAGAAGCACCGCTTTGCCGTCTCAAAACAAAGTGATCACACCGCGTAACATGTGTAATACTCCCAGGGTTATTATTTTCATGAAAAAAAGGAGATTATATGACGACAGCTACCCATGGTGGCAGCAATGTGTGGCTTCGCTCAGGGCTCTAGGGCCACTTTGCACACGCTCTTCTCGACGCTGATGGTCTGGCCGACTGCAAATATCTGCGTCTCGTCCTGCTTGTGAGCGAAGACGACCTCTTCAACACGAAGCGAGTCCAGCGTGGGTCCCGTGCCTCCACCCACTCCGTCGTGGAGATACAAGCGCAGCATGAGCGGAGGGAACTTGCCGCTGTTGGTCAATGCTTCCGTTGCTGTCGCCGCTGAGCCGTGCTCGATCACCTTCCCGCGCCTCGCTAGCGCGGCGACCAATATGCCACACACCACGATGAGGGCGCAACCGGCGATGGCGAGCAGCAGGTTCGTCGTGGGGATGGACACTTGGACGTACATATCCTGGATGTTGCCGGCGAATTGCAGCGAGTTTGGCGCGTGGAGGAGGAATTGGCCGAGATCGGCGACTGTACCATCCCGTTCTGGAAGATATAGTAGAGCCCGGCAGTGTACGCGGGCTGGAGAGTGTGCTCGATGTACAGGTGGTTCTTCTCGATGTGGTTCAAGTAGTTGTCGATGAGGACCTCGCAGTCCTTCATGCCATCGCCCAGCATGAACTCGGTGAGGGTCGAGTTGATGGTCTTGAAGTTGCGGGGCAGAACAATGAACATGGGTGTGGTATCCGTCCTGAGAGCTGCTCCCCTGGCCTCCTCCACCGTCGACGCCAGCGTCGTCCACTGGGACGACCCAACTTCGAACCAAATCGCGTTCAGGTTGATCGGGCTCAGCAAATCCATTGGAATGTCGCTCGCCCCAACTAGGAGCTGGTCACTTGACTCGAGGGGGAAGCGGACGCCGCTGCAGCCACTGCCAGTCGCGCAGCTAGCGTCGTAGACCTCGGACAGGTCCTCGAGACTCCACGACAACCGCCCGACAGTCAGCGAGTACACTATGCGAGCGTTGGCGACTCGAGCGGCCAGGCCGTCGGGGTCGTCTTCAAAAGCGTCGCCCTCCATGCGTTTCCCGGCGCTGACGATGATCATGGACGTGTTGGAGCGTTGGTCGCAGGCTTGAGCCACTTCGTTCGATCTGAAATAGTCAAAGTCCGCAACCAAGTCTTCCCCTCCCGCGTCGTTGATGCAGATTGAGAGCGCTTGGACACGCGGGTAAACTGTAGTCGCGGATCCGTCCGCGGTATACTCCTGCAGCCCTGCCGATCCTAAGATGCACGACTCGGTATTGCAGTAGTAGTCGTAGAGACTGGTAATAAGCGTTGTCGCTGGAGGAATTGTCTTCCTGATACCCGATCATTTGCGTCGGGATCTCGACCGTGAAGGCGTCGAATGCCACCGTCTCGGCCAAATCGACGTGGGAAAACTCCATCGTGGCCAGTTCGTCCGTCGTACTCGCGTTCTCCGCCTTCTCAAAGTACTCGACGATCACCCCGTGGAGGTTACTGAGGAAATCGGGCGAGGAGGCCGTCAGATTCAGATAGTCCGCCATGACTAAGGGGACCGACTGGTTCCTGTTGACGTAGCCAGGAGCGTACATGCTCCACGCCTCGTCCGTTGAGCTCCACCACCCGAGAAAGCTGTTGCTCACTATCAGCGCGTACGCTGCGAGGTTGGTGGCGATCGACTGGTTCATCGGAAGCTCGTCGTCTGATGGGAGATCGCTAGTAGCAGCGTTCATGGGCATAGACACGGAAGCTGTTGGCTGTAAAGCTTGCGATAGCGCGAGCTGCTGCCAGGATCGAGACGGGAAGCCGTAGCTTGCGGCGATGTTCTTGAACGGATACGTGAAGGCGTCCGTGTGGTTGCACCACGTCGGCACGTTCTCGGTCGGTACGAATAACTTGCGCATGATGGTGTTGAGGACGCTGTTGCCGGCTGTGTCTTCACGGAAGCTGTGACTCCACGTGGTGGTCACGAACCCGTCGTCACTCAGTTGCTGTGCCGTGTCGTTGCTGGAGCTCTCCACTGCGAGATCAGCCGCGAGAATCCGCGGATGGATGTCCCCCGAGATCACTTGGACGTTGAGGGAGCTGAGGCCAGTGTTCATGAGGTACCCCACAGCAGCCACGGCAGCCATGGCAAGGTACGCTCGACGCTCCCCGAGCTGACTGAACTTGGTTGCAAGGCACAGGAAGGCGACGGAGATGACCATACTCAGGGTCAAGTCGACTGGCTTCATGAGCAGAGCGGTGATGGCTCCGGAGATGGAGTTGTACCGGTCCAGCATCTTCTTCTGCTCGGCAGCGTCCATGTCGGTGGACTCGAACGTTCGGACGCGCACTCCGTCGCTGGCGAACGGCAGCATGACACCGACGAGAATGCCGCCCACGACCAGAGACCCAAAGAGCACGCGGAAGCGGTAGACGTCCACGAACAGCGAGTAGTTGGATGCACCCTCGACATCGTTGAAAGGGGCGTATGCCGGTGTTGCGGGCGTTTGGACCCCCGCCTCCGACTCCTTCGTGTTCTCCGGCATCGATGCGCGCGCGACTTGGTGGAATCAACAATGAATAGGAGGGAACGTGCTGCCATGCCATGGCCACGTGAAGAAGACATGCTGAGCGTACCTATCTGATCAGTTTTGTATCTTCTCCTATGGGTAAAGTTGGACAACGGGTGGACGTTTAGCCTGTTACTTCGTGAAGGATAGCAGAGAGATGATCGATGAAGCTGAACAGAGCGTGGTACTTCTCGTTCTTCTAATTCGACGAATGGGTACAAACCATTCCAGTAAAACCTTACTTACCACACCACAATTCAGGAGACTGAGAAACATTGGCAACTTTTAACTTTTGACAGCAATGCAAAAACACCTTCAGAGTGAGCAAAGGGCTGTGATGTTCAGCTCGAGATGGCTGTTAGACGATATGGGGGATATCGAATGCGGTGACTCAGACGTTACGCGTGTTAGTTTTGAAGCCATCGACCGTTGATGCGAGCGTCGACTAGCGGGATGCTTTCTGGTGCCTGTTTTTGAGGCCGTGCTCAACATATCAACAACAGCCGAGGGTAACCATTCGTTCGTGCTCTCCTTGGTAGAGAAGGTCATGGAAAATTTGACGTGTGAAGAAATCAAAGGTGTGCTGTATCCAACTCGGACGAACGCGACCACTAAAGTGCTGGCTTTGGTCTTGTTGCTGGAAAGCACCATACTTCCAGCATTCAGCAAGTCGAATAAAGCTCTTGTAGACTCGCCCGTGTCGGAGGCTCGTAGTTGGAACCGCAGTAAAAAGGAGGGAACTTATCAAGCTCACCCCGCGTACTCAAACCGGCAACTATAGAGTATTATACTATGATAATAAACAGTCGGCAAAGGCAATCAACGCGTTTGGAGTTGGAATCGACGCTTGCACGTACATACCGAGGATATTCGAAGGGGATTGTCGCGGTATTCATCCAATACCGATGCAGGTGAAATGTCTGTCAAACGACGATATAAAGCCGAAGGGTACTTGGGTGAAGCGACCATGTATTGAAGTAACCTGTTCTAACACCTAGGACCACTAGCCAGTAATTTTTCCAGCACACTCTCTGTCTGCAAGTCGTCCGGTTCTTGCTTCCGTAGAGCTGCAAGACAAAGCTGTCGTAAATGTACGATAAAGAGAAGGTTACGCGAATAACATGAGGATTCCTTCCGCTGCGTCAACTCCTGATTGGCGTCTGTCAGACGCTGGTACTGGATGGGATGAGCTTAGGACGTAGATAATACGATAAGAGTCCGGTACGACGAGCACAGCAATACCTGAAAATGCCCTCACCAGCAGGTTATATTATATAGCACCACTTCGTTCTTGAAGCTTGCATAACTTTTTCTGAGCCACATCGTTCAATAAATTAAGCTTATTGGTAGTGAGGTCTTGTAACAGGCATCTCTCGACTTCACTCCCTCGCCACGACTGCAGATTCTGCTATGAAGTCATCAACCACGCGCGGATTCATCGACTGTCTTCACATTAAAACGGGTGCTGAAATCGCTTCCACAGGCAAAGAAGAATACCAAGACTGGCTTGTAATCTGCGCGCGGATAAACCAGCGTCATCTTACGGATACTATCAGCGAGGTATCGATGAGCTATCCAATTGGCTACTTCCGTAAAAGCCGAAACTGGAACCTGAACAAACAGGCAAATGTTTGGAATATATTTGATCGAATGACTCAGCTTGCCTACACCGTTTTGGATACGCTGCGGTTCAGGGGTTTTACGTATCTCCTGACACCATTCTTCAAGATGCAAGCAAGCGCAGGTTTTACTCCAGTTTTGCATTCCTTCTGTTAATTGCCAACAACTGCGCCGACAAACTTGCTGATTGAACCTCTTAGCCTGTGCAAACCGCGTACTCGGTATCAACCTCAACATCCAGCTTCATAACTTTGAAATGTGAACGCATTTTCTCGTAATTGATGAATCCTCCGCTAGGTTCCATCCTCTTCTTCAAAATTTCTTCGGCGGCTCTGTCAACTTGTTCCTCACTGCCTTTAAGCACCGACTTGAGAGCTGTTTTGTTAGCTGAATTCATTGGGACGATAGGTGTACATGCTGGGTGATACGCCAATGTTCCATGGAACCGCTCAGTCTCGTCTCGGGTCAAGAGGAAGCAATCACTCGGCACAACATAGTCCTGAAGATTTGACGGGGCAACGCAATCCATGACCCCTCCCACCAAACGCGTGCCTTTCTCGAGAAATGCAGGGCGGGAGTTCCTCAGCTTGCAAAGATACTCCCTTGCTGATTTTGGCTGAAATTTACCGAAATGTCGCTTTCTTTGATCCACAAATACAATCAAATTCTCAGAGCGAGCATCCTTCAGAGCAAAGAAGATATCGACGCCAGCTCCACCAACCCCATTCACGATGATGTTGCCACTTGACGTCCAGTCGACTTTTTCCGCTAGATGGTCTTTTTGTGAAACGACCATGGGAGTTGAAGAGCCAAAGCTTTCGGCACACTGAAACACTCTTGACGGAGCAAGTTTCACGGAAATGCGACGCGTGCCATCGCTCATCAGCGCCCCCGGCAGAAGCTCTTCCAGCGTCACAGTCGAGCGCCCAAGCACCAGCAAGGCATTGATTCTAGCAGCATAGAAACAAGCACCGAACATCTCCCACGACTGCCACGGCTCACGGACGAACAGTTTCGAATCCACCAGCTCTCCAATGTCACTTAACGCCGCTGTGAAAAAAAATTCTGCTTTGGTTTTCATATCATCACTCGACGCGATGCTCTGCAACAGCGCGTAGGGAACCCGTACATCGCAAACGTTAGGTGTGGATAACGATGGGTTGAGCACGCATATCGAGGAATCTCGAAGTTTTGACCACTTGAACTGTTTATCGAACGCGTCTTGGTGTCGAACTTGTCGACCCGACACGGCATAGGCTGCCAAACGGACGAGCTGATGGGTTGATATTAACCCCGTGTAAGCATCGACGTACCTTGTCCAGACGCCCATGAAGCACCTGTTGATGCTCCTCAATGTAATTGTATCTGGTTCCGAGCACCTCTTCAGTCCCAATAAGTAATCGACAACCCACCGTGGAACACCTCCAAGAGCAAACAAATGGCGATAGACCTGAGGATGTCGCAAGAACCCAGCAAAATTTGCATTGCTCTCCACAGAGGTGAGCACTTGCCCCAGTGTCAAGAGGGTCATGGGAAGCCGCTTGGTCACAAAATGCAAGGAATTGGCGATTGAATCCGGTGCAATGACACCCAAATCCGTCCCTGCAAACATGGGCAACACAACCAGACTCGACGAGTTCGTACACAGAAAATCTGCTATAGTCTCCACGAGTTCGCGCAGGATTGACGTGCCGGCAGTTGCTCCAGAGGTTCTTAGTTTTTCAATCTTTTGGTATTCATCGATGCCAACAAAGATGTACTGCACCCTTTGTCCTTGTACGCTTTGACGCAACTTGCGCTCGATAATTGCAATGGCGTTACGTAAAGTCAGCTGACTTCCATTACAAGGTAGCCGTAACTCGAACCACGTGGCGAAGTCAAACGCGCAGTTCTTGTTCAGGAAAAAACGATACAAAAGCCGCCACGAGAAAGACGCCTCAATCGGCATCGACCGCTCGACTGGTACTGACTTATATGCATTGTAGTACGAAACAATCAGGCGAACAACGTACTCAGGGTCCAATTTCATCTCTTCAAGAATCGTGCCACTTTCTTCCAGCATACGCGTTTTCCCCAGACCCGAAATCCCAGAGCAAACAGGTATAGGACGGTGTGTGCGGTCCGATCCTGCACCACGACTAGCCTCAATGATTCTGTTGAAGCAATCCGCTGCGATCTTAATTGCCTCTTCTCTTCCAACCAATCGAAACTGTAAACTTTCGGCACCTAAAATGTTCTGGTTCACCACAATTTCTTCTTTGTTGGTCATTTCACTTTCCAAGAACGCAAGGAGATCATCACACGAAGTTGTATCCACAGCACGTCCTTTCGGTACACCCACCCTGTCGTGCTCGACATTTCCCCCCTTCGGAAGCACCGCCACCACGTGAACCGGGGTCCGGTTAGCCTCAACCATGTCCTCTGTGATTTCGACCTGCACGCTCGTCTCCGTCAACCCAGCCAACTTGAGCGGTGCCCCCGCAGTTTTCAACGGCGTCAATCCAGTCGTGCCCACCCCCTTCTTCACGTCTGCCTCTGTCAGCCATCCTCCGTCTGCCTTCTTCGCCAGGAAGAGCTGCAGCTTCGTCCAAGGAACTTCAGCTCTGATCAACCCGTCGCTTTGTTCCTTGACCGCTTTCTTCAAGTGGTCCACCGTCTTGTCCGCGTCGATTTCCACAGGGAATGGACTTCCCCCAGCACCATCAACCGCGCAGAACAGCGTCACCATCTTTCCTCAAGGCGGCAGATTCTGGAATGAAGAAAAGGTCGAGTCTGCTGTTCCCAGAATGTATTTCGGCCAATAAAAAAAATACGCTTTGTCAAATTGATTGTTGAAGACTCAGCAGTGAGAGGCCGTGACAACGCAGGCAAAAATCATGTCCGCCACTTCAACATACCGCTCTCTTCCGAATAGGATTTCTATTGCAGATTACAGCAGGGAAGTCGATGTTGAAGTGGTCTTTAAGTGGTCTCCACTGCAACAGAAATCGTATTCGGAAGGGAGCCTTACGGGTATACCCTCTTTAAGAATTCTCGCTAATGTGTTCGTGGCTCTTGAGACGAAGCGTGGGGTTCAGCTACTTGACGCCTTGATGGCATTCATGTTCTTCGAGCTCCACGGGTAGTGTTGTATACTTCTCTGGGCTTTGCTTTTTGTAACAAAGTTCCCACGAACTCTGCTTTTTGCAACAAATGCGAAAGACTTTCGGATCACGCCGCTCTTTGCTATCAATCAAAGACAATGCTATTTTACCAGGGGATCAGCCTCGACGTTTGTCTTGAAATTGACGTTGAAGCACGAACAACTTGGCGTCGGACCATGGCGTGCCCGCGTCAGACTCTGGTTGAGGAAGCTTTGGGATGTCAAACTTAACACGCGCGCCATTGCCAATGGCTAAGGCGTCCTGCACCACCGCTGCTACGACTGGGGAGAGTCCGTTGTTCGACGATTTAGGTGTGGCCAGTCGTGAATCGGAGCTGCTGGTTCCTAGCGGCGGCTTCTTGGAGAACTTCGGCACGGATGTAGTAGCGACCCAGTCTGGAAGCCCAGCGAGGACGCCCGAGTCGCTCGCCATCTGCCACTTCATACGCAGCGAGCGCAGCTCTGCCGACAGCTGCTTGTTCTCTTTGCGCGCGTTCGACCGCGTCCAGTCCAGTTTGTTGCGCACGTCGATGAACTTCTCGTCCATAAGACGGAGCTGGTCCTCCAGGATTCGCGCGCCCTGCTCCAGCTCCGCCACCTTTGCGTCCTGAGCGGCATGCTTGCGAGTTGCAGTGGCCAATTTGTCCTTCGTGTCGAGTAACTCCTTGTCCACGCGCCGTTGAGCTTCCACTGCGCGCGTTTTGGCTGCAGCTTCGTGCTTCAGATGCACCATGAGCTTCTCCACGTGCTCCGAGAGAGCGGCGACCTTCTCGCCCAGCTCCTTGTTGGCCAGCTCGCTCTTGGCACGCAGCTCCTTCTCGACGCGCTCACGACCGACCATCTCCACGACTTTCTCCCGCATACTTTGCAGGTCTCGCAGTCCAGCTTGAGCCGTGTCGAGCTCGCTCTCGAGCCGTTCCGTGCGTTCGATGAGCCGCTTGTTGCGACTTCGTAGCACTCGCATCTCGCGCTCCAGCCGTCCAGCTCCACCAAGGCCGAGAGCGTCAAGAGCTGAGAAGTTGTCGACGTTGGGCAAGTGGCAAGACGATGACTCACCTTCGTCTGTCGCGGGGTGCAGCGACGACGAAGAAGAAGACGCTATTGGCCCTCCAGCGAGCTGCCACTCATGCTCCAGCGCCTTCAGTCGCAGACGCACCAGCTCCTCGAGCTTCACGTGCTGGTACAGCATGTCGTCGACGCTCGAGTCTTGACTACCGGTAGCGATCGCCGGATCCAGGCCAATGCCGCGAAGCAGCGTGCGACGCACTCCTCCCACCTCGTCTCGAAGCTGAGCCAGCTCGCTCTTCGTCTTGTCAAGCAGCTCAGCGACGCGAAGATGCTTCTCACCTTGCTGAACGAGCTGCTCAGACTTGACAAACACCTCCTGCTGAAGCCCCTTGACCCGCAAGGCAAAGTCATTCGAACCGCTCGTGAGCGATAGCAGTGCCAGTTCATCTTCCAGCGCCTTCACTCGAGCATTGGCTTCGTCAAGCTGTGCCTGCTTATCTTGAGTCTGCTGCTCGGCACGACGCAGCAGCGCGTTCTGGTTCACCTCGCGCACGTCTTGGGTCGCCGATGCCGCCTTCAATTGGCCCTCCAGACCCGCCACCTGAGCCTGAAGCTCTTCGATCTTGCTTGAACTGTCCGCTAACGCTTGCTGCTTAGCGGCAATTTCGTCTTCATGGGACTTCCGAGCGTCTTCCACCGTCTGCTGTAGCTGATCGTACTGCACGCGGAGTGTGTCGTACTCGGCACTTAGTTGGGCGAAGCGATCGTCACGTTCATCAAGCTGCCTCTGTAGTTCCGCCTCCTGCTGCTCGTGCGCCGCGTCCGAGGCACGAAGACGCTCCAACTCGGCCAGGTCGTCCACCATTTGTGACGTGCAGCTCTTGACGCTGTCTTCGAGTTGGGCAATCTGCTCCTCCAGCTCGGCCTTCTCAGCAGCGAACTGCTCCTCCGCGTACCTTCTGGTCTCTTCAATCTGCTCTTCGGCATATCGTTTGGCCTCGTCCAACGCCGCGTAGCTCTCACGCCACTGCCTGTTCTCTTCGGTTATGGCTTCGATGGTCTGTGTCAACTCTGCTGTCCGTAGTCGCTCCTGCTCCACCGCTGCCTGCATCTGCGCCTTCTCGTTCGCATGTTCTCGGTAGAGCTCGTCATTGGCTTGACGCAGCTCTGCGATCTCCTCCTCGGGCGTCTTGGCTGCCATGAACGGTATAGCTATTGGCAAACGTCGCTACCCAAGTGAATGCAACTCGACCAAGGCACTAACTAGAACACCTAGCGAAAAATAGATTGAAAGAAGAGAAACTACCTATTGCTCGTGTCCTCAACGCACCTCCGTTGGGACTCGCTTGGTGCATCAGTCAGAGCTCTCAATTGCAAGTCAACATCGAGCCAGGATTCGTTCGCTTCGGTGTTATCGTCCACAACTTTTAAAGCCACGTTCAGCTCATGAAGGATGCCACGCACCTAAAGCATCCACGTCAGCTTCGAGTTAGAAGTAGGTTAGATAACTTTAAGCTCACAGCAATGAAGAACTTACATAGCCGAGGTGGAGAAGTAGATCCCGCTCTTGAGCTGCGCTCTCGGGCTGTTTGCGTTGTGCCAGTAAGTCGCTGGTTTTGGCGTACAGAAGCTCGCGGAACTCGACGTAGTTGATGCCCGTGTTGGCGAGCATGACCAGCTGGCACTGGTCTACGAACTCGCGTCCGACGAGGCCCATCTCCTTGAGGTCTTCTAGCTCGTGCTCGACCGCTGCGTATTCGCGCTTGAAGAACGCCCACAGCTCACGCACGTTGTACCCGTTGAACCAGTTGTGGTTGATGGAGATCGTGTCCTCGAGGTTCTTGACCTGGTGGTACCATCCGCTGGGAACGAAGATCGCGTCACCAGTTTCTTGGATCACGTAGATCGGCTTTGCTTCATGGAAGTGAGGGTACTTCTCTCGGTCGACGTCCTCCGCCGTCACATCGGGCAGGACAAATCGACCAAAGCGGTCCTTCAACTTTGGCTCCTGCTCTCAGATTAACAGCAATAGTATAAGGTTTTGCCTGTACAATCTTCAGATGCTACAGTGTACGCACGTCGTCCGGGTGGTAGAAGACCCACTCTTTGCGGCCGCAAACGTTCACCGACCAGCTGCAGTTGCAAGGTCATTCATTAGGCGAGCTCGATCTGCATCAAAGGACGACTGCTGTCATACCTGTACGAGCGGAACACGTCGTGATGCAGTGGTGTCCAGCTTCCAGCAGGGCCTAAACATTCGGGTAAGCAGCTAGATTAGATCATCAACTGCACTCGAAACAGGGTCGCTTTTGTCTACCAAGGTACACAAATCGGTAGTCACTCTCGCTCTTCTCCTTGTGGTCCCACCACCTGACAACATAAACAACAACAAGATACATGTAACCTATGCGATACGTTTTTAAGGGCTTGAACCACCAAAGCAGCGCCAAAATGGTACCAGTTGAGCCAATCGTCCTTGAAAAACGGCGGTGTTCTGCATCCAGCAGCCACATACCACGGTCAGCCACACTATTGCTCACCCTCTCAATTCAGCTGCAATTGTTGTCCTATTCTCACTCGTAAACGTCGTGGCCGAAAGCGTGCACAAAGTGCCAGTCCTTCAGGTATCTCTTGCCCACGGTCCCGTTCTCAATCAGCCCCAAATACGCGTCTGCCGTACCATAACAGCCTCAGTCAGCCCTTGATTAATCTCCCACTTATTTGCTCCCTCTTCCTTCCTCCCGCACCGAGTCTCATGGTGCATCGCTCCTCCGCTCCATACTCCGCTACGTCACCACTCGCCACCTTAAATTGGAGTCAAAAGCCCGTTAAAACGCACTCCAATCGTCACTAAATCAACGCCAATACCCCCACCGGCGCCTCTGCAGCCCCGTGCTTGTCCTTCAAGTGCTGGAAATTAATTCGCTGTCCGTCCTTCCACTGCGCTGCGCCCGAGAACCACTTGTCCGTCACGTTGCGCAGCAGAACCGGCCGGTTGCGCGCCATATAACGCGCGCAGAAGGCCCCGTAGCTCAGCGTCGCCGCGTCCTCCACGTCCATCTCTCTCGACTGATGCGTGTCGTCTTTCAAACCGTTGTGGAAAATGTAGCCATATCAACAGAAATGTAGCCATATCGACATGAGAATCCTGTAGACGAAGCACCATTGTTGTATCAGCGGTTAAAGTACGTCAGTGGGTCAGTTACCAACGGCCAAGGCTAGGCTAAGGCTGCAGCTACAGCGCGTGTCTTGTCAGTCAGTTCACTGCAGTCACTCCTCTTTCCTCTCGGTCTGTAGCAGGCCGAGCCCTCTCTCTCTCTCTCTTGCCTCTTCCAGGCTTGAAACCCCCTTACTTTACGCCGTCATGGCGTCCCCAGTCAACCGCAGCAGCTCCAACGACTCCTCTCTGCCTAATGGAGGCGGTGGAGACACCGTTATCGCGCAGTACCTGGCGACCAAAGTGGCGTGGTGGGCCACGTACCCGCGCATCCTCGTGGTCACGCAGTCCACACTGAGCACGTACAACCCGGAGACGTTCCAGTGCACCAACCAGTGGGAGATCGCGGACATCGAGGACGTCGACATCTCCCCAGCAGCCGCGGGCAACCAGTTCGTGCTGAGGCTCGAGAAGTCCCGCTTCCGCTCGGCCAAGCTCAAGTTCGCCTGCTCTGCTCGAGGCCACCTGCTGTCGCTCCTGGCGAGACTGCGGCGACAGGCGCAGGGGAAGGCGCTGCTGTACCGCGTCGTGAGTCCAAGGCGGCTGCACTTCCGCTGCATCGAGCAGTTCGCCAACGCGTCGCACAAGCTGCTCTTCCTGCAGGTGACGGTGTCCAGCGTCGTGTTCCTGGACGAGTGCGGCCGTCGCGTGCAGATCCTGCCCTTCCTGTACCTGCGCAAAGTGGCCTTCTCCTCGGCTCATAGTGAGGGGATGGTGCTGTCCACCGCCTTCCACGACCGGTTCTTCCTCTGTGGAGAGCGCCACGAGTGTCTGAACGAGATCGTGGCCGCGGCGAACGATGCCGGCGTGGAGCTCTACAAGACGTCGAGTCCCATCACGGCGCTGCAGCTCCGACTGCAGAACACGCAGGTGCTGGACCGCGCCTCGGTCATCCGCTTCGACGTCAAGAAGGCCAGGAACACGGAGGGCAATGGCGACGCTGCGCCGGCGAGTGACGGCAGCGACGGCGCCAAGAAGGCGTACAAGAAGATCCAGTTGATCCTGCAGGGCGACGCCGTTGTGGAGATGCACCGCTCCATGCGCACAGTCGTCGCGCGCCCGTACAGCGCGTTGCTCGCCATTGTGCGCCCCGACTGGGACCCGAGGACGCTCGTGCTGGAGTTCAAGCAGGAGGACACGCTGGTGCTGGACGTCGAAGGCCGCGACCAGCTCGTCACACTGCTGCTGCTTGTGTGTAGGGAGGCAGGACACCACAGCGTCATGCTGGTCTCCTCGGGGCTTAATTACTGCCGGTTCTACCACCCTCACTCCGCTGACACTGCAGTGGGCGACGATAGCAGCTTAGCCGGAGCTTCCATGGAGACGTTCTTGCTGCGGAGGATCACGCAGACGGGAGTTCGACCGGAAGACAACAACGCCGGACGAAGCCGAGGAAACAGCGTCTGGTCTCCGCGTAGACGGCGCGGAGCGAGCGTATCGACGCCCAGGGGCTCGCAAGGGAACAATGACACGCCTCGGTCTACCGACTCGGACTCAAGCGCTCGTGGAGGCTGGTTCCAGCGTCGAATCAAGGAGAAGCGCTCCACTGAACCCCAGTACGAAACGCGCAACTCCATCGATTCGGGTTTGTCCATGAACGAGAGTGTGAGCATCACTATTGCGATGGAGGAGCTCAACGCCAATCTGCCACTAGACGAACTCACACGTAGCGGTCCAGGTCAGGTTGAAGTTGTCAACAAGGCGTTGGAGCTTGTGTTCGAGCACCTCGTGACGTTGATAGCCTCGCTACGACGATACGGAGATACCACGAGCTCGGAGCTGATCACCACATTGCAAGCACTTGTGCGCTTGTATCACCATCCAGACGCGTGCTTCACTGACGAGACGGTGAGATCTCCTGCTAGTGTTTTTCTCGATCTTACGTGTGTACTGACGACTTGTGCATGCTTGGTAGATCCCCCGAGTATTTGATGCCGTCCACGAGCTCATTCTCCAGCAAGATGTGCTCACTTGCTACTGGTGTCTGAGGTTGTTGCAGAGCTTTTTGGGCGTTCGAACGCCAAACACTGCCGCCAACTACAACGCTGCTGGAGACCAGCGCGCCAAGATGATCCAGCATTTCGTACACAACGGAACGCTTCAGCACGCCATCGTCGACTTGATCCCAGCCTCTTTCGCTGTATCGAACGCCTCGTCGTTCATGGCAGACTCGTCCACCATCGGAGAAGCGTTCTGGATGGCTGACCCGGAGGCTGTGCAGACGCCACCATCCAGTCTCTCGTCGTCGCAGTCCTCCATCCTGTGCACGAAAGAGGCTCGAGTGCAGAGCGAGATCAACGTCGTGTTTTACGAAACGCTGCTGACGCTGCACCACTTGCTCGTGTACTTGAAAAGCTCCGCCAAGATGCAGCGCGCGTCACGAGATCGGCAAAACTACATCGCGGCAGGCAATCGGCAGATTCAACACGGCAGCTACAGCGACGTACCAGCCGAGAAACATACCGACGCTCTTGCAGGTAAACTGCTCGAGAAATACCGATTCCTGATGGACTCCATCGTCGACGTTCGTCTCGTCCGGATGGCCGAGACCTCCGTGGCTCTCGTTCAATTTGTACTGAACCACTTCGCGACCAAGACGACGGCAAGTCAGCTTCAGTTGGGACCAAGAGACAACCAGATCTCTCACTCCAGCAGTGGGGAGTTCCACGACTCGCGAAAGCGGCGGCTGGGTGCGCTGGGCTCGTTTCTTGATGACTATCGCGCCGTGACCGAGAGCAGAGCAGAGACTCGATCGCTGCTCTTTGGTAGCGAGAGGACCATTGAAATGCCGCTCAACACCTTCAGCTACGCCACCACCGAGTGCACCAACGCAGCGATGGAGAGGCTGCTGAACCCTGGGATGACAAACCGTCTCGGAACAGTTCTGTCGAATGGGTCCATGAGACTTGAGTATCTGGACCCCAGCGAGCCGCCGAGCTCCATTCGTGATGAAGATATCTACATCAAGCCTCTCGCGCCGGAGATCAAGAAGAAACCATCGCAAAAGGAGATACACCCAGCTCCACTAAGGCAGTTAAAGGTCAAGAAACCCTCGCAGGAGCCACACAAGCACAACGTTTACGACAGCCTTGCCCCGGGCAACAATACCCAAGTGTATCAGCCGTCACTACCGTCGTCCGTGAAGCGGTTAGTGGGCCAGACAAGCCCCATCCGCTCCATACGCAGCGATGTCGGAGCAAATCTCTTCAAAAGCGACGACGAAGACGACACTTTCGGCCCATTGCTGCATAGCGACCATGTTTCAACCGCAGCACGGTCACCACGCGCTATCCGCAAGGCGTTCCAGGCTTCAGTGGGGGCACGGCGGACCGCAAACGAATGTGACGCCTGCATCGGATGCAACGACGTGTGCACGAACGAGAAGTGCTTCTTCTGTGCTGAGAAGGAGTACCAGCTGAAGGTCGCGTTCGCCGGGTCTTCCGTTGCTACTGGACCCACCGTGCGCCAAGCAGCGTGGCAACATCGAGCACCATCGTCCGTCGAAAGCTCCTTCAACGTCGAACGCGAGTACTCTTCCTGTGAGATGAAGCGGCACCAGAGCCAGCGATCGTGCTGGATCCGCGTAGACGACAGCGTCTACGACGTGACTGACTTGCTTGGAGTACATCCTGGTGGGGCACAGGTGTTGCTCGAGGCAGCACAACACGGCGGAGACTGCGGTCCCATTCTGAAGACTCACCCACCTGCTGCCCGAGAGATGCTCACGCAGTATCGACTAGGTCGCTACTACGAGTGCAACAAGTGCTGATCTGCTGTACACGATTCACGGAATTCTTGATCTGTAGCTCTCAAATCATCACGGTTTTGAACTCCATTACGAAAGATTTGTTTGCTCCATCGCATCATTACTTGTTGGCTTCTGAGCTTGTACAGCGGAGGATCCACACAAGCAAGACTCCTTATGCACCCCAGTGGTGTATTTCTTTTCACAATCTTTCAGCGAGCAGTGAACCATCACATCCGTGCTTGAGATCATCGTTTTCGGCCGCTTCGCTGATATCCTCGCCTAGCCCAGCGGACCAGAAGAACCCCAGCGCTTCCAGCTGTACGCGGTTGATTTCAATAAAGTATGCGAATCGCTTCCTCTTCACGACGTTCGTGGCCATCTCCCCGAGATTCAGTCCACGTGATCCTGCTGGCCATGGGTCTTCCCACGGTACCACGAAGTCGGAGCGGATGTGGGCATTCCCAAACGTAAGCGCGTACGTCGTCAACGCAGGCATCACCTCGTACTCCCACTTGGCCGCGGTCACGCTCCACCCAAACCCGATCTGCTCCAGCCTGTCCGAGTCCCTCACAACTTGTCGGGAAAAGTCACCTCGGTTTCGAATATTCCGCGCGATTAAACCCAGGTGAATGCCCCAAGCTGACGGCGGCCACGGGTCCTCCTCCGGGACGATAAAGCTCGTGGCAATGTTGCAGTGCCCGTAGATACGATGGTACGTCTCCAAAGCCGGCAGAACGGTCTCTCGCCACCTCTGGTCGGAGCTGTCGAGACAAAAGCCCAACTTCTCCAGCTCCTCAATGTCTCGATCCACGTACTCCGAGTACGCCGCGACGGCTCGAATACGGTTCACCATCTTGCCCAGGCGAAGTCCTCTCAGATGCCTTGGCCACTCATCCCCCTCGTCTTCACCTTTGCCGACAACGAAGTTCTGAGGAACGTCACAGTGACCATAGAGCTTGCGGTACCTCCTTAGTGCTGGCATGAAAATGACGTCCCACTTGTACTCCCTCACCACCCAAACGAAGCCCATGTCGTCAAGGTCCTGGATCTGGTACTTGTGCAATGTTTGCTTTCCACAACGTAGAATCACGACGTGAACACCCAGTTTGAGCCCCCACGTGGGCTTTGGCCACAGCGGGTCTCCCTCGGGCACCACGAAGCGCTGATTCACCAGCATATCGCCGTAAATCTCCTTGTACGTCTTCAGAGCGGAGAGTGAGACCTGTTCCCACTGGAAGCGCTTCCAGTCGTGAACTTTGGGAAACCCGACGGCGTCCAATTGGCGGCGGGTTTCCTCGAGCTTTGGCGACGTCTTGCGGCTTGAATCCTCCACGAACTTGCGGATCTCTCGCCCCAAATTCAGGCCGCGCGTGTCTTCCGGCCACGCGGGGGTAGCTGCGTTCTGGGGCTCATGCTGGGGCACCTGGAAGGTTGAGGGCACCAAAAAGTGGCCGTTCCGCTCATTGAAGACCCGCAGGGCAGCAGGTAGCAAGGGGAAGCACTCGGGGCGGCGTCTGGAGCTCAGGAAGCGACGAGCGATGGAGACCACCGGCCGCATGGTCTGTCAGTTGAAATGGACACTTTCAGCGAATGAAGTTAACGTTATATTCTCGCAAATCAAACACAACTATGTATGTGGGTCACACCATTAATTTCGTAGTGTGGTCCACACTCAGGTGATCGATCCCCGATCTGGTTCCGCAAAATGACGGTGGTGAACGTGGCGGAGGAGCTCGTCGTGAGCGGCGTGCTGCACGCCGCCGAGCAGCTGCAGGGCGCCGTTCTGGCCGCCGAGAGCGGCTGCGTCGAGAGCTTGCGATGGGCGGGCGCGCTGCCGCTGCTGCTGCGCGACCTGGGCGTGCGTAACGTGCTGGCGGCCGAGCGCGTGCTGGGCTGCGCGTCGGCGTCGGAGCTGCGCGTGCTGCTGTGTCTGGACGAGGGCGAGAGTGTTGATCACCTGGTGTTGCTGCTGAACGGCTTCTTGTGGGACTTCGAGGCGGCGCTCAAGCGGCTGCTGGCGCTGGGCGTCGCGGGGCGCGTCACGGTCTGCAGCAGCCTCTCGGAGCGCGCACACAAGTGCTATGACTTCGGACCGGGCGCTGCAGGCGCGCGCACACTTAAGGCCATGAAGTTTGAAGACTTTGCCACGGAATTGGGCAAGAGTGCGGTGTTCCCGACTCAAAACGGACCGGAAATGGACCAAGCAGAGGAAGATTGGGAGTGGGGGGACGCAGAGAGCGACAAGAAGAGGCAGGTGGAGCAGGTAGAACCGCACAACGGCGTGCAGGTGGTGCATCTACCGCTGAACGTGGTGCCGCTGCTGTCCAACAAGACGCCGACGCCCGAGCCCTCGGTCTTTGTGCTGTCGCATCCGACGTGTGCGGCGGCGTTCCCGCTGCTGCTGCACCAGGTGGAGGACGTCAAGGCCACCGTCTCCTCCCCAGTCTCCCCCACCAATAGAGGAGCGGCGATGATGGAGGGCGGGAACAAGAAGTACACGCACGTGAAGGACGTTCTACCGGAGCACATCCCCAGCGCCTTCCGACGCTCCATGAGGCTGCTGGCCTACACGCTGGCGGAGATGCTGGTGGGTGCAAACCTGGACGCCAAGGACAGGATCTTCGCGGTGGGCGCCACGTCGCTCAAGATCGGCCACACGCTACTGAGGATTTTGAACGAGATGCAGGAGGACGCGAGCGCGCAGTCGCTACAGGGCCGACAGGGCGCGTCACTGGTGATAGTTGACCGGTACGGTGGGTGGACTCTGTGGCTGGAGGACAGTGGGGGTTATACTAATTTATTTGAACTGTTTTGGGGTGATAGGACGAGTGATTTGGCATCTCCGTGTGCATTTGGGAGCTCTCTACTCGACCGTATCCTCTCGCTATTGCCTCAAACGCCGACACAGTCTGCTGCGGGGCAGGTTACCGCTGAAGACAGCGCTTCGGTACGTGAATGACTGGAGGGTATATATTATTGATGAAGAGTTAGAGTTAACGTGTATTGTGGTTACCTGTAGAAGCGAGCGAACCTGAATGTGACTGAGATCTTCCCGCTTCACGGATGCGAGCCGACGCCTTTGTCGGTATCGGCGCCGTTGACTGCGGCGCTTGATGATTCGAGCTACCGACCGTCAGAATTTGTATCCCAGATCCAGTGGAAAGGTGGCGCCAGTTTGTGCCATCCAACCATACCGACCGGCGCGAATGTGTTCCGATCTCTGGCTTTCAGACCGGCAAAACTGGCGCTGCGTGATTTGGACAAGCGGCTTCAGGTTGTGGAGCAGTCGCTGCTTCAGCAGAAGAGAATTCAGAAGACTGCTGTGACGCGCAGACCTGGAGAGAAAATGCGCGGGCGTGATGTGGTCCTACGTCGCATCAGCAAGATCCTAGAGGCTGGCGAACCAACTAATCTCGAGCATAGCTCACTGATTGAGCTTGGGGTGATCGTACTGGAAACACTGGAGCGAATGGACAAGTCACAAAAACTCTGGGACAAGTGTCGCGAGCGTGCAGTGCGCCAGCTTGAGCTTCGGAAGCAAGGTGGGCGCGAGTGGATCATCCCGGAAGTTGCGGATGTCATGCAGCGCCAAGTGTCTGCGATGCAGGCAGGTGACGCAGCATCTATCGAGGAAACTATCCCTCAGCAGGAGCTACTCATCCTACTGGTACATGCGTTTGCGCTCTCATCCGGAGTACCGCTTGAAGATTTCACTGTCCAGATGGTCCAAAAAGCTCTTGTCGAAAGCGTTCTGCAGGTAAACGGAGCTGCATGTAGTTGCGCCTTAAACCAGCCACCACTAACTACTTAATTTTTTGTTCATCAGGCGGCAAGAACGAATCCGGGATCCGTGGAGATTGCTCTTCCTCAGTTGTTCAGCCAGCTATCGCCGTACATGAGTCTGGATGGATCGCATGCCGAGCGTGTTGCTTCGGAGCAAGAAACTACTGAGAGTGACGATTGGGATTGGAATGACGGCAGCAATTCACCAACCGCGTCGAACAATGTTTCGAACAGCGGAAACAGCGACTTCCAGCTTCTCGCAGCAAAGCCGATCGTCGAAACTTATGTGGAAAGCCTGATGGAACGTCTCAAGGTACTGCTGAATCAGAAGAAGGGAAGTAAGCTATTGATTGATTTGCTGACGAGTTAATTCGTTGTGGCATTGTTCTTGCAGGATTGCATGCAGCAGTTTGTCAACATTTCTGCTAAAGAATCCGCGCTGAAGTCCGAAGATTCGCCAAGTTCATTGATTGCGCAGCTCTGTAGCTCAATTGTGGATCCTTCTGGGGCACCTATTCCCGGGATTGAGCATGTAGGTAGATCGTCGAATCGCTTCGCTCCGGTGCGGAGAAAGTATGCTAACTCCAGGTTTTCTGCGTGTGATAGATTGTCGACGCATCCGAACAGCTGACGCGCGCGGGCATCGATCTTCTGAAGAGTGGCTTTAGCAAGTTTGGTTTTGGTGTCGGAGGCGGGAATGGCAGCGGTCAGCGAGGAACCAATGCTAGCCGGCTGTTGGGCGATTCGAATGTGCTTGTTGTCTTTGTGGTGGGAGGAATCACTTTTGAAGAGGTAAGCAAAAGCGTATAATAGTGAATGTAGGGACCTGGTACTGACTTGTGGACTGTGCTGTAGATCCAAGAAGTCCATGACGCTCTGAGCGACAACACCAAATATCAAATTATCCTGGGCGGAACCACAATTACGAACAGCGAGGTCATTATGAAGAAGCTCATTAGCTGATAGTACCTTCAGCGGAGCGTGCAAGTTCGCTGTGGTTCAAGCGGATCACGGCAAGGTGTGGAGTGTCCATGTGAATAATAGAGCCCCCTTGCTGAATCCAATTACAGTGTATCCTCGAATCATTGCAGCCCCTTGGGCACATGCGACAACAGTGGCAAGGTGATCGCGTCTTCCTTCTCGTGTTTGAATGTTACACGAGCACAAAACGTAGAAGTGCGAATTCGGTTCTGTCGAACGGGTCAATGATCTTGAACCCAGCGAGGCTCCGAGTTCAATTCGTGATACAGAGCATAGACGGAGGTCAAGAAAAGCTACTTAGTATCTCAAAAGAAAGGCACCGCCAAAGCTATCATCAACACACACAAGAAGCACTAGGAGGAGCCAAACAAGCACGACATTTATGACAGCCTTGCTGCAGGCAACAATACCCAAGTGTACCAGCCGTCCCTACCGTCGACACAGTGGGCTCGACAATTCTTATCGTCTGCACCCGCAGCGAAATCCCTTCAAAAGCGACGACGAAGACGAAATGACCAGCCCATTGATGACGTTCAACCGCAGCTCGGTCAACACGCGCTCTGCGCAAAGCGTTCCAGGCTCGAGTTAAGGTACAACGAAGGCTTTCAACCGATGACGGTGCTCGATATTGCCATGGTGCTTGGTGTACTGTACAACGGAAGACCCGGCGGACGCGACCTTCAGTTGGTACTCTTTCTCAGCACAAAAGAAGAGCTATTACTCGGTCGTGCACACGCCGTCGCATCCAATGGAGTCGTCGCATTCGTTGAGGGCCTTCAATGGTGAGCGGTGGTGCCCAGGTACACTGCTCAAGGCGGCACAAGGTGGAGATTGTGGTCCAACCACGCGAGATGCTCACGTGCCGAAACTTCATCATGGTTTTGAGCTCCACACGAAAGCCTTCCGGTATTTAATCCATTTCTCCGTGTGATTGCATCGTTACTTGTTTGTCTTGAGCTTCTGCAGCGAGCGGACTATTGTCTTGGCCATAATGGATGTCAGATGATTGGCAATACCTTCCAGGGTCTCCACATGACCGGCGCACAGTTGTGGGTACTTCGAAACGAGTGTGAAGATAACAGTGGCGAACTTGAGTGAACCTTTCAGTTGTTCACCTTCAGAGCGCTCCAGGACGGCCTCGCATGCTCCGACAAAGCGCTCCACGGTAACAGGCGACAACACGGGCTTGGTGTTGAAAATGTTTTGGAAAACAAGCAGCACCGACTCGTTCGAGAGCAAATGAGGTGAGTTGCCGACGTCACAGGCCAAACTTCTCTGGATAAAGCCGTCCAGCTGATCCTTCGGTACCGTGTCGGGGCTGCGCAGAATTCGGGTTATCGCTTCAGCTTGAGCTGGACCAAAAACGTTGTCAGGGCCAGAATTTCTGCTGCCGATGAGCAGCGGAAGCAGAAGCGAGTCAACCAGCGTCCCAGCATAGGCCGAACCGAAGCGAAGAGCGGTCTGCAGAAGAACACGCGAGATGACGGAATCTGCTGCGCGGATTTTAGGCAGCACGCTCGTCTCGAGGAAAATCGACGCGTATCGTGAGCTCCAGTTTGAGTCCACGAGAGCTCTGTCCAAGACAAGAAGCATGCGGTGTGTTAGTAGTAGCCAAATGTAACAAAACGCGCCTTCAGCTCGTACCCCGTGATTTGGAACAGCGCTTCGTCGCTGGTGGATCCCATACGTAGCATCTGACACAAGCACTGGAAGCTCCGCTCGTTAGCTACGTACGTGGTATGAACATCGTTCACAACCTCCGCGAGCATGTCAAAAGTGCGTGCGGCAACATCATCCACCGCTGCTGTGGCCTCCGAACGCGCGAGCTGAACAAGTTGCTTGGCCAGTGCCGACGCGCGCTCCTCCATCTATGATGAAAACAAGAACATAAAGCGTCAAGTGGGAGGCAGGCGATTCTACGCGTACTACGCAGAAACAAACCTCTTTCGTCAATGGAGGGCGTTCCTCGGACTGTTCTTCAGGAGGCGTCGACGCTGGCGTGGTATTCCTCGATCTCTGCTCCGTCACCCCCTCCCTATCCTGCGGTACATCCGCTCTTGATCGCTTGTTCACCCTCTGCTTAAACGCCACGCCAGCACTCACCCGTATCGCCTTCTGCCCTGTAGTACAGTAAACCCTGTCCTCTTCCTCTTCCGGCGTGGGGAACTTGACTCGATTGAGCGTCAGCCGCCTCATGCGACGTCGGAACGCAGCTTCCGTCGTCGAGTTCTCCTGAGTCTGAACCTGACCCTGTTCACTCCCCTCCTCTGCAGCTCCAGCCACCATCCGCGCCAAAGCGACACACACTGCGTCGCTCTCACGACGTCGAGATCGCGCTGCCATCCGCAGATACTCCCGAGCCAGACTCACAGCCGCGTGCTCACTCGGAGACGCGCCGCTCGCCAACGCGCTCCAGATCTCACGCTGCGCTCGCAACGACAGAAGCTCCAAGCGGATCCCAAAGTCTGCGCCAGTCGACGCGTCGCTACTAGTCGCATCTTCATCCAGGAGGACGGGGGAGCTCAGCTCCAGCAGCACATCGGGGGCTTGCGAACGGTGATCTGCACGTCATAACAGATTAGAAGAGGAGTGTAAGGAGACGCCGGGGGTCGTCACGTGCCTTGAAGGAACTGGCGCACGCCCGTGGCGCCTTTGGACTGCGCTGTGAACGCCAGGAACTGCACTCGGTCCATGACTTTTGGCGCCAAAACTACAAGTAGACAAGAGAAGCGTCCTTATGTGTGCAGAAAGGCTATTGAGAATTCATACTGTCCACCTAAACGTCCTCCTACTGGGGCCACACGCTACAGTAGCTACAGCTCAACCAACTCACTTCGCCGGCCGGCGCAGGCCCTCAAAAAGAGACGGGAAGCCATTGTTGTGCTTGGAGGCGAAGCGGATGTTGGGCCGGATCGACAGCTCCGTGTTGGCGGTGACGCTGTTTGGGCTCTCGCTGGACGACGCAGAGCCTGAGGCAGGCGATGTACTCGCTGCTCCTGATGAAGCCGAGCATGGGGATGATGACGTACCTGAAACATTTGACGACTGACCGGTAGCATCTTTCACTGCTGCGGCAGCCGCAGTGGGCGATTTCCGGTTAATAACAGGGAGTTCGTGCCTCAGTGGGCACGCGCCTCCCTTGGGGCAGAAGCCTTTCGTAAAAGGCTCGCAGAGTTTCGCTGCAGCGCTGACCTTCACGTGGCGATATTTGCAGCCGTCTCGGGTACAAGCTCCGCGGAGGAACATCTTGCAGTCCGGCACTTTGTTCTGAAATGGAATAACAGGCGTGCACACACCACAACGAGTTATGAACAGCAACCGTAGGTCAGCATCTCAATCCACCGCAACTCGCATCACTGGGGCGCACAATAATGAGCTGAGCCGTGAGCGAGCGTGTGCAAAGCGAAAGTCAGTCGGTCTCTCCACCTCGTCATGTTGGTGCGACAGCAAGCACTTCGGGTCGCTGCACTCGTTCTTCAGAAACTTCCGACACATCGCCACTCGCCTGCTGTCGTGAATGAACCTGCACGCATCCTTGTTCTTGCAGTAGCCTGGAGTTCCACACACAATGGCACAAATATCAGCAACAACCACCATTCACGTGGTTTCTTTGCAGAGCGCTTGAACTTGCCGAAGCGGTTGTAAAACGAGCAATACACCGTGCGGACTTTCACCGCCTTTTTGGCAGCCTGTAACCGCTTGGTGTGTGCGCGCCGAATAGCAGCATTTGCTCGAAGAAGGCTGGCATATCAATATACAAAATCACAAGCAACAATTAGCTGCAACATTACCGATAAATGCCAAAATATTCAACGTCACTCACGCAGCACGCGCAGCTCCACTCTTCGTGGTTAAGCTCATCGAGCCTGGTCTGCGTACGGCACTTGTCTTGCGTTCCTCAGTAGCGCAGCGCTTCAGCACCTTACCACCATTTGCCACCACATACTTAACGCCACCGATATGCACAGAATCTACACAACCCCCAAAACATCACACACCAGTCAGCGTTGCCAGTGAAAATAGCACTGAAACAGACAAGCCAGTCATGGGAAAACGTACTGTCAACGGGGGATACCGTTACTGCCGTCTTTGGGGTAATACTGGGTGACTTATTCACCACAACCGTTGGTTTCTTCACCCCAGCCCGCACAAGGCAAAATCCGCCGTTCGCCTTCGAGTACTCGCCGTCTTCTAACCGCAACATCTGCAGCTGCATACTCTTGCCCGCTCGTCTGCACACAATAACCACCAAAGCAATCTACAATAGTCAGCAACGTAAATGAATAAATCCACCGCATCTGCAGCATCAAAGCCAGCACGCACTTGACCACCGCCGAGTTGCTCGCTGCCACCTTCACCTACAGCAACAGCAACACAAAGACCATCACTCTCTCATTCCACCCTCTAAACTTCCCCCTCTCAGTCACCTTACCGGCCGCTTCCACGTCTTGTTCGCGCCCAGCGGCGCACTGGGCGGCGTGCTGCTCCTCACTGCGGCCCCCGCGGGCGACGTGGCCGTAGACGCAGCGTCCTCTCTCCTCCAGACCTTGTTGGCGCTCGCGCCTCCGACGTGGCTGGGGATGGGGCTCGTGCTGGACGGAGAGAAGCGATTCCACGAGCGGTTTACGGGCCCGGACGGCGTCGCGCGCGCGTACATTCTAGCAGGCGCGTAGTGCGCGTGGCTGGGCTGGCGGTGCGTCGGGTACTTTGGCGACGGTGAAGGCCCCGCGCGCTGCCGCTTGGCCTCCAGTAGGTTCTTCATGGCCTGAATCTTGGCGCGCAGCGTCGCCTCCTCCATCGCTTCCTCGCTACTGTACTAGTTGGCGCGCTGGTTCTCAACTGACGAGGGTTTGAATATTCTCCGGCATACTTTGTTCAAGTCAACGGGCAAAAGTGGGTGACAGACATCATATTAGTGTGGTCCACAAGAAGAATAGGTTGCTGAAGCCAAAATCGTTTTTGGCTGCACTACGGTACTTTTTTCCTACACGCGTACATACGTCGGTCGCCCTCCGGCAGCGGCAGCGATGGCGGCCAAGGACCGCACGAGCGACTTCGTGGGCATCACGGTGCTGTTCGACACGGGCCGCGGGCGGCCGCAGACGCACCGGCCGCTGTCGCGCGACGCGCGCCTGGCGCAGCAGGTCTCGGACCAGCTGCGGCAGCAGGAACTGTGTCTGCGCGAGCTGCAGGAGCTCGTGGGGCGCAAGTCCATCATTGGCGACGACCCGAGCGCGCAGATCGCGACGCTCACGGACGTGCTCAAGAAGGAGCTGGGCGCCGTGGAGCGCAACATCCAGATGTTCCAGCAGACCGTCGCCGCGCAGCGCGGGCGCCACCAGCACCACCACCAGGCGCACTTCGCCATCGTCTGCCAGTCGCTCAAGTCGCGCTGCGCCAAGAGCGTCAAGGCCTTCCACGTGCGTTGCTCTTACAGTTGTGGTTCTGTGGTTTTGTGAGGTTTAATGCTGATTCGTGGGTGTGTTGATGTCGTTGTGGATCATTGCAGCAAGCGCTGCAGCAGCACACGGCGGCGATCCGGGAGCGCAGCTCAAGGCGCAGCAAGTTCTCGCACGGAGGGGGCAACCCCATGGTGCATATCAACGCGCCGTTGTTCTCGCGCACAGGAGGGCCTGCGGGCGTGAATGGGCACCAGGTGCTGCCGACGAACAACGGAGCCCCCTTGCAGCCGCTGCGGAATCAACCGCCCGCGCAATCTGCCGCTGGGAGCGGATTCCAGGCGCCTCGCGCTGCCACGCCACCAAAGCCAGGTAAGAAGCGACGATTTTGGTACTGAGGGGTTGAGTGAGATGCACCTGCAGTATTTAATCTGTCCATGCTGGTTGGTGTTGAAGGTGCTGCGCCGGCGTTGAGTCCGCCGGCTCCTGGTGCAGGGCTGCGTCGCCGCGGAAACCTGGGCGCAAGTCCGTTTATGCAGCAGCGCACCACACCGCCGGGAAGTGGCGCGGGGATGCAGCAACAGCAATATCGACCTCGCGAGGACGCCCAGACGAGGTATAACAATGCAGCGCAGGTCGAGAGCACCATCGTGGAGGTACATTACGCTGCGTTGGAATTCGCTGCTCTTGATGCTGTATGTGGGCTCAATTGAATTGATTTGTTCTGTAGATCACCGGCATGTACACACGCATGGCGACCATGGTGGCCGAGCAAGGAGAGATCATCTCGCGAATCGACGACGACATGGATATCGCGTACGTCGCTGCTGCTCACCGACTGCACTCTTATATATTGCGTTGACTAACGTATTCCCTCTCTCTGGCCAGACAAACGAACGTTGAAGCTGCGCACGGCGAGCTGCTCAAGCTCTTCAACATGGTGCAGGGGAACCGGTCTCTGATCCTCAAGATCTTCCTCGTGCTCATCCTCGTCATCTTCCTCTTCGTCGTCGTCTTCTAGCGCATGTTTGCCATCACGTCGGAGGTCTCCGTGGGGGCAATTGACTCACCACCCCCATACCATAGAGCCCCGGAGCACCCCGCCAATAATACAACCAGCATCAGTTTTTTATCGCCATCGGCAGCCTGTTTATAGCCCGTTTGGAGCCCCTCGCGTTGAAGCCATTCGACGCAGCAGACGCGAGCAATGGCGCTGAAGCCGCTCAAGCCCTTGACGCTGGATCTGGAGGCGCCCACAATGGAGAGCGTCGAGCCCGAGCTGCCCGTGGGGAACCTGGACGACCGCGCGGGCTTCTGGGTCACGTACTGCGCCTTCTTCTTCAGCGGCGCGGGCTCCATCGCCATGTGGTCGTGCATCACGCTGTGCCTCACGTACTTCGACGAGAGATACCCGGACGACCGCGTGGGGTTCGTCTTCCCGGTCGTCAACATGTCAACGTTGCTGGTCATTTCACTGTACATGGTGATGGCGGGGCGCCAGCTCTCGCTTAATAGTCGAATGCACGTCTCATTGGGGAGCTACGCAGGCTTTGTGCTGCTCCTGCCGATGATCAACGTGGTGCTGCTGCCCCATGACGTGGGGTATCCGCTGACGCTGCTGGCATTGATGGGGTCTACCGTCTCGTCCTCCATCATGCAGTCGTCCATGTACGGACTGGGCGGAGTGTTCGGCCCCGTGTTCATCCAGGCTATTGAAGGCGGCAAGGGTTTCGGCGCCATCTTGCTGTTCGCGGTGCGACTCGCGTTGAAGTGGTACTTGGAAGGCGACGCTAGCGACGGACTCAAGCTGCAGCAGCAGAACTACTACGCCAAGCTCTCCATGGGCGTGTTCTTCGGTATTGCACTGCTCATTGTGATGACGACGTGGGCGCTTTACTGGGCGATGTTGCGCACCAGGTTCTCCCAGCCGCTGCTGGCAGAGTATGCGTTGGTGCAATACGAGACGCCATTGACCCCGCCGGCGCTGTCGCCCTTGTCCAGCCCCGTTAGTCCGCTGAGAAGACCCACTGCATTCTTCAATCATGACGGGATGAATGAACGCAGCCCTTTGTTGGCGAACAACTTGAGCGCGCACAACGGATCGGCGGCGAATAACCACGAGGACGACGCGGACGACGAGGAAGACGCGTTCGAGGTCGAGGAGGAGATCGAGGAGCACGCGGCTGCGGCGACCGTCATGAACGTGCTGCACACTGCGCTGAAACCTTTCTTCTCGCTCTTCTTCAGCTACTTCGTGTGTCTCTCGTGCTTCCCGGGCATCATCTCGGCCATCCCGTCCGTGACGCTGGGCCTGGGAGACTGGTTCCCTATCGTGCTGGTGGGGTGCTACAACCTGGGCGACCTGGTGGGGAAGAACCTCCCAGCCTACGCCATGTACTTCGACGAGTCGACGCTTCACCTGCCGTGGCCGTTCCAGCTTTCGTTCCTGCCGCTCTTGATGGCAGCGCTCGTACACCCCTTTGATGACATTACCATCATCATCGCAGTGCTCTTGCTGGGCTTCACCACAGGCTACGTGGCCACTTCCAGTATCATCATCGCTCCAGGTATGTGCTCCGAGTACCAGAAAGAGGTTGCGGGTATGGTGGGCGGGCTCAGCTCTATCATCGGGCTGTGTGCTGGTTCCTACAACGGTTTGGCGCTTGAGGCTGCCGTCCAATTCTGGCTGGGAGACACAACTCAGTAAAGTTAGCCAGACAGCAGTAGCTCGATCCTAACTCGAATAAGGAATAGAAATGAGATGAACTTCACTTCCGAGGCCAATGTTCATGGTATCCGAGTCCGACGACGCTGAAAATAGTGTGCTCAAGTGCTCGCTTGGTGATCTGAGCCGCTCACAGTCCTGAAGCACCCTCGCGACTGTAAATGGAGGACCTCCAGCAGCGACCGCTGTCCGCAAGACCGACCTCTGCGCTAGAAAGCCTGGATGTGTCCACAATTGTGCCCGAGAGTGTCTTGAGTCCGGAAGAGATACGCTTGCTGACGTACAAGTTCTCGCTCTGTAACACTGCTACCGACAAGAAGAAAATTCGGGCGCCACTCGCACGATTACCTGCAGCTCGCGCCTACAAGCTCTTCCGGGAGGATTACCCGTCGCTGTCTGAATGGGAGATCCAAGCCGTCTTCAGCAAGTATGATGTCGACGGGGACGGACACCTTTCCTTCATGGAGTACCTCCAGACCCGCGCGTATTACCGGATGCTGCTTGAGGAAAACACGCAGATGGAGTTGCACCGCATCTTCTCGATTCTAGACACCGATGCGGACGGAATCCTTCTTGCGGACGACGTGTTGCACCGCATCGAGCAAACTGGGCTTCAAGGCGTTGGTATGCTGAAGCAGGCCATCACACAGGCGGCTGAAGCCACCAAAGGTGCCGTAAAAAGCAGGCAGTTCCGTCATCGTGAAGGCGAAATCACCTTCCGACACTTCTCGGCGACGATACAGGACGTGAACCGCAAGATGGAGCAGGGGATCGCCACGAAAACGCTTCGAGTGATCGACTTGCAGCTGGAACAAAAGCAGCAACAGGTTCTCCGGCTGCGAAAAACCACGTCCGCGCCTGACCACAAAGCAGAGGCACTCCGGATCGAGATCGACGTGCTTCATCGCGAAATTCGACGGCTGAAGAAGGAACTCATCACCGATAACAACAACGCGCTGGGGGAGGCGTGTGAAAAGCTGATGGCCACGTACGAGAACGAGCAGCACGTGTATGAGTGCCTCACCAACTTCATCAGCTACTGCAATCTCCATGACGCGGCACTTTTCCGCTACAACCTCGAGCGCGAGGGGAAGAGGGTTCATATCTTGAACTCGATGCTGCTCGCCCCGCCCGAGCATCTCAAGGTACGCCAGATAGCTAGCATTGCACTACTCAATATCGCTTACTCACAAAACGGGTTCGTCCTGCATAGCAAACTGTTGAGTACCGACGAATGATGGACTTGACACTGAAGCACGAGACATCTAAATCTCCTCGAAATGCGTCCAATTCAGCTCGGCTTGACCATAACAGCACCGAGAGACCCAGTACAGGGAAGTCATGTCATGCATCACCGCCTCTTGAAACAAGCGAGGTGATGCTAGAAACACTGCTGATGAATCCAAAGCTTCGTAAGCAGTTCGCGTACTACGCCATGAATGGAAACGTGACGAATCTTGTCTGGATCACGCGCACCAACTTCATCAAGTTCGTCAAGGACTGCAAACTGGACCTGCTCCCAACGCCAGCACTCCAAGATGTGGATATCACGAACATATTTGCTGCCGCCACTGGTACCGGGAAGTCAATGGGTTTTGCTGAGTTGTTGTCCGCCTGCATCTTGATTTTCAAGCGTGCCAACCATTTGCAAGTAAGTAAGCAGTCCGTAAATTGCTCCATATGGCTGAAACTTACACTGTGTTGGCTATACAGGGGCCACTGTCGGACGACGACATACAGAATCTGGTCGAGATGCACATCATTCCTCGGGCAAAATGCATCCACGTACAGCAACTTGCGCCCGACATATCCCAAAGTCACGTTTTGAAGCTGTTGACGGAGCACATCTGGCAACTCAAGCAAATTTTCTCACATTTCGGAATCCAAAGCCTGACCGAGGTACGTCTGCACACCGCTGCCATAGTGATTCTACGCTAAGAAGTATATTCTGTTTGCTTTAGGTCGATAGCAAGGTCCGCCTTGACATGAAGGAGTTCCTCACTTTTGCACGGGCATTCAGTGAGTAAGACACAAGAATACCTCAAATCCGTCAAAACCACTGACCTTTGACTGTGATTTTTTCGCGTAGACATCGTTCGCTCTTCGCCAGAAGGCGACGGGGAACCATTTACCCCACCAGATACCCCCACAAGTGCCTCCATCGCACCAATCAGCCTGGCTGAACTCATTCGAGAGTATTACGCTGCGAAACTGGACATCAGCATCACGAACTCTAAACGTCGAGAAGCTGCAGACCTCAGCTTTCGCGAGTTTCTTCGATGCATCCAGCGAATTTCCTTAGCCATGCACGTCCGCAAGTCGCATACTACCCCTCGAGCCAACGGCGTGACTACCACACTTTTTGAGGCGACGAAGGACGACTGCAATCGATCAGTGGAGAACGTGTCTACACCTCGCTCACCGCGTACTCCACGGTATCAGCGTCGTGGAAACATGTTGGACACATCACCAATGAAGAATTGCAAAATCACGAGTACATCCGTCATTTCGCGCCTGCTTCAAACGTCGAGGGCAATGGTGACATGCCAATTTCCAAAGAATAACCAAGCACCTCAGAGCGAGACTTCAGCGTACCGTCAAAACACAGTCCGGATCGAGGATTTGACCATTGCTGTATGCCCCACAAGTGTCATTAAGCCCGCAGCTCCGCTAAAACCAACCCCACCACCTTCTTCTCTCAAAACCCCCAGACGACCGATAACGTCCGGTGGACCACCACTCATTCGGGTTGTGCAGCGACCACAAAATGACCTTTCTGGTTAGGACTCCTCTGTGGCAAACCCAAATGCAGTCCTCAGTTTCTCTCGACAGCCTCTTGGAACCAGGTCATCTGGAAACGGAACAGCGGCACAGCTAGCGAGATTCGAGATAGACGTTGTACCTGACCGCTGCAAGCACGCGGGGTCCCACACCTTCAAGAATAATAGTAAGTTTCCTAGCATTTGCGTCACTTGCAACGAAGATCGGTGTCTGGACGAGGTAACTGCACGCAAGGAGATAGTGAGTATTCACTACACAAAGAGACAAGCAAATTGCGGCACCGTTGCACGTACCAGCTTTCACAAGTGAGTCAAAGAAGGCAACACCGGGAAGGACGACTGCGTCACATGAAGTCAAACCCATGTTTCTCCACGCGATTTCAATCGCTCGACCCGCCTGGTGAACAACAAATACAGCAAACAAGGTGAGATTTCAACCCTAACACTACTCTTGAGGTGCGCTATTACCTGCCCGATATCCAAAAGCGTGCGAACAAGCGAGCAAATTTCTCTCAGACGATAGTGCATGTCGAGCCCAACTTGCATCAGAGCCGGATAGGTGCAGCCATGGCGGACCATCAAATCAGCAAGCTCGACCGAGTCGGCAAGCACATGATAGTGCAAGAACTGATACAGCTTGTTTGGCTCTCCTGTGACTATAAAACACTCCGCAACCGCAACATATCTGCCGTTTGTTCGTCAGTAACACTAAAATGACACATATAGGCACAAACGCAGGTAGCTCACGTGATGTTCTCCACTGGCACCTTGTTATCGCGCAGATTCTTGATGTATTCAATGATGTAGGTGCTCAAATTACACCTCTTCGCCGTCTGTAGTAAGACCACATGCACGACATTTGTTATTAGACACCAATGTAAACGTGTACATCATCCATCCACAAGTGTTTATCCTTACGCTGTGGTCTTGAAGTATCGCGTTCCACACGTCGCGGTAGAATTCCGACTGCTGGATGAGCAAGAATCCCCTGGCATTGCGCGCAGGAGGACTTGTTTTGATCCGTCCCGATGTCTTCGCTGCTGCAACATGATCTGGTTTAGTAGCATTCGCTAATGATGCTCCACGCGACTCAACTTCGCCATCTGAAACGTTCTACAATGCAGAATCACAACAAGTACAAACAATGAGGCACGCCACCAGCCCAAAACTACTCAATAACAGTACCTTGTTTCGTCGCTCACTGCCATACACAGTCTGCACAGTAGCTAGTAGTTGCGCAATAGCGGACAAAGATGCCTGTTGCTCCAGAATGTGACTGCGCACAAGCTTAAGAACCAACGACTTCGCCAGCTCGTGATCGCCCCGCCGCAGTAGGAAAGGCAAGATCTCTCGATGGTGCTCGCAGGTTTTACAGATCTCCGTGAGGTTCACCTGCAGCTTCCGAATCTCGACCTGTTCTCGTCCATTAACCGCAAACGATCGCTGTACGAGGTTGGGGGCGTGGAAGCGCCATCGCGTCAAGCTTGGCACAACAACCTCATGCTTCGAGGTTTTCTCCAGACTTGCAGCTGACATTGCTCGTTGTAATCGCCGAGCCGACCTTCGACTAGCTAAATGGGAGGCTGGCGACGCCTTGAAAGACGGAGAGGGGAGAGATACATCATCAATGTACGAGTGTACGTCCAGATCGTCGACGCTCAAGGCACGGCGGATGCCGAGCGTGGGCTGTGGAGAGTCCCAAATCGTATTTCCGCACCTTTCTGGGTCATTTTCATCTTCAATAACCTCCAGAGCGTCTGAATCAAACTCGTTTAGCATGGCATCGACGACCTCGGCTGGTGCTGTCGTCTCTGGGACCTGCTTACTTTCAGGATGAGGGTGGCCTGGTGGCCTCGCAGAGATTGGCAGCGGCGCCGAGAACGGATCACTAATATTCCCGTCGCACTTGATATCGAAGAACAGGCTGACGTTGAAATCCAGACTGTGACACACGAGCAAGTTGTCCACGACCGAGTACTCGAGCGCCGTCCCGGGAGGCAGCAAGAGGTTTAGCGAGCGCACGCACGTGACCTTCGTCCTCCCCACCAAATACAGCAGCAGCTTGGTCGACCTCGTATCACTGTACACCACATACATATCTCCATACAAGCTGACAAGATGAAGATCTTGCTTGCTCACAGCGGTGGAGAACACAAGCTTGGGCAGCTTCTCCACGTATGCGCCGTGCAGCAAGAAGGGCACGATCTCGTTGGCCCTCGAACCGGAGCTCAGCAAGAGCACCCCGTGCGAAGCGGCGTACCAGAACTCGTGGACGTACAGCCCCACAGTCTTGTGTAGCGCGCAGCTGTGGCGCTTGGAGCTCACACGATGGTGCTCCAGACCCATCTTCGTCACCAGGAAGAGGTCCTGCGAGCTCGTAGGCTTGACAGAGTGCGTGTTCCAGATGACGCCTCCGTGCAGGATCCGGTTGCCGGCCTTGGACTTGCACAGAACCCAGTAGGACGCGCGGGTGGCGCGGAGCAGCACCTGCACTTCGATGTCGCTGCGTTGGATGGCGAGGTACTGGCCGTCCACCGACAGCTGCAGTAGCACGATGGGTGCAATGCTGTGCAGTGCGTGGGCGTTGCGGTGGTCGCGTTCGGCGTCCGGCTCGTTGAAGTCGTAGAGTGTAGCCACGTTAGTAGGGACTGGGACGGTCGTCGCAGCCTCCACGGGGTCCAGCGACGCGTCCAGCGGCAGCTGCTGCAGCGTAAGGGACTGCGCGGACAGCAGCAGCACGCTCTGGTGCGTGGCGTCGAACCAGGTTCGGCGGCCGTCGCCGGCGTAGTTGGCGCCGCCGAGCGCACTCAGATACAGGTGACCATCGCTCATGAGGTTGAGTTGAAGAATGAACGGATCTGTCGGATCCAGGCGAAAGTTTTTCTACGGAAGCGGCATCTGTTTTGCAGAGCTTGTTTTTTTGTCAGTCCGCTTTTGGCGCGAATCGAAAATGGCGATGGTGGTGGAGAGCGGCTCGGATGAGCTCGAGAGCGGCTGGAGCGGCGTGTTGGCGGACGCGGTCACCAAGTGCGGGCGTGATAGCGAGCGGAGACTCTTCGGTGGGTGCTGAGGCGGTGCCGAGCGGCTCGTATTGCTACTTAACTACTTACGGCGGATTGATGGCTAACCAATTGATTTGGCTGGATATGGCGCGCCAGTGTACGGCATCAGCTTGAACCGCTGCCCCAAGTGCCAGGCGCGACTTCGGAGCGACAACGATACGTGCGTAAGCTGCCACTACACGCACAAGACGCCGCGTACGTGGAGTGTGGAGCTGCATTTTGGTGGCTACGGAGCGTTGTGGGGCTTAACTGTGGGGTTGTGTGGTGATTTTGCGCAGGCAAATGCTTGCGCTGCAGCCAGAAGAACGACCCGGCCATGTGGTGCGCGGAGTGTGACGCGTACTTCTGCGCGGGCTGCTATAAGAAGCCGCACGTGCTCATGCTGGGCAGCACCAAGCCGCACCACTGCTTCGCGATTGATGGAGCCAGCGGCAAACATTTTGTAAACTCTGCGTGGTCGGACGAGTTTGCGGCAATGGTACAGGAAACGTATCGGAAGCGTCTTCACGAGAAGATGCTGACAGAGGAAAAACCGACCAAGGCACCGGCTTCGGCAGCAGCAACCGCAGTGCAGCAACAGCAGCCACCAGCGGCGACCGTTAATGAGGCTCAGGGTCAGGTCGCTCCCGCCTCGTCGGCAGCGACGACGCCCCAACGTCCTGCAGAAAGCACGTCGTCGTCGTCGGCGGCAGCTGTAGCCACACCGGCTACTGTGAATGGTGCTGCGGAGTCTTCCTCTACTTCTGTTTTGAATGGTGGAAGCACGCAGACGTCATCAAGCTCGAATGCGCACACGCAGGAGCAGTCGAGAAAGCGTCAACTACCTGGACCAGAGGACACGCGCGATAGAATTCAGAAAGCTCTTCGCACGGGGGAAGCTTCACGCCCAGCTGGAGGAGCGGCAGCAGCAGCAGCACCGGCAGCATCGACTGACGGTATGAGTTTGTATGATCGTGTTAAGGCCATGCATGACATGCGAGCCAAGGCTGCGCAGCCCAGCGCTCCGAAACAAGCGCCGTCGCCTAAGATGAGTTTGAATCAGCTACTTACTCAACAAACTGAAGAGCGGCAGCGACGGCAGCAAGAGCAGGCTGAACAGCGGAGGAAAGAGCAAATAGAGTTACAGCAAACACAGCTCGAACAGCGGCGACGCAATCTCGAACAAATCGAACGCTTGCGGGTGGAACAATTGAAGGAGAACCAGCGACGCCAAGAAGAAGAGCGACGGCAAGAAGAGCAGCGACGACAGGAGGAGCAGAGACGCCGTGAAGAGCAGCGACAACTGGAGGAACAGCGGCGGCAAGCAGAACAGCAGCGGCAAGAGGAGCTGCGGCGACAAGCAGAGCAGCAACGGCAAGAAGAGCTCCACCGGCAAGCAGAACAACAACGGCAAGTAGCAGAACAGCAGCGGCAGCAGCGATTGATGGAGGAACGGGTGCGTCACGAACAAATTTTGCTGCGGGAGGGATCGCGTCGGCAGCAGCAACAAGTGGCGGGCAACCCATTTGTTAGCCAAGCGCAGCATACAATGCATGCACAGCCAAGTTATCCAGTCGCGTCCATGGCTCCGTCCAACATTTCTGCGCCAATGCTGCATGGTTCAAATGACCGGTTCACACGAGTGCCGTCTCCAGTCAGTGCTTCCCCTCACGCGCCGCGCTTCGAGCCAGCCTCACCACCACCAAGGCCCCCGCACCCGTACCAAGGTGGCACTGAATCTGTCGGCGGGAGTCAAATCTATCGTGGGCATGGTGTGCCAGTGTCTAGGTTCGAGACCATTTCACACGAACCAGCAGGGAATCATCATATCGTGGTAAGGAACCCGAACGTACAGCGTCCGCAACAGCAGGAGCAGGAGCAACAACCCGCGTTTTCGGAGGCAATGGTTCCTCGTCAGACATCTGGAGGCTTTAGTCCTAGCAAGACCGGCGAAGACGACGAGCTGCGCGCGATCTGGGTCAGCGATTATGATAAGGTCAACGCGCTGATCGCTCAGCTGGACAAGGAGATCGCGAAGCGGACGGAAGAGGGGCACTCGTTTGTTCACATGTCGAACACCATCACCATCCCGGAGCAGCTGAAGCTCAATATCAACCAGCTTCGCGCTCAGCGAGACGCTGCAATCAAGAAGCGCTTCGAGTCGGTGGTCCGTGTGCTGATCTTCTCCGACGCGGTGCGTTCGTTTGCCCACCAAAACGAGCACACAAACATTTGGAGCGACGTGCCGGAGGTGCTGAAGGCGTCGCACAAGAAGTGTGCGGAGCTGGCGGCGGATATCGAAGAGTTCGAGGGGCAGGCGCAGAAGCTGCGAGAAGGAATCGACGAGGCCGTGTCGAGCGGAAACCCTGCGCAGATGCAGAACGTTGCGCACCTGGGAGCCCTCATCGCGGATCTTGAACGGAAGATCCGCGTCTCCAACGCCGAACGGGACAAGCAGTTCATCTTCATGTTCCAGTTCAGCGACACGCTCCGAAACATGGTGCGCTCCGAGTGGGCAACACCTGGGAGAGGAGGAGGATACCAGTTGCAGTCAAGTCAATAACTTACAAATGCAGAAATGCAGACGCCCATACGCCACCTCAACTCTCATGTTTTCCAACGACTTGGTCTCACTTGACACTACCACAGTGAGTATCTTGTCGCATCATGGGAGTGGGAAAGCAAACAACGAGTCTGGCAAGGCCTAAGGGTTCTATCACCCTCACCTAACAACGGATACGCATACACTCCTCCTACTCTTCAACACTTCACTAGCTAAACTAAATGAATATTTCTTGTGAAAAGGGTGATGTTGAAAAACATCAGGTGATTGAGGCTGAGAAGCTTCTTGCGAAGCTACTCAGGCGAGGTGGAGACGACCTAGAATGCCGCGCTCACAGAAGGTCAGAGACTGTCCAAAGCGTGTCGAACACTAGGTTGAGCGCGCTTAGTAGTCCTGCGAGGCCGAGGCCTTGCCCTTCTTGCCAGCCGAAGCCGACTTCTTGGGCAGCAGCACCGAGTGGATGTTGGGCATGACACCGCCAGAGGCGATGGTCACGTCGCCCAGCAGCTTGTTCAGCTCCTCGTCGTTGCGGACGGCCATCTGGATGTGGCGGGGGATGATACGCGTCTTCTTGTGGTCGCGGGCGGCGTTGCCAGCCAGCTCGAGGATTTCAGCGCAGAGGTACTCGAGGACGGCGGCCATGTAGACCGGGGCGCCGCTGCCCGTGCGCTGGGCGTAGCGGCCCTTGCGGAGGTAACGGGCGACACGGCCGACGGGGAACTGCAGGCCAGCCTTGGCCGAGCGCGTGGAGCTCTTGCCGGTCTTCTTGCCACGGCCTCCAGTAGCGGCTTTTCCCTTTCCAGACATGGTGCTTGAGGTGGTGGTGGTTGGTGGTCGACTTTGAAGCAAATTCGAAAATGAGCCTCCCAGACGGCCTCAATCCTCGCCGCCTGGGCCTCGCGCCCTGACCGCTTTTGACTTTTGGCGCGCCGAAAAAGTCAAACTTCCCGCGCACCGGATTCCGCCAATCAGAGCGGATGCGCTTCAAATCCGTCAATCAGAAGACACCTGCTGAATTAAAGCCAATGAAACGAGACCAGATTTTCGCCCTTGTCTTCGGTTTGGTACTATAAGGGCTAGGGCAGCGAATGACATCGCCTCGCCCTGGCCTAAC
This sequence comes from Phytophthora vignae f. sp. vignae, assembly GCA_016169955.1. Taxonomy (NCBI): domain Eukaryota; phylum Oomycota; class Peronosporomycetes; order Peronosporales; family Peronosporaceae; genus Phytophthora; species Phytophthora vignae. Next base: position 519,302 of record JABJUM010000047.1, read on the forward strand.
CGCGCGCGCTGTTCATTGGCGCCGCGTCCTCCCTCCTGGTCGCTGCTAATGCGACCGTAGCCTGGCTTTTGGCGCCATGGGCGCTGGCAAATAGCGGGAAGGATCATATCGAAATTCACACGCACTTACTCAAGTCGCCAAGAAGCTCAAGCAACTCATCATGTCTGGAAAGGGAAAAGCCGCTACTGGAGGCCGTGGCAAGAAGGGAAAGGGCAGCACCCGCTCCTCCAAGGCCGGCCTGCAGTTCCCTGTCGGTCGTGTCGCTCGTTACCTGAAGAAGGGCCGCTACGCCCAGCGTATCGGTGGTGGTGCCCCGGTCTACATGGCCGCCGTCCTCGAGTACCTCTGCGCTGAAATCCTCGAGCTGGCTGGCAACGCCGCCCGCGACCACAAGAAGACGCGTATCATCCCCCGCCACATCCAGATGGCCGTCCGCAACGACGAGGAGCTGAACAAGCTGCTGGGCGACGTGACTATCGCCTCGGGCGGTGTCATGCCCAACATCCACTCGGTGCTGCTGCCCAAGAAGTCGGCTTCGGCTGGCAAGAAGAGCAAGTCGTCTGCCTCGCAGGACTACTAAGCACGCAATCTCGCGAAGCAGGAGCGTGTACTCAAGTGATCGTAAGCATGTCGGTGGCCAACATAGCTGCTGGTAAGTCTAGCGTGATCTAACCCCGCGTCTGAAAAGATGCGTTTTTTCTTGCGGTGGCGGCTTTGCCGCTTGCCGCACTCAATCCCCTGATGTTTTTCAACATCACCCTTTCCAAAGAAGTTACCTGCACTTCATGAATAGCGATGCTGATGCTGTAGGTCAGGACTAATGGCATGAGAAGAACGAGTCACTGCAAACAGGACGACTATAGAGTGGTTTACAGAGCTTGCAGCCGGACACACTGGGTTTCTTCGCCTTGTAGTGGCTTGGCGGATGTCCATGTGAATATGTTAATTTGTCGGTGCACTGCTGAATCTGCGGGAGTGTCAAGACGGCGGAACATGTAAACATGAAGTTGATCATCAACTAGGCCTTCTTCGCACGTCGAAAGCGCAGCTCAATAGACTTTGGTGGTGGTTTTGTTACTCACTTTTGATGCCAAGGCTTGAGCGGGGCCACGAAGCGGAAGGGTACCTTGCGGTCCGGTATGAAGCCGTGTTCGTCCTCGTCCTCGTCGAACTTGAGGATCACGTACGGAGCTCCCTGCCAGCAACGAAGGCACAACAAGTGAAGCCACGTAAGTGCATCAACATCGCACCAATATGTCCACGACAGCCAACTTACCCTCGGATTCGGCACGCGAATTGTGCTCCGGAAAAAGCTGGTCGTGTTCGGGTACATGGCCATAACTCGCTCATCGACAGCGTAGTGGATCCACTCCCCTTCGGGCAGCGAATCGCCCGGCAACTCCACCACCTGCTGCCATGGCACGATGTAGTGCCTCCTCGGCGCGTCTTCTCCCTCGTCGTCGTCGTCGTCGCCCGAGTCGACGTCCTCCACCTCGTACGTGTTAGAGTCGGCGTTGAACCTGACGATGCGCGCCATGATCCACAGCTCGTGGCTGCGAGCCACTTTGGCTGCAACGTGGCAGCCCACGGCCAGAATGTCCTCCTTGCTTGGCACCATCATGCCCACGTAGCCGTCGCTCTCTGACGCCGCCGCAGCCGAGTGCGCTCTCGGGCGAGCGTACGTGCGGCTATAGAGGTTAGCCTCCTCCTGCGCCTCCTCCTCCTTCTGCTTGGCCGCACCCAGGCCGATCTCCCCGCGACTGTAGTCTCGCTCGACGCGCTCAATACAGTGGTTCAGCTGCCGCCGTTGCTTCGCCAGCAGGCGGCAGGCCAGCGCAAGCCAATGCTGCAGCTGCCTCGCCCACTTCTTCTTCCTCTCCGCGTCGCCCTCGCCGCTTCCGGGCCGCAGCAGCTTCTCGCGCAGCAAGTTGATCTTCCTTGCGATCACGTCCATGCCATTGTCAAGCAACTGCGTCGTCACGAACGCGTCCAAGGCGTCCTGCGACGCCGGCACGCGCTTCGAGCTGCGAGCAGCCATCTCTGGTGCGCAATTATTGGTGATTTTAGTAATTGTTTGTTGTCGAAGAATGACGAGCATTATTATTGGTTTGATACAAATCAATACTAACAGTAGCAATAATCCAATAAACAATAATTGGTCGTTGAACACTCCGGGTGTACTAGTGGTGCTCTCCGGTTGAAATGGGGCAACCTTGTGTGGAATTGCTTACTTTGGGGCCCTCTTGAGAGATTCGTTGATCGGAGTACAGTGTAGTTCGTTCATGGGAGTAAGCCGAAGTAACTTGAATACCGATCAAGGCAAGCCTTTTTAGTCTTCGCCTTCAGAGCTGCTGTGCATCACGGGTAGCCTCCGCTGTTAGAACCACATGCTTCACAAAAAGGTATGCCCAATGATACAGATATTATGGAGAATCACTACGGCAGATATGGATATGCACTGCTGTGGCATATTCGAAACCAAGTATGATACTAAGTAGTGCACGAAGGAAAGACATGGAGAGCACCACCACATTTGGAATGCATGAGCATAAGTTGCCTGTGGCAGATATTAGTTTTAGCACGCAGATACCGGAATAGGCCAGCAACCAGGATAAATCGGCTTTGGCAGCAGCTCAATATTAATTGCTTCCTAGGCATCGAGGTCGAGGTGGAACCGCCGGATTCACTTCCAGTCCCCGCGTCGAGTAGAAAGAGATGGCGCTGGTCAAATGACTTTCCCCATTTCCAGGAAGAACAACAAACATTAGACCACCCTCTCTCTCGCTCGCGAAAATCGAACAAGGATCCAAACTCGCACGGTATACTTAGCTGCGGGTGTCGATGCACACGTGTATCAATGGCGAACAAGGAGACATGACGTTTTTCTAAGTACTTGACCCCTGAGTAAGCGACGTTGAGGAACGGACTCGAGAACCAGTTTTCAGGCGTTGTACTTTGTAAGTAAGGTCACATACTTACTTACTTACTTACAGTTAGTAGCACTTCGTTGAGTTGAATCCTGGAATTTTAATGCAGGATCGATTTTGTTTCCATGACGCCCCCGTCGTCGTGTGTTTCGCTGAGTTTGCGGGTGCTGGCTAGGACGGATACTTACCTACCCTTTTGCTTCGTTTTTTAATGCCGTGCTTACATTTTACATGTACCGGTAATTCCTAACGAGATGGCACGATAATTCCTGATGTACAACGTTTGATGCATCTTGCTCAAGAAATTCTATGTTTTCTATGATTGCCACGATCACAGAGCCAAAATGCTTTCGTTCGGTAATATACTTGATTCGACAAAAATGTTTGGAGTACACTTCGTAGTGAATCTGACTAACTGTGGGATCCACACTTGCTAAGCCTTGCCCTGCTAGGTGTGATGTAGAACGCAATGGTTTCCTACCACCTGCACATGAGCTCGTACTATATAGTAAGTATTGGTAGGGTCCGCAATGCTGAGCTTTTGGAGTACGCACAGGAAGTGCGTTGAAGAGGGTCAAGGACCACAACGTCAAGACTTCAAAGTGCCGAAATGATTGTATCTCTTCCAATCACCAAGCACATCAAATCTTCCACCCCTATATAGTGCTGTCTCTTGTGGACACCCTTAATTAGTAGTACGAATAGCTTCTCACCCCTTCTTAAAGGTGAAGGGGGCCCCTTGGATCGCTGGCCGGCATCATTCCGCATCAGGAAAGGCCAAGGTCAAGTCAGAAGCATGAGCAACGTGGAGGCCCTGGAGTCGCAGGTGGCGGCGCTGTCGCCCTTCTCGGTGGAGAACTGGCCCGCCGCGCGCATCCGCAAGACGTTCGTGGACTTCTTCATGAACCAGACAGAGCTGCCGCACACGTTCTGGAAGTCGTGCCCCGTGGTGCCCCTGGACGACCCGACGCTGCTGTTCATCAACGCCGGCATGAACCAGTACAAGCCTATCTTCCTGGGCCAGGTGGACCCGTCGCACCCCATGTCGAAGCTCGTGCGCGCCTGCAACTCGCAGAAGTGCATCCGCGCCGGCGGCAAGCACAACGACCTGGACGACGTGGGCAAGGACGTGTACCACCACACGTTCTTCGAGATGCTGGGCAACTGGAGCTTCGGCAACTACTTCAAGAAGGAGGCCGTGCACATGAGCTTCACGCTGCTCACGGAGGTCTTCGGCATCGACAAGGAGCGCCTCTACGCCACGTACTTCGGCGGCGACGAGAAGCAGGGCCTGCCCTCGGACGAGGAGACGCGCCAGATCTGGCTCAACTACCTGCCCGCCGAGCGCGTGCTGCCCTTCGGCTGCAAGGACAACTTCTGGGAGATGGGCGACGTTGGTCCGTGCGGCCCGTGCACGGAGATCCACTACGACCGCATCGGCAACCGCGACGCCTCCAAGCTCGTGAACGCCGACCTGCCCGACGTCATTGAGATCTGGAACAACGTGTTCATCCAGTTCAACCGCGAGCAGGACGGCAAGCTCGTGCCGCTCCCGCACAAGCACGTGGATACCGGCATGGGCTTCGAGCGCCTGGCCTCCATCCTGCAGGGCAAGGACTCCAACTACGACACGGACGTGTTCACGCCGCTGTTCGCTGCTATCCAGAAGTCCACCAAGGCCGCCCCGTACACGGGCAAGCTGGGCAAGGAGGACCCCGACAAGAAGGACATGGCTTACCGTGTGGTGGCTGACCACGTGCGTACGCTGACGTTCGCTATCAGCGACGGTGCTGTGCCCAGCAACGACGGCCGTGGCTACGTGCTGCGCCGTATCCTGCGTCGTGCCGTGCGCTACGGCCAGCAGTTCCTCAACGCGCCGAGCGGCTTCCTCACGGAGCTGGTACCGGTTGTCGTGAACATGCTGGGCGAGGCCTTCCCTGAGCTGATCCAGAAGCAGAAGGAGGTGGAGGAGATCATCCTCGACGAGGAGAAGTCGTTCGGCCGCACGCTGAACAAGGGCATTGAGCGTTTCAAGAAGATCGCTCAGGGCATTCGCGAGGCCAACGCCGGCTCGGACAAGGCGCTGGTTGTGCCGGGTGAGGATGCGTTCTTCCTATACGACTCCATGGGTTTCCCGATCGACCTGACGGAGATCATGGCCGAGGAGGAGGGCATGACCGTGGACGTGAAGGGCTACGAGGAGTGCATGCGCCTGCAGAGCGAGCGCTCCAAGATGGACCGCAAGAAGGGCGGCAACAACGGCGCCCGCCCGCTGGTCCTTGAGGCCCGCGAGACCAGCGCGCTTGCTGGCAAGAACATTACCGCCACGGACGACACGTCCAAGTACGAGTGGAACATCAAGACGTCGGCGAAGGTGGTGGCCATCTTCACGACGACCGAGTCCAGCTCGGACTTCGTGGATGAGGTGAAGGCCGGTGACTTCGAGCGCGTTGGTGTCATCCTTGACAAGACCTCGTTCTACGCCCAGGCTGGCGGCCAGATCTACGACACGGGTGTGGTGAGCGGCGCCAACTTCAAGCTGGACGTGGACTCCGTGGAGTCGTACGCTGGTTTCGTGATGCACATGGGCCCGATCGCTTCTGGCTCGATCAAGGTTGGCGATGCCGTGGAGTGCCAGGTGGACTACGCTCGCCGTAGTAAGATTGCCCCCAACCACACCATGACGCACGTTCTCAACTTTGCCCTCCGTAAGGTGCTCGGTACGACCGTGGACCAGCGTGGATCGCTTGTGGACGAGTCGCGTCTGCGCTTCGACTTCACGAACAACAAGGCGCTGAAGGCCAACCAGCTCGCGGAAGTGGAGGCCATTTGTGACGACATTATCAAGCAGCAGCTCGAGGTGTACACCCAGGATTCGGCTCAGGCGGAGGCCAAGCGTGTCCAGGGCCTGCGCGCTGTGTTCGGTGAGACGTACCCGGACTTCGTTCGCGTCGTTTCCATCGGCCAACCGATTGCCCCGATGCTCGAGGACCCGGAGAACAGCACCTGGAGCAACTTCTCGGTCGAGTTCTGCGGTGGTACCCACCTGAAGAACACCAAGGAGGCCAAGAAGTTTGTGCTGTACGAGGAGGGCGCCATTGCCAAGGGCATCCGTCGTGTCTCGGCTTACACATGCGACCTCGCCAAGGAGGCCGAGGAGCGTGGTGCCAAGCTGCAGGCCGAGCTCAACGCTATCGACAAGATGGACGGCAACGAGTTCGTGGAGCGCGTGTCGGCCTTCAAGCCCGTGCTGGACCAGGCGCTGATCTCGCTGCCGCTGAAGGACCAGCTCCGCAAGCAGGTGGACGGCCTCGTGAACCGCGTTAAGAAGATTAAGAAGGAGGCTGCGGCTGCTCGCGCCGCCAACGGTGTCCGCGACGCCACCGCCGAGGCCACCAAGGCCAAGGAGGCCGGCCAGGAGATCGTCGTCGTGAAGTTCGACGTCGGCACGGACTCGAAGCTGGGCCGCGAGATGCTGGAGGCCATGACCACCATCATCCCGACGGGCAGCTTCATGATCTTCAGCACGGACTCGGACGCCAACAAGACGGCGGCCTTCACGCAGGTGAGCCAGCACCACGTGGACTCGAAGCAGCTCGATGCGCGCAAGTGGGTGAATCACGCCATGGCCGTGATGAAGGGCAAGGGCGGCGGCAAGGACGCCCTGAACGCCACGGGCCAGGCCAAGACCGTGGAGAAGGTGGACGAGGCCGTGGCTCTCGCCAAGGCCTTCATCCAGTAAGACGAGCAAGTGGGCGACGTCGTTACGCTCTCTTAGCTAGTAATTGCCTGGTATCCCGTGTCATGGCTTTCTCTCTACCCGTGGCCGCAACTGGTAACGTTGAAATGCATGCTCATGGTTTCTTATCAAGTTTTTGTGGGTGAGCTTGAATAGATTACGGTAAACTATGTTTCGACACCGTAATTTACCACTTGAAGCGTGACGGATCAAAGGCAAGATGGTCTTCCGACTGGAGGAGTCCGTCGCCGCCGTGTGCGCGCCGTCGCCTGGGGCGCACGCGACGCTGCACGTGTGCCAGGCCGTGTTCGAGTCCAGCCGCTACCTCGTGTACGCGGCCGAGTCGCTGCTCGTGGTGCTCGTGGAGGCGCCGGCCGCGCAGCCCAAGCGCGCGTCCCGGTTCGAGCTGTGGCAGGTCTGGAACGCGCAGGACGCGGTGCGCTGCGTGCGCTTCAACCCGAGCAAGAAGGCGGCGCGCGGCGCGCTGGCGCTGTGCATCGACGAGGGCCGCGGCGTGCTGCTGATGCCCGCGAGCGCCACGTCCAGCCGCGCGGCGGCGGTGGCCGAGGCCTCGCGCGCCTCCACGCTGGAAGACACGGCCTTTATGGACCTCATCCCCAGGTCGGACTACGTGAAGGCTCATCTACACCTGCATCTGCCCCGATGGGCGGAGTCAGTGCGCTGGAAGTGCGACGACCGCCTGTTAAGCCACTTGAAGTGGGTCGAGAGCGGCGACGACCTGTTCCTGCTCGGCGCTGGAGAGAAGTTGTCCATCTGGAAGCTCGTGGACGACTCTGTGCAGGTCTATCTGCAGCGGACAGTCACGCTGTCCGCCAGTGGGGGACCGACACTGGACGTGTCATTGCCAGCAGTGCCCGTGTGCCACTTTGACGTGGCTCCGAGCGGACGCTTCGCTGCCACGGCGGGGCAGCATGACAGGATTATCAAGTTGTGGAAGCTGGGCGAGCTGTCGCCCCATGAAGGAGCGCCGATGTCCATGTTCCTCCCTCACTCTCGAGCGCTCGTGTCCATGACCTGGTCCAAGGAGGCGAACGTGTATAATGCGCGCGCTACCGTCGCGTCCACGACAGGAGCTTGTGAAATGTTGTTTACTCTGGATCGAGCAGGGAATATTTCGATATGGAGGGAGAGCGTCGCCCCACTGCGCTCGTTTGTGCTGTGGAAACAGTTCGCCGCGGTGGACTTGTGCTCTTCCTCGCTTGATGAGGGCTCGGAGAGCCGTATCCGAGAATTTGGCCTGGTGAACCATTATTGGGCCCGAGAAACGCCGAAGCCGATGACTTCGATAAACGAGGCGTTGCTGAGTGAGAGCACTGTTATGGATGCGTTGTGTTTGTTCCACTATGGATATGGATCTCTCGATGAAGCGCGCCGGAACGAACTAGTCAGTCAGCGCATGGACAGTATCACGCAGATGAACGCGAAGCTTCTTGGAGACCGCAGCGGCGCCATAGCAGATACGCACGTGGGAGAAACATTTATTTGCGGGAATGCCGCGTTGGAGAAAACATTCGCGGTAAATTTACTGTACGGGGTGCTCACTAATGGCGACTTTTGCGTATTTCGCGCGGAATCGATCCCTTTTACGGTGCGTTGTGGTCCTGATGGATTTTGCTATGAGATTCTGACTGATGTATTAACATGTTGACAATTGAACAGGGTGTTTCGCCAAGGCTATCTCTCATTCTCAGTGTCAGCGGCCTTCGTGAACAACTTGCTGATGCACATGTGTACAATGTTAGCACATCTGACTACCAAGGTACGAGTTGGGTTAGAATGCTGGGATCCTGCTGGCTTGTGGTAATATTTGTGTTATGAAATGATAGATCAAGCGAGTGGGACAGCGTCAGGATTCTTCGTAGAAGTTCTCTTTCAGCAAAAAGTTGCAGATAGCTACCTACAATGTGCAAGGCTGAAACTCCAAGGCAAAGAAGCTTCATCAGCAGTAGGCAGCCGGAGAGGTTGCGTATCGTACACCGTTGAAAGCTGTGAAGTTACGGCAGTATGCAGCAGTATGATGAGCGCCAGGAAGGAGGAAGGTATCCGGTCTATCTCTCTATCAGCGTCCAACATGATAGCAGCGTGCCCATCAAACTCACAGTCAAACGGACAAGGGATGGCAATGAAAGTTGTTACGACGAACATGGGTGGACGTCTTAACGTATTCCGAGCGAGCGGGTCTTTGCGGCGGCTTAAAGTTGCTTTCCGGTCACAACTCGACAAGGCTGTTGGGCCTGTCACGCACACAGCCTCTTACGAAGAGCGAGGTATGCTGTATTTGTTTATTGGTGGGAAGTTGCACGTCGCAATGGTGACCCCAGGAACCACGCAACAAGCAGCGAAGCCCGTTGAAAATTCAGCTGTGGATACTTCGGGATCTCGACGATCTTCCGCGGTGGTCATTGCTGGACACGATACGCTGGCATTATCCGCGTGCTATATGGATGAAAGTGAAGACTCGCAAGAGCTGGACGACCTGATTGCTGTAACTATTCCCGAGTCTGTGAAGATCGAGTGGTCAAACAACTCGTCATTTTTTTCACAGCCGGCGACGGACTCCCCCACAAAGGATTACAGTATGGTTGTTGGTGTGCACAAAGGTGGCAGGAAGCTGTCTGTTTGGGTTTTCACATTCGAGTTAAGAATCTCCGAGTCTCCTGTCCAGCTCTTCCGAAAAAACACAGTTGATATCCCGGAGGCAAGATTGCTGAGTGTTGCTAGCGTCCCGCTGCTAAATACGTTTGAAGTAACGTTTGCTAGCTTTGATTCGGACTTGCAGTTGACGCTATGGAAATTCGCAGACCTCGACGAGTTACTCGAGGTGGTGCCTGCTCACAGAGTCGATGTTGGAGCGTTGATGCAAGTCGCGAGTCAAGCGCAGAAGTCACACATGGAGTTCCATCTTGGTGAAGAGAAGTTTGTGTTCAAGCACTTCAGCTTTAGTTCTTGCGGACGAGTGGCTAATTTATTTGGTGGAGGAAACGAAGCTGATGATCAGATATGCTTCTTGCCTGCTATGGAGTGTTCCTTGGAAGGAGTTGTGGATGTCCCACAGAAGCAATTTGGCCAAGTCGTGTCGTTGGAGTGGACGCCACCAGTAACCCCAGAAAGGGACTGCGAATTGCTTTTCTTGTCTACAACAACAATCGGAATGCTGAAGTTTGACTGCTCGCTGCCGACCAACAAGTGGAGTATTGCCTGGTCTTCAAGCCGTTTTAGCGCGAGACCTGAGAGCATTTCGTCACTCTCGAGTTACCCGTACGGTCTACTCCGTATTGGATCCAGCTTAGCGCACCTCAACCTTCGAGATATTGATGGAGTTGGGCCGTCCCCGCTTCAGTTACCGTTTTCTTCTTCAGCTTATTCTTCTCGCGGACAAACTCTTGGTTCACTGCCACCGTCGAAGGCCTTTCCTGCTCATCATCCGATCACATTGATGTACTTGCTTGGACGCGGGTCTTTTGAAACGCTGGAAAAGGTTCTTGATCACATGAAGTCAAAAATTGTGGAGCACGAAGAAACGTGCTACCTTCGAATGGCGGACGATACGGTGCTGCGAAACCTTCCGTTGCTGTCGCTGTCTCAGTTGCTTGGGGACCCCGCATCAACGGAATCCAAGACCGACGAGCGCTCGGATGTATACTTGAAAGGAAAAGAGCGCAAGGGTGGCAACACTACCAGCTATGGCGCTTCCTCCGCAGCCCCAGCGAGAGCAAGTGATCTGTTTGCGATGGACTTCGGAGCCTCGCGCAGATATGGCGCAAGTGGAAGTGCGGGTGGCGGTGATCGTGCTGATATGCTGTTTGCTCCGGCGACTCCGTCGTCGACGGATTCAATTGCCACTACCCCCTCTCTCCAGTCGAAGTCCAAATTGGAAACTGACGTATTCTCGAAGTTTTTCAACGAACACAAGAACTCTCTGTCATTCATGACAGCTCAAGAAACGGAAGTTTTCCTCAATATCGTTGCTGGGATAATTAAGACCGTCAGTTGGGAGCGTGACAGCAGTCGACAGAAAGATGAAGCTGCTCTCCGCTTCCACGCTTCGTTGCTATGGCCGATCGATCCACCTGCCAGTGATGAACCTCCCCAGCCTACCACCGTCGAATCGGATGCCTCTATTGAACAGCCAGTCGATGAAGCGACCTCACCGAAGCCGAGTCCGCTAGTTGTGGCTGGACTTTGCTCGGAGCAAGTTGCTTGGGGAGCCCTCAGTGATTTCCAGTCAGAACTACTTCAGGAATGCTTTCCGACGTCAGCAATGAGCTGGAAAGAAATGAGGTGTCTGCGGGTACCATTCTGGTTGAAGAGCTCGACTAAGCTCGCTCAGTTCGCTGAGAAAGTAGCTCAAGCTGAGTACGCAGCGAACCGTGATCCTTTTGCTGTCGCAGTGTTCTATGTGCTGCTAGGCAAGACGAAACTCTTAGCAAGTCTGTTCAAAATGGGCAGCGAACCTCGAATTGCGGAGCTGTTGTCCAACAACTTCTCGGATCTCCGCTGGAAGAACGCAGCAATCAAGAACGCATACGTGCTGAAAACAAAGCAGCGCTACGAGCTGTCGGCAGCTTTCTTCCTACTGGGTGGTAAGATTACAGAAGCAGTATCGGTAGCTGAACAGGCCGATGAGACGCTCGTACTTTCGTTGTTAATCGCTCGAATTTCGGAGAAATGGGACCTTGGCGGTCAGGGAGAGTCATCGAGCAGCTCTGGAGCGGCTGATTTTTCGCAGGCATCTTTCACGGGCTTGAGTACTAGCCTACGAGGACTTGCTGGAAATCCTGCAGCAAGCTCAGGCATGTTGGCAGATGATGGATCGTCAGAAATGAAAAACGTGTGCGTTGACTTTCTGAACACCACCGTTTGGACTAGGGCTTTAAAGCGTGGAGATGTTTATATGTGCTTCCTAGTCAAGTATTTCCTGGGAGAGACAAGCGCTGCCATCGATGTCTTGATGACACCACCGGCTGTCGAGATGCGAAGTGTTTTTGGCTCCTATGAAAGCTCCGGTTTCGATCCGTCCACCATGTATTGGTCAGCGTTTGGGAAAAGTCTGCTTGGCGCGTGTGATTTGTTACGTTTTCTTCGGAAAACGATAATTCCCATGAAGTTGGCAACGAAAGAGAAAATCGTTCGGCTGAACACATCGGCCGTGCTTCGCATGCAAGACGCAGGACTCGGAATCTCCGCTTTGATCCACCAGCGCGATATCACTTCATTCATCCAGGAATTACGCCGAGAACGAGCAACAAGTGCAGATGCAGCGGCATTTCTGGGATGTCGCCATCGTGTTCTCATTGCTGCAGTTGGAAGTCAGGTGGACTTCCTGTACGCCACCTTTTTGAAGTCCATGCGCGAGACGATGACTGCACCGGCTAGCGCCTCATCGAGTACACGGTTCGACCTCGAAGAACGGCTGAATGAAGAGATTCAATGCATTGTGCGTCGTGGAGGAGACTACGCCCTACCAGGGATCCCAGAAACCAGCAAAGAGCACTTGGAGCACAGGGTTCGAGCTGCTGTGGTGGAGTCACTGGTCCATTCCGGACGTCTCGCTGCGTTGGACTTTTTGATTTCCGGCTGGAGTCACTCAGAGGGTTCGTCACCCAAGTTCGCTTTCCCCAGCCCACTGCCACGATTCGTCGAAGTCATTGCCGAGGGCGTCGCTACTGTAGCTTCCGGGGATCTCATGTCGGCTGCCACCGATTATTTGCACACTCGCAAGGTGGACCAGACGTGCTCGAATTTGTTAGCAATGGCGACACGACTCTTGCTTTGGTTGCAGTATTTCTACCTGAAGTCTCCGAAGCAACGAGCGGCTCTTCCCAACCGCGAATTTGTACGCGTCGCGGTGGCTGCAGTTCACAGCGCCGTTTGCATTTGCTGTCGCTACCTCAAGAACCCGTGCTGCCTGTATCGAGTGCTTGGTCTCATCTTTCCACACAAAGATGGATTGTCCTCAAACTCGGAGGAAGCTCTCAATGAGATTGCTCCTGGTGATATATGTGTGAGCTGTGCCCCACTTCGTCGTACGAGGACGACAGCAACGAGTGTGTTAGGCGCATCATCCCTTCAACATGATATTCCAGTTCTGTACCAGGCAGTTTGCATGTTGGAACTGGAGCTGGATGAGTTTACGGCTGCAGTGAAGACGAGCAGGCTGCACCACCCGATGCCATCGCGCGACTTGCCAACCCCACTGTTCTCGTACTGCTCGTACTGGGGACTTGTTCTGACAATGGCGGCGGGTGCCATGCCAGCCCATCTCGCTAAAATCACTGGGGAAGCCGCTTCGACCGCTGACCTGTCCAAGAAGCTCGTGGAAGCTTGGGGGAGCTATAGCAACCGGCTTGCTGGATTCGCCTTGAAGCATCTGCTGTGCGATTTGGCCGGATTCTTTTTCAGTCCGTTCTCGATTTCCAACCCTCCAACAAGTCCAGGAGCTGCGGCTTCTGCGAAGTCGCCAGGATCGCCTCGAGGTTCGTCCTCGCCATTGAGAAGTGGTGCGCCTGGTAGTCCTCGCGGGAGATTTATGGACGCTCCGGGGTCGCCTCCGTCGCCACAAAATATTGATCGTGGCAACAGGCGGCAACTGCTGAAATGCGAGTGTGAGCGATGCCCGTGGCTTCTTCTGGTGGAGCTCTTTACCGACAAGAACGAATTGTTGCTCCGTCTCAACGCACAGCTCGAGTGCTGCAGCGAGAAGATCGACGCAGAGGTTCGATGGGGACGACTGCCTGAGCCTGCTTCACGGAAGGCAGCACTGACCCGGTCACAGAAACTGCTCCTGTCAACTGTTGCTGAGAACGCGACTACCTTCTCTCGTGCTACCAACCTCACTGATCAATTGAAGCGGCGCATGGCGTCGATGCCCACCACAGCTGCTGTGCACGTCCAGTGTGTGTACCGCAGTGAGACGAACATTAAGGCGATGTGCTTTAATCGTGCTGCCGGTGAAGACGCAGAAGTGAGTGTGTGCAGTAGCAAAGGAATTTTCCGTGCTAGCTGTATGGACTACGCCGATGGCAGTCGATTCCAGTTCAAGGGCATGTACGCCGCCCCACAAACCGCGTTTTTCTCGTCCGATTCAACTCAACCTTCCCCGGTCAAAGGCAGACAGACATCGGATGGTTTGCACAGCAGTGGTCGCCAAGAACTATCCCCATCAAGTGTTTTAAGCACCCGTGGCAATGGACCTCCGTCGCCTCTGCATCTACTCGCATCCCCGTCTGAGCCGAAGTTGGCGAGCTTCAAGCCTACAGCCGTGGCTTCTCACCCTTTCTTACCACTGTTCGTGTCGGGAAACCACAAGGGTCGTGTGCATTTGTGGTCGTTTGACCGCCTCAGTGCCATTTGCGCTTTCCAAACCAAGGACGTGGTGTCGGTAAGTAGCACGTCCATCATCTTTACCCATGGTGTTGCTTCGATAAGCTTTACTGACGCTACAGCCATGTGTCTGTCTAGCCGTATCCATCGAGTCCTTCGATGTTGTCCGGCTGGAGAAGTATCAAAGCGCTGGAATTCGACAGTCTCGGCCAGCAGGTGAGAATGTACATCCCGCACTTACTTGAGTGTGCGCTGTGACTGACACTTTTTTCCATCGTCTACGTTTGTTGCCGTGGCAGCTTAGTGCTGTTGATGCTATGGGTCACTTGTTCCTGTGGAAGTTCCCCGAGGTTGACCGAGCTCCTTACTACCGAGAAATTGTGGTAAGTACATTGATATCTTGCTGTCTGCTGCAATGGTCCACACTAATATTTGGGTTTGTAAAGTGCCATGACAAGGGTGCTAAAGGACTGGCGTTTCTGAACTCAAGCAGCAGCGTCGCGACTGTCGGCTTATCCTCCGAGTACGTTTGATCCTGACAACTGTATCATGCATTCGCGTACTCATAGCAATGTTTGTGGCTTTGCAGGAAGAGAAATGTATGCGTGTGGGATACGCTACTGCCTAGTTCGAAGGCGTTGGTGGCTGCACCAGCGTGCCACCCAGCAGGTGCCACCTCAGTAGCCTTTTCATCGACTCACCAATTGCTCATCACGGGTGGTGCCGGGGGTGCGTTGAGCATTTTCGATATGAGACAGCGTCGCGTCTTGCACACAATCTCGAACGCGCACGAAACTCCGATCAAGACGCTTGTGCTACACCCGAGTGGCGACTGCGTGCTCTCCGGATCTGCTGGTGGCGACGTCAAGATCTGGTCGTTGCCCATTTTCCGGGAAGTCGCTTTCCTCAGCAAGGTACACGTCAAGCCTTCGTTCCTGGGCGATGCTGCAACAAACCTCCTAGGCGATGCCGCGTCGAACGTGGCGATCAATGTGGTACGTGTGCACGTGTTTAACCTATCGCAATACCATCAACCTGACAGTGTTTGAACGCTTCGCAGACAAACTCTTCGTGGGGAGTGACGGATGCTGTGGCCACGCGCGATGCATTCTTTACGAGCGGCACGGACGGCTCCGTTCAGCGTCTCAGAGTTCCCTCTCTAGGGACCCGACTCTAAGTCGTACTAACTCAAACCTATTCGTTATTCGCTTGTCTTACCGCTCTACTTTGTTGTCGTTTGCGCTCAGAAGCTTGTCGATCTTCTCGAACTCCTTCTTGAACCGCGCCTTCACATTGCGCAGCTCGGCGGTAGTACTAACACCGGCGTCACCACCTCCTGGAGCTCTATTTGCAGCAGGTCCACCGTCGTCCTCTTCAGAGCCGACAATTTTGCGGAGATTGGGTGAGAGCTTCAGTGAGTTGACACCACCGCGGTCGTCTCCAACGAGCACGATGGGGTCCTGGCTGTTGAAGGCCAAGTGCGTGAGCTTGGCGCGCTTCACGACCTTCTGCTCACACAAGGGTTCGTTCTTGTTCTCTGCCAGGTCGAAGACGTGCACTTTACCATCACTGGTTACAGCGGCGAAGACGGTGGATGAGTACGGCGCCCAAGCCACATCGCCGACGGCATTTCCCAAGTCGAACGACATGATGGGCTCGGGCAGGTTGTGATCCCACAGCTTCACCGTCCAATCCGCACTACAAGACAGGAAGGCTCGCTCGTGGAACGGATTCCAGCGCACAGCATACACGGCCATGTGATGGCCCGCGTACGTCTCGAGATACTGCCCCGAGTACGCCTTTGAGCACTTGTGAAGCTTTCCCTCCTCCGTGCCGACGATGAAGAGATGTTCACTGAAGCGGTTGAAGTCGAAGCAGCAACCTCCAGCCAGTCCAGACAGCGACGCCTCTTCTGGATCATCCTTCGCCGCTGCCACCAGCTTCAACTGCATCACGGGCTCCATCTTGAGCTCGTTCTTGCTCAAGATCCAGTTGGCCACCCGACCGTCGGACGAGATCGAGTAGAAGTTCAGCTCCTTCGCCAGGTCTTCCTCTTGCCAATTGACTTGCCACACGGGGTCCGTGTGCTTGCCTGTCTTGATGGTGGCCACGTAGATAGGTCGGTTGGTCTTGCTGCGGACGTCGTACACCAATACTGTTCCATCGTAACACCCGACAGCCAGCAACGCGGCGTGTTGCGGGTGGAAGTCGAGACACATGACCCCCGACTCGGTCGTGAACGTGAACTCCGGGTGTGAGGCGTTCTTGAGCGAGTAGCAGGATATTACGCCGCTGCCTTGCTTGAGGAAGTCATACGAGCCAAACCCGATGGCGAACAGGTCGCCGAATCGAGGATTCCAGCACACGGCCGTGATCTGCTTCTTCTTGGCTCGCTCACTCGAGAAGCGCCACAGAGGCAGCAGCGAGCCTTCACCCTCGCGGAACTGGTCGCTCGCGTCCTCCCAGTACTTAAAGTCGTGGAAGATCTCGTCGTCCGCGTTCTGGTTCACCATGCGCTCAATGATGCGAAGTGTCTTCCCCATTGCCGCGGAGTGCACCATATCATCTCCTTTCCCTTTACCACCTCCACTGGCGCCACCTCCTCCGGCTGCTGCGGCTGGCGCTGCTGCCAGTAGCTCTGCACCTCCTGCCGCGGCACCTCCGCCGTCCTTCTCGTCTTTATCCTTCTTCTGTGCCACCTTCTGAAGCTGAATCTGTTCACGCTGGTGCTGCTCGTACGCGTCCATAAACCGTAGATCTCCCATTGCGTTACCGTGGCCATGAAGCTCACCACGGGTGGAGGTTCCGTCTCGACCGCGCGTTTCCGCAGGGGGTTGGTGTACGTCTGGGCTGCGCGCTCGCTGTAGTTGAACTAGTTCTTGCCAGACTCGAACTGCAGCGCCGCCTCGTCGATCTTCTCTCCTTTCGCCTCCGCCTCCTCCTTGGCCTGCTTGATAGCCAGCTCCCGCGCCTCCTTCTCTTCCTCGGCGTACTTTTGGTCGAAAGCCGCTTGGGTCTTGGCGTCCTCGGACTCCTTGTGGATCATGCTGCCGTCGCTGCAGAGATGGACGTATAGGTGGTCTCCTGATCCGGGCGGGTCTACCTTGTACGTCCTCTCCTTGTAGTTGTACTTGGTGATATTGTTTGGAACGTTGGGGTCGTTCGCTGTGAGCACCCGCGAGAACTCCTCATTCAGCTCCTGCGGCGACAACTTGAGCTGGTTGTCAGGAATCACGATCTTCTTTACCTGTTCATTGCATGAACGAAACAAGGCTTATATTCATGTAACACCACAACTCAACTGCAGGGGGTTAACCCGCAACGTACTGGTTCGTGGTACGCGTCCATCTCGTCGTTGTCTTGTCCTACCTACACCTGAAAGCGAACCGTCTGCTGCTCCGCTCCCGGCACCTCCTGCGCCGGCACCTCCCGCACCACCTCGATCTTTGTCGTGGCCATCGCCGTTTGCGATCACGGGCGAGCCTACAAGCGGCTTCTTCGGTCCCATGTTTGACACTTGCTGTTGGTAAGATGAGCTGTGTCGGTTCGCAGGCAAACGATCGCGACTCTTGTGCGAGACCCTTTCAATGGTATGGATAGGAGTGGTCATCGTTTTGACCGGAAGGTTGCATTTCAGCGCAAAAAACTGCGATTTACTAGAATCGATGCCTATGGTCTTCGCTTGGACGTACATCTTGATGGAATTTATCAAGACTGCTGACGATGGAGAGAGAGAGAGAGAGAGAGCATGGTTGGACTTGAGGAATGCTGTCATAGAACTTGCTGAAATACCTCCATGACAACGGCATCGAGATCAGCACTAGTGGTGGGGCTTGTCAGAAGCTCTGAAGCTGGACCGCTGTAGCTGGAAGGGGAGTGCGAAAAGTTTAATGAGTTGAGCATGCAGTTGCCCAGCCCGTCGAAGAAACGACTGAATGTCCTGATCGCCTCCTCGACGGCGTATGTCCCTGAACTACGAGTGCATTTTGAAGGAAGGAAGGATCCGGTTTACCCCAGTGATAACTTCGTGGCTATTGATGAAGTTATCCTACTGAACTTGTCCACGCTGGAGAACAACTGCGTCGAGTTTTTATATTAAAATAATAGGGATCGAAGACGAGAATCTTGAAAGGCACTGAAGGGCGTGCTTGCGGATCGCTGGAAATTCGCGAGATATTAGATACCGGTGTAGTTTAATCCTGAAGCCTAATTCTTGGTAGCTGCCTGTTTTTACCAGCGCGCGCCCCCGTTCATTTTCCATACCGGTAATGGATTATTATTATTTTTTTTCGATGAAGCGCCCGCACAGCGATCTGATTGAAGAAGCCAATGCGCGAGCGGACCAAGCTGAGCGCGATAGAGCCAAGGCCTTCAGAGAGAAAACCATTCTAATCAAAACCCACAAGAAGGAGGTTTCGAATCTACAGATGGAGATCACAGCAAAGACGGCAACTCCGCTGAGTTGAAGAAGAAGCTCCAGAGAGCGGATAGTCGCGCTGACATCGACTCGAGGCTGCTTCATAAGGCCTACGGCCAGATCATAGAGCTGGAGCGAAAGGTGGGAACCCTGTACGTAGAAGAAAGTCGCCCCCGACTCGTTCGCGATCGCCTTGCCAATCATCGTCTTGCCCGTTCCAGGCCGGCCAAACAACAAGAGTCCTCGAGCCTCGAGGCAGAGCGCGCAGACCCGTGAAGATATCTGGCCGGCTCATGGGCCACACGAGATGAGCTCGTTGATGCACTTCTTCGCAAACTCGAGACCGGCGATGTCGTTCATGATCACAGCGCTCTTGTCCGAAGCGATCGGTTGTTTAGATTCGGACTTGGACACGACCAAGCGCAGCGACGACGACTCTGGAGAGCAGTCAAAACCAGGTTCATGGCGACGCGAGGGGAGTCGGCCCCTACGAGACTCAACGGAGCAACGCGACTGAGATGCTCCACTACTAGTATTCTCCGAACCAATAGCATGTATTAACGCAGCATCACGAAGCAAGAATCAGCTAAAATAACTCAACGTGGGAATAGACCGAGTGACCTGCCGAGCCACAGCACGCGCCATCTCGATGTCGGGACCTAACATACTGGCGATGTCATAGTAGCGTTCGATGCTCTCACGAATACCAGTACCGCCACCCTCTCCACTAGAGGCTAGGAACTTGTCAATCTTCGGCCTCTTGATAGGTTCTTGGAAGCACGGAAGGCTGACTACTGCATCTGCACCACTTGCCAGTAGAGTCTCGATCACCGCAAACGCCTTGCTTGAATCACGAATAGTCACCGATTGGATGGTACCGCGATTGTTAATCGGGTCGGCAACCCAAAAAAACTCCCAATGGTTCTGCAAGTCGGTCAAGAGTGCCATCGCAGGTTCAACAACCTTAACATCCAGTGCTATCAGTTCTGACACAGTCTGGGAGACGGAGCTTCGCTCCACCTTCTGCTTCACCTCGATAATCAATCTCACGTCAGGCAGCATTCCCAATTCGAGCCGGTTCTCCAAGACCTGATCACTCAGTATGATCATGTCTGTGCGTCCAACAAGTTTGATGTCGTGCCCTGGTATGTCGGCCGTAAGAATGTCTCTCCCACCTTCCCCTTTCTCCACACCAATCACGCAAAGCTTGTTCTTCGCGAGCGCATCGCCAATGTTGTCTTGAATGTACTTGCGATAACGTTCACGTTGCTGTTCCTCGGTAAGCTTGATTTCTTTACCACACTCATCGAATCCGTCTTCCCACGTGAACGGCTTAACATGCTTCTCAGTCTCGAATGGAACCGCGCGGGAAGCTCGCAACAGAACGTGCAAGTCGTCCAAAAGACTCGAACTTGCGCTCGAATGGCAAACCTTGCGCTTTCCCAGCATAGTTTTGTCCAGTTTGTCGTTCATTTTGTCGAGCTTTTCGCTGAGTTGATCCATCTTGGAAGTATCGCTCGCTGAACCACTAGCACCCTCTGGAACCACCACCAGCACGTGAATTTGCCTTGACTTTGGAGCGTGCCGTTTTATCATCTTGTTGTGTTTCAAGACATCCGCAACAGTCCACGTAGCCTTCAGCTGGTCTTCAGTGGTCACCGTCCGCACGTCATCAATCTCCCCCTTTTCCAGTAGGAGAGCAACAGAATCATCGTCTGGCAGCCACGCGTCGCCCTTCTTCGCCAGGAAGAGCTGCAGCTTCTTCGCATCCACGTCCTTCAAGTCGTTCGCGTTCTTCTTCTTGATCGCGTCCTTCAATTCATCCACAGAATCGCTCTCGTCCACTAGCACCGAGAACGCGCTCCCTGCAACGCCGACGATCGCGCAGAAGAGCTTCACCATCTTTCCTCGACGCGGCGGATTCTGGAATGAGAGGGAGAGAATTCACAATCGTACCTAAACGGAAATGAAGATGTGATGACGGCGTGTCACATTTGTAACCAATGGCGTTTGCGGTAAGAAAAAACTGTCGACATCTACGTGATCCCATTATTGCGGCCCAACCAAGGCCAAGAGTGCACGACCAACTCGCCCGAGAACCAGCGTAGAAGCAACTACGTTGAGGTCACTGGGCATCGCCCTCTAGGTGGGCAACGGAAGCTGCTTAACTGTGGCCCAGTTCAAGTGGCTATCGCGCTATGCTAAAATACACAGTCTTCGAGTACTCTAGGCTACATGGTAAGCCTTGGTGAATCCAATGACCTAAGAGGAAATAAAAGTAAAACTCGTGTTCTCTGAAATTTATTTCAGAGTCTACCGGTGATACCACTTTCCGCGCTAATTACATATATCAGCATTTAGCGACGACCTCTTTGCTTGAATTGCATATCTGCTGTACGGGTCACCCATTTCTCAAATTTCATAAAAAAGTTTTTTTGTTAAAAAACCCAGCCTTCGTAATTTAAAGGGTCTGATTGTCCGAAAATCTTATAGATCATTCTACAAAGTAAACAGTTGTTGAGCCACCTATTAATAAAAAACCTCTAATATATTATACCTCTAGTCTTTATGAATCGCCCACGTGAATGTTGACCCTGTCGGCGACGCGTCCATCTTCGCGCGACACGCGAAGGTAAGTTATTTAAACAGTTATTTATTGCTTGTGTTTTTCATGGGATAAATACACCTCTCTATTTATCCCATGGTACTCCACACAGGGCCTATCTTCGTTTGCAAGGAAACCCATGTGCGCATTGCCAAACTGCGACACGATGCTTGACGCCGTCGACATCGTGCTTGCTATTCTCGTGCCGAGAGTGCGCGACCGACAACCTGTAGGGTTAAAGGGGCAGACATTGAGTGAGAAGGTATCCACTCACGCTCAGGCTGCTGGGTACTCGAGGCTGCTGACCATCGAGGTCCACGTCTACTCGACGAGCAGCAGCAAGCGTCTGCAGCAGGTACTGACGGTTCTCCTCGACAACAGGGTTTTCATCGGCAACAGCACTGACGTACAGGGTGGACTTGCGCACCAGCATCGGTGTCCAGATCCATAGCTGGCGTTCGTCATGCGGACTGTAGACCAACGGTGCATAGGATGTAGACGAGTTGCAGAAAACAATTGCAGTAATGTACGTGATATGCAATGTTCCTCATGTTTGCCTGCTAGCAGGTATAATGGTCACGCCTAATCTAAGCAGGGACCTCTAAATGGTCGCTGAAGGGACCATTGGCGATCAGGCCGTGGAGCAGGAAGAAAACAGTGTCAATTATGATGACCACAGACAACAACTTTTCGATGAAGAAGAGAAGACTGATCCAGAAGAATTTACTGGAGTGCATCGTATACCAGACGCTACTAAAGAGAGCGCAGCATAGTGTAGCTGTTAGTGGTAACCTTAGGTTTTAGTGTGAAACTCAGCAAACAAGCAGAGTAATACATGTAGTCATTACAGCTTATAGATGTAGTTGTTTAGGTTGATCAGTACCCTATTTCAGATAGAAAGATACCCGGTTTTGGAAAGTTCCAATTCTTCGACCTGTGAATTAAAAAATAATGTAAGGCAAAACTCAGAATCAAACTCGATTTTTCAGAAAAGATTTTTGGGGTGGGGCTTTATTTGAGGGTCGCAAGAATTACATCGATTTTCTTTGGGTAGGGCATTATAAGAGGGAGGGGGCATAATTACAGTTTTTACAGTAATTGACCTCGCTACCCTGGCCCGTTCGCACGAGAAAGCAGTCTTACAATACGATACTGTTGCCAATTCTGGTACAGTCGATCCCCTCAGTAAGCGCGGTGGGGTTTTAGAAGCGATTTGACAGGACATTGGAAATAAGGAACTGTGATTGGCTCTTATTATCCCGTCGTACTCGATCTGATCTGACTTCGAAGGTAGTGGTGCGCTTACTGAGGGGATGGACTGTAAATCAAAAACAAAAACTCGGAAATTTAAAAAAAATAACTTCACCACGGAAATTTCAGAGCTTCTTCGTGCATAGCACGACTTTGTTTACTACTAGGCAAATCATATCAGTAGTAATTAAGATCATAAAAGTGGTTAGTTTTTTAGAAATATGACAATAGCGAGAAATCTTGTAGAAGCTCTACATGCACCGAATTTCAAGCGATATAAGTGTTACTAGAGGGTGGTTAGCACTCCTACAAGCAGCGCTAAAACGTGGTAAAGTTCCAAGGTACCTACCTTCATCAACATTCACAAAATAAAACCCAAGGTACCTACCTTCACAAATCAAAACCCAAATATTCGTCAAGGTACCAACCTTCATAAAACGAAGTCAGTTTTTCACAAAATTTTACCAAGGCATGAAAGATCTAAAACCTAAACAAATATTGATGATTTAGTAAAGTTCACTTAATTTTTTTACTAGACGTGTATAGTGAGTTCCGGAAGTAGTTGAAGGAAACGAACACTTGGCTGGGCAGATGGCAAGTCTGCAGGAGAGTAGCCAAGTGTATTGCACGACCACTTCTGGGGTCGAGAGCAAAATGAAGAGTGATTTAAATGTTCTAGCTCGTTCTTCGTCGGAGTTCCGTGCTGGTACTCTTCTGGGAGTCCTAGCACTGCTTACTGCGTGCCATAATCGCAACCCAAGTGATGGTGAGCTCCAGCTTTGCCATCATCTTGAAGTGCACTGCAAATCGGCAACATGGAAGCTGGCTTGATAGCCGAGAATCCACCACATTGCCCCCGAAAGCTTGCTTCCAGCGTTGCCGCGGCGCCAGTTCTCCACGCAATAGAATAGCAGTCAAGACATTCTCACGGCGAGAACTGCTTGGCCACTACATGCTGTGGTCGGGCGTACGGCGGCGTTTACGGGAGACCGGCTGAGCCAGACCGTCCGCAACGGTGCGGGAACGGGTCCGGCGGCTGACAGGTTCCTCCGCAGCGCAAGCCTTGGCACCTTCTCGGGGTGCGTCAAGGTGCCGCGAAGGGGACGCGTGCTCGGACAGAGGGGGCGTGACACGAGGAGCGGCCTCGGAAGTGACAGTGCGGTGTCGGCGCGGTTTGCGGCCACGTCGACGTGCGTTTGTCGGCGGCGCAGCGGCATTTTAGCCCGACGCGGTCGTTGTCATCACAGTAGCTGGCGGAGTAGGCACAGGAGCGGCCTGGACTTCTACTCGCTGCTGCGGGGCGGGTGCACGAGACTTCGGACCTCGTTGAGATCCTTTGCGGTTGCTTGGAGCAGTTGGTTTCGATGGTGCCGTAGCCGTCCCACTCGTAGATCGGAGGTGGTGCCAGTGCTGTTGTAGATCCTGGTCAGCGGCCTCCACGTAGGCGGTAACCAATGCCGGGACAACTTTACCAAGGCTGGATAATGGCTCGTACGAATCCTCAATTGACTCTAAACCCTTCCATTGGACGAGAAGTTCATAGTCAGCGATGTCCTCGTTCAAGCGGTGCTTGTAAGGATCGAGACGTGACAAGCACGTCGTCGGCCTTCCTCGTTCAAGTACAAGTCTAGGGCGTAAGCATTAGCATTGCTTAGCCACCTTCCCTCATGACAAGCAAGGAAACATGCACAGTGGTGCATTGCCTCTGTCAACTACATTGCCATTTGTATGACGCACGTCAATCCACTTCAACTTGAAGTGAATTGGCCAATCAGAATCATTTATATTGGCACCGCCTTGGGCATTGCCCAGACGGCCGGCCACAGGGCCTTAAGGAAATACACTCACTTTCAAATTTGCATCCAACCTCCTCAACGCTTTCGACATCGCGGTCAACACTTCCTCGCGGCCTCTGCGTTTCCTGTTGCTCAAGCCTCACAGTGCTCTTTAAGTTTTTCGACTACAAGAATGATTTCTTGAGCTGAAATATGTTCCAACAGCTCCTCGGTCACGTCCAAACTGTCGTCCGCGTAGAATTTTAAACGGGACGCGTGTACATCAAGTTCATGACCAGTGACGAGATGCTGAATGCCGAAAGAATGCGGGTCTGCACGGATAACTCGATACGGTCCTACCCAGACGACGAGTACCTTGTTGCCGCGCTTTTCGTCAACTCGAGAGCGGAGAACGAAATCGCCAAAGGAAAAAAAATTACAAGGTTATCACCGCGTTCCCTCTTCTTGTTCAGCAGTCGCTGCTTCAATCGCTGATCTTCCACAGCCTTGTGCATCTCGGCAATGCTGCTGCGGAGCGCCGAGAGATACGTGTCGATGTCAGAATTGGGCGGAACTTGCTGGAATTCGCCGTTGCCAGGGCAGTAAAATTCACGAAGCGGGGTAGGACAGTGAAGGCCGGTAAACAACTCGACGGGGGCACAGTTTCCAAGCGATGGAAGTGGGGTATGATTGATACTCGACTGTACCATAGGAACCAAATACACCCAGTCTCGATGATGGATCTTGTACTCGAGAATCAGCACACGAACGACCTGTAGAATATCCCTGTTGACACGTTCAACGGAGCCATTGATCCACGGACAGTAAGCAGGTGTGAACTGATGGTTTGAGCGCATCCGTCGTGACAGCTCCTGCATCACCTCGTTCTTGAAGTGAGCGCCTTGATCGCTGACCCAAGCCGGAGGTAGCCCAAACCGAGAGTGCCAGGCCAATAACGCTTCCACAGCCACCGTGCTGTCGGCAGTATCACCACCTCACAAAAGTGGGTAGCGTGGTCCTTGAGAACCAAAATGTACTGGGAATCACCAAAACTGTCGCCCATCGAAAGGAAATCAAAAGGCAAGACTCCATTGCGTGTCGTGCAGTCGATAGTTTCTCCCCATGGTCGTGGGATGATCTTCCCTCCTTTCACGTGCATACACAACCGACAGTCGCGTACAAAGCGGGCTGCAAGAGCGGAGAGGCTCTTGATCGCAAAAACACGCCTGAGTTGCTCCACCATTGTTGCATGTCCACGGTGGCCTTGCGACCCACAGTGAGAGACGATAAACAACCGTTGAAGGAGATTGTCAGCTTCGGCGGGGATCCAAACTCGATCGTCCAGTGTAATTAAACCATCCTCCCGTAGTGTAGCTCGTTTAGGACGCTCGTATTCTTGTTGTATCGAGGCGAGTTCAGAAAACGTTGGCCACACAAAATTGTCATCATCAAGCGGGCGGAGCGACACTGCAGCTGTCGGCTCCGGCAGTGACACCGTGGCGGGTGCAACATCACGAATGGCGCCTCGAATTCGCTTGATCGAGGCGGGAACATGACAGCCAGCCCACCAGCTGATCATATCAGCCCAAACGTTCTTCGGCCCAGGAACATGCTCGATGATATAGCGATAATTCAGGAGCTTCAGGGACCACCGCAGCAACTTACCACGCACATGCTTCTTGACGTTCTGATCAGGGGCGAAGATGTGGATAAGGTTACGGTGGTCACAGTAAAGTCGGAAACCTAGGGGTCGAAGCAGTAGATAATCCAGCTTGTCACAGGCTGCAGCGATCGGGAACGCCTCCTTCTCCAGCACAGTCCAATTAAGCTGACTGCCAGTGAAAGTACCACTCAGGCACTGAACAAGGCGGTGTTGTTGGCTGGTGATAGGGACTTTCATGTCATAATTTGCAACCTGCGTGACGATCAGCGCCCAACCATAGTCACTTGCATCACAGAACACACACGTTGTGGCGGAGTCATCAGGAAAACCCAGCGTTGCCGAGGAGGCGAGCATTTCTTTCACGTTCTCGAAGGCAGCAATTTCCTCCGCATCTAGTGTAATCCTGATTCCAGCAGCAGCGCGTTTGGTCCGGCGAGTGTTGGTCAGCACACTGTCGAGCTTCTTCTGCAAGGGTGATATTTGCAGAGCGAAGTCAACAAGGCTTTCGCGCATCCAGTTCACAGCACAAACGAGCTGCTGCAGCTCTGCAGCAGTACTAGGGACCGGGATAGCGCGAAGCGTGTCAATCCTGGATGGGTCGTGCCGGATCCCATTGGCGTCCAGAATTTTTCCACACCACATCACCTCCTGCTGGTAGAGCTTACACTTCTTAGCGCTCAGTTTTAAGCCAAATTCATCCGGCAACGAGAAAAATTCACGTAACTTCTCCAAGTAAGTGTCGATGTCGTCAGCAAAAAAAAAGAATGTCGTCGATCCACACGAGCAAGTGCTTGTAGAGGAGCGATGCGAAACACTTCTCCATGGTTTGCTGGAAGTGTATCGCCGTGTTGCTACTTCCTTGTGGCACGCGTGTTGGAGTAAATATCTTCTCATCGGTCATATACGAGAGCCACTCCTGGCAGAACTCGGCGAGCGGAAGCTGCCAAAAGCCTTTCAAGAAATCAAAGAGCCCGAAATGTTGTTTGCTGTAACGGGTTGACTGCAGCCCGTTACGTGCTTACACAAGCGGAGGAAGTAGTAGGCAATTTGAACTCTGTTCATTCAGTGTGGAGACGGTCTCGAGTATCGAGACCGTCCCCACCATTAAACCTATAGTGGGTTCTGATTGGCCACCGCGCACACGCGGTGGCGCACGTGTGACAGTGGCCTGTCACACCATCCCCCTCTCAAGGTTGAAACATGCATGTGTCTTTTTTTTTTCAGGAAAAAGACATCGGAGCGCGACGTGGTCTTGTCAGTCTTGTCAGTTGGCGATTCGAGTCGGGGAGCAGGAGCATGGACACTAGGCGTGAGGAGCACGGCACCTACGAGGAGACACTGCAGCGGTGGGCGCTGTACGACTGCAGCGCCGTCGTGGGGAGCAGAGGCGACGGAGAGATGGCCGAGATCTTCCGGCGTTGGCGCGCAACGCGGAGCAAGCCCGTCACGCCGATCGGTGGCGTGGCCATGAGATCGCTGGATTCGGCGTGGACCGCATTTGTCGAGCGCTGGAACACCGAGACCGGGGCTGCGTTCGTCCGGACGCTGGAGGAGCGCGAGGCGACGCACGCTCGTTGGCTCTCGGATCCTTGGCCGCGCAGGTTTGCGCGCTGTCGTGGGAGGCCGATCGTCGCTGCTGTCTTGTGCACTTTCTGGACGGCTATCGGAGTTGCCGCGGGTATTGCCCGCGGCCCAACACGCTGGAATGGCTGGAGATCCTCGAAGATACGCCGTTCTCGGGGACAGAGCGTGACGTGACTGAACGATACCGCGAGGCGCTGGACGCCTTTAGGCGCGGCGGGCGAGCGCCGCGCCGCCTGGAGGACTTGCCACCGGTGCGAGGCTTGCCTCGTACGCCGCCACGCAGTCCGGAACGTCCGCGAGCAGCACCCCTCGCGGCTCCCAGGTATCTGGCATCGGACCCAGCCAACGCACAAGATACTGGCGGTGTGCAGGAATGGCAGTGTCACGGTGGCGAACGCCGTGACCCCTTCGCGGTGCAGCACGAGTATCGTCGTGCCGCAGGATCTCCTCCACAATATGGCGGACGTTGCCCGCGCTATCCACCAGAGGGGCCGGACCGTCGCGCTCGAACGGAGGGGCGCGGCCGCTTTCAGGAAGCTGAGCTGGCTCAGCGGCTGGATCGGATGAATCAGCGACTCGACTCGCTGCAGCGGGAAAATGAAGAGCTGCGTCGTCGTGTGCGCTCGGAGGAGCCATCGAGTCAGGAGTCGGTGCCGCAGGAACCGCGTCCGGGCGCTCGTCGCTGGGGATAGTTGGTGGGAGGTAGCGTCGGAGTCGACCGACGTAGAAGGTTGGATGAAGTCTCAAAGCTGTAGGAAGCTGTAGCGTGTAGGCGTCACCGAGTACCTTCGTCACCTTAAAAGGCCCAATAAATCGGGGCGCGAGCTTGTTCGCGCCCAGGTTCGTCACCAAACTTGGCGACGTGCCCGTCGTAGAGAGCAGCACACGATCGCCCACGGCGAACGTCTCCAGGTGTCGTCGCCCTCGTCGATCGGCATATTCCTTTTGCCGGTCCACCGCCGCCGCTATGGTGTCGCGTACGTAA
Source organism: Phytophthora vignae f. sp. vignae (assembly GCA_016169955.1). Lineage (NCBI taxonomy): Eukaryota > Oomycota > Peronosporomycetes > Peronosporales > Peronosporaceae > Phytophthora > Phytophthora vignae. The sequence continues at coordinate 547,592 of JABJUM010000047.1, forward strand.
CGCGCAATCGAATCGCGTTTCTGCAGGAAGTCGCGAACAGCCGCAGTGTCTTGGGGCTGCGGCGCTGGGAGCGGATCGAAGTTAGCAGGGACCGGCGCGGCAGGTGTCGCCGCGTCTTGCGCGTCGTGGTACTCGACGGCCCGACGTGGCATCGGGTCAATCAGCGTGCGCGAAGTCCAAGTGGCAACGTCCAAAGGTCCCTCCTAGCGGCACGTGCGCGCGAAGCGCGTTCGGGGCTGGCGCGTGGTCGCTCGTGTGCCGCCCGCGTTGCGGCGCGTGTGCGCACACCGACTGTTGTAGCGAGTGGTGACACCGTATAACGACGCGGAGACAGCGTCGGAAGCGGGGCCACGACGCTCAGCGTGGCCTGGGTCGGGGTCTACAGCAACGTCTTCATCCGGGACGAGTGACGCGGGATCGCCCGTGTCTTCAGCAACGCCACCAGCTGGGGTATCAGAGCGCTCCACACCAAGGAGCGCTGGAACACGAGGATGGCGACCGAAGTTGACGAAGAACGGGGACAGCCCGGTCGATGCGTGAACAGCGTTGTTGAGGGCGAACTCGACCAGGGGCAGGAAGGTTCTCCACGACTTGAACGACATAGCAAAGCTGCGTAGTACGTCTTCAACTACACGGTTGGCGCGCTCAGTCTGGCCGTCTGTCTCCGGATGCGACGCGGTGGACATGCACAACCGCGTCCCCAGCAACTGGAAAAGCTCTCGCCAGAAAGCAGACGTAAAGCGAGGATCGCGATCCGATACAATGGAGGACGGAAGCCCGTGGTGACGGTACACCACGTCGACGAAGATCGAAGCAGTTTGCTTCGCCGTGATGCTCGCAGCAACAGGAGCAAGATGGAGCATCTTGCTGAACCGATCGACGAAGACAAGCACACCAGTGCGCCCTTGAGTGTCTCGGGGAAGCCCAACACGAAGTCCATGCTGACAGACGCCCATGCGTCCGTGGCGACAGGGAGAGGTCGAAGCGGAGCCTGTTTGGATGGATTCGGCTTCACGCGTTGGCACGCCTCGCAGGAGCGTACCCATTTCCGGACCCACTTGTACATATGCGGCCAGTAGAAGTCTCTCGACAGCGACGCGAACGTCTTCTCGCGTCCGAGGTGGCCGTCGCTCGGCGTGTCATGGAACTCGTGAATCAGCCGAGCTCGGAGATCGTCGTCCAGAGGAATGACGATGCGCGGGGGGTCTTCACGGTCGACGCGGTACGTGAGCAACTCGCCGTCCAGCGCGTAGCGATCGACGCGGGAGCGGCCGCGTGGAGACAACTTGCGCTTCGACGCGGCACCAGGGTCGCGCAGGAACTGGATCAGCTCCAAGCAGGACGCGTCCTCCTTGTACGCGTCTGTTGCGATTGTACACTTCGCAGTCTAGTTGTGTGTCTCCGTATCGAGGCACGTGCTTGCTGTGAAGTTGTTGCCGATGGTAGGCAATTGTGGTACACGTGGTGGAATACTCAGATCTGATTGGCGGAATCCCAAGATTGGATACTTCTGATTGGCTGAGAGAAAGGTAAGTTGAAGTTGCCTTTCTGGATACGATCTGCAACATTTACTTTTTGCTCCCCAGCCTTCAATACGACGAAGTAGGAGGTGTGCGTTGGTACGATTCATCTTTAAGCATAGGAGACTAGGATATGATAGTTAGTTTGGCCTAACTCATTCTAATTCACTTTCGGATTTCCTTCCTAACCAACACTCGACTACCAAGCCTCGCCCGCATAATCTCAAGTGGTTATGAGCCCAAGCTACGCAGACACCGTGAAGCTCGTGGAAGACAACTACTTCCACTGGGAGTTCAACATGCGGATGAAGCTGTCGCGCAAGGGACTGCTGGCCCACATCGTCAAGCCAGAGTTCGACCAGCTGAGTGACCGCTCCACGCTCCAATGGAAGACCGACGATCTGAAGGCCCTTGGTGTGATCGCTGGGGACGTGAGTCTCACATACCAAGTCTACATCCGTGGAGCGACAACCGCTGCTGAATCGTGGCGTCTGCTTGAGGAGCAGTTCAACCGGAACACTCTCAAGAATCGGCTCGTCGTGACCAAGAAGTTGCACAACTTCAAGATGGAGCCCGGGACTCGGTTCGCGGCGCATGTGGACCGGTTCAAGGAGCTGGTGCTGCAAATGGAGACAATTGGTGAAGCTCTGGACGAGACTCGCCAACTCGTGCTGCTACTGGGCAGCCTGACGGAAGAGTACCGGATGATCAGTACCGTACTCGAGAACACGCCGAACATGACGTTGGCGTACGCGATCCAAGCTCTGTCTGGTATTGAAGTCTCGGAGGATTCGACATCGGCTCGGGAGAAGGCATTCGCAACGAAGAAGGAGTTCCGCAAGCGCGGCTTCTCCGGGAAGTGCTTCTACTGCAAGAAGCTCGGGCACAAGGAACAAGAGTGCCGCAAGAAGAAGGCTGATGAGGGACGTGGACAAGTCGCGCAGGAGGCGTCGGACTTCGCGTTCACGGCTACGGGTGCAATGGCGAAGTCGGAGTGGCTTGTGGACTCCGGTGCCAGCTCGCACATGACCAGCGTCCGGGACAAGTTCGTGTCCTTGAAGGAGCTGAAGACGCCGGTCCGCATTACGATCGCGGACGGCACGAAGATCGACGCAGTTGCAAAGGGCACCGTCGGATTGAAGCTGATGGACGGGACGTCCGTCACATTGTCGGATGTTCTGTACATCCCGGAAGTTGATGGGAGCCTCATCTCGGTGTCGAAGCTGGCCGAGAAGGACGTTGACGCACAATTCAGCAAGGACAAGTGTGTCTTTCGCTTTGGCGGCGTGACGGTGATGGAGGCCAAGCGCTGTGGAAACGTCTACAAGCTGAAGACAGTGGGGGACGAGGTGTGTCGTGCGGCGACGGCATCTCGTAAGGAGCCATGGGCCGTCGTGCACGCCCGTCTCGGCCACATCCCGTACAAGCGCTACGAACAGCTGTTGAGCATGGCCGATGGGGTACCGCGCATCGCAGGCGACGTGTCGAGGGATAACGTGTGCGCTGGATGTTGCATGGGGAAGATGCGCGCTGACGACTTCCCACGTCACCCTGACAACTTGGTCAAGAGCGCAGGTGTACTCGACTTGGTGCACACGGACGTCATGGGTCCGATTAAAAAAAATTCGGGAATAATAATTTCGAAATGCAGACCAAGACACCTGGAGGCTGCACGTACGCAGTGACCTTCATCGATGACTACTCGAGACACGTGACGGTGTACTTCATGAAGGCGAAATCGGAGGTGCTGTCGAAGTTCAAGATCTTCAAGGCAGCAATGGAGAACGCAACGAGCAAGACGATCAAACGCCTGCGTTCGGACAATGGCGGCGAGTACACAGGCAAGGAGTTCAAGGCGTACCTCGGCCGCAGCGGCATCAAGCATGAGAAGACGGTGCCGTACACGCCTCAGCAGAATGGATTGGCTGAGCGCATGAACCGAAGTTTAGTGGAGATGGCGCGCTGCATGCTCTATCATGAAGGAATCGACAAGAAGTGGTGGGCGGAATTCGTCAACACGGCTGCGTGGATCATGAACCGGATCCCGAACTCGGTGACCGTGAAGACACCCCACGAGATCGTGCACCGAACCAAGCCTCAACTCAAGAACATGAAGGTGTTTGGTGCACTCGGCTACGCCCACATCGCCGACGAGAAGCGTCGGAAGCTGGACGCGAAGGCGTTCAAGTGTCGATTCCTGGGCTACGAAGATGGTGTGAAGGGATACCGCGTTCTCAACGTGGCAACGGGAAAGGTGCAAATCGTGCGCACCGTGAAGTTCATGGAGACGACTGAGCCCATGATGACGCGTCTGGAGATCGACGACGATGAAGAACCGCTTGCTACGGACCCAAGATCGGAACGAGTACCTGCACTGGTGCCTTTTCGCGACGGTTCGACTGAAGTTGAAGTTGGTGGCCCGACTACGGCACCGAGTGACGTGACGACAGGGGAGCAATCGTTCCGTGTGCTACCCATCCGATGATTACTCGGTCGCGGTCTCGTCATATCGAAGAGACCAACGATCCGGAGGAGCCCGGAGCTCGCAAGAAACAAGTCGTTGCGCCGTCAGAGATCAGGACCAAGCGTCAGAAGGTGGACCAAGGTCGCGCTAAGTCGGACGGCAACCAGCTTGCCATCCACGGAGGAGTCTTGATGGCTGCAACAGAGGAGGTTCCACGGACGTACCAAGAGACGATTACGAGCGAGGATCGTGCCCAATGGAAGGCAGCGATCGCCAGTGAGCTCAAGTCGCTGATGACCAACAAGACATGGAAGTTGGTGCCCAAGCCCAAACACCAGCGTGCTATTGGCTGCCGCTGGGTGTTCGCGTTGAAGCGCGATGAGACGGGGAGAGTCGTTCGGTACAAGGCTCGTCTCGTGGCCAAGGGGTACTCGCAGCGACATGGGATCGACTACGAGGAGACCTACTCGCCGGTTGTGTACCTGAACTCCATTCGCGCGAAACTCGCGAAGTGCTGCGCTGACGGAATGGAGATTGACCAGTGTGACATCGACACTGCGTTCTTGTATGGAAAGCTCGAAGAGGAGATCTACATGGTGTTACCTGAAGGACTTCGAGAACTCCTGGATTTGGCTGAAGCTCAAGGTGAAGATGACGTCGTCTGCCTGCTACTGCAGAGTTTGTATGGACTCTAGCAAGCGTCTCGCGTATGGAACGGGACAATCGACGCGCACCTCAAGAGCATGGGATTTCGAGCTGCCGATGCCGACCCGTGTGTCTACACGAGAGGTGCTGGTGACGACGAGTGCATTGTGTGTCTCTACGTCGATGACATGCTGATTGCATCTCGCCAGCGGACCGTCATGGACTCGGTGAAGGCAGGCATCGCGGACAAGTTTCGCATCAAGGACCTCGGACGCGCTCGATTCATCCTTGGCATCGAGATCGACTACGACATGGAGGCCAAGACGCTGGGCATCTGCCAGCGGGCGTACACCGCGTCGATCGCAAGAAGTTCGGCCAGGAGAATGCGAAGCCGTGCCTGACTCCACTTGACCCAAGTGTGCAGTTGACCAAGGCGGGCGAACCCCAATCCGAGGAGGACAAGGCCAAGATGAAGTCGAAGCCGTATCGCTCTCTTGTGGGAAGTCTGATGTACCTGGCGTGTGGAACTCGACCGGACATTTCAGCTGCAGTGGCCAAGCTGAGTCGTTTTCTGGAGAGCCCGGGTGAGAAGCACTGGGATGCTGGTATCCGTGTGGTACGGTACCTATTGAAGACCAAGAATCTCGGAATCGTCTACGATGGATTGCTTGGCACGGAGCTGGTCGCGTATTCGGATGCCGACTGGGCTGGCAACCGCGACGACAGACGCTCAGTAAGCGGGATGATGCTGATGATGTGTGGTGCTCCCGTGGTTTGGCGCTCAACTTTTCAGAAGACGGTCGCGCTAAGCTCGACTGAGGCGGAGTACATGGCTCTCAGCGATTGTGTGAAGGAGGTGGTGTGGATGCGACTACTACTCAAGGATATAGGTGCAGAGCAAGATGGACCTACGGTGATCTACGAGGACAACCAAGGTGCCATAGCGTTGGCAAAGAATGTCGGCTACCAAGCTCGCACCAAGCACATCGACATCCGCTACCACTTCATCCGCGGTAAGATCACAAGTGGTGTTGTGGAGCTCGACTACGTTGAGTCCAAGAACCCGCTCGCTGATTTCCTGACCAAGGGACTCTCGACGAAGACTCTTCGCTATCTGCTCGAGCGCAGTAACATCACTGAGATGCTCGGGTAGACTGCGAATTGAGTGGGAGTGTTGCGATTGTACACTTCGCAGTCTAGGTGTGTGTCTCCGTATCGAGGCGCATGCTTGCTGTGAAGTTGTTGCCGATGGTAGGCAATTGTGGTACACGTGGTGGAATACTCAGATCTGATTGGCGGAATCCCAAGATTGGATACTTCTGATTGGCTGAGAGAAAGGCAAGTTGAAGTTGCCTTTCTGGATACGATCTGCAACATTTACTTTTTGCTCCCCAGCCTTCAATACGACGAAGTAGGAGGTGTGCGTTGGTACGATTCATCTTTAAGCATAGGAGACTAGGATATGATAGTTAGTTTGGCCTAACTCATTCTAATTCACTTTCGGATTTCCTTCCTAACCAACACTCGACTACCAAGCCTCGCCCGCATAATCTCAAGTGCGTCCACGATCAAGTCGCGGAGCGGACTGGTCGATTCAACCTCAACAGCAGCGACGACTTCGGCAGTGGATACGGCGCACTCGTCGTCGTCCTCGTCGCCAACCGCGTGGCGACCTGACTGCACGTAGTCAGGCCGACGCGACAACGCGTCGGCAAGGATGTTGGTCTTGCCCGGTTTGTAGTGTACGACGAAGTTGTACTCGGAGAACAGGGACAACCAGCGTGCCATGCGCTAGGACAAGTGGGGGCTCTTCGTCGCCGTCCTCAACGATGCGTGATCGGTGTAGATCGTGAAGGTCTGCTCGCCAAGGAGATACACGCGGAACTTGATGAGGGCGTAGCGCATGGCCAGCAGCTCCTTATCGTGGACCGGATAATTCCGTTCCGCCGGCTTCAGCTGGCGCGACTGGTAACTGATGACCCGTTCGCGTCCTTCATCGTCGAACTGCATCAAGGCGCAGCCGATCGCGAAGTCGCTCGCGTCGCACACGACATGGAAGGGCTTCGAGTGGTCTAGAAGCATGAGGGCTGGCGCGGTGGACAAGCTCAACTTCACCGCGTCAAAGGCAACTTGGTGTTCAGGACACCACGACCACGTGGCGTCTGCCTTGAGGAGCTGGGACAGCGGACGAATGGTCGAAGCGAAGTTCTTCGAGTAGTGGTGGAGATATGTCGCGAGCCCCAGCCACTGCCGGAGCTGCTTCTGGTCCTGCGGCGTCGGCCACGCACAGATGGCCTCTATCTTCTCCGGGTCGGCGCGGACACCGTTCTTGCTGACGTAGCTCCCGAGCACAGGGATCTCGGGGGCGCAGAAGATGCACTTCTTCAAGTTGGCGTACAGCTTGTTCTCCTTCATCACCTCGAACACCTTGCGCAGGTGTGGTAGGTGGACTTCGACGTCCGTCATGCCGCCCTCGGCACGACGGTGAATGAAGATGTCGTCAAAGTAGCTGGGCGCGAAGTCTCGGAACGGCCGAAGCAAGTTGGACACCATGCGATTGAAGGTAGCAGGGGCGTTCTTGAGCCCCTGCGGCATCACGAGCCACTCCCACAGCATTCCGCTGGGTGTGCTGACCGCTGTCAGCGGCACGTCCTCCTCGCGCATCAAGATCTGATAGAAGCCATCCATCAGATCAATGGCACTGTACTTCGTGCTGCCAGACATGGTGTCCAGCACCATGTCCTTCCTCGGAATCGGCGTTTGCGCCGGGATGGTGGCCTCGTTAAGCTTGTTTAAGGCGTGGACGATTCTCCAGCCGCCGGTTGCTTTCTTCACACAAAACGTCGGACTGGAGTGCGGCGAGAGTCTCTCGCGAACGTGGCCGGCTTGCCGGCGACTCTCGAAGAAGGCGTCAATGGCTTCGACTTGGTCGCGAGGAAGCGGCCACTGCCGCGTCACGCAGTACTTCGCACCGGGCACGAGGTCTATCTCGTGCCGAACGCCGCGGTCAGGTGGAAGAACGGCTGTCACCTTGTCAGGGAAGATGTCGATGAACTCACGGACCAGTGGGGCGACTGGGTTGCCGGCGGCTTCGAGTGCCGGCAACGACTGAGCCGCGTAGCGGGCTTGGCGAGCGTTATTCGGCTCAGCTCCTTTCGGGCGCGTCCTGACGTCGGAGGCTGGGTCCGACGCACTAGCGGTGACAGCCGCGATTGACTCGGCGTCGTCGGCGACGATCATGCACACCTGTTCGATCTCGCCCTTCTTCACGTCGCGAAGGAAATGTTTCCACGAGAGCCCCGGCAGCCGAGTGATCTCGGCGGCGTCACATGGTGGACGTGCAACCTCAACGTCGCGAATACGCGGAGGCGTCTCCGCGTCGCCCCCCATCAGGACTGAGATCACTTCGGCCGCAGGCTCGACCGAGTCTGCCGATGGCGTACGAGAACGTCGCGGTTTGCGGCGACCGCGACGCCGAACTGGACGTGGAGTATCTTCCAAAGCTGCCGATGAGAGCACACGCTCGATCACGGCTGCTGAACTTGAGCACCGGGACACATCGTCGGCACCTGGACGCGAGGTATTGGGCACACTTGCGTCGACTTCTTCAGGGAGCTCCCGCTCGACCACTCGCGGGAACCCATGCTCGACCGCGTGTGGGAGGCCATGCTCAACCACATCTTCTCGCTCTTCATCAGCGGAGAGCCACTGCTCGTCCTGGCGTGGCTCGACCACGTCATTGTCTGCTTCCGAGAACCACTGTTCGTCGGGACGTGGGAACTCATGCTCGACCACGTCAGAAACCTCCTGAGGCTCCTGCTCAGGACCGGCGCAGGTTGCGAGTTCGCATACCGCACACGAAGGACCATCGCTCACTTCGTGCACAGCATGGGTCATGGAGTCGGGGTCCATGACGGCAACATGCGGCCATTGGTTGGGCGTTCCGCAGAGGAACGCCAATACTGCATTCACATCGATGTCTCGGGGGCGGACCGTGCCAGTCAGCCAGTTGATCTCAGGCTGGTGGCGGGCGAGCCACGGGATGCCGAAGACACAGTCGAACGAGCCACTCAGCTGGATCACCAAGAACTCCTCGGAACTGCGGAACCCGTCGAACTCGTACGCGAAGGTCGCCGAGCGCCGCGGCGTCCGCCGCGGTTTCCCGTCAGCGTACTTCACGATCATGTCGCCAGGACCTTCACGGATGCTCATGTCCGCCGGTAACAGCGACAATCTCTCGGCACGAACAAAGTTGTTCGTCGCGCCCGAGTCCAGCAGTGCGCGAAGAGGGCGCTTCGCGCCTTCAACGTGGATGCTGAGCACAATCAGCCTCATGTCACTGCCGGAGGTGGTGGCAAAGAGTTGTGCATGAAGCACGGGGGGGGGGGGGGGGGGGCTAGGAGGAGGTTCTGCCACCAGAGAACCATCTCTCCGTCCACGACCAGTAGGGCGCCCCGCGCCTACTGGTTGTCGCCGTTTTTTGGAGTGGCGACGTCGTTCGTGACCGTGACGTTCGCCTGCATCAGCGCCGGAGCGCGGCAAATAGCCGCGCGATGTCCAGGTTTCCCGCAGCGGTAGCAGCGCATCGGTCGGAGACTGCGCGTTGCCGAAGCCGTTGACGGCCTTGCTGATGACGTCGGCACCCGACGTCCACCGAACTGTTGAATCGCATCCACCTCCATCGGCTCCGGCTCGGGCACCGGAGCCCGAGAGACGTTGAAAGCTTGCGATGCTGTCACGCTGTAGGCTTCACGGAGCGCGGTAGCGAAGGCCTCTTCAAGTGTCGGCGGGGTCTTCCGGGTCAGGTAGAAGCGCTGGTAACCAGTGCTCATGCCAGAGATGAAGACGTGGACTTGGGTCGCCATGTCTACGGGATGCGTCGTGATGCACGACACAAGGTGTCGTGCGCGCTGGATGTACTCGAGCATGGACATGCGCCCCTGCTTCAACGCCAGGAAGGCGGAGCGCTGAACGCTTTCATCTTGGGGCGGCTCGAATGCGAGTCGCAAGTCCGCCTTCATCGATGCCATGGTCGGGAAACAGGAAGCGTCGGCCATGAGCTTGCCGAGCGCCCACTCCTTCGCCTTCCCCGCCAGTTTAGACAGGAGAAAGCGCGTGCGCGCGAGCTCGGTATACAGCTGCCGAGCTTCGATCGCGATGTCCACCTCACAGAACCAGCGGTTGAGGTGAAGGCGCCCCTCGCCTTCACCGCTGTACGTGGAGACATCGAGCTTCACGATGTCGGACTTGTTCTTGGTCTGCGTGGGAGTCGACACTCGCTGACGGAGGTCAGCGAATTCACGCGCCATGAACTCCTGGGCGGCCAGGCGTTGTTGCTCCTCGGTTCCCGCCGTCAGCAGTGTCTTGATCACAGCATCACCAGACACCGCTGCAAGGCGGTGTAGCGCCTCCCACTCGATCGCCGACAGGTGAGGAAAGCTGGCGTGTTCCAGTGATGTGGCGGTCGTCCGGGACGCGTCAGGCATCGACGTGTCGGTCATGTTCATCACGGTCGGGGGCGTTGGACGGATTAGCGAAGTGCTACCTGGTGTAACGGGCTAACTGCAGCCCGTTACGTGCTTACACAAGCGGAGGAAGTAGTAGGCAGAATTGAACTCTGTTCATTCAGTGTGGAGACGGTCTCGAGTATCGAGACCGTCCCCACCATTAAACCTACAGTGGGTTCTGATTGGCCACCGCGCACACGCGGTGGCGCACGTGTGACAGTGGCCTGTCACATTTGCCACGTGCATTCTCCACTACAACTGCTAAGATCGGCATCACTGCAGCCATAACTTCGGTCAATGAATTGAAGACGCGGTAGTCTGCCGTTTGCCACAGGTCCAGAAGATCACCAGACTTTTGAGCGGGTAGCACAGGACTTGACCACCGACTTGTGGGGTTCTCGTACACGAATCCTAATTCCACAAGCTGAGCGTTAAAATCTCGTAAAAACTCTCGGATATGGGGCGGATATTTGCGTGGCTTACATTTGGTCGGCTGAGCTCCGTCTTTCAAACACAACTCCAGCGGGGGCACGTTTGCGGGCGGGTCGTCACGCAGCTCAAGACGCCAAACATCGTAGAGAAACACGATGTGACGCAGGTCATCCACTCTATCCACCGGAAATCCGCACTCCACCGCCTGTTCAATCAGACGCTCGACGGCAGAATGCAACTGAGCGTCGGTCGTAGGTTGGCCCGTCGCCATCGGCGGCTCGTCCGCTTCCAACTCGAAAGGATCGCCACCGTTATCGTCGAAACCACGGCTGGCAAGTTGCTCTAATTGCCTGTCGACGTCAATCCCGAGCTCCCCAAGCAAATCACGGCCAATAATGAACTCCTCGTCGTCCGAGTCCACAATGAGGCAGGGAACGGCTTCCATTGGCTCGACAGGTCCAGCCGCAGTATGGATCAAAACGTGTAGCATGGCCTTGGTGTCGGCAATGACAGGATGGGCACCATAAGTTAAAATCTCGATTGGCGGGTCCTGCGTCAGTTTTTCCACAGTCAGAGTACTCCGAGGTCTTCTCCTCCGAGTCAACTTGAGTACGTCGATTTGCCATGACGCTCCTTCAGCGAGTCTCACGACACGGTGTCGGTGAGAGAGCCACTAAAGAATTCTTTATAGCGAGTTCTGGAAGTAGTTGAAGGAAACGAACACTTGGCTGGGCAGATGGCAAGTCTGCAGGAGAGTAGCCAAGTGTATTGCACGACCACTTCTGGGGCCGAGAGCAAAATGAAGAGTGATTTAAATGTTCTAGCTCGTTCTTCGTCGGAGTTCCGTGCTGGTACTCTACTGGGAGTCCTAGCACTGCTTACTGCGTGCCATAATCGCAACCCAAGTGATGGTGAGCTCCAGCTTTGCCATCATCTTGAAGTGCACTGCAAATCGGCATCATGGAAGCTGGCTTGATAGCCGAGAATCCACCACAATGTCGACACTTCTCAATAACGAATTTATTTTTACGAAGCCAATCAGTATAGTTAGGATCAAGCGCATGGACAGTTTTAAGTTTTCTATTTTTGTACTTACCAAAATTCATAACGTAATCATCATCATCAAGGTCATCTGTTAGCTTTGATTCAAGAAATTTTATTAATAACATTGTATCATTTAGTAAATTAGGTTGGTTCTTTAGCCAGCGGCAATAGCCAGAATCATTTTTGTATACTTCTTCAATCGAAGAATTTTTATACTTTCCGAAACTTAACTCAGTCGACATGTTGGTCATATACGGATAGGTATAAGAAATAATAAATTAAATGAATTAAGCAGTGGTATAATCTTCAACCTCACCGGTTAAGCGGTTGTAGGTAAGCTCTTGTTCACTAATAACTAGAAGATTGACACCTTGGCAGCCGGCATTTACACCCTAAATTTGGATAGCTTGTGGTACGTCGCGCTCGGTTAGGCGAGACACATCAGCGATGAGCATGCGGTTAGTTAGCGACTAGGTTTGGTAATCGAGTAGCCCATTCACAAGTTCGGGGGTTAGGTCACCATTGATAGCGCCAATTTTAGCAATCTCGTTAGTGAAATGGTGGAAGTCATAGTCGTGACTTAGATCGAAGCACTGCGTCGAGCCAATGCGGACATTAAAGTTGCGAATCGACGAACCCGGGTGAAGAGTCCACGGAGCGCTATCGAACGGAGACTGGAATTCTTGTACAGCAGCACTGACAAAATTGTTAGTTTGCTCAGCGAATGGTAGTACTACAATGTATTTAGCATTTTTAACTGAAGCCGATAGTTGAAGGTCAAATGGGGCGTTCAGCTGAGTCGCTTGCTTTCCGGTACCAGCTCGCTGGTAGAACCATTGAGCGTAGCAATCATTGTATCGCACTTTCTTAACAGGCTTAGATATAATGGCCTGAGGATTCTCGAGGTGGACGAAGGGTGTGTATAGCCGCGCGGTAGTGAAGGGCATGTAAGTGCCATCAATTGTAGGCTCAAGCGTGTTGACAACAGCACCCCAAACAACACTAAACCCAGCCGATGCAGCAAGTACACCAGCCATTGGATTACCAGTAGCCGCACTCACTACCATGATAGGGCAAGTGTTGCAAGATGAAAGGGTTGCTGAAGTAAGAGACATGTTCTTACTGGAATCGACTGCGATGACAGAAGATCCTTGGTTAGCACGGAAGCGCATGCGGATTTGAGGACATCCCATTAGATCTAATTGGCGGGAAATTGGATGCAGATCAGTCAATTTAATCTTGAGCATGTAGTTCCAGTTCCCATAATGTCATTGGCACTGGCGCTACCAGCTACAAAAGCGCCACGCGATGTCTGATTGATATCACAGTAGAAGCAGCAGCGGCTCCTACCGAAGGCCAAGATGCAGAGAAATCGGCGCCTGAAGTAGGCGGATTCGATAGAAGACGCTTAACAAATCCGTCGTTCGGAATAGAAGCTCCACCTTGGACCTGTGTGCCTAAGCTACTAGTGAAGACAGTATTGTTGGAATTTCTGTGAAATATCCATCTCCAACGGTGGCTGTTCCTGCATTATAAAGGACAGACTGGCCTGCAGCGGGGAACAGGAAAGACTCAGCACCATGCTCAACGTATTGAGAACTGTATCCAGTTTGTGCGCGAACGTTGTTCCAGAATAGTTTGTAGTCAGCCATTGAAATAATTGTCTTGCCATTCAATTCCAGCGAAAGAGAGTCAATCACATTGAAGTTGCCGCATTTAAGCGTACTACATAGGCGGTTTGCAGCTGTCGTTTGGGGAGTAGCTCCATTCTTCATCGATACATTGTACGATAACATAATGTAGGCATCACGAAGACAAGCAAAACCTTCCGAACCATTAAGCTGAGCAGTAGCATCGATCGTGATCACGCCATTTTGATACGAACCCTGATTAAGATCGATAACATGGGGGATACGCTTGGTGGAAGATACCTTGATCTCCGGGTCTAGGGACACTCTCATCTCTATCGCTCAGTGGCAATACTATCATTACAGTACCAGCTGCAGCAACGCAAAGCTCAACTAGTCCAGCAAGCGCATATCCGGTTCAATTCAGTAATGTTTCGAACGTTCTAGGGGCATCTTGCGGTATATCGTTCGCTATCCATGAAGAAGCAACCCTGAGCAATTATACACCTAATGCCTCAATAATCGTTTATACCGAAGATACAGGTGCGAGCAATATGCATGCCACAGGCGTTTTCAGCATCTGGACACGGGGAATGCAGATCCAAACTGATGGAACGATGTACGAACGCATGCGTATCGACTCTAGTGGACGATTCAGCTTCTCCTCTACTATTGAGACGGCAACTGGAATTTGTTAAGAGGATCAGGCCTCGATGGAACGATTCGATTTGGTTCCATCCTATCCGCGAAGGATTGCATCTCCCTCGTCTGGAATAACCAGACTAGTGGGAGTAGCCTCAACTACCTCGCTTTCAATGTATACGGAACGACCAATGCTCTACTATCCAAGCAAGCGATAGGGTTGGCGTCCGATCAGCTACGAATACAACCTGTTTTGATGTTGTTGGAGATTCGACCTTGCTTGATGGATCATATCAGCGACTAGCTCAGTTCAGACATTCGAATGCTTCTCCGATTGCTCTAGAGATTCAAGTATCTAACGCAGCAGCTGGATCAGGAGCAGTATGGTTACTGACCCGCTTCGCCTACGTGTCAATAATTCAACGGTCATGTATCTAAACAGTTCTACAAGAGTTGGTACCAACAATACCTCACCAGAAGCTACCCTTCACGTAGGAGGTATGAGCTGGAGCACTGGATTTCACTCGAAGCAGGACGGAGCTGGTGGGCCTGCCTTGTCATGGCGTTCAATTCAGCTAACTTCATACCTCGGAGTAGGCTTATATCAAACCAATACTGCGTCTATCCGATTAGGAACTTGCGATGCAACCTTTGCATGGAATGGATACGCCACGGTCTATGGTGACAGTACATACCGAATTATCTATGTCGGTTCGCTGAAGTGTATGACACGAGGCGGTTTCCAGAAATTTGTCGATGATGTGCCGTCACCCTGTCGACTCGGAGCTGGTATCGAACTATGATTGGTGGATAAGCTTGGATGAGTACGGTTGTACCCGTGTGACACGGATGACGACTGTGGGAGAGAAGTGATCCAGTGGGATGAATCCAGTGCCTGACCGCAGATGGGCCCAACTGACTGGAAGTGTGAATCCTGAGGGTGCACACCCAGGATCTCAGAAGAACACTCAGTCCAGTCCCGGACTTTCCCTTACGATGAGTGCCTAAAGTCTGGCGGAAAGTGTCTCTGGAGAACGTATCCCAGAGTACACCTCATCTTGCTGTGGGTCAGAGCACTACTATGGATCAGATCCCCTGAGAACCACCCCCATTACTACCGTGAACATGCGCCGGAAGCCGTATAACCAGCCAAGTGTTCATATTTGTGGAGATACACGCGAGTCTGTGAAGAATACGACATGGTATCCAGAGAACCACATGGAAACCCAGAGAATCACCCCGGATGAACAGGTGACCCAGAGTTCCATATGATCCCCTGGATCCAGAGCGTGAATCCAGACTACCTATACCGAAACCAAGTGTTTCCCAAGACAACATCCAAGGATCCTCAAGAACTCTCGAGAACTCCCCTGAGTTTCACTGATTCTCAGAAGCAATCCAGAGTATCACATGATTCTCTGAACTTCGAGCCAGTTGGGAGCTGGTCTGCAATCAAAGCGATGCGTGACCTTCAAGATCGAAGTGACTGGATACTTTCGAGGAGTCGAGAGGGAACCGAGAACTATACAAACCCAAGTCCAAGGACCCACATTTGGCACTCTGGACGCCTTGCGACGTTGGAATCGCAAGCCGATCGCAAGTTTGGACCGCCGAACCCAAGGTATACTGAAGACAAGATATTCGACCCCAACCATAGTGAAATGAAGACATTTGCCCGAAGAATGCAGAAGAACAGAGAAGTAAGAGAGAGAGAGAAGTAGCTGATAAAAGACAAACAGAGTTCAATTTTCCCTGTACTGCGCAAGTGACTTCGGCCAAGCCTGCCGACGGAAATCCGGAGGACCCGAGACTACGACCGCGGGACGCTAAGGGCACAGCAACGGTGAAGGACAGCCGTCTGTGTGGACTCCATCAAAACTCAAGTCCAGTTAGGTGGGGACCAGCGACGGCCTTGAGCTTCCTGGAGTGATCCATCTATTTCATATCCTAGTTGGGTCACTTGCTGAGCTCGTGGTAGCCCATTTCATATTATTCCAGAGGGTATTCTGGGGTGCTAAGTAGTCGCCTCCAGGATTTTGTATTGACTGCTTGTGTGAAGGGAAAGGTAACTGATAGTGATTGTATTTTCCTCCTGTATTGGAGGTGGTACGCGTTTGTGTGAGTCTCAGGGGAGCTAGGCCCCTGAATTTCAGACTCGAGTGAGCCTAGTGTGTGAGTGACCCACCGTCCAAGGGTCCAAAAGAATAAGTGACGGCTAGTTGTAGTGTTTGTATACTCTGTATTTGTTGTTTTTTATCGAGCTAGGAGGGCATTTGGGTAAGGTGTCTTCTGAGTTCCTCACCCCAGAGTTGACTGAAATCCTGAACCCTGAATCTGTGATATTCTGGTTTTCGGGTGATCTGATTCTCTGGGTTTTGCCTTTAGTGTCGTGGTGCGTTCTGGATTGGACGTGTACCTCAGCGCTTCTTCGAGGCTACATTCGAGTTTGGTGGAGTGCCGTTCCGTCGAAGACAAACGAGCCGACAGGGATTACACAAGGTACCCACGCCAACCAAGGAGAGTGATCCTCAGGGTTTAAAGCTTTGCGGCTGCAAACCTCTGGATTTACCTTCTTGCTGTTGACTCTCAAGTCGATTCTCTGGGTCTACACCCTAAGAACCTTCTTGGGCTGCGCTATACAAACCCCCCTGGGCGACAAAGGTTTCATCGGCCTCGCCTCAGCTGGTGCGCGTGCCCGGATTTGATTGTCGAGGATTTCACCGAACTCAAGAGTCGAAGAACTGCTGAGTGCCCGTCAACTTCGAGCGAACAAGATGGCTGGAGGACGAGGGGCGAAGAAGAGTGGACGCGGGGACGGAGGACGCGGTGAGGCGTCACGTCAGTCGCGTCGTGTTCAAGGTTTGGGGCCTGAAGAGCAGAAGGATCTGGATACCGTGGTCCGTGACGCTCGGAAGGCGAAGAAGGCTGCTCGCGAGAGCGAGGCAGCGCAAGGTGGGGGCGCTAGGGCGTCTGCCGATCAAGAGCAGTCCGCTGTTGGACCTCCGACGCAGGATGAACAAGCTTCGTCCAGAGATCAAGGTTCATCGGAGGTAGTTTCTGGGTCGCAGACCCCTGGAGTCCCAGAGGAGCACACCCGCGAGGGTGGTGCTCAGGCGTCTGAGGGAGGCGCCAATGCGGCTGAGCCCCCGGAGGTGATCGACTTGGTGTCATCTTCGGACGAGTCTGTTGTGGAAGTGAAGCCGGAGCCTGTGCGAGCGAAGGAGGAGGCGAAGACTCAGAGTTCCAAGGTGAACTCTGGGTTCGCACCACCTGAACCCAGGGTTTCCGCGTCAAGTTCGCAGGTGGTACCCAGGACTTCTTCTGAGAACGAGGTCCGGGACGCTACTGTTTCCGCTCCAGACGCTGAAAACATGGTGCTGTACGTCCGACGTGAAGTTCGACGCTGGGAAGAGGTGAACCCTGGGAAGGTGACACCCCCGAGTGTTGCCTATGAGTGGCCGACTCCGAAACCGGATGCCAACTCGTACTTCGCGGCCGCGTATGCAACGGGAGACTACTTCAAGTGGCGATTGTCTCTGGCGAATCCAGACGAAGCCTGGATCTCTGAGTTTCATCTCGCCCGGTGGGGTGTCGGAACTGCCCAGGATCTCATGGCGACTACGATTCCCCAGAGTATCATGACCGCACGCGAGTGTGTCGCCATTCTGCAGACTCTGTTCTTTGAAGCTGGTTTCGAGTTTGTCAACCTGATTCCCGACTGGTCTTCGACGCGTGCATCCAGGATTCCAGAGAACTTGGTGCGCTCTGTCATGGAAGAGACCCAGAATTTCATCGCCGTGGAACTCGTGGAGTGGAGGCTGGTGATTGCTGGTGTGCCTTTCAAGGTGAACTCTGAAGAACAGCCGGTAACAAGTGTCCCGGGGCAAGCACCAAGACTGGACTATCACAAGGAAGATGGAGACGGTGATTTATTGATGACGGACTATGATGCGGATCTACTGGGACGACAGTTTGTCCTGAGATTCAGAGTCACTGGACTCAGGATTTCACGGAGCCCGCGAGGGTCAAGTGAAGGCGAGCCGCAGCGTAAGCGCACTCAGCACGGACCGCCGCGCCCGCAAGTCCCATCGACGCCATCAGCGTTGTCCACACCATCGCTGTCTTCTCTTCCTGCGTACAAGTCCTCGGCCAGTGCTTCGCTTCAGAATTCCACTCCCCTGAATTCCATGTCTAATGGACGTGATCCTCTGGAGTCGGAAGCCAAGGACGCTGCTCCAGATTCTGTGCCGAGCGTAATTGGCACCTCGCGAGCTTCAGACGAGAGTACAGCCTCAGGCGCGCAAACGTCTTATGGCAGCTCTTCGTCCTCGTCGATGCAATCGCTGGGACAACGAGTTGGAGCTCTGGCGTTGGTAGCTCAGAGTGCAGGTGGCTTCGCGGCTGCAGGAGACCTTGGATTCCAGGTCACCCGAACGGTCATTCCTCCGCGCTTTGTGTCAGTTGACCAAGATGACGTTGAGATTGCGTCGTCCGTGCACTCTGATCCAGAGATCGCTCCCAAGAAGGCAATTCTCTCCAGAGTTCCATCAACAGCCGCTGAGCTGAAACTCAGGGGACCAGCTTCGACCTCTGGATTCGGCGGCCCGAAAGACATCAGTGCGGATGAGCGGAGTCAACACCAAAGCTCCAGGAGCGAGGTGCGCTCTCGACGCTCGACGAAATCCAGGAGATCAGCCGTGTCGAGTCGCTCGAGTGGATCCAGAAGTCTGGTTTCAGCTTCATCCGTGTCCGCACGGTCTGGGCCTGCTCAAATTGAGCTGAATGTCTTGCGACAGCAGCAGGAGTGGCAGGCCCGCATGGAGCAGGAGCAACGCGAGTTCCTCGCCAGAGAACGTCTTGATGCTCTGGAGCGCGAGCGACTCAGGGAACAACGTGACTTGGACGCGCGTCGCCAGATTCAGGAACTCACGGATCGCCTGGTTCACGCGGAGATCGCCCGAGGGGAAGCTGAGCGACGTGCGCAAGAGGTGGAAACCCGTCGAACTCAGGATTCCACAGGGATCCAGAGTGCGACCCAGGATTTCACTGAAAAGTTACGCCTGGAGCGCGAGCGCCTGGAAGCTGCTTACGCTGAGCGCTGGCAAAAGCGTGAAGCCGAAGCCGATGCTGAGCGTGCGCGCTGGGCCTCTGACACGTACGAGAAGTGGAAAGAACAAGTGGCAACCCTGGAGCAGAAGGTCCATGAGACCGAAGCCGCACGACAGCAGGAACGTGAGTCTTCCCAGAATATCCAGCGGTTTCACGCCAGTCAAGTGCGTGACCTTCGTGCAACATTGGCTCAAGTTCAAGCGCGACGCGCAACCGCTACCCCTGATTTGGCAACAAACGTGAGGTCGTCAGTGGCCCAGGACCCTGAAATCGCAACTCGACCTCAGGAGTCCAGTGGCGTAATCAGTGGAAACGCAAGTGTCGCAGGACAGAGACGGGAGACAGCTGATTTGAAGAACACTTCCGAAGTCGCCGCTTCCCAGTTGAGAGCGACCCTCGCGCAGCATCCCGCCGACACTTCCGGCAGAACGAAGCATGTCAAGCGAGGACACGGCGCTACGGAGACCAAGGTGACGCAGGACATCAAGCAGGAGCCTGTGCCTCTGGAGAAAACTTCGGATTCCAGGAGAACGACGGCCTCTAAGGCCTCGCAGGACTCTAAGACAGACTCCAAGCGCTCCACAGCCAAGAAGGATCAGCGGAAGAAGAAGAAGCGCCAAGACTTCAACCCGCCCTCAGACTCGGACCCGAGTTCTAGCTCTAGCGATGACAGCTCGTCCTCTGAAAGCGATGACAGTTCGGACGAGAACTCTGGAGTTAACCTGACGGCGGCTTCTACGGCTCAAGCTGGCACTACGCTTCTGACGTTCCGACCGTATATCAACTCGAATACTCTGGGTGAGTTTGATACCAAGGCGTCACTCAGGGAACGCGTACATTGGTGGGAGCGCTTCGCGAACATGGCGGCTCAGGGAGGTTGGTCTACGAAGATGCGAATTCAAGAGCTCAAGCTGAAGCTCTCTGGAGCGGCGCGTGACTGGTTCAACCAGTTGCCCAAGCACACTCAGCGTGACTGGAAGGAGTTGGCGTCTGCGTTCAGGAAGAAGTACTGCAAGGCGCGCTCGTCATACGCTGAACGGTATTTCACGATGGAGATGAAGAACTCGGAGAGCGCTCTGGATTTCTTCTATCGTCTGAATTCTGCTGCCGGTAAAGCTGACATTGACTTTCGCAAGCCATCGAAGCGTCTGGAGAAGCACATCCGAAGGTTCATCACGAAACTCAGGGATACGCGCCTCAATACGTCACTGCAAGGCCAGAGATTCAGAAGTATCGCTGACTTGGAGTACGCTCTGGAGCAGGATGAAGATGTCTGGAGTCGCAGTGATCAAGATGCGCCGCCCCCCAGAGTTCGTGACTTCCGTGCTGACAACATTCCTCAGGGGCGTTTCAAGCCGAAGCGTGCTGGACGTGCGTATGTGACTAGGGGCGACGTCTCTGACTCTGAGTCGGAGGAAGACCCTGAGGCTCACGCTCGTTTTCAGGAAATCCCGGATGAACCCAGAGTGTCAGCCCGAACTTCAAGCGCGAACTCAGGGTCAACTCGAGAGATCTCTGGAGAGGATGCCGCCACGTCTAACGCTGGAAGTTCAACGAGCATGCAGAGTACAGAGTGGACTCAGACGCTGACGAACGAGGTCTATCGTGTGACGGATAACATGGGATGGCGCCCACCAGGCGCCCAACCAGGATCGAACATGAACTCTGGGTTTCGCTCACCTCGCCGGGAGAACCCGAATTGGGACAAGCTCTGTGAGAAGTGCGGCAAATGGGGACACCCAGAGGAGAACTGCTGGAAGAACATGAAGTGCGATCGCTGCCTCGAGACGGGTCACCCGACGCACATGTGCCGTGCGCAACCGTGCGAGAACTGTGGCAAGCCGCATCTTGGGAAACCGTGTGAAGATTGGAAGACGCTGGAAGCTGTGAAGAGACTCGCCCGCCAAGGTGCACTGAAGGACATGCCGAGCCAAATCCTGGATAAACTCCTGGATGGCGAAGCAAACTCTGGGAGGCCGTCAAACCAATAAGCCCGCTGGGTGGGGACCCAGTACGCGCCGGGCTGAAGAAGGCCCCAGAGTTATGTGTTCTAGTGTATGTAGGCCCGGAGCTGAGAACAAGAACCCAAGATAACCAACAATGCATGACTACTTTGATTCAGGATTTCACGAATTCCCCTGAATTTCAGCGTCCTACACAAGTGAACCCTGGAGAAGTGAACTCTGGAGAAATTACAGAGTATAAGCTGAACCTTGGGGAACGCTATGGATGGTGGGAAAACAACGATCCTGATCCGAAGAAACGTGATGTGGTGATGGTGCATGGTGCCGTGAACGATTGCCGGACAAAAGTCCTCCTGGATACCGGTGCGACTGTGAATATTGTGAGTTTCGACTTAGCGCGTAGGATCGGACTCAGACTCAAGTCGCACAAACAAACCAAGGTGTCTGGAATGGGAGGCGTTCCGACGTATATCGGCGCCAGTGCCCAGGTGAAGATCACTCTCGGTCCGAGGGTGGTGTATCTCCTGGATGTCTGGGTTGCTAACATCGGTGAAGGGATCGAAGTACTTCTGGGTATGAGTTTCATGTTTGCAGCTGGAGTGAGGATCAGCATTCGGGAAGGCCTCGTGACGCTCCCGGATGAAGAGGCGATCATGATGTGTGGATGGAATCCAGAGGATCGTCTAGGTGTTGACATGCCCGTGGAAACCACAGGAAGTTGGTACCTGGGCCCTGGGGAATCCAAGGTAGTGAAGATCTCGTATGGACCGACGAACCCACAGCGTGAGGTTGTGTGGGCAGGACGCGGTGACCGCTGGGTAACGCACCTGATCTACGCGTCAAGGTCTTGGCCGGTCGCTGTGAAGGTGGTCAACATCTCCGACAAGGACGTCTGGATTCACAACCGGACTCCGGTCGCTCGGATCGTCGAATACGGCTTCTTTCCGCGGGCTGGGCGTTTCGTGCGCCCTGGGTCTTTTGTGTATCGCGAGTGGCAGACTTTGATTCTAGAGAGTGTTCAATCACGCGAGGGACGGCTGCGTGCGGAGCGCTTAGCTGCGTTGGAGCCATCGTGTGTGGAGACCCCAGAGTATCAGTGGCCTAAGAAGATCCTGTCGCGGCCTGCAAAAGGACCCGACATGGCATTGCTCGCCTCGATTCTCAGAAAACCAGAAACTCGTCGTGTGCGATTCGCTGAGGATGCGTCAACCCAAACTGATGAGGTACCTCCTGAGGATCCCCCTGAATGTCAAGACATGGCGGTTGACACGAGCGACCTGGACGATGTTCTCAGGAGCACGATGATCAACGCGACCTTGCAAGCTGACGAAATTCCAGAGTGCACAAGTCCCGAAGGTGATACAGCCGCTGAGACTCTGAGTTTAGAAGTCGAAGTTGGTAGTGATTCTCTGGATTTCGAAGTGGATGATGATGATTCTCAGGGTGCTGTCGAAGATTACTGGGATATCCCGATCTCAGGGATGCCTGGGACTCCGCTGGAGAAGCTCAGGCAGGAGTATGAACGCTGCATGAGAGTTTCCACGGAGGACCTCGACTATGAGCCTGCGGTTTACATGCGTGAAGGCAGCGAGTTGCTCTCACAGTTGCGTGACCAGTTGGTGATGCTCCCAGAGATGCAGGACTTGACACCTGAGTGTAAGATCGAGGAAGCTGATGTTGGAGTCCCTGGGAAGACGACCCCTGAGATGGATAATCCGGTGAGACGAATTCTGGAATATCATCGGAAGATTTTCTTGGGAGACGGCAATGCTGCACCCCCGCCTGCCCGTGGAGTAGTCTGTGACTTGGATGTGGGTGACGCTAAGCCTGTTGCCCAGCGTCCAAGGTCTATCGCACCACATTTGTGGACCAAGGTGTATGAACTTCTGAAGAAGCTCCTGGAGAACGGGTTGATTGAGACTTCTACATCGCCCTGGGCGTCTCCGATTGTCATCGTCCTGAAGAAGAATGGTGTCGACATCCGCATGTGTATTGACTATCGTGTGGTGAATGGCTTCATCAAGCTCTCACATTACCCGTTGCCACTCATTGACGACCTTCTGATTGGATTCGACTCGGCAATGTGGTTCATGAGCTTGGATATGGCGAGTGGTTTCTGGGCTATCAAGATGACTGAGAGAGCCAAGCTGATCTCTGCGTTTGTCTGTCCCTATGGACACTACCAGTGGGTCAGGATGCCTTTCGGCCTCAAGAATGCACCGCTGATCTACCAGGCAGTCCTCAACAATTGCCTGTGGGGATTCTTGCGACTCTCCCCTGAGGAAGAAGCTGAAGTGGACCAATACGTCTTGGATTTTCTGGGGCTAAACCCTGGGGAACCCAGGATTTCAGAGGACGTTGAGCCACGACTCTCAGTGTTGACCGACGAGATGACAGTCTTCCAGCGTAACATCCCGGCACCCTCTCAGATGGGTCCCGTTCTGGGTCGAAGTTCGTACATTGACGACATTGCCCATGGTGCACCGACCTGGGATCAGCTGTGCCAAGATTTGAACGCGCTGCTTTTCCGTCTACGTTACTGGAATATCTCTGTGAGTCTCCCCAAGAGTGAATTTGGGAAGTTGTCTATCCCTTACCTTTCTCACGAGATCAGTGCTGAGGGTATCAGAGCAACTCCTAAGATCACCAAGGGTGTTCAAGACCTGCCATTTCCGACGACACTGAAGGGAGTCCAGAGTTTCATGGGGAGTCTGAATTACTACAACAAGTTTATTGAAGACCTCCCTGTGATCGCGGCTGTTCTGTACGAGCTAACTGAGGAACAAGTGAAACTCAGGAGAGACTTGTCCAGAGCTCAGGAAGCTTTCGAAATTCTGAAGCGCAAGATCGTCTCGACTCCGCTGCTGCGGCATCCTGACCGCTCCAGGCCTTTTGTGATTATCCCCCACGCGAACCCGTGGGCAGCATCCGCTGTGTTAGACCAGGAGTATGATGGAATTGTGCATCCAGTGCGGTTCACAGGACGAGTGCTGAATGACGCCGAACTGAGGTACCATATCGCTGAGAAGGAGGTGGTCGCTATCCTGAGAGTCCTAGAAGTGTTCCGCACTCTGGTTGAGGGCAGCCCCAAGGTCATCATTTATACGAGGTACTCTGTGTTGAAGTGGCTGTTGACTTCACAGTCAGCAGACGGCCGGACTGTCAAGTGGGGCCTGAAGTTGTCACACTGGAATCTGGAGATACGCAGATTTCAACGCGACGAGGACGGGCTGGCTGCAATCCTGGGTGCGGGTATCACTCCCAGAGAACACCTGGATGAAGTCGCCGAGAATTTGATCCCAGCCAAGGGGCGCGTCAAACCCCCTGTGCCTATCAGTATGGAGATGCTGGAAGCTGACTACGAAGGTTGCATTCTGAGTTTCGATGGCGCTGCCAAGACGTCCACGCGACAAGGAAGCTGTGGATGCATCCTGTGGCATGTTCCTGGCTGGGAGATCCTGGATGCCCAGGGGTTTATTCTGGAGGATGTGACTGTCAATGACGCAGAGTACCATGGACTTCTGAAGGGACTCAACCTGGCAATTGAACGTGGAATTCAGGATATCGTTGTGGTGGGAGACTCCAGGATTGCCATTCAGCAAGTCCAGGGTCTCATCAATTGCAATCAGCCCAACCTCCAGAGGAAATTGGCTGAATATGAGGTACTGAAGACGAAGTTCAAGTCCGTGCGACTAGTACATGTTAAACGAGAATTCAACCAGGCCGCAGACCACTTGACGTCGAAGACTCTGGCGCTTGGTGAATCCTGGAAGGTCGAAGACGCTGACGAGCGAATGCATCTGCAGTTGGTGTCCAAGATTCACGAGAAGCTGGTGAAACCGAAAGTGTTGTTAAGCGTTGGAACTCAGGAGCACGGTCTTCAGGGTGATGACCCTCTGGATACCCCTGGACCAGAATGCGCCCCGCTGCCTGCAGCAGCCAAGGTTTTCGCTGTCATAACCCGAGCGCAATCTCAGGAGGCGGAGGATCAGGGCGAACCTATGGGCCCTCTGGAATACCAGGCCGAACGCTGGCGACGAATCAAGGTGCACCAAGACAAGGATGACCACCTGTTGCAACTCAAAGATTTTCTGAAGGGGGACGTGAGCAAACTGTCACACGCCCAAGCCAGGAAACTTGCGAAGGTCGCCGACGACTTTGTGTTGGACTCCAGAGAAGTCCTGTATCGCCTGAGCCGTTCCACGCGAGATCGTCCCAGAGACATGGTTGACGAACTTAGACTTGTGGTCCCGAAGACTTTGCAACCGGACATCCTGCACTACGCTCATGAAGATTTTCAGGGAGGGCACCAGGGGATCATCAGGACGTACGAGAGACTGCGCTCTGAATTCTACTGGCATGGCATGTACGCGGATGTGGAAGTGTTCGTCAAAGAATGCTTGGACTGCGCTAGCGGCAAGGGGCGTCATCAGAATGCAGGACCATCCCCTGGAAACATCGAACCCAGGAGGCCGTTTGAAGTTGTATCCATGGATTTCGTAACGCACCTGCCCAAGTCTGACCGTGGGAACACTTTCCTGTTGCTCTTTCAAGACTCATTCTCAGGGTTCGTCATGTGTAAACCCATGAGTTCAACGACAGCTCAGGACGTCGCCGAAGTGTACGAGGAGCAGGTTTTCAGGAGGTTTGGGGCCAGCTCAATGCTGCGGCATGATCAGGACCCAAGGTTCATGAGTGAGGTGTTCACGCGCTTCCGTGAACTTCTGGGTAGCAAGCAGCGAGCTACTCTGGCGTATCGCCCCCAGGCGAACGGACAGCAAGAGTCGGTGCAGACAGTTGTGCGCAGCATCCGCGCCTACATCGCTGAGGCAGACCAGAGTGACTGGGACGACCACGCTGAGCGGCTGATGTTCGCCCTGAATACCTCCTTCGACGCTACGCGTCTGGATACCCCTTTCTTCTTGGTGCACGGGTGGGATGCGCACGGCACTGTGTCTGCCATGCTAGGGCCCAGACCGTCAAGTGTCCAGGAACGCACGGCGTATGAGTGGCGCAGGAAACTGCAACGCGATTACAGCTATGCACAAGCCTGTGCGGAGGATCTTCAGAAGAAGGCCAAGCGAGCGCGATCCGCCGAGCAGACCAGGAAGTGGAAGGAGTTGTCTGACCGTCTGAAGTCAGGGTTCGAAGCTGGCGACGCTGTCTGGCTGTATATACCCAAGGTACAGCCAGGTCTGAGCCGAAAACTAGCTCACATGTGGCATGGACCTTTCAGAATTCAGGAGATCCACGACAATTTTCGTGTGAAACTCAGGGTCGAGAACACCGGATATCGCGTGAACCCCTGGGTACACGTGAGCCGCTTGAAACCCAGAGCGCTTTTCCCGAAGAGGCCTACTATGGAGATTGACGTGGATGAAGATGATGACTTCGACGCGGCGCTGCTGCCTGAGGATAGCTGGGAACCTGACTCAGCGAATGATGAATACGAGGTGGAACGAATCCTGGATCTACGCTGGACCAAGCGAACTCGGACGTCAAAGCGGACTCGTGAGTACCTCGTGAAGCGGAAGGGCTATGATGAGACCGAGTGGCTACCTGTGTCGAAGCTCAACTGCGGCGCCTTACTCTATGAGTTCGATCAAGGCGCGAGAGCGCGAGCCCGTTTCCAGGCTATGCAAGCCGGAGATGATCATCCAGGAGTTTAATACTCTGGGGTGGTAATGACCCAGAGGTACATGTGAAATTCAGGAGATGAAAACCCTGGGTAACACCGTGAAACTCTGGAGAAGATCGATGGAATGTGTGAAGAATGGAGATGGAAACGTGAACGTGAATTGATTTGATTATGGAGAGAGGATGCCGCTTGGACCAGAGATTCTAAGGAGCGATGAGGCTGAGGCTGAGGCGAAGAAGAGGAGAGGTGAAAGTGGAGAGCTTTTCGAGGACATGGATAAGAAGACTTGTTACAACAATGAAGGCAGCCCAAGAGGCGATTATGAAGATGATGGAACTCTGAAGAAAATGTTGAGTCGAAATGAAATCCTGGGTATTATTGAGAGTTACGCTACGATATGCAAAAGCTAAGTGGTCCCCAGGATCTGGCAGAGAATACGCGCTCACTGATACGTACGCGACAGCGGGTTGAGCTTGCGGATGGCCGCCGGTCTGAGGTTGCGCTTGATATGCTCCGGCACACACTGGAGCCACTCCTCATCAGGGGCAGTATTCCACTGCACTCGAGCTGGTTCATGCATGTCCAGCGCTGCCAGTTGGGTCTCCAGGTCACTGCACCGGGGACCACCAAGAACTCTGACTCTGGGGTCCTCCCAGATCCAGTAGCAGACCTTATCGGAAAGATTCCAGAGACCAGGCCCATGCAGCAGAGAAGGTATGAACCCGGGAGTATTCTGAGACCGCTCCAAGAGTGCCTTGAACGTCCTACGGAGCGCATTACGACGAGACCGGCGCTTGGAGTCCAGAGTGATATCTTCATCAGCTTCGGTCGGGATGGGCACCCAGTGTCCCCGCTCCCAGATGGCTTGCGCGTGCTTGTGCATGGCGTCCACGATGTCCTCCACCAGCTTGAGAGCCTTGGCAGCGAGCATGTCCCGTTCGTGAAAGTAGAACACCCGGATGCGACCCTGAAGCATAGTCTTCCATGGCTTGGAATCCAGAATTGCTTGGTATGCCCCACGGTTCCAGCGTTCGTGAATCACGTCGTAGGAGAACTTGTGGATCTCGTACTCAGGGAAACCAGGAGTCTGGCATGACGCACTCTTGGTCGAACTTGGATACTGCACCAGGATCCCATGGATGCGCCAAGAGGTTTCGTCGTCCTCAGGGACCTCGATCGTCGCCAGCTCTTCCGAGGTCAGCTCCGCGTAGGATTTGCTCGCGAGGGACGACGGTTTTTTGGAACGCGCAGCAACCTTGGTGTCCCGCGTTGTGCCGGAGCTCTGAGCGTCCGACTTAGCCTTCGGAGGCTCCTTGCGACGCTGCTTCTTGGACTTGGAACTAGAACTCTGGGACTTGTCAGCGGACCCAGAACGTGGGCGCTTGCCAGCTGCCTTGGTCTTTGGGGGCTCTTCAACCTTGTCTTCCTCAGAGTCTTCGTCCGCCTCATCGTCAGCGACCAGAGATTCAGAGGCGAGGTACTCCACTTCTTCCTCTGAGCTGCTGGAGGGGCTTCCTTCCGGGTCCTGAGCTGGCGGCTGGTAATCTGGATCGTCCTCAGGGTCATCCACGGTGGAGTCCGCGTCTTCGTCAGGGTACACCACGTGGTCGTCGAGGTTTCCCCAGGGTGGCGGAACGTCACCACGTCTGAGACACCGATCCAGGCGCTCGTCCGCCATCTCGTAGTAGGCCTCAGGGACGTACTTGCTCCATGGGGTCTTGTCGAGACAACGCCAGTACATCATGCTAACTAGCATCTTGATCAGCTGAGGCTGCCTGAAGTGGCCGTGAGCGGCGCGATCGCTGCCAATCCACTCCATCGCAGTGTCGTACTTGAGTCCCGCGAGAATAGCTTGACGCACGTCCGGACGAATTTCCTTCCAGACGATACCTCCGGGGAGCATCGTGCGTGCGGCGTCCTTGGAAACGACGGTTTTATCTCCGGCACGACGCACGGAGTCACGACCAGGTTGGTGATCCGTAGGACGACGCTGGACTTTGTGAACCTTGGAACCTGTGGACTGCTGCGATTTGCGTGTCGACTCGGAATCCTTGGATTTCTTGGAACCTTGATTCTTCTTCCAACTCTGAGGCCCCTTGGAATTCTGAGGTCTTGAACTAAGAGTCGACCCACGCCTGGGCTTTCTCCCAGGGCCTGTGAGATCCAGAGTCTCAGGACGCGAAACGTGTCCAGATCCAGACCCAGAAGACGGAGGCATGCGCGTGCTCTTCTCAGGATAAGGAGCCACCGCAGCCTTGCGCTTGTCCATCGCCGTGACGCTGATAACGGTGTCCCAAGCCTCAGGCGGCTTCGAGTCCTTGATGCAGAGTCCGAAGAGGTCGTGAAGGCGCTCCCAGTTCCCCGTGAAGTCCGTGTGCTCCTTAAGGAAATCTGAGAGCTTCCAGGGATCCATGGTAGCAGACTCGAGGCGCGATTTCAGGATCCGCACCTGAGTTTCAGAGTCGGATAAACGCGCCTTGAGTTGCGCCTTCTCGGTCTCCAGGGCATCAATTTCATCTTGATACCGCGCCTTCTGCTTCTGCAGTGTGAGCTTGTGCTCGTGCTCCACGGACTCCGACTTGCCAAGGGCCTCCTGGACTTCCTGGAACCAATAATCGCGTGCGAACTTCCACGTGCTCTTCAGTTCCTTGAGCTCACGCCTCACTTGGACCAGTTCATCGACAGCCGCAAAACCCTGCTGAGATTCAGCCAGGGACCGCATATGCTTGTATGCACCGAGAGTGCGGCGCAGATAGCCGGTCATCTTGAATACGCGCTCAGCGAATCTTGTGGAGTTGAAGTGCCGCAGGAGCGAAGCCATCTCACGACGGATGCCGATGGAATTCAGGGAATTGTCCAACTCGTAGGCTGAGAGGGGTGAACTGCGGGGCCGCAGTATGCCGGCCCCAGCGCCCGCACCACAGACCTCCTTGAGCCACTGAAGGTCATTGTCCGACAACTCTTCAAAACCCACCAGAGTGGTGATGTCACCGTAGCCCTCCATAGCGAATGCGCCATCGCGAACGTCGCTCGTGACCCCTGGGACTCCCACGAGATACGCGTTGGTTTCGAGGTCCGGTGGTGTCGGGAGCTGCCAGTGCGGTGGACGCTCAGGAATCATGAACTCCGGGAGTTCCACTTCGTTTTCCTTCAGCACGCCCGCGTAGATGAGCCCCTGGATGTCGGTCACTGTCGCGTGGCGAGGCGTCTTGAACTCAGGGGCGCTTGCCGTAACCGCACCTGACGCCGCCTTTTCCGCGTCTGGATCCTTGGACTCGGAGTCCACGCCTCCTGCCTCCGAAGCTGCAGCGTCAGCTGAGGCATCGCCATCAGCCTCGCGCACGTTCGCGTTGGGAGCCTTGTCCTTGTCGTCGGGTGCCTTGCTTTCTGAGTCGGCGAAGGTGACTTGCTTGGCCTTTCCCTTAGGGACGCCTGGCGAAGCGTCGCCGCTGCCGTCCGCTTGCGCACTGTCGCCACCCGCAGGAGGGACGCGTGCAGGGGCGCCGTCCGTGTGTTGTCGCGCCGGAGGAGGCGTGCTGTCCGGGGGTGCCGCGAGCGCCGTGCCTTGGGCAGGCGTCGCCGCCAGCTTGCCGTCCGTGGATGCGTCCGCCATGTTGATGATTTGTGAAATGGGGATGTGATTGTACGCCGCCCGTTGGAGTTTTTGCTGCTGAAAAGAGAACCTTGAAGATCGGCCCCGACCAACCGTTGGGGAGACAGGGGGCCGAAGCGTGTGAAATCCTGGGAGTCGACAGAGGGCAACGGCCGTATCGATCTCCAGGGTGCCTCGGATTCGGTGTGTTTGTGGCCTGGCCATGGTTCACCAGTTCGGGGTGATTCCTCTTTGATGGACCTGGACCAGGAGGGGCGGTTGACACGAGGCAGTTTTCAGAAAATTGGCCGACGATGTGCCGTCGCCCTGTCGACTTGGAGTTTGTATTGGATTATGATTGGTGGATAGCTTGGTGAGCACGGCTGTACCCGTGTGACACGAGTAATGTTGGTGGGAGAGAAGAGATTCAGTGGGATGAATCCAGCGCCTGACCGCAGATGGGCCCAACTGACTGGAAGTGTGAATCCTAGGATTTCAGAAGAACACTCAGTCCAGTCCCGGACTTTCCCTTACGATGAGTGCCTAAAGTCTGGCGGAAAGTGTCTCTGGAGAACGTATCCCAGAGTACACCTCATCTTGCTGTGGGTCAGAGCACTATTATGGATCAGATCCCCTGAGAACCACCCCCACTACTACCGTGAACATGCGCCGGAAGCCGTACAACTCGCTAAGTGTTCGTATTTGTGGATATACACGCGAGTCTGTGATGTACACACCTTATCATCCAGAGTGCCACACAGAAATCTAGAGTACCGGATGCTGATCCAGAGTTCACCTCCCTAAGAACAGGTGGCCCAGAGTTCCAAGTGATCTTCTGGATTTGGACTGTGGATCCAGACTCCCTATACTGAGAACAAGTATTTCCCAAGTCAACACCCAAGAATCCCCAGGAACCCTCAAAAGTTCCCCTGAATTCCACTGAGTCTCAGGGGTGATCCAGAGTATCGCGTGAATCTCTGAATTTCGAGCCAGTCCGGAATCAGTCTGCAATCAAAGTGATGCGTGACCTTGAAGATTGGAGTGCAAATCTGCTGACTGAATACTTTCGAGGAGTCGAAAGGGAACCGAGAACCATACAAACCCAAGTCCAAGAACCCACATTTGGCACTTTGGACGCCTTGCGACGTTGAAATCGCAAGCCGATCGCAAGTTGGACCGCTGAACCCAAGGTATACTGAAGACAAGATATTTGACCCCAAGCATAGTGAAATGAAGACATTTGCCCGTAAAAGAATGCAAAGGGTGAGAAAGAAGTAAGAGAGAAGTAGCTGATAAAAGACAAACAGAGTTCAATTTTCCCTGTACTGCGCAAGTGACTTCGGCCAAGCCTGCCGACGGAAATCCGGAGGACCCGACACTACGACCGCGGGACGCTAAGGGCACATCAACGGCGAAGGACAGCCGTCTGTGTGAACTCCATCAACTCAAGTCCAGTTAGGTGGGGACCAGCGACGGCCTTGAGCTTCCTGGAGTGATCCATCTATTTCATATCCTAGTTGGGTCACTTGCTGTGCTCGTGGTAGCCCATTTCATATTATTCCAGAGGGTATTCTGGGGTGCTAAGTAGTCGCCTCCAGGATTGTGTATCGACGGCTTGTGTGAAGGGAAAGGTAACTGATAGTGATTGTATTTTCCTCCTGTACTGGAGGTGGTGCGCGTTTGTGTGAGTCTCGGGGGAGCTAGGCCCGTGAATTTCAGACTCGAGTGAGCCTAGTGCGTGAGTGACCCACCGTCCAAGGGTCCAAAAGAATAAGTGACGGCTAGTTGTAGTGTTTGTATACTCTGTATTTGTTGGTTTTATCGAGCTAGGAAGGCATTTGGGTAAGGTGTCTTCTGAGCTCCTCACCCCAGAGTTGACTGAGATCCTGAATCCTGAATTCGTGATATTCTGGGTTTCGGGTGATCTGATTCTCTGGGTTTTTGCCTCTAGTGTCGAGGTGCGTTCTGGATTAGACGTGCGCCTCAGCGCTTTTTCAAGGCTACATTCGAGTTTGGTGGAGTGCCGTTCCGTCAAAGACAAACGAGCCGACAGGGATTACACAAGGTACCCACGCCAACCAAGGAGAGTGATCCTCAAGGTTTAAAGCTTTGCGGCTACGAACCTCTGGATCTATCTCCTTGCTGTTGACTCTCAAGTCGATTCTCTGGGTCTACACCCTGAGGACCTTCTTGGGCTGCGCTATACGAACCCCCTGGGCGACAAAGGTTTCATCGGCCTCGCCTCAGCTGGTGCGCGTGCCCGGATTTGATTGTCGAGGATTTCACCAAACTCAAGAGTCGAAGAACTGCTGAGTGCCCGTCAACTTCAAGCGAACAAGATGGCTGCAGGACGAGGGACAAAGAAGAGTGGACGTGGGGACGGAGGACGCGGTGAGGCGTCACGTCAGTCACGTCGTGTTCAAGGTTTGGGGCCTGAAGAGCAGAAGGATCTGGATACCGTGGTCCGTGACGCTCGGAAGGCGAAGAAGGCTGCTCGCGAGAGCGAGGCAGCGCAAGGTGGGGACGCCAAGGCGTCTGCCGATCAAGATCAGTCCGCTGCTGGACCCCCGACGCAGGACGAACAAGCTTCGTCCAGAGATCAAGGTTCATCGGAGGCGGTTTCTGGGTCGCAGACCTCTGGAGTCCCAGAGGAGCACACCCGTGAGGGTGGTGCTCAGGCGTCTGAGGGAGGCGCCAATGCGGCTGAGCCCCCGGAGGTGATCGACTTGGCGTCATCTTCGGACGAGTCTGTTGTAGAAGTTAAGCCGGAGCCCGTGCGAGCGAAGGAGGAGGCGAAGACTCAGAGTTCCAAGGTGAACTCTGGGTTCGCACCACCTGAACCCAGGGTCTCCTGAGGCGAGGCCGATGAAACCTTTGTCGCCCAGGGGGGTTCGTATAGCGCAGCCCAAGAAGGTCCTCAGGGTGTAGACCCAGAGAATCGACTTGAGAGTCAACAGCAAGAAGATAGACCCAGAGGTTCGCAGCCGCAAAGCTTTAAACCTTGAGGATCACTCTCCTTGGTTGGCGTGGGTACCTTGTGTAATCCCTGTCGGCTCGTTTGTCTTCGACGGAACGGCACTCCACCAAACTCGAATGTAGCCTCGAAGAAGGGCTGAGGTACACGTCTAATCCAGAACGCACCTCGACACTAGAGGCAAAAACCCAGAGAATCAGATCACCCGAAACCCAGAATATCACGAATTCAGGATTCAGGATCTCAGTCAACTCTGGGGTGAGGAACTCAGAAGACACCTTACCCAAATGCCCTCCTAGCTCGATAAAACCAACAAATACAGAGTATACAAACACTACAACTAGCCGTCACTTATTCTTTTGGACCCTTGGCCGGTGGGTCACTCACACACTAGGCTCACTCGAGTCTGAAATTCAGGGGCCTAGCTCCCCTGAGACTCACACAAACGCGCACCACCTCCAGTACAGGAGGAAAATACAATCACTATCAGTTACCTTTCCCTTCACACAAGCCGTCGATACACAATCCTGGAGGCGACTACTTAGCACCCCAGAATACCCTCTGGAATAATATGAAATGGGCTACCACGAGCACAGCAAGTGACCCAACTAGGATATGAAATAGATGGATCACTCCAGGAAGCTCAAGGCCGTCGCTGGTCCCCACCTAACTGGACTTGAGTTGATGGAGTTCACACAGACGGCTGTCCTTCGCCGTTGCTGTGCCCTTAGCGTCCCGCGGTCGTAGTGTCGGGTCCTCCGGATTTCCGTCGGCAGGCTTGGCCGAAGTCACTTGCGCAGTACAGGGAAAATTGAACTCTGTTTGTCTTTTATCAGCTACTTCTCTCTTACTTCTTTCTCACCCTTTGCATTCTTTTACGGGCAAATGTCTTCATTTCACTATGCTTGGGGTCAAATATCTTGTCTTCAGTATACCTTGGGTTCAGCGGTCCAACTTGCGATCGGCTTGCGATTTCAACGTCGCAAGGCGTCCAAAGTGCCAAATGTGGGTTCTTGGACTTGGGTTTGTATGGTTCTCGGTTCCCTTTCGACTCCTCGAAAGTATTCAGTCAGCAGATTTGCACTCCAATCTTCAAGGTCACGCATCACTTTGATTGCAGACTGATTCCGGACTGGCTCGAAATTCAGAGATTCACGCGATACTCTGGATCACCCCTGAGACTCAGTGGAATTCAGGGGAACTTTTGAGGGTTCCTGGGGATTCTTGGGTGTTGACTTGGGAAATACTTGTTCTCAGTATAGGGAGTCTGGATCCACAGTCCAAATCCAGAAGATCACTTGGAACTCTGGGCCACCTGTTCTTAGGGAGGTGAACTCTGGATCAGCATCCGGTACTCTAGATTTCTGTGTGGCACTCTGGATGATAAGGTGTGTACATCACAGACTCGCGTGTATATCCACAAATACGAACACTTAGCGAGTTGTACGGCTTCCGGCGCATGTTCACGGTAGTAGTGGGGGTGGTTCTCAGGGGATCTGATCCATAATAGTGCTCTGACCCACAGCAAGATGAGGTGTACTCTGGGATACGTTCTCCAGAGACACTTTCCGCCAGACTTTAGGCACTCATCGTAAGGGAAAGTCCGGGACTGGACTGAGTGTTCTTCTGAAATCCTAGGATTCACACTTCCAGTCAGTTGGGCCCATCTGCGGTCAGGCGCTGGATTCATCCCACTGAATCTCTTCTCTCCCACCAACATTACTCGTGTCACACGGGTACAGCCGTGCTCACCAAGCTATCCACCAATCATAATCCAATACAAACTCCAAGTCGACAGGGCGACGGCACATCGTCGGCAAATTTCTGAGAACCACATCGTGTCATAACGATGAACTCTCCAAAGCTGACGAACAAGCTTCTAAGCGACATTATCACCAATTACAACTCAACCCCGCATCGTTCGATTGGTATGACGCCAAATGAAGCTAAAGGTCAAGTCATTGACAGCGAGCTGGTGCATAACCAAGAACTAGTAGATACAATTGATAACGAATTCGAAGTAGGTGATAGTGTCGTCTACAAACTCAAAAAGAAGCAGAAAAGCTTTAAAAATTGAGAAAGAATAGCTAAATGGAGCAAAGCTATCTATGAAGTAGTAGGCATCGACGGATACCGGGTTCAGATTCGCTCGAAAAACGGCCATACGCTGTACAAGCCAGCTAACGAACTCAAGACAATAAAACCCGAAGTTAGTGATGCAACGATCAATCGAGGTGATATTTTATAAGCTGAGAAGATATTGGATCATAAAAAGATGAAAAATGGCAAGTACAAGTACCTAATCCAGTGGGTTGGTGATGAACCTGACTCCTGGGAGCCTTTCTCAAATCTCCGATTAATCAATAAAAACAAACCCTCTCAGTTAGAGAAAACCTATTTTGGGAACAAAAATATTCCTTTCTGAAACAAGACTTGGGAGATACAAAGTGATAAATCATTGTAATAATGATTGGGAGAATCTACAAGATCATCCACACGCAAAGTTCAATTTGTTATGTAGGATCGACATTCAATAATTTAAACAAACGGTGGAGAGGACATAGATCGGATTTTGAAAAATGGAAACAAGGTCGACAGTCTACTATATCAATATTCGAACACTTTAACAAGCATGGGGTTGAACAATTTAAAATGATTCTAATCAAAGAATATGAAGTTGAAGATAGATCCCATTTACGAGCATACGAACAGTTATGGATTAACAAACTTCAATCTACATGCGTCAATAAAAACAACACGTTGCATCTCAAAGACTTATACTTCAAGTCGTATAGAGCAAACAATATTGAATCAATTCGAGAGAAGGATAGAACAAGAAATAAACTTCCCGATAGAAGCGAGAAGGCCCTGGAAAAGTTTAAGTGTAATTGGTGGTAAATATGCTAGTAATCATAAATCAACCCATATTAAATCTAAAATGCATCAGGAGTGGTTACTTGCTTAAACAATATTTTTTTAAACAAAATAAACGCAGCACACTGGAGGAGGAGTACTGGAACGAAGAAAAATAAGGCTTGAGAATCTATAGCTCACTCAAACGAGCTATCTCTACGTATGGACGCTTAAAATCGCGCTATGGCGAAACCTTTTTGAGCTTTGGTCTGAATATTGTTTCTTGAACGGTCTTACGGTTTTGATTTGAATTAGAACTATCTTCTAGTAGCGTCGAGTTGTTATATACAGAACCATCATCAAAAGGGTCATAGTCGAGGAACTCATGGCTCGACTATATACTGACTGAGATAATTCCTGTAAAATACAAAAATATACTGTATACTATATAGTATAAGTAGATATTTCTAATATGTGCACAAACTGCGTAGAATATAAGGGAGAGCTTGATAATCTTGAATGAAAGATCTGGATAATGGAGGAGGTGAGCAGAATAAAGATGGAGTTATCTAAGCTCGATCCTGTAGCTCCATATAGGCAAACCATAGGAAGTTTTTACGACGTTAAACGTAGATACGTTACCTATTGAATTAAAGAAAGGAGATATGTCATGTATACGACGCTAAAGGGTATAACAAATCTAAATTATCAAGCCCATGGTAGAGTTTTAGGATTTTTATAAATATAAGCTGGATAACATGTTTCCTTCATTCAAGTCACCCGCTCACCGCGAAGAAAAGCGTCAGGAGTTGCTAGAACGAGTAATGCGACGACTTCGACACACTAAAGCCAAACGTTCGATGTATTCCGAAGCGCAATGGGCAAGCGACACTACAAAAACTATGACACTAAATCAAGAAAGTCAGACAAATAAAGCTGAATCATCAACTCAAACTAATTAGTAAGACTAAGCGAGCAAGTTCTAACTAGCTTGCTATATTTTTTGTCGCTCTTTGATATAGCTAGTTAATATGTTTCACTCATTTTAAAGGCTATCCCAACGTGAGCGGAAACGCCAAGAAATATTAGAATGCGCACAACGTCGCGTTCGTCAAGCTAATGAAAAACGGCAGATGTATTCTGAAGCTCAATGGGCAACGTATGCAGACAAATCTATCAGTTTAACTAAGTCTAGTAAGCCTAGTTCTGAAATTTCTATTCAGACTGATGAGTCCTCCAACAAAAACCCTGATGTCTTAACTGGAAGTTCGACCGCAACAGAGACTGAAACGACGCCAAATGTTCATCCATTAATGGTAGATGCTGGTGTTCGCGCAGTGGCTACAACAAGCGATGCTGAAGCTACTGTTAAACCTCAAACGAGTGATGCTGCAGCTACTGCTAAACCTCAAACAGCTACTGTAGGTATTGATAACTCATCACGAATGAGTACTACTGGGGCTCAAGCTAGTCCGGAAATGACAGATTCAGAGACGAACACACTAAAATCAACTACAGCTCCATTAGATCGAGAAGACCAGGTGTTGGCGCGAATCTGGATCAAGCAATTTTATACACGTAATCCAAATTGGGCAGCTTTAACCATTCATCCAATTAAAAGAAAGGATGGTAAAGATCATAAACGCTATCTCCTTCGCGAAAAGGGGTCAATGATGAATGTTAAAAATCCAAAAACTACCAAGCTATTGATTGGGTAGCTACTGAAGCAAAAATCCGGGATATAATGTACGATGGGGAAAGTAATTCAATTGATGAATCTCAGACAATGTATGGTGAAGATAAACCAGTCCAATCCGATCGAAAGTGTAATGGGCCTACCTTGGCTCACTACAACAGCTTACACGTGTGCGCACGTGTACGAGGAAGCGTAGCTTAGTTTAAACTAGAGTTAATTATACTCGGGCCTCCGAGTATAGATTAATCTAAATAAACGATCCAAATAATGTTTTTGGGTTAAAATGAGAACTGCTATTTTTGTTTTATGTTTCTGACTTCCTCTAAATGTAATATTCTAAGTTAGGAATCTGCCAACGGCTGGTTGGCAGAATTCCATTGCTATGCATGTCGCTCATTGGTTAAAAGATGCTGCTTTCAACCAATAGGAATCCTAAATGTCTATGGACCACCCGTCGTGGTGATCGTAAATGAATGTGGCACTTGATGTAACGTACATCAAGGCCGAGGAAGTGTTTGTACCTTTAACAGACATCGCGTCTGTTATAGTCACAAGTGGCTGTAGCCACTTGTGCGTGTAACCCCGTTACACCATCCCCCCGTCAAGGTTAGACGCACCGGTCACGGCACGTCAATCAAGCAATTGACCATTCGTCAATTCTTTCACGTTGGGAGAAGGAAAATCTCGAGCTCATTCCGCAATGAGCTCGCCAAAGGAGAAGACCGCCGACACGACAGAGGGTAACCTCTCTGTCGTGGACGTAACCTCTCTGTCGTGGACTACCACGAGCGCCAGCAAGCAAAGCGTGGCGCTGCTGCTGCCACGCCCGCGGCGGGGACAACTCAGCCTGAGCTTGTCCTCCATGGCTCGTCCATAGTCAACGACGTCGTTGACTACGAGGAAGACGACGTGGAGATGGAGGAGGGCGAGACCTCTCCGTCCAAGCGCAAGGAGCCTATCGACAGTGATAGTCTCGACCCTCACGCTAGGTCGAGACGTCCTCGCGAAGAAGGCGATTCGGACGCTTCTAGCTCGAAGCGTTCGCGTTGTGAGAGAGAGACTCCGCTCTCAGCTGCTGGGGCGGTGAGTTCACCGCGTGATGTGGCGACTTCAAGTTCTCCGCGCGCTGCTCATGCAGCGCGCGATCCGTGGATGCCGTCCGCGACAGAGATCGCGGCACGGGTGGGCAACTCGGTGCCTCCGAACACTATCCCGCTGTACGTATGCAGCGGGATTGTCGATGATGGCGTGGCCGAGGGGCAGCACTTTGATCCGATGACGGATCAAAGGCGCGACTACTATATCGGACTCTTCCATGAGCTCCGATATTACTCCAGCAAGAAGACCTCTTCTCGCAGCAAAGTGCCTGAGTGGCAGGCACTTTGTCAAAGTTGGAATGCCTTTGTTGAAAACTTCAACAAGAATCCGGCTGCTTACCGTGAGCGGGTTAAGCATGCCCGTGAGCGCTTCGAGACGTTCTCGACGCGTGGGAGGCTGGAGCAGCTCCACAGATCTTCTGTGGATGCAGGTGTTCCGTGCGCTGTGCCCGAAGGCCAACAGTGCACGCTGTGTCTTCCGGGTGCGGCGCGCTTGAGCGACCGCGACCTAAACGGGTACACGACGATCCGTGTACCTGCGAGTCTCAAGGATCTCCGTGCCAAGTTCATGGCACGCGAGGAACGCGACGAGCGTGGTGCTTCGAGCGCTGCGGGTGACCACAGCGCTCGCACTACCTTCGCGGCGGCAGTGCGTGGTGAGCTTCGTACGCCCTCACCATTTCCGGAACGTCCTGCATCAGGACGTCCCGCGGCTCCCATGTATCTTGGTGGGGCGGAAACCCTCTCCAACGAATACGATAACGAACCGGGTGCCGGTTCGTTTTCGGGATACTATGGTCGACAATACGCTCAACAATCCAACGTGTTGAGCCGTGGGCGTCACGGATCGGAGGCGGCGGTGGTGGGAACACGCCCCGGGTATTGTCAACCTGGGGTTGACTTTGGGCCTCCGTCCCTCGAAGACTGGGTTGCTGCCGTGGAGCGGCTTCAGAGCAGCGACTTCGCTGCTCTGCGGCAGGAGATTGCAAACCTGAGGGCTCAAGTCGCTCAGGCCTCGCAGACCGCGTCGGACGTCTCCGTCGACATTGGAGGTCGTGTCGAGCGTTTGATCCCGCGCGTCCGCGCGCTGGAGAAGCGTTCGTCTTCCGCTTCGGGTCAGCCGAGCTAGCTGGCTCGTGCTGCTGGTATGACTTCAGCCGCTCGACGTAAAAGGTCGGATGGAGGCGCATGCTAGACGGGATGTCTAGTGTGTAAGCGTTGCCATGCCGTGCCAACACTGTGAACGGCCCGATGAAGCGCGGAGCGAGTTTGCTCGCACCGAAATCAGAGACTGCATGTTTAGGCAGGTTTTGAGTAGCTAACAAAACCAATGAACCCTTCTTGAATTCATTTGTGTTGCCCCTACCAGTGTTGTCTGCGTTCAGCTTCTGTCGATCGACAGAAGCTGCGATAGCGTCTTGGACAAACCGAATGGCGGCTTGTCTGCGTTGCACGAATGCAATTGCGTCCGAGCTGAACTCGTTCAGCTCGCCTGTAGCAGTAGGCTCGGCCTCTGCGTTGGTCTTCGCGGTGTCTGTGCCCCGCACAGACACGTTGCTCTTGTTGCTCTTCTTTTTCTTGTCGGCGTCTGTGCCCTGCACAGACGCATGCTTCTTCTTCTTACGCGTAGTCGCGGCTGACACTGTGCAAAGGTCAGCGGCATTCTGCGGCTGCTGTGTTGCGGCCGTAGATCCTCCCCCACTTAAGGAAGGAGCCACCATCCCGAGCAGGCTCGGGAGGCGTGGGTGGCGCATGCCATTCACGTAGAACGGTGTATGCCCGGTCGAGGCATGCACCGAGTTGTTGATGGCGAACTCTGCCATCGACAGGCACTCGCTCCAATGTTGGAACGAGTGAGCGTAGCTCTTGAGGATGTCGACGAGCACGCGATTCACGCGCTCGGTTTGCCCATCCGCAGACGGATGGTCCGCAGTCGACATTGAAAGCTGACTCCCAAGAAGTGTGGACACTTCTTGCCACAGGTGTGCTGTGAAACGCGGGTCTCGATCCGACACAATGTCGATCGGCATGCCATGGTGTTTGAACACCATGTCAACGAACAGACGTGCCGTCTGCTTCGCAGTCACTTCGGCGGGTACTGCAGCAAGATGCACCATCTTGCTGAAGCGGTCAACAAAGACCACGACTCCCGTGTTCCCCTGGCTGTCCGGGGGAAGACCGAACACGAAGTCCAAAGACATGGACTGCCAACACTCCGACGGAGTCGGGAGTGACTGCAAAGGAGCCTGCGCGAACGGCGCAGGCTTCACACGTTGACACACTTCGCAAGCACGGACGTACTTGCGCACTCACTTGTACTGGTGGGCCCAGTAAAAGTCTCGCGTGAGAAGGACGTATGTCTTCTCACGGCCTGGATGTCCCGCAGTCGGTGCATCATGATACTCATACATGATCCTGAGACGCAGGTCATGATCGTTGGGCACGACAACGCGGTCCGCGTTGTCGTCGACTGCACTGTAGAGTAGCAGCCCGTCGTGCACCCGATAACGGTGTGCACGAGCACGGAGATGCTTCGGCAGCTTCTGACGAGCTTTGTCAGAAGGCGCTGAGCCGTAGGCCAGCAAGAGCTTCGCGTCCGCGGCTTTCACGTCGTCTAGTAGCGACGACGTGGGAGTGCTCGATTGCATGGCGTCAATGGCATTGACGTCGGCTTCGCCTGCAGCGTAGTCAGGTCGACGCGATAACGCGTCGGCCACCACATTGAGTCTTCCGGGTTTGTACTCGACCCGGAAGTTATACTCCGCGAAGAAGGACAACCATCTCGCCATCCTTTGCGAGATGTGCGGCGACTTTACAGCCGTCCGCAGTGACGCGTGGTCCGTATAGACCACGAACGGTTTGCTTCCGAGTAAGTACACTCGGAACTTCGCGAGTGCATACTTCATGGCAAGGAGTTCCTTGTCATGCACCGGGTAGTTGCGTTCAGCTGGCTTCAGCTGACGCGATTGGTAGTAGACGACGCGATCACGGCCTTCGTGATCGTGCTGCATCAACGCACATCCGATTGCGAAGTCGGATGCATCGCACACCACGTGGAATGGGCGATCTTGGTCGGCCACCGCCAAGATCGGCGCCTCAGTCAAGCCCTGCTTGACTGCATCGAAGGCCTGCTGACACTCAGCAGACCAAATCCACTCAGCATCCTTCTTCAGGAGCTGTGACAGCGGGCGTATCGTGCCCGCATAGTCCTTCACGTACTTGCACAAGTACGTGGCCAAGCCAAGGAACTGCCGCAGTTCCTTGACGTTCGACGGTGTCGGCCACTCGTTGATCACTCTGACGTTTTCAGGGTCAGGGCGGACACCATTCTTCCCTACGAGACACCCGAGTACGGGTATCTCGCTCGCCCCGAAGATGCACTTCTTCAGGTTCGCGTAGAGCTTGTGCTTGCGCATGAGCGCAAGCAGCTTCCGGAGATGCACTCTGTGCATCTCAACGTCGCTCCTCCCGTCCACAGCTCGGCTGTGAACGAACACGTCATCGAAGTAGCTCGGTGCGAAGTCGCGCACCGAGCGCAACAAGTGCGTCACGCACCTGTTGAAGGTCGCAGGGGCGTTCTTCAGACCCTGTGGCATTACTAGCCACTCCCAGAGCATGCCGCTTGGCGTGCTCACAGCCGTGAGAGGTATATCGCTCTCACGCATTAGGATCTGATAGAACCCATCGCGCAGATCAAGAGCACTGTAGATGGTGCTCCTGGCCATCGAATCGATGATGACATCTTTTCGCGGTATCGGTGTCTGCGCCGGTATCGTCGCATCGTTCAACTTGTTGTACGCATGAACGATGCGCCAGCCGCCCTGTGGCTTCTTGACACAGAACGTCGGAGCACTGTGCGGGGACTTCGATTCCCGCACTTGTCCAGCTTTGCGACGACTCTCAAAGAAGTCGTCGATCGCCTTGACTTGTTCTCGCGGCAGTGGCCACTGCCGCGTGACGCAATACTTAGTGCCCGGCACGAGATTAATCTCGTGCTGAATGCCCTTGTCCTGCGGAAGCTCCGCAGGGATCTCTTCCGGAAGTACGTCAGCGTACTCCCGTAGGATCTCGTAGTAGGGACTCGTCTTCAGCGAGTCCCAGCTCTGCACCTCAAAGCGTTCCTTCTTCGTCTTCGCACTGAGAGTGTCTTCGCTCTCAGTGGTGCTCTCCATGAAGAACTGCCTCAGCTCTTCATTCTCGCTCTTCGTTCTGTCGGCGTCCGAAAGAATGCAAATCTGCTCGATGCGTCCATCGTGCAGGTCACGCGCGAAGCGCTTCCAGCTCATGACTGGAAGCGAAGTCAACTCCGACGCTTGCGTCGGGGGATTAGCGAGAGCCATATCCCTGTACCGGAATCCGGCACAGGTACGCGTCAAGACGTTCAACGTCTCGACGTCCGGCTTCTCTGCCTC
Source organism: Phytophthora vignae f. sp. vignae (assembly GCA_016169955.1). NCBI lineage: Eukaryota > Oomycota > Peronosporomycetes > Peronosporales > Peronosporaceae > Phytophthora > Phytophthora vignae. The sequence continues at coordinate 590,809 of JABJUM010000047.1, forward strand.
CGTCTGCCCGGCAGACATCTCTTGTAGCGTCTCAGCCCCTGGCCGAGACTTGCGCAGCGACCTTCGCATGCGCCGTCTTCTCGTCTTGCGGAGCCCGGCTCCGCTAGACTCTTGACCTCGTCCAGGCCCAGCCGTGGACGGGTGTTCTTCGTTAATACCGCCGGCGGGTTCATCCCGCGGGCGAGCGACTTCAAGCCCGGCTTGGTCGCCCGGCGCTTCGTCGTGCAGCCCAGCTGCACGACAGCATGCAAGTTTTTCCGGTGCGGGACGTTTGCAACCGTCCGCACCGCCTGCAGCGTCGGCTCCCGGAGCCGACACGCCATCTTCACCTCGACGCCTATTATTGGCGGAGCCCTTCGTTACAAAGGGTGCGTCGGCTCCCAGAGTCGACGCGAAATTTTCTTCTCGCAGCGTCGGTTCCCGGAACCGACGTGACTTCAACACCTCGACGCCTTCCATTGGCGGAGACCCCCATTACGGAGGGTGCGTCGGCTCCCTGAGCCGACGAATCGAATTCATTCATGCCATCGACTCCCGGAGTCGACGGCGTTCCCTCTCCCTGGTCAATGTTATTGGCCAGGTCTGGCCCAATCAGGTTCGCATCGGCCTCTTCGGCCGAAGCGTGTGACTCGCTTTCGTCATCCGCGCCGCTTGAGGCCGGAGACTGTCCTTGATTCGCTGAAAAGCGAGTGTCGACCTCCGAGGTCAACACTTTTCCTTCGCTAGCCGTCGGCGGCAACGCCGACGCTACATGTTCCTGCGCGCGCGCTCGCGCGCGTCCAGGGTGCTCCGGGACAGCAGCGTTTGGTGCTGTCTCGACTGGGGAATCGCGCGCACCGGTTGGTGCGTGTGGGGCGGCAACAAGGCCATTGCTCACTGTTCCGCTATCGCGACCGAAGCGCACAAGAGTGCGCTTCTCCCAATCGATTACCGGATCATGCCGTGCGAGCCACGGCATGCCCAATACCATGTCGAACTTATCGTCCAGGTCCAGGACGATAAAGGTTTCGACAAACACTCGACCTTTGTACGTGAAGCGCACGCGTACCATGCGCTTCTCGGTCTTCACGACGACACCTGTCGCCAGGCGTACCTCCAACATACTTCGAGGTATCTTTAAATCCTCGAAGTCAAGCATTGATAGACTTCGCAGTCGAACAAAGTTCTTCGACGCGCCGGAATCTACCAGGGCACGACGAGAGTCTCTTGCTCTCGTCGACTTCACATTCAGGATGACAAGGTCAGGCTTGTCATCTTGGTTCTTGCAGTGAGAGTCAACCTCACTGGGGGCTGCAGTCCTCAGTGTCGCGTGTCCAAGGTTGACACGCGGGACCGCATTACCAGTAGGGCGCCCCGCGCCTACTGGCGTCCAGCGTTTTTTGTTGGTCCGCGACGGTGCCCGGCACCGCCGCGATAGCCACCCTGCTGGTGCACGGGGGCCGTGCACTCTCGAGCAAAGTGACCGATCCTAGCGCAACGGTAGCATCGCACGTTGTTTCCCTGCGACTGCTGGGGTCCAGCAGTGGCAGCTCTCGAGAGGTCCATTGGTTCTGGCCCTCCCGTCCTCACTACCGGGCGCGGTTGCGGCCTCGGTACGTGTGCATGTAGCTTAGCCTGTCGCAGGCTAAACTCCTCTTGCATGGCAAGAGTGATTGCGGCCTCGAGAGTACTCGGGTACTCATGGAAGAGATAGGTCTTCACAGGCCCATCTCTCAGTCCCTTCATGAACGTGACGACCTTGGTCGCCTCGTCAATCGGGTTGGTCACGATGTTCGAGACCAAGTACCGTGCTCTCTGAGCGTAAGCATGGACGTCATGCTTGCCCTGCTGCAGGTCGAGGAACTCCGCCCTCGACCGGAACTCATTCTGCGGGGGCTCAAACGCTTGTCTGAGCTCCTGCTTGAACACCTCGTACGTGCTGAAGCACGTAGGGTCTGAGAGTCGGCGTCCGTACGCCCAACTCCTCGCACGTCCGCCAAGACAGGACATGGCTAACGCGACCTTCGACAACTGGTCGACGATACGTCGAGCCGCAATGGCAGTGTCGAGTTCGACAAGCCAACGGAGGAGAGGCTCGCCCTCTCTTCCTACGTAGTTGCTCACGCTGAGCTTCAGCGATTGTGCGCGTGGTGTCGTCCCCGACGACACCGCGGTAGTGGCAGCAGCATCTCGCTGCTCCTTCAAGATGAAGCCCAGAGCAACACCGTGTTGCTCTGTCGGCGTTAGCGTACGCAGCATCGTAGCTACAGCCGCCTCACCAATGACTGTTGACAGTCATTGGAGGGCCTCCCACTCTGGGTCTGACAGGTGGGGGCAGTCAGCGCGTGCAACATGGGTTGCAGGCGTCGTGGAGCTTTCCATGGGCACCTCGGTATCCATAGGAAGGTTCTCGGCTCCGTGTTCGTGCGGTAACGTACGAACTCAACTTAGTCGGTCGTTGGACGGACTACAAAGTGCTACCAGGTGTAATGGGCCTACGTTGGCTCACTACAACAGCTTACACGTGTGCGCACGTGTATGAGGAAGCGTAGCTTAGTTTAAACTAGAGTTAATTATACTGGGGCCTCCGAGTATAGATTAATCTAAATAAGCGATCCAAATAATGTTTTTGGGTTAAAATGAGAACTGCTATTTTTGTTTTATGTTTCTGACTTCCTCTAAATGTAATATTCTAAGTTAGGAATCTGCCAACGGCTGGTTGGCAGAATTCCATTGCTATGCATGTCGCTCATTGGTTAAAAGATGCTGCTTTCAACCAATAGGAATCCTAAATGTCTATGAACCACCCGTCGTGGTGATCGTAAATGAATGTGGCCCTTGATGTAACGTACACCAAGGCCGAGGAAGTGTTTGTACCTTTAACAGACATCGCGTCTGTTATAGTCACAAGTGGCTGTAGCCACTTGTGCGTGTAACCCCGTTACAGAAAGAGGAAAAGTGAAGATGATATTGAAGATCTTGATACTCCTTTCAAGGATCCAAGGCTTGATCTAAAGTACTTGGACAAATCAACGTCTACGAATCTGGATGATGATGATTATGCAAAGTACAAGCTCAAATGGTTCATTATTAATAACAGCGGCATGTTAGAAGCCAAAGGCCTCCATAGAAAAATTCACCCCATGCTTATATATGGAAAGACCACCTTTTTAGAGTTTATGTGTTCGGCGTTAACACTGACAAGCATCGCCCAGCTGTCCAGAAAGAAGTAGACTGAATGGCTACCCTTGATCGATTTATACACCTAGCACAGGAGAATAACTTAAACTTAGTTACAAGTACAACGATGGATAAAACGATATCCCCTTCAGCATACAATGCAACTATTGATATGGAGGAGCCCATTGAAGGGGTTAAAACAGGAAAAGATGAAGATATGGATAAAACGATGACATTACCAGACCTCGACGCCAAACTTATATTCACAGAATACTATAAGAAGCTTGCGGAAAGTGGTATACCGATTGCAAATAGATTACATCCTAATGTCAACAGCGACAAAGGAGTTAAATCCCATCCTACTTACTATCTCGGAATGCCAACACTAGCTAAACCTCTGAACTTTATGAATGCTCAGCATAAAGTGGTTAAGGGAGAAGCTATGGCTCATCTAATGAAAACTATAAGGTGGATGGATACGTTTCAAGCGCTGTTAAGCGAGCTTGAAGATTACGTTATGTATGTTGAGGAAAGTGGCGATCGTAACTTAAAGAAAATTCTCGATGATAACCTCAAAATGATACGAGAAGTCATCTTCACAAACGTGCATGACGTCAAAGTACCTCTTGGTTACAATGATTATGTCTATGAAAATATAGATAAATTACACAATGAGGCAGAAGAAGCGTTTCAGGCATATGGAGAGGCTTACAGTCAGTATGAAAAGAACCTACACGATTTTAAAAAGTCCAAATCGCCAGCTGATAAAGAAGTAATCCGAGCATCAAAAGCGGCTTTGAAAGCAACCAAGGCCGCGTATGCTGTTAAACAGAGAGATTACATTAACAAGCTCCGTGAGCGTGGGGAAATTGAGCAAATGACTGATAATGATACTCAAATGTCGTCTTCCGCTCATGCAAGGGTAGAACAAGCAAATGCACGCGCTCACTTCAAGCATTTACCCCGAGGTAGCGGCCTTTAAGGACGGGCTGCTGGTGTTACACCATTGGAGGAGTAGTTCGTCGTGGTAGAACGTATAATTTGAATGATATTAAGGGGTTAGCTACCCCGAGCGCTTACACATATCGTCAACTTGGCAGCAAGTATATTCGGCTTCCTGATCTTGATGCTAAAACACTTGTGTAGTACAACCTAATCGCCGCAAATGCGGACCTAAGCGACAGATCAGCGACAGTCTTCAATCGATGACTAGAAACCTGGTGTATAAACAGCATATTGACCAATCCGAGTATGATAAACTAACTGTAGACGATAAGAAGCTGTTTAAGGAGATTCTTGCGATTACACCTCTTCAGTACAATTTCCCTGATAAGCTTGAGTACCCTCTAGAAAGTCTTAAAGCCGAGTACGACAAGCTGAAAGGTGAACTTGAGCTTGGCAACGACAACCCAAGCATCATCAAGCAGCTGAAAATTCTCACTGTTGATATGTATTCCAACAAGCTAATTGGAGATAAAGAATTTTAAGGAGATTATAACTCGTCTACTATAATAGTAGTAGATAGTAGTACAGTTGATGTAATTTTTTCACTCAGTACCCAAAACGATACCCAAAAGCCCAATCCTCCCTAAAATATTTACAGGAGTGATTTTCACGAGAACACCTCTCGACCCACTTTTATGCAAATGATTGTTCTTTTTATATCTAAGGGCTACAGATAGTATCAAATGGATATACTCTAAAGCTCGGATTTTTGGATAGAAAGTGAGTTGATCCTAATATAAGAATATATAAAGTATAAAAGCATAATATATACGATCAACCGATTCAACCAACCGCATATAATAACCATGAAATATTATGGACAAGGAGCCGAGTTTTACAACTATATGGACAACCCCTACATGAAGGAGAAAATCACATGTGGATGTGGAATGGAGATTCAACGCAGAAATTCTGACAACCACGATAAGACTAACAGGCACTTAGTTTGGGAGAAAAACCCTGAAGAGTTTTTCAACAAACAACTGGATTGTCAATGTGGTTTGAAATATACTAAAAGTAATGAAGAGACTCACAGAAAATCTAAGGAACATAAGGATAGACTATACCAAGAAAAGCGGGAAAAGGCAAAAGTTTATGGCAAGCAAACTATCACTTGTGATTGTGGTGCAGTCATTACGAATAATGCGAAGTATAAGCACAAAAAGCACGATCCCAAGCATCAAGAGTGGTTATCAACACAGTAAGTCTACCATTAGTATTTTTTTAATTTAATTCTGATAGAAAGTCTTATATAGTATATAGATAAACATGGCGTACTGACCTGAACAATACCAACGCAATAAGGAGGCAATCGCGCGAGCGCAGAGAAAGTATTACCTCAAGAATCGAGAAAAGCGATTAGCCAATCAGACGAAGTATGATGATGAGCACCGAGAGCGGATTAGAGAGCGACAACGGAAAGCAAAGGCTCAATCCAAAGATGAAAAGTAATTAATAATATATTTTTTTGAAATTGAATTTACTCGCTTGAATATAGTAAGCCATCCTAATACAAGATCTTCATCATATAGTAAGATTTTTTTCGTAGGAGTAATATAACCGCAGATATATAGTGATCATGCTTGGATACGAACTCGAAGGACTCAGAAGATTGAAAATCAAGCCTATTAAATGGGGGGGGGCTAGCTACCGTCTGAAGGTACGAGGAAAGATGGTTTTCGTTTCCAATGTATCGGAACCAAAGAATCAAAAACTCATTGCCAAGTACTACAAGATCAAGCTTGATCGTCTCCAAAAGTATTTATCGCCTGAGTACCACAATGTTCCCAAGTATAAATTCGAGCAAGGTGTCTACGGAGAGACTCATCTCTACGAAAACATCCCCGCCGGTGAGTTCTATGATAAGTTAGAGAACGTATTAACTACTCAGAAGAAAGCGCATAAAATTAACATCGCTCTAGGATACCAACTGTATGATCCTGTTGAAGACAAAACATTCTACTTCTATCCCACTATCGCCAATACCAATGTTTTTGAAGACCATTCGCAGTCAATAGCAGAGCTGATGCCAGAAAAGTAATTTCCGATATTAGAATGAAGGAGTTAGCCGATACGCTCAACTATCCGAAGTCAGGAGTCAAGCTCAAGGAGATTACCGCTTTTAAACTCTATATTGACTACCGTAATCATTCTCTCGGAGATAGCGATGCCCTCGTTCCTGAGTTCATTAAGAAGAATCGATACATCATCAATTTCCCACGAACTAACAACAAATGCGTATTCTACTGCATCGCTTACCATCTCCAAGAGGGGAAAAAAATCAGCGGAAGGTAGTAGCTGAAGTAAAGCAAGCGTTCAAGCAATATTGTGAATACAAGAAGATTAAATTCTCACTCAGTCTTTACAAGAGCTTCAAACCCATTGATTTGCTTGAGTTTGATCAACTGGAGGAATGCTTCGAACTTAACATCAACGTCTATGGATTCGACGTGGATACTAATGCTATTGAATGCATTCGTCCCACTGTTCATGACAATCACGCATTCTACATCACCAACGTCGATCGAGTTCAGTCGAAGTACAACTGTCCCAAGTGTTCAATGGTATTTGACAACAATGAGAGCATGCGCTCACACACCAAGAACAAATGCGATAAGGTGAATCTCGAGACTTTTGTTAAAGAACCAACGATCTACCGTCCAGCTGAGAACAGAATCAAAAAAATGTTGACTAAGTATGGAATCAAAAGCAAGGACCACTATCTCGATCACTTTATCGTTTTTTGATTTCGAAGCTTTGCTCGAACCAATGGAACAACAGCATGGAGCTAATACTGAATTTACGTCCAAGCACATTCCTGTTTCAGTTAGTATCTCAGATAGTCTAACCCATGAGGTTCGTTGCTTCATCAATGAGAATCCTCAACAACTTATCGAAGAGATGGTTGGCTACATCAACGAGGTATCGAAACAGATTAGTGAGTATCACAAGAAAAAGTTTGCTCCAATCTACTACAGCGTTAATAAGCAGTTGAACCTACTCGATGAGGCAAATCCTGGTATCATGGATGGTGTTTCACCTGAGAATATCAAACAGAAGCGAAAAGAGGATAAGGAACTCGACTTCTATCTGAAAAAGAAGGATAAAATCGGTAAGGACATTGAGAAGCTAAACCAAATTCTTGATCGGACTCCTGTTATCGGATACAATACTGGACGCTATGATATTAATCTCATTCGAAACGAGCTCTTTACAGCCGTTGGTACTGAAAATATTAGTTATCAAGAACGGTGGATACATGGCTATCCTGATAAACACGTTCAAGATGCTTGATATGATCAACTACGTTCCGGCTGGAACCAGCTACGAAAAGTATCTCGATACTTACCTTGGAGGATGCATGTGTGAAGACAAGTTTAGATGTACTTGTGAGCTAACCAAGGGAGTTTTTCCATATGAGTATATGACGAGCTACCAAGTTCTTAGCGAGACTAAGCTTCCACCGAAAGAGGCCTTCTATAGCAGTCTTCGATGCAAGCATATCAGCGATGACGAGTACCGTCGCGCTCAATTCGTTTGGAATCACTATGGAATGAAAACGCTAAAGGATTATCTCATCTGGTATAACAACCTCGATGTTGTTCCTTTTATCAAGGCAATCCAGAAGCAGCGTGAGTGTTTCAAGCGTTATGAACTCGACATATTCTGTGATGGAGTTTCACTACCAGGACTTAGCGAAAAGATCATGTACAAGTCGCTAGAGTTGATTTTCCCCGATAAGAAACCAGGCAAATCATTCGATTTTCCTGAAAAGCGATACTTAGGCTGTATTAAGCAAGATGAGGAGGCTGGGCGTCAGTTCTCGATGACGATACAACATCTCGTTGAATTACTCAAAAAGCAGAAATACATTTGCAGCTATTGCTATATCCAACTCAACGAGGAGAACGTATCAGCCGATCGTATCAACAATAAGAAGGGACACGAGGATGGTAATATCATCATCAGCTGTGTCTCTTGTAATGTTGAACGCAAGGATATGAACATCAAGGCATTCCGTCATAAAAAGCTGATTCAATGCTGATCGCCTTGTGTATTCGATCGATGAGGAGCAGTCCGATATATATACTAAGATGAGGGCTAATATCATAGGCGGACCATCAATTATCTTCAATCGATATGCTAAGCGTTTTGAAACAAATATTCGAAATGAAGCAGGCAAGCTAGTGAAAAAAAATATTGGGTACGATGCTAATGCTCTTTATCTTTGGTGTCTAGGGAATAATATGCCTTGTGGGCGCTTGATTATGATTGATGTATATGAAGGAATCATCGACGATATCAAAGCTGATAAGCTATTTGGTTTCCTCGAATGTGATATCGAAACACCAGAACACCTCAAAGAGTACTTTAGTGAGATGACACCAATTTTCAAGAATGTTGAAATCGAACCTACCGAGGACATCATCGGTAAGGACATGTTTGACTACAATCAGTCTCGAGGTAAGAATATGGTTAAGAAGGGGCGTAAGCTCATCGGAAGCTACTTCGGTGAGAAGATCCTCATCTATACACCACTTCTAAAATGGTATCTAGAACATGGTTTGGTCATTACCAAGACTTATAGCTTCATCAAGGCTAATCCCCACAAAGCATTTGCACCATTTATGGAAGCAGTATCGCAAGCACGTCGCGAAGGTGATGTAGATAGTTCGAAAGCAATGATCGTGGATATGATGAAATTGGTTGGCAATGCAGCATTTGGACGAAGCGGTATGGATATGACTAAGCATAAGGAAGTCGAGTTCATGACAGATAAAGAGTCTATCTACAAGTCAACTGAACACTTCACGTTTAGTTCTAAAACGGAGCTTAGCAACGGTACGGTTGAAATGAGCAAGTCAAAGCATCGTATCATGCTAAAGAATCCTATCCATTTATCCTCTGCTATTTATCAGCTAGCTAAGCTAAGAATGGTTCAATTCTACTATGATTGCATCGATTTCTACATCCCCAGACCCGAATTTCAATATCAGGAAATGGATACTGACTCTGGCTACATCGCATTCACTGATGACAATCCTTTCCCCAATTTGATCAAGCCCGAGCTACTCGAACACTTCAACGAACATAAGCATGAATGGTTTCCGCGAGATGATACGCCTGAAAATGCTGCATATGATCGACGAGTACCTGGACTATTCAAAGAGGAATTGCGTTGCAACGCTATGGTCAGTCTTAGCTCCAAGAACTACATTTGCTATCTATCCGACGAGATCGATAAGGAAACTAAAAAGCCGAAGATCAAGATGTCGGCCAAGGGTATTCGAAAATCCAGAAATAGCGACGTATTGTCCGCTGAAAACTTTGAATCGGTAGTTAAGAACCGTATTACATTCCAAGGAACAAACAGAGGTTTCCGCATTTCTAAGGAGACTAAGTCGATTATTACGTACGCCCAAACGAAAACATGTCTCAATTACTACTATGACAAGCGACAAGTCCTGTCGGATGGTATTTCTACAATCCCACTTAATATTTACGGGCGATACATTTGCCAATTTTTTTTTGTTCTAATATAGGTCATGGAAGCATTACTAGAGAAACTCTACTATGATCCTGAAACGGGTTTATCTCAGCTTCAGTCCTTCATAAGAAGGCTAAGGAAATCGACTCATCGATTACGCTCAAGCAAGTGAAGGACTGGTATAAGTCTAAGCTTGATATTCAACGCCATGTTGAGCAAAAGAGCACATACGATGACTTTCGCATCACTTCAAGCAATCCTAATTCATGGCAATTGGATCTTGCATTCTGGGAAGGAAAATCAATACTGACCGCTATCAATATCAACTCCAGACTAGGTTTCGCTAAGCTTCTGAAGAATAAACGAGCAGATACAGTGCTGAATGGGGTCAAGGAGCTAATCAAGGAGCAGAAGGTTAATGTACTGACCACTGATAATGGCAAAGAATTTATGAATCGTAAGGTAACTAACTACCTACCTCAAATCACAAAAAATTACCCATTTCAACAATGATCCAGGGGATCACGCTACGATGGGTAAGATTGAACGATTCAACAGAACTTTAAAGATGAGGCTCATTCGCATGAACCAACCTATTAACGAAAAGCTTGTGAAGAGCGTTGTAAATAACTATAACAACACGTATCACTCATCGATAGAAAAGACGCCCAACCAAGCGAAAGGAGATGTAATTGAAGAGGATATTGACCATAATCGCGCATTAATGGAACGCATGGAAAATGAGCTCCCCGTTGGGGCAACGGTACTCTATCGACTTGATAAAGGAGCATTTAATAAAGAAACAGCTCGTTGGAGCAAAACTATCTACGAAATCATTGGTATCGATGGTTATCGAGTCCAAATACGGTCAAAGAATGGACATACCTTGTATAAGACTCCAAATGACATTAAACTATTCAAATCCAAGTCAACCGATGCAACGTCTGGCAAGAACCAAATCTACGAAGCAGAAAAGTTGCTTGATCACAAGAAACTACGATCCGGCAAGTACAAGTATCTCGTTCAGTGGGTCGGCTACGATGACCCAACGTGGGAAAACCAAGATAATCTCCGTTTAGTCAACAAATCTAAGCGGTCAACCCTTGAGAATCAGTATTGGAAGGCGATAAAAAAATAAGTCGAACTAGCTTCGAAATAAGTTGAGTAGAGACATCCTCTGTAAGCGTTGACTCAGGTATATTAGATTCCCATAATTTTGAATATTTAGAAAAATATAGACTTGATATATAGCAACCAATGTGTCCTAACAGTTTAGAGTATACGCGTGAGCTCGCTCAACTTCGACGAAAACTGTGGATTATCCAGGAGCTTAGTCGAATTAAGAATGAACTCAAGAACCTTGACCCCAATGAAAATTTCCGAAGAACAGTAGTCAACCGTAAGTATCGAAAGGAATTGGAGGAGACATTCGGAGTCCAATTCTACAACGTCAAGAAACGATACCTAAGCCTCCTCGATGAGAGAAATCATATCTGCCACTCATATTCACCTTTCCAACACAAGACCAATATGCCTAGCTACTGGTGAGAGTTTTACCAGTATTCATTTTTTTATGATTCACAACATATAGAAGCAGCATGTTCCCTAATTTCACACCTTTGGCTCAACGAGAGCAAAAGCGGCAGGAGTTGCTCGAAAGAGCTCAACGACGGGTTCGACAAGCCAATTCCAAGCGGCAAATGTACGAAGGTGCATCGTGGGCTAGCGACATCGCCAACGGCATCACCACCGTTCCTAAGAAAACAACTGAATCCACACAGACTGATGAGGCTATGACGGAAGAGTTAAAAAAAGCCTGAGTTTTGAAAACTCCCAGAAAAACCCTGAGTCCTCAACAATGGTAGATGCTGAAGTTAATGCAACACCTGAAATGAACGATGCATCGACCACAGCAAAACCTCAAACCAGTGATGGTTGGGTCCACGTGAGACCTGATATGACTGATGTTGGAATTGATAATAGTGCAAGAATGGCAGATACTGGTGTTGACCCTGATAGGTCAATTGACGAAGGACAAGATTTGTTCAGTGATGAAGGTAATGATGAGTTAAAATCAAAGGAAGCGGTCGCTAAAATCTTCGAAGTTTATCCCATTCTCGCAGATCTCAATATTCACCCTGTTGCTTCCAACGGACGCCAACTGACCAAGTATTATATTGGAATGGAAGCTCGAGTATTTAGCATTAGGTTAAAGAAACATATACTCGTGCCCAGCATTGATTGGTCTCAGACGTATGATCATATTGGTGTGGTACTGACTAATGATGTTAGATTCCTTGCTTACGTCAATGAGAAGGATCGTCGTAATGAAATGTCTAAAGAGGATAAAAATAGTGCATACCAGGTTTGGAAAATTATCGGCTCAAAGCGAAAAAGAACGAATGCCTCAGAAGGGGATTGTTCAAACCGCTCTAAACAGAGGCTTGACGATAGCTTTGTGTTCGATACTGGAACATCCACAAGATCCGATCAAATGGATAGCACGCTGAAACTGTTTTGGACAATTACTAAAAATAAGGAAGTACTTGAATCCAATGGTCTACGAAAGAAGATTGTTCCAATTCTTAATGCTTCCGCAAAATCTTCTCCTATTGGCAAAGACGGCTATGTTTGGATCAATGGCAATAGCATTAGCGTTTACGGGAAAGATAGTGATCGCGTGAAGCAAGCAATCACTCAGAAAGTGAACTGGATTCTGACATTCCAGTCTTTCATTAATATGACTAAAGACAAGGGACTAGAGTTAGAATTAGTCGGTAGCAATGAGACAAAATCCATAAATGGGTTTACCCCAGTTAATGGTGAAGCTCAGCATGGATTAATGAGTGGAATTGATGAAGACATGGATCCAACCCTATCGAATGCTGATAACGACGCTAAGAATACCTTAACTGATTACTTCACCCAGTTGCACGCTAATAGTGTTGATATTCCGTTTCGACTACAGCCAATCGTTAAAATCAACGGATTGGTTAAACCCCATCCATCATACTATTTTGGACAGCCATCGGGATCCAGACCCCTGAATATTTTAAATCGTGAAAGCAAAGCACACAAGCAGGTATCTGGTGTAGCTTGGAAGGGTCTCATGAAGAATATCATGTGGATGGATACCTTTACGTCTCTACTCAACGGAGTTGAAGACTTGGATCGCTATCTTAGTGAGGTTGAATATCCCTTCCCAACGACCGATGCAGAAGCAGCTAAGATACTCGAAGAAAAGGAACTTGATAAGGAAAGACGCTCAAATCTGGATGCTAATCTTGAGATACTGAATGAAGCTATTCTAAAGACTGTCCATGATATCAGACAGCAAAGCGTTGAGGAGTATGAATACGATGACAACTTGCAAAAGCTTCACGATGAGTCAGAAGCGGCTTTTCAGGCGTACGGTGAGGCTCAGAAACGCTATGAGGAAGCAAAAGAAGCTGTTAGAGGGAATAACTCAAAAGCAGCGAGATCAGCGTTGAAAGCAACTACTTCAGTCATGAAAGCTACAAAATCGGTAGATCAAACGAAGGCTAAGCGATACAACGAGGCAAGCAAGGGTGGTGTGAATCCAAAGCTTCAAGGAAGAGGATTGCGTGGTGCAGGCGTTGCCCCGCTTGAGGGTGTGGTCCGCCGAGGGCGTACCTACAATCTCAACGAGATCCAGGGATTAGCTACTCCTAGCGCTTACACATATCGACAACTTGGAAGCAAATACATCAGAATTCCCGATCTTGATGCGAAAACGCTGGTCATTGTTCAGCCAAATCGCCGAAAATGTGGTCCAAAATGTCAAATCAGCAAGAGTCTCCAAGGAATGATCCGAACCTTAGTCTATAAGCAGCAAATTGATCAAGCCTCATATGATAAGCTATCGAGCGATGATAAGAAGCTGTTCAAGGAAATCCTAGCAATCACTCACCTCCAGTACAACTTCCACGACAAGCTCGAGGATCCACTTACGACGCTCCGCGCCGAGTATGACAAGCTAAAAGGTGAATTAGAACTAGGAAACGATAATCCTAGCATCATCAAGCAGCTGAAGTCTCTCACGGTGGATATGTACAGCAATCGTCTGATTGATGGTAAGAAATTCAAGGAATTTATCACTCGATTACTATAAGCTATGAAATTTCCTACTACTCTAATTATCGCTTGGGCTATTTTTATTTTCGGTCTAATATAGCTATGTTCTTTTTCAACCCCCGCATCATCGCCAGTTCAGGCGGCAGCTATGGCGACAACAGCGATCTCAACATTGCTGAGCTCAACTCGATCATGAAGAATCTAATTATCCATAACCGTCCTCAACAGACCCAAACAGCAGCATGGGCCACTGACCTCGATAAGTCAATCAAGAAGGTAGAAGCATCTAGCCAAACGGAAGGTGGCAAGGTATGGGCTTACCAACCGAAAAAAAGAAGACCGTGACAACATATGCTTTATAATGACACTTCTGTATCTACACCTGTTTGCCTTTCACGATAGACTCTAATTTTTTTATCGCCGATATCGATAGCCATGATAGCATTCTTCCCACTATGGACATTGCACATAGGAATATAAGCATTATTACCTATCGATACTACTCCATCGCGCATGGTTATAGAGCCAATGACTTGACCAGTTTCAGGATTCGTCAAATCCTTTGTGATCAGCTTTTTACTTGGTATGCAACCCATTGTATATACTCTACCAGACAAAAAAATTTCGAGAAGCAATCGGGTGTATATTTTTTAGAATTATCAATAGGCACATGTCGCTTGTAGTAGCGCTCTCGACGAGCATTATCGTTATGATCATACTCACGGTACGCTTTCAATGATGTGCGATCTCGATACTGTTGATAAGGCTGACCAGACCGCTTAAGAGCACCAAACGATACAATCCGACCATCATCAAAAATAGCATCATACTTTTTATTTTTTCGAGTGGATACTCGGAGCTTGAAGGGTTGTATTCTATATTAGTGAGTTCATTTTTGCTTCTAGTTCATCCAATCTATCCAATACTCCCTGTAGGCATTTATGTAGAAGACACGCAATCTTTGGATAATCAAGCGTCAGTTGCACTCCATGAATATCTCCCTCTTGTTCAAATTTAAGCGATTCATTTTCGATAAATGAAATGCATTCGATGCTATGTTTAGATACATCCTGAGCAATGTATCCAAGCTCTCTTTTATCAGGCGTCGATCTATATGAAAATAATTTTGGATGGACGTTTCGTACGAATTCAGTAGTATCGGTTATGTCTTCGATATTGGTCTTCAAACGGCGATCACTCGTTGTAATGTAAGAGCCAGCGGATACTAAAATGGAATTAGATGACCTGATGCTTACAGCTATCGATGCTAATGGCCCGATAGTAAATGTTGTTTGAGATTTGGTCAGAGCACCATAACCCAGGCCAGCAGCGTCGATAGTTTGACTCACAGAGCCGCTAACGTCCAAAACTGAGTTCGCGGGAGAAGTAGTGTCAATACCAACTCTACCACCCGAAGTAAGTATCATTTGAGTCGAGTTTCCTGTCCCGAATCTCAGGTCATTCGGAGTTATATTCCTAACCTTGTGGAGTTTGTAGAAGTACTTTTGGTCCCATTATGCACTTCGATTTGGAATTGTAGCGGCGTAGTATTAGATCCTTGGAACAGACAGCATCGAGTATAGTTGCCATCGAGATAATTACTACCGTCGCCTGTGATTCGAAGATACTCTGTCGATGCTAGCGTATTACTACCTATTCCTAGCTCTGTGAGCGCGCCTACAGTAGTTATAACCGGCTGATTCGCATATCCTAAGAAGCCATTAATTTTCTTAGTCGAATCGACATTGAGATTGCCGTTGCTAATAGAAACATCTCCTGCCTGATCGATACGGATGATCTCAGTTAGAGCTCCTCCTGTTGTTGTTGTTAATCTATGATTGATCGTTAAGTAGTCTATTCCATTACTTCCGGTTCGAGTGAAAATAATGCTCGATCCTCCTGTAGCGGATGCAATAGAGTTGGATGTAATGCCAAATGTAATTACTATTGAGTGCCCGGCATTCGATGTTGATTTACGAATCAACAATCCGTATGCATTCATAGTCGAGCTAACTGTTGGATTAGTAGTATTAATGATATCAATCGTTGCTAATGAACCAATGCTAGTAATATTAGGTTGCGCCGCTGTTTGAAGCGTACCTATAAGCGACGTGGCTGATATGGTACCAATTCCTGAAACATTTTTTCGATCCATCGAGTACTAGAGCCTTATTCAGGTCAGCCGTTCCAGGAGTAATACCAACTACATATGATGGAGCGCTTGTAATAGTTGATCCATTAACAGTCAGACTACTACAGCTGATTGCTCCGAGTCCGATGATGTCGCCACCTGATCCAGGGACAAGTGCTACACCTTGGGTTGCTAACCCTTGTGTGATTCCAGTTAGATAAGTCAATCGATAGTCATTCTTACTGAGATACAGCGTTTGAGCGTACTCATAGGTTAGATACCCATTCGCGTCCAGCGTTAAGTAGAAGGCTGGATTATAGATTGGAGATTGAAAGGTTGGCTGAGGATATGAAAAACCAGAGCTCATGTTTGTTTTGTCTCGAGCTATATAGATCTAACTATTTTCCATAGACGATCATGAGTTCTATTCCCAACTATGGTGCTTCTCTACCCAAAAAGTTCAAATCAGCTAGCATGGGAGACATCTCTGCTTTGGATATTAAATCACTCTTTAGAATGGTTGTGCTTGGTCCATCGTTCAGTGGTAAGAATAACCTATGTATGTTCATCCTTAACCATTCTCCTCACGTATTTGCTCATCTAACGATCATTGCTCGTAATCCTCATCAGGAACTCTATGAGTTCTTGAGAGACAAGCTTGATGGCTTCATCACATTTGCTAATCCGGATGCACCGCCAGGTGTTGATCAAGTGCGTCATACACCGCTTAACTCTAATAAGCCTGAACTAGTGATCATCGATGACTACAGCAACGATAAGCTACTCCAGAAGAATCTGTTCTCTCATTACTTCACTAGAGGTCGCCACTTCAAGCTATCGACCATCTTCTTGAGCCACAGCTACTTCGCAACGGACAAGATGATCCGATTAAACTCAGAGTACGTAGCGCTCCTGAAAGCTAACTCTAAGCGAGATCTCCAAATGGTGGTTAAAGATTTCAATATAAAGGGAGCAGATGAGCGTTCAATCGTCTATTATTACAACCAAGCCACCAAACTCAAAGGACAGATACTACTGGTCGATTCTGTGAAGAGCCAGCTCAGATATAACTTCGATAGACCTATCGTGATTGATGACTAATTCCAATTTATCGATGAGAAATATGCTTATACTCATATATAAAACCATGTCGAGCTTTGTCAAGCTAGATAGCTCTAACCTGATCCAAGATGGATACAGTTCGTCATGGAAATACACCTTCCCGGGTAGCGCTGCCAACTTCAAGGACACTGTTTGTGCGATTCAATCAATTACATTAAGCAACAGCGAATATAACATTGATTCGTTTCAGTTTCAGAACACTACTTTCAAAGTAGAAGTTCCTACTGCTGCAACTACATCAACGATCAGTATTACGCTCCAGGATGGTATCTACAAATATGCGGATATTAATCGTAGCATCCAGACTGCTCTCGTGAATGCTGGAGCGTATTTAGTCGATGCATCGGGAAACAATGTCTTCTATATCCAACACTGAGAATAGTGTCTATTACGCGGCTCAATTTGATTTCACCCCAACTCCGTCGTCTCTACCAGCTGGCTACACAAGACCTGCATCTGGACTGTACAGTACTGGTGGAACTGGTTTGCCAACTACTACTAGAGTTCCGCGTATTATCATTGACAATGCTGAGTTCGGAAAGGTAGTTGGATTAACGTTAGGAACATATCCTGCTGCTTCTGCTACCGTCGCCAGTGCCCAGCTCTCTAATATCATCCCCCACACTCATCCTACCAGTTCGTACATTGTTCGTTGTGATCTAATCAAGAATGACTATGTAG
This sequence comes from Phytophthora vignae f. sp. vignae, assembly GCA_016169955.1. Lineage (NCBI taxonomy): Eukaryota > Oomycota > Peronosporomycetes > Peronosporales > Peronosporaceae > Phytophthora > Phytophthora vignae. The sequence continues at coordinate 608,490 of JABJUM010000047.1, forward strand.
CTTCTGGTGATATCATATCATGCTTCAATCGAGGCGATGCTGCTATTGGGAAGTTAATATCGTATCAGCCCAGTCAGTATGCCTGGATGAACTGTCATAACGGTTCTAGATCGACTATTACCATCAGTATCTATAACCAAAATGATAAGAAAGTTATCTTCAGAGATACATCGGTAGCAATCATGTTGCTACTGAGACCAAAAAAATAGGTTCATCAAATGAATATTTTTTTTGACGGTTAAAAGGTGAAGCTACCACCAGTCTTGCGCATGGCTCGAAGAGCAGCCATTTTTGCCTTCATTTCCGGTGATCCCTTAGCGGGTCGCTTGCTCTTCTTAGCAGGAACACCAACGCCGTATCGTCGCTTGACTTCACCACGGATGACTTGATTAACGTTTCATGTTCAGGCTTGGTTGCCTTCGATAGGAGGAACTTTTCGCCAGCGTCAACTGCATCAGTTAGTGCTTGTAACGGGGTTACACGCACAAGTGGCTACAGCCACTTGTGACAATAACAGACGCGATGTCTGTTAAAGGTACAAACACTTCCTCGGCCTTGGTGTACGTTACATCAAGGGCCACATTCATTTACGATCACCACGACGGGTGGTCCATAGACATTTAGGATTCCTATTGGTTGAAAGCAGAATCTTTTAACCAATGAGCGACATGCATAGCAATGGAATTCTGCCAACCAGCCGTTGGCAGATTCCTAACTTAGAATATTACATTTAGAGGAAGTCAGAAATATAAAACAAAAATAGCAGTTCTCATTTTAACCCAAAAACATTATTTGGATCGCTTATTTAGATTAATCTATACTCGGAGGCCCCAGTATAATTAACTCTAGTTTAAACTAAGCTACGCTTCCTCATACACGTGCGCACACGTGTAAGCTGTTGTAGTGAGCCAAGGTAGGCCCATTACACCTGGTAGCACTTTGTAGTCCGTCCAACGACCGACTAAGTTGAGTTCGTACGTTACCGCACGAACACGGAGCCGAGAACCTTCCCATGGATACCGAGGTGCCCATGGAAAGCTCCACGACGCCTGCAACCCATGTTGCACGCGCTGACTGCCCCCACCTGTCAGACCCAGAGTGGGAGGCCCTCCAACGACTGTCAACAGTCATTGGTGAGGCGGCTGTAGCTACGATGCTGCGTACGCTAACGCCGACAGAGCAACACGGTGTTGCTCTGGGCTTCATCTTGAAGGAGCAGCGAGATGCTGCTGCCACTACCGCGGTGTTGTCGGGGACGACACCACGCGCACAATCGCTGAAGCTCAGCGTGAGCAACTACGTAGGAAGAGAGGGCGAGCCTCTCCTCCGTTGGCTTGTCGAACTCGACACTGCCATTGCGGCTCGACGTATCGTCGACCCGTTGTCGAAGGTCGCGTTAGCCATGTCCTGTCTTGGCGGACGTGCGAGGAGTTGGGCGTACGGACGCCGACTCTCAGACCCTACGTGCTTCAGCACGTACGAGGTGTTCAAGCAGGAGCTCAGACAAGCGTTTGAGCCCCCGCAGAATGAGTTCCGGTCGAGGGCGGAGTTCCTCGACCTGCAGCAGGGCAAGCATGACGTCCATGCTTACGCTCAGAGAGCACGGTACTTGGTCTCGAACATCGTGACCAACCCGATTGACGAGGCGACCAAGGTCGTCACGTTCATGAAGGGACTGAGAGATGGGCCTGTGAAGACCTATCTCTTCCATGAGTACCCGAGTACTCTCGAGGCCGCAATCACTCTTGCCATGCAAGAGGAGTTTAGCCTGCGACAGGCTAAGCTACATGCACACGTACCGAGGCCGCAACCGCGCCCGGTAGTGAGGACGGGAGGGCCAGAACCAATGGACCTCTCGAGAGCTGCCACTGCTGGACCCCAGCAGTCGCAGGGAAACAACGTGCGATGCTACCGTTGCGCTAGGATCGGTCACTTTGCTCGAGAGTGCACGGCCCCCGTGCACCAGCAGGGTGGCTATCGCGGCGGTGCCGGGCACCGTCGCGGACCAACAAAAAACGCTGGACGCCAGTAGGCGCGGGGCGCCCTACTGGTAATGCAGTCCCGCGTGTCAACCTTGGACACGCGACACTGAGGACTGCAGCCCCCAGTGAGGTTGACTCTCACTGCAAGAACCAAGATGACAAGCCTGACCTTGTCATCCTGAATGTGAAGCCGACGAGAGCAAGAGACTCTCGTCGTGCCCTGGTAGATTCCGGCGCGTCGAAGAACTTTGTTCGACTGCGAAGTCTATCAATGCTTGACTTCGAGGATTTAAAGATACCTCGAAGTATGTTGGAGGTACGCCTGGCGACAGGTGTCGTCGTGAAGACCGAGAAGCGCATGGTACGCGTGCGCTTCACGTACAAAGGTCGAGTGTTTGTCGAAACCTTTATCGTCCTAGACCTGGACGATAAGTTCGACATGGTATTAGGCATGCCGTGGCTCGCACGGCATGATCCGGTAATCGATTGGGAGAAGCGCACTCTTGTGCGCTTCGGTCGCGATAGCGGAACAGTGAGCAATGGCCTTGTTGCCGCCCCACACGCACCAACCGGTGCGCGCGATTCCCCAGTCGAGACAGCACCTAACGCTGCTGTCCCGGAGCACCCTGGACGCGCGCGAGCGCGCGCGCAGGAACATGTAGCGTCGGCGTTGCTGCCGACGGCTAGCGAAGGAAATGTGTTGACCTCGGAGGTCAACACTCGCTTTTCAGCGAGTCAAGGACAGTCTCCGGCCTCAAGCAGCGCGGATGACGAAAGCGAGTCACACGCTTCGGCCGAAGAGGCCGATGCGAACCTGATTGGGCCAGACCTGGCCAATAACATTGGTCAGGGAGAGGGAACGCCGTCGACTCCGGGAGTCGATGACATGAATGAATTCGATTCGTCGGCTCTGGGAGCCGACGCACCCTCCGCAATAGGGGTCTCCGCCAATGGAAGGCGTCGAGGTGTTGAAGTCACGTCGGTTCCGGAAACCGACGCTGCGAGAAGAGATTTCGCGTCGACTCTGGGAGTCGACGCACCCTTTGTAACGAAGGTCTCCGCCAATAATAGGCGTCGAGGTGAAGATGGCGTGTCGGCTCCGGGAGCCGACGCTGCAGGCGGTGCGGACGGTTGCAAACGTCCCGCACCGGAAAAACTTGCATGCTGTCGTGCAGCCGGGCTGCACGACGAAGCGCCGGGCGACCAAGCCGGGCTTGAAGTCGCTCGCCCGCGGGATGAACCCGCCGGCGGTATTAAAGAAGAACACCCGTCCACGGCTGGGCCTAGACGAGGTCAAGAGTCTAGCGGAGCCGGGCTCCGCAAGACGAGAAGACGGCGCATGCGAAGGTCGCTGCGCAAGTCTCGGCCAGGGGCCGAGACGCTACAAGAAATGTCTGCCGGGCAGACGGAGGCAGAGAAGCCGGACGTCGAGACGTTGAACGTCTTGACGCGTACCTGTGCCGGATTGCGGTACAGGGAGATGACTCTCGCTAATCCCCCGACGCAAGCGTCGGAGTTGACTTCGCTTCCAGTCATGAGCTGGAAGCGCTTCGCGCGTGACCTGCACGATGGACGCATCGAGCAGATTTGCATTCTTTCGGACGCCGAGAGAACGAAGAGCGAGAATGAAGAACTGAGGCAGTTCTTCATGGAGACCACCACTGAGAGCGAAGACACTCTCAGTGCGAAGACGAAGAAGGAACGCTTTGAAGAACAGAGCTGGGACTCGCTGAAGACGAGTCCCTACGCCGAGATCCTACGGGAGTACGCTGACGTACTTCCGGAAGAGATCCCTGCGGAGCTTCCGCAGGACAAGGGCATTCAGCACGAGATTGATCTCGTGCCGGGCACTAAGTATTGCGTCACGCGACAGTGGCCACTGCCGCGAGAACAAGTCAAGGCGATCGACGACTTCTTTGAGATTCGTCGCAAAGCTGGACAAGTGCGGGAATCGAAGTCTGAGGCGAGGCGGGTGAACGCCTTTTCCGCCCAGGTGTATAGTGTGCGAATGTTCCGGGAGAACAAAGTCCCTTAGAACTTCTCATGCGGATACACCAAAAGATGTCCGCCCGAGATGGCGTGTGTTCCTTGTGACAATCCCTCTCAGGTCGTTTGTCTTCGAACCAAGGAGCTCGGCAGAGTTGGTGAGTTGTTGTACACTGTTGGGTTTCCGAGCGGGGTGCGATACGTACTTCCAAACGTAGCCCCTACGACTCTGGACGATAACCACAAATACAGTTATACACACAAATACAAATAGCCGTCACTTATTCTTTCGGACCCTCGGACGGCGGGTCACTACTCCAGTCAACTAACGAGTCGTATCCAGGGCACTGGTCAACCCTGGGCGACTTCAAACGCGCACCACTATCAGATGTACTGAAATAAAATAACCAATATCAATACCCTACCACACAATAACCTTTCGACCAAGTCCCCGGCGGCGCTACTCACTCCGCCTGGGATGTAATCGATAATATGAAATGCAGGACCTCGCTCGGGGCGAGAATACAGCTGCAACTAGGAAATGAAATAGGTGGATCACCCTGAGACGCCTGTACGCCCCAGTCCCCTTACCTAACTTGGCGTACTTACTTCAGGGAGAGATCCAACCACGGTCGTACCTAGCCGCGGTGCCCGGTTGTCCTGCGTTTCCTGTTCTTCCTGGCGGCTTGCGGGTTTCAAGGGAAAACGAACTCTGTTTATCTTTTATCTCTGTGGCTAACTTCCTTCAACTAAGACATGCATTCTGCTATCACTGGATTTCACTATATCGCTGTTGACGTCGACATCCCGGCTGAGCCAAAGTCCAGTGTAGAGTCGTGGGTACAAATCACCCCCTTCAACCTTCCATGGAATCCTTGCCCATCCTTGGTCGGTCTGCCTGGTCGGTCGGAAACATCTTGACTTGAGTATACCTTGATCGTATCTCCCAGACTTACACCCACCCAGAGTCGCAGTTTGAGCTAGCGACTCGGCCAGAGTCGCTGGTCGATATGCATCCTGGCCGAGTGTCCGTCGGGTCCCAGATCCTTGTACTTGTCTCTCCATCCATGTCGTCCAGTCGCACCCGTTTCAGCCAATCACACTGCGCCCAGACGAAAATCCAATTTTTCCATCGTGCCAACCGCCCCTCTGGTCTCGCTTGATCACCGAGGTCATTCACCGAATTGATCGAGCCTGACTAGACCACACGATCCAATGTCTGGGCGGAGTGTCGACAACGGTAATGATTCGCCCGGACTTCCAACGGTCGCGTCCCTTCTGTGCTCCCTCTCCCAGCCGAATTTTTCCCAGCCAAAACTGGGGTCATCAGTCACTCGCTCGGACTTGCCACAACTCCTCCGTCGCTCACAACGCAATTCGCCACTCGGCCGACACTCGATGTCCACGAACACCACCAACGCCGACCCGGTCGCCGACACTTCGCTGCTCCCTTTGGAGCCGCTGCCCATACCGGGTGGCGCGGCGGTCACCGCCTCGCGGGTCCACTCCCAGGGCGGCCACAAGGGCTCGCCGGACAGCACGGGCGACGACGAAACGATGGACGCTGGCGATGAGGGCGTCCGCAACGACGCCGACCACGACGGCGGCGCACAGGAGGACGACGGCACGGACGGCAACGGCGACGCGGAAGGCGAGGGGGACGACGTGAGCGCTGGCGAACTTCCTGCAGGCAGTTCCTCGCCTGACCAGAACACCGGTGCCGCGTCTGGGCGGACACCTTCGGGCGCGCGACCTTCACCTCTCTTCGGCCAAGTTGCTGACCGGCAGGGCCCCTCACTCCGATCTGTGTCGCTCTTCCGGCTTCTGGACCTCGACCAGCTCGCCGAGTATGTCCGGGCAGGGACCATCCCTTCGAGCGACCACGGTCCGCGCGGCATCCAAAACGCGTTGCCAGCGAACTACTCCGTCCCGCCCGAGCACACTCTGGGCGGGAACTCCTTCATTGTCGGGATCCCGGCGGGGACGCGCGCGCATCACGAAGGGGCCTTCCTCCGCGAGGGGTATGGTGGCCTGGAGGCAATGATGATGTTCGAGGGTCTGTCCGAGGTGGACCTCCAACACTTGTGCGATCTCGTCGGGGACTCGGTCGAGGTGCGTGGGCTAGTCCTCCGCCCGTACTTCGACCACGGAACCCCCAGCTTGGCCTTGCTGGAGGAGCTGCTGAGTTCACTCATTGCTCGTCGGGAGCTCGCGTCTCTCCTCATGCACTTCCCGGTTCACCAGCTCGCCCAGAAGGTTTTCTACACGGTGTCTTTGATACGCCACCTTCTCGCCCGGGATCGCCAGCGTCAGGCCATCTTTGACGACATCGACGGGGAGTCTCCTGCGGCCGATCTCCTGCATCTCCGGACGAAGTACGACCAGCTCAAGCGCGATGTCGTCTTCCTGGACGAGTATTACCGGCAGCAACTAAAGGCTGCTGCGGATGACTCGGTCGAGATCCGGGCCACGCTGGACAGCGACTTCAAAAGTCTGGCCAAGGAGAACCTGGACAGAAGGTTTTCTACACGGTGTCTTTGATACGCCACCTTCTCGCCCGGGATCGCCAGCGTCAGGCCATCTTTGACGACATCGACGGGGAGTCTCCTGCGGCCGATCTCCTGCATCTCCGGACGAAGTACGACCAGCTCAAGCGCGATGTCGTCTTCCTGGACGAGTATTACCGGCAGCAACTAAAGGCTGCTGCGGATGACTCGGCCGAGATCCGGGCCACGCTGGACAGCGACTTCAAAAGTCTGGCCAAGGAGAACCTGGAGGAGACTTCGGCACTTCAGGAGAGGGTGGACGCGCTGGAGGATCAGCTGGCGCAGGCAAATGTGCAGATCGCCCACCTCCAGCGCTCCGCCCAGGAGACACGATTCGACACAGCCGGGTTGATGGACTTCCTCAACTCCAAGGGGACGGAGGTGCGAGGCAACTGGCCACGGCTCCGCAAGCTCTTTCGGCACTTTCAGAACGGGACGAACCCGCCCGGAGACTGGCGCACCTGGATCACCTTGGAGGCTGTGGACAAGCCCTACAGGATGTACCCTCCGTATCCTGGTCCTCTCTTGGATGACAGCGACGACGATGAGGGCGACGCAGGCGACGGCTCTCAGGAGGAGAAAACCGAAGACCATGCCCCTCCGGCCAGCGTCCCAGTCGCGACTCCGCCCAGGCGTACACGACAGTCTTCGCCTGGGTCATCCAAGTCAGGGTCCGGCCGAGGCTCTTCATCCAAGAAAGCCAAGATCGTTCAGCGTCGCCCAAGCGTTCACTCTGAGTCGCAGGTTGGCCCTCGTTCGTCCAAGTTCCCACTGAAGCTTTCGGTGCAGGAGGCCTGTGTACTCCTCCCGGAGTTCGTTGCGTGGCAGGACCTCCGGCCAGATGTGCAGTGGACCATGCGCTCAGGGGTCGAGTACGACGAGGCTGTGGCTACTCTGGGGTTGGACCAGGTCAACCACCGCCACTTCCACCGGGACTCGCTCCTCAAGATGCTGGCCACAATGATGTATCATCGCAAGTTGGACGCCACACCCTGGGCGAAGTATGTTCCCGCCTCGTACTACAGGATGGCCGACGTTGTCTTGGACGACTGGCTTGACACTGGGTACGTTCCTCCGGCCTGGCCACCTCTGAGTAATCTGGCCGAGGATCTCGCTGAAAACGCGGAAGGCTCCAGCAGTTCGTCCGAAGACGACAAGGTCACGGACCCGGACTACGACAACGGCAACGCGGCTGATGAAGATGACGATGACGAAGGTGACGAGGTCGAAGTGATCAAGGTTACACCAGCTCCGGCCGAGTCCAAGGCCGGCGAAAGCGATGAAGTCGACCGCAGCAGCGATAGCACCGATAACGAGCCTGCCCGGAAACCCAAGCGTAAGGCATCCTCCCAGCGCGTCCGATCTTCGTCCGACTCCTCGTCCGAGAACAGCGACAGTCTCAAGCCCAAGAAGCTTGTGTTCGTGCCTTCGCCCAAGCGTCCGCGGCGATCTCGCTCAAGTTCCGCTTCGGCCAAGAAGTTAGGCAGCCAGCGTTCCCGGGCGAGGACTGAGCTGGAAAAACGCAAGTCACCTCTCGCCCGGAAGAAATACGATGAGCTGACTCCGGCCGAGTTGGCGACGATCGAGCAGCCGGCCAAGGGTGTGCTCTCGTGGCGCCGCCGTGGCATCTTGAGCCAGTATACGCCCAAGAAGAGCGGCCACGAGAATCAGACGCCAGGGTTCCCGGAGTACTGTCCGTACAAGGGTGAAGGTGGACTGGAACGTCTGTACGCGCGTTGGCCTGCGGTCGAGACGGAGTACGCGAGGATCGTGGCTGGAAAACCTTACCTTGGGAGCAAATGTTCAAGGATCGAGTCAAGGTCTTCTACTTCCACAGGCGCTCAGAGCTTCCGGCCGGGTCGTTCAAGTGGATCGACGAATACCTTCGCTACGTCCGGGATCACGCCGAGGTCTTCTGGTACATGCTCCATTGGTTCTGCATCAAGGTCAAGACGGCCAAAGGCGAGAAGGTGGACCCGCTCAAGTTTCTCCTGGCGAACACACTCTACGAGAGGCGTCGTGAGCTGCACGAGAACATCGGCCGCGGCATGGAAGATCGTGTCAAGCGCTACGTCAAGAAGGGCGTCCCTGCATCTGTCTTCGAGGAGCCCGGCATCTGGGTTTACCCGGCCAAGATCTGCTACATGTACCTGACTGACTCGTCCACGCTGAATGCACAAGGTGACCCGTACAGTCTGGCCGAGCAGATCGAGATGGCAGAGCGAGCGGAGCCCAGCCGGACTCAGTGGACGTATTACTGCACGGACTCCGACCGGATGGCACACATCTCGCACGACCTTCGTCTTCGCGAGCTCTCGCCCGAGGAACGCGCGGGCAACCCAATTTCTTTCACCGTGGAGTAGTTCGGCCGAAGTGGCAGAGGCAATGCATCTTGGGTAGCATGACCTCCGTTAATCTCAATACCACCATGTCCGTTTTGAGTTTGCCATTGCTTGCTTCTCGTGTCATTTTCTTCAGTCGCTCTGTCATTGTTCCGTCCAGGGTCTTTTTCATCATCGTCATACTGGATCCAAGTCAAGATATCATCACTGTCAAAACATCTCCAAAATTACTCGGCCAGACCTACTCGGCCTGGCGTCTCACCCACATCTCCCAACCTTGTCACCGCCCAGAGTCTCCGGCATCAGGTCATCCTGGGCGGGTCACAGTCTCACTTCAATTCACACTCCATTTTCCACGAAATCACATAGTTGACGATCTGGTTCGGTCAAGAAATTCCGCCCGGGGTTACACACTCGGGTGGTCATCTCCGGCCTGCATGGCAATCTGGGCATCATTGTCTTGGTGAACCTTGATCCGCCTCCAGCGTTCCGCCTTGAACTCGACTGGGCCCATAGGCTCAGTCTGGTCAGGCTCTTCTCGGACGTGACTTCTAGTCACGGCGGCCATGACATGCGCAGCAATCGGCAACGGTGCGGCCTCGGGTTCTGGAAAAATCTCGGCCGGAGTCCCCTGTACCTTGATCTCCTGGGCGGGTCCTTCTTCACTCACTTCACCCCGAATTTCCGACTTCATCAACTTCTCCCGGATTCGCGAGACTTGTTCGAGATGCTTAAATCCTCCGGGTCTTCGACCATCCTGGATTCCCCTGTCGCTAGCGTCTTGGACGTCAAGTAGTCAGCTGCCTGGTTGTACTCACGCTTGACGTGCACCAGCTTGACCGACTTGAACTTCCCTCTCAGACCTTGGTACTCGGACAGACGTCGCTGCAAATTTGGTCGATTGCAGTTTATGAGTCCTTGTACTTGCTGGATGACAATTCGAGAGTCTCCGACGACGACCAAATCTTGGATGTTCTGGGCGGACGCCAACTCCATGCCCTTGAGTAGGCCATGATACTCGGCGTCATTGACCGTGACGTCTTCCAGAAGGAAACCATGCGCACTCATTATCGTCCAGCCCGGGAGTCTCCAGATGATGCATCCACAGCTGCCTTGACGAGTTGAAGTCTTGGCAGCTCCTTCGAAACTTAAGACCTACCCATCAAAATCTTCGCCCAGCATCTCGATGCTGATCACGGGCGGAGTCTTGACGATTCCTTTGGCCGGGATGAGATTTTCCGCGACCTCATCCAGATGTTCGCGAGGTGTGATACCTGCGCCCAGAATGGCCGGTAGACCGTCTTCATCTCGCTTGATCTTGTGCACTTCCAGTTCCCAATGGGAGAGAGTGACGCCCCAGCGGACACACCTTCCATCCGCAGTCTTGGACTTCAGCAACCAACTCAGGACAGAATGCCGAGTAAAAACCTTGACCAGACATCCTTGGACGAGAGGTTGAAACACGTCCAGAACTCGCATCACGGCCACTACATCTTTCTCGGCGATATGATACCGGAGCTCAGCATCGTTCAACACGCGCCCCGTGAACCTGACCGCGAGGATGACACCGTTGTATTCTTGGCCGAGAACCGCGCATGCGGCCCACTGGTTCGCATGAGGTATAATCACAAACGGTCTTGAGCGGTCTGGATGGCGAAGCAGCGGGGTCGAGACAATCTTCTTCTTCAATATCTCGAACGCTTCCTTGGCCCTCGAAAGATCTCGGCCGGAACGGACTTGCTCATCCGTGAGTTCATAGAGAACTGCAGCCACGACCGGGAAGTCCTCAATGAATTTGTGGTAATAGTTGAGACTTCCAAGGAAAGACTGCATCCCTTTCAGAGTCTTGGGGAACGGGAGATCCTGGACGCCCTTCGCGATCTTGGGCGTGGCACGAATACCCTCAGCCCTTATCTCGTGTGAGCGATACGGAATGGCCAACTTGCCAAACTCACTCTTGGGAAGACTGACAGAAATGTTCCAATACCGAAGTCGGAAAAGCAACACATTCAGATCTGCGCAGAGCTGGTCCCACGTGGGCGCCCCATAGGCAATGTCGTCGATGTAAGAACTCCGGCCGAGAACTGAGCCGACATGTGATGGCATCGGAATATTCCGCTGGAACACAGTCATCGCATCAGTCAGGGCGGGAACCTTCCGGCCGGACTCTTCTCGTGCAGACACATCTTCCTCTGCGGGATCCAGGCCGAGAAACTCCAACACATCCGAGTCAACAAGCTTTTCTTCCTCCGGTGGGAGTCGCCCAAAGCCCCATAAGCAGTTGTCAATCACGGCCTGGTAGACGAGCGGGGCGTTCTTCAGGCCGAATGGCATTCTCACCCACTGGAAATGTCCGAGCGGACAAATGAAAGCTGAAATCAACTTCGCGCGCTCGGTCATGCGCACCGCCCAGAATCCGCTGGCCATGTCGAGACTCATAAACCACATAGCGTACTCGAAACCGACCAGCAAATCGTCGATCAGCGGAAGTGGGTACGTCGAGAGCTGGATGAACCCATTCACCACGCGGTAATCAATGCACATGCGGATGTCCACGCCGTTCTTCTTCAAGACGATCACGATAGCGGAAGCCCAGGCGGACTGCGAGTACTCAATCAAACCGGTATCCAATAACTTCTTGAGCAGATCGTAGACCTTCTTCCAGAGGTGCGGGGCTATAGACCTCGGTCGTTGGGCAACAGGCTTGGCGTCACCTACGTCCAGATCACACACCACGCCCCTGGCCGGGGCGGGGGCAGCATTCCCGTCTCCCAGGAAAATCTTGCGATGATACCCCAGAATGCCTCGCAGCTTGCCCACCTCGGCCGGGGAAGTCCGGCCGGGTTCACCGACGTCGGCCTTGGAGATGTCGCACTCCGGGCTGAGATCCTTCAACTCGGGCAACATGGCGAGCTCTTCACGTAACTGAGACATCAGCTCACTGCCCTCCTGGAGGTAAACCGCTGGCTCATAGTCGAGGTCTTCCTGGCTGGCTCTCATACATCGGATGTACTCCTCTTCGAGCTTTCGGACAGGGGTAGATAGCACCACGCAGCTTGGACGATCATCAAGTTCTTCATTTTCGTCAGGTGCATCCTGGCCAGGCAACTCCGGGTGGAGAGGTTCAACTTCGGGTTCCGTCTCGCTCGCGGTGTAATGGGCCTACCTTGGCCCACTACAACAGCTTACACGTGTGCGCACGTGTATGAGGAAGCGTAGGTTTCTTTTACTTGAGTTAAGTATACTCGAGGTCCACGAGTATACTTTAAACAAGATAAAGACTCTTAGTAGCTGATTTTGGTAAAGATGAGAACTGCTATTTTGTTTTATGTTTCTGACTTCCTCTAAATGTAATATTCTAAGTTAGGAATCTGCCAACGGCTGGTTGGCAGAATTCCATTGCTATGCATGTCGCTCATTGGTTAAAAGATGCTGTTTTCAACCAATAGGAATCCTAAATGTCTATCTATGGACCACCCGTCGTGGTGATCGTAAATGAATATGGCACTTGATGTAACATACATCAAGGCCGAGGAAGTGTTTGTACCTTTAACAGACATCGCGTATGTTATTGTCACAAGTGGCTGTAGCCACTTGTGCGTGTAACCCCGTTACACCATCCCCCCTTAAGGTTAGACGCGCCGGTCACGGCACGTCAATCAAGCAATTGACCATTCGTCAATTCTTTCACGTTGGGAGAAGGAAAATCTCGAGCGCATTCCGCAATGAGCTCGCCAAAGGAGAAGACCGCCGACACGACAGAGGGTAACCTCTCTGTCGTGGACTACCACGAGCGCCAGCAAGCAAAGCGTGGCGCTGCTGCTGCCACGCCCGCGGCGGGGACAACTCAGCCTGAGCTTGTCCTCCATGGCTCGTCCATAGTCAACGACGTCGTTGACTACGAGGAAGGCGACGTGGAGATGGAGGAGGGCGAGACCTCTCCGTCCAAGCGCAAGGAGTCTATCGACAGTGATAGTCTCGACCCTCACGCTGGGTCGAGACGTCCTCGCGAAGAAGGCGATTCGGACGCTTCTAGCTCGAAGCGTTCGCGTTGTGAGAGGGAATCTCCGCTCTCAGCTACTGGGCGTTGAGTTCACCGCGTGCTGTGGCGACTTCAAGTTCTCCGCGGATGCCGTCCGCGACAGAGATCGCGGCACGGGTGGGCAACTCGGTGCCTCCGAACACTATCCCGCTGTACGTATGCAGCGGGATTCTGGACGATGGCGTGGCCGAGGGGCAGCACTTTGATCCGATGACGGATCAAAGGCGCGACTACTATATCGGACTCTTCCATGAGCTCCGATATTACTCCAGCAAGAAGACCTCTTCTCGCAGCAAAGTGCCTGAGTGGCAGGCACTTTGTCAAAGTTGGAATGCCTTTGTTGAAAACTTCAACAAGAATCCGGCTGCTTACCGTGAGCGGGTTAAGCATGCCCGTGAGCGCTTCGAGACGTTCTCGACGCGTGGGAGGCTGGAGCAGCTCCACAGATCTTCTGTGGATGCAGGTGTTCCGTGCGCTGTGCCCGAAGGCCAACAGTGCACGCTGTGTCTTCCGGGTGCGGCGCGCTTGAGCGACCGTGACTTAAACGGGTACACGACGATCCGTGTACCTGCGAGTCTCAAGGATCTCCGTGCCAAGTTCATGGCACGCGAAGAACGCGACGAGCGTGGTGCTTCGAGCGCTGCGGGTGACCACAGCGCTCGCACTACCTTCGCGCCGGCAGTGCGTGGTGAGCTTCGTACGCCCTCACCATTTCCGGAACGTCCTGCAGCAGGACGTCCCGCGGCTCCCATGTATCTTGGTGGGGCGGAAACCCTCTCCAACGAATACGATAACGAACCGGGTGCCGGTTCGTTTTCGGGATACTATGGTCGACAATACACTCAACAATCCAACGTGTTGAGCCGTGGGCGTCACGGATCGGAGGCGGCGGTGGTGGGAACACGCCCCGGGTATGGTCAACCTGGGGTTGACTTTGGGCCTCCGTCCCTCGAAGACCGGGTTGCTGCCGTGGAGCGGCTTCAGAGCAGCGACTTCGCTGCTCTGCGGCAGGAGATTGCAAACCTGAGGGCTCAAGTCGCTCAGGCCTCGCAGACCGCGTCGGACGTCTCCGTCGTCATTGGAGGTCGTGTCGAGCGTTTGATCCCGCGCGTCCGCGCGCTGGAGAAGCGTTCGTCTTCCGCTTCGGGTCAGCCGAGCTAGCTGGCTCGTGCTGCTGGTATGGCTTCAGCCGCCCGACGTAAAAGGTCGGATGGAGGCGCATGCTAGACGGGATGTCTAGTGTGTAAGCGTTGCCATGCCGTGCCAACACTGTGAACGGCCCGATGAAGCGCGGAGCGAGTTTGCTCGCACCGAAATCAGAGACTGCATGTTGAGGCAGGTTTTGAGTAGCTAACAAAACCAATGAACCCTTCTTGAATTCATTTGTGTTGCCCCTGCCAATGTTGTCTGCGTTCAGCTTCTGTCGATCGACAGAAGCTGCAATAGCGTCCTGGACAAACCGAATGACGGCTTGTCTGCGCTGCACGAATGCAATTACGTCCGAGCTGAACTCGTTCAGCTCGCCTGTAGCAGTAGGCTCGGCCTCTGCGTTGGTCTTCGCGGTGTCTGTGCCCCGCACAGACACGTTGCTCTTGTTGCTCTTCTTTGTCTTGTCGGCGTCTGTGCCCTGCACAGACGCATGCTTCTTCTTCTTACGCGTAGTCGCGGCTAACACTGTGCAAGTGTCAGCGGCATTCTGCAGCTGCTGTGTTGCGGCCGTAGATCCTCCCCCACTTAAGGAAGGAGCCACCATCCCGAGCAGGCCCGGGAGGCGTGGGTGCCGCATGGCATTCACGTAGAACGGTGTATGCCCGGTCGAGGCATGCACCGAGTTGTTGATGGCGAACTCTGCCATCGACAGGCACTCGCTCCAATGTTGAAACGAGTGAGCGTAGCTCTTGAGGATGTCGACGAGCACGCGATTCACGCGCTCGGTTTGCCCATCCGCAGTCGGATGGTCCGCAGTCGACATTGAAAGCTGACTCCCAAGAAGTGTGAACACTTCTTGCCACAGTTGTGCTGTGAAACGCGGGTCTCGATCCGACACAATGTCGATCGGCATGCCATGGTGTTTGAACACCATGTCAACGAACAGACGTGCCGTCTGCTTCGCAGTCACTTCAGCGGGTACCGCAGCAAGATGCACCATCTTGCTGAAGCGGTCAACAAAGACCACGACTCCCGTGTTCCCCTGGCTGTCCGGGGGAAGATCGAACACAAAGTCCAAAGACATGGACTGCCAACACTCCGACGGAGTCGGGAGTGACTGCAAAGGAGCCTGCGCGAACGGCGCAGGCTTCACACGTTGACACACTTCGCAAGCACGGACGTACTTGCGCACCCACTTGTACTGGTGGGCCCAGTAAAAGTCTCGCGTGAGAAGGACGTATGTCTTCTCACGGCCTGGATGTCCCGCAGTCGGTGCATCATGATACTCATACATGATCCTGAGACGCAGGTCATGATCGTTGGGCACGACAACGCGGACCGCGTTGTCGTCGACTGCACTGTAGAGTAGCAGCCCGTCGTGCACCCGATAACGGTGTGCACGAGCACGAAGATGCTTCGGCAGCTTCTGACGAGCTTTGTCAGAAGGCGCTGAGCCGTAGGCCAGCAAGAGCTTCGCGTCCGCGTCGTGCGCGTACGCGGCCTTCACGTCGTCTAGTAGCGACGACGTGGGAGTGCTCGATTGCATGGCGTCAATGGCATTGACGTCGGCTTCGCCTGCAGCGTAGTCAGGTCGACGCGATAACGCGTCGGTCACCACATTGAGTCTTCCGGGTTTGTACTCGACCCGGAAGTTATACTCCGCGAAGAAGGATAACCATCTTGCCATCCTTTGCGAGATGTGCGGCGACTTCACAGCCGTCCGCAGTGACGCGTGTTCCGTATAGACCACGAACGGTTTGCTTCCGAGTAAGTACACTCGGAACTTCGCGAGTGCATACTTCATGGCAAGGAGTTCCTTGTCATGCACCGGATAGTTGCGTTCAGCTGGCTTCAGCTGACGCGATTGGTAGTAGACGACGCGATCACGGCCTTCGTGATCGTGCTGCATCAACGCACATCCGATTGCGAAGTCGGATGCATCGCACACTATGTGGAATGGGCGATCTTGGTCGGCCACCGCCAAGATCGGCGCCTCAGTCAAGCCCTGCTTGACTGCATCGAAGGCCTGCTGACACTCAGCAGTCCAAACCCACTCGGCCTCCTTCTTTAGGAGCTTTGACAGCGGGCGTATCGTGCCCGCATAGTCCTTCACGTACTTGCACAAGTACGTGGCCAAGCCAAGGAACTGCCGCAGTTCCTTGACGTTCGACGGTGTCGGCCACTCGTTGATCACTCTGACCTTTTCCGGGTCAGGGCGGACACCATTCTTCCCTACGAGACACCCGAGTACGGGTATCTCGCTCGCCCCGAAGATGCACTTCTTCAGGTTCGCGTAGAGCTTGTGCTTGCGCATGAGCGCAAGCAGCTTCCGGAGATGCACCCTGTGCATCTCAACGTCGCTCTTCCCGTCCACAGCTCGGCAGTGAACGAACACGTCATCGAAGTAGCTCGGTGCGAAGTCGCGCACCGAGCGCAACAAGTGCGTCACGCACCTGTTGAAGGTCGCAGGGGCGTTCTTCAGACCCTGCGGCATTACTAGCCACTCCCAGAACATGCCGCTTGGCGTGCTCACAGCCGTGAGAGGTATATCGCTCTCACGCATTAGGATCTGATAGAATCCATCGCGCAGATCAAGAGCACTGTAGATGGTGCTCCTGGCCATCGAATCGATGATGACATCTTTTCGCGGTATCGGTGTCTGCGCCGGTATCGTCGCATCGTTCAACTTGTTGTACGCATGAACGATGCGCCAGCCGCCCTGTGGCTTCTTGACACAGAACGTCGGAGCACTGTGCGGGGACTTCGATTCCCGCACTTGTCCAGCTTTGCGACGACTCTCAAAGAAGTCGTCGATCGCCTTGACTTGTTCTCGCGGCAGTGGCCACTGCCGCGTGACGCAATACTTAGTGCCCGGCACGAGATCAATCTCGTGCTGAATGCCCTTGTCCTGCGGAAGCTCCGCAGGGATCTCTTCCGGAAGTACGTCAGCGTACTCCCGTAGGATCTCGTAGTAGGGACTCGTCTTCAGCGAGTCCCAGCTCTGTTCTTCAAAGCGTTCCTTCTTCGTCTTGGCACTGAGAGTGTCTTCACTCTCAGTGGTGCTCTCCATGAAGAACTGCCTCAGTTCTTCATTCTCGCTCTTCGTTCTCTCGGCGTCCGAGAGAATGCATATTTGCTCGATGCGTCCATCGTGCAAGTCACGCGCGAAGCGCTTCCAGCTCATGACTGGAAGCGAAGTCAACTCCGACGCTTGCGTCGGAGGATTAGCGAGAGTCATCTCCCTGTACCGGAATCCGGCACAGGTACGCGTCAAGACGTTCAACGTCTCGACGTCCGGCTTCTCTGCCTCCGCCTGCCCGGCAGACATCTCTTGTAGCGTCTCGGCCCCTGGCCGAGACTTGCGCAGCGACCTTCGCATGCGCCGTCTTCTCGTCTTGCGGAGCCCGGCTCCGCTAGACCCTTGACCTCGTCCAGGCCCAGCCGTGGACGGGTGTTCTTCTTTAATACCGCCGGCGGGTTCATCCCGCGGGCGAACGACTTCAAGCCCGGCTTGGTCGCCCGGCGCTTCGTCGTGCAGCCCTGCTGCACGACAGCATGCAAGTTTTTCCGGTGCGGGACGTTTGCAACCGTCCGCACCGCGTGCAGCGTCGGCTCCCGGAGCCGACACGCCATCTTCACATCGACGCCTGTTATTGGCGGAGCCCGTCGTTACAAAGGGTGCGTCGACTCCCAGAGTCGACGCGAAATCTCTTCTCGCAGCGTCGGTTTCCGGAACCGACGTGACTTCAACACCTCGACGCCTTCCATTGGCGGAGACCCCCATTACGGAGGGTGCGTCGGCTCCCTGAGCCGACGAATCGAATTCATTCATGCCATCGACTCCCGGAGTCGACGGCGTTCCCTCTCCCTGGCCAATGTTATTGGCCAGGTCTGGCCCAATCAGGTTCGCATCGGCCTCTTCGGCCGAAGCGTGTGACTCGCCTTCGTCATCCGCGCCGCTTGAGGCCGGAGACTGTCCTTGATTCGCTGAAAAACGAGTGTCGACCTCCGAGGTCAACACTTTTCCTTCGCTAGCCGTCGGCGGCAACGCCGACGCTACATGTTCTTGCGCGCGCGCTCGCGCGCGTCCAGGGTGCTCCGGGACAGCAGCGTTAGGTGCTGTCTCGACTGGGGAATCGCGCGCACCGGTTGGTGCGTGTGGGGCGGCAACAAGGCCATTGCTCACTGTTCCGCTATCGCGACCGAAGCGCACAAGAGTGCGCTTCTCCCAATCGATTACCGGATCATGCCGTGCGAGCCACGGCATGCCTAATACCATGTCGAACTTATCGTCCAGGTCTAGGACGATAAAGGTTTCGACAAACACTCGACCTTTGTACGTGAAGCGCACGCGTACCATGCGCTTCTCGGTCTTCACGACGACACCTGTCGCCAGGCGTACCTCCAACATACTTCGAGGTATCTTTAAATCCTCGAAGTCAAGCATTGATAGACTTCGCAGTCGAACAAAGTTCTTCGACGCGCCGGAATCTACCAGGGCACGACGAGAGTCTCTTGCTCTCGTCGGCTTCACATTCAGGATGACAAGGTCAGGCTTGTCATCTTGGTTCTTGCAGTGAGAGTCAACCTCACTGGGGGCTGCAGTCCTCAGTGTCGCGTGTCCAAGGTTGACACGCGGGACTGCATTACCAGTAGGGCGCCCCGCGCCTACTGGCGTCCAGCGTTTTTTGTTGGTCCGCGACGGTGCCCGGCACCGCCGCGATAGCCACCCTGCTGGTGCACGGGGGCCGTGCACTCTCGAGCAAAGTGACCGATCCTAGCGCAACGGTAGCATCGCACGTTGTTTCCCTGCGACTGCTGGGGTCCAGCAGTGGCAGCTCTCGAGAGGTCCATTGGTTCTGGCCCTCCCGTCCTCACTACCGGGCGCGGTTGCGGCCTCGGTACGTGTGCATGTAGCTTAGCCTGTCGCAGGCTAAACTCCTCTTGCATGGCAAGAGTGATTGCGGCCTCGAGAGTACTCGGGTACTCATGGAAGAGATAGGTCTTCACAGGCCCATCTCTCAGTCCCTTCATGAACGTGACGACCTTGGTCGCCTCGTCAATCGGGTTGGTCACGATGTTCGAGACCAAGTACCGTGCTCTCTGAGCGTAAGCATGGACGTCATGCTTGCCCTGCTGCAGGTCGAGGAACTCCGCCCTCGACCGGAACTCATTCTGCGGGGGCTCAAACGCTTGTCTGAGCTCCTGCTTGAACACCTCGTACGTGCTGAAGCACGTAGGGTCTGAGAGTCGGCGTCCGTACGCCCAACTCCTCGCACGTCCGCCAAGACAGGACATGGCTAACGCGACCTTCGACAACGGGTCGACGATACGTCGAGCCGCAATGGCAGTGTCGAGTTCGACAAGCCAACGGAGGAGAGGCTCGCCCTCTCTTCCTACGTAGTTGCTCACGCTGAGCTTCAGCGATTGTGCGCGTGGTGTCGTCCCCGACAACACCGCGGTAGTGGCAGCAGCATCTCGCTGCTCCTTCAAGATGAAGCCCAGAGCAACACCGTGTTGCTCTGTCGGCGTTAGCGTACGCAGCATCGTAGCTACAGCCGCCTCACCAATGACTGTTGACAGTCGTTGGAGGGCCTCCCACTCTGGGTCTGACAGGTGGGGGCAGTCAGCGCGTGCAACATGGGTTGCAGGCGTCGTGGAGCTTTCCATGGGCACCTCGGTATCCATAGGAAGGTTCTCGGCTCCGTGTTCGTGCGGTAACGTACGAACTCAACTTAGTCGGTCGTTGGACGGACTACAAAGTGCTACCAGGTGTAATGGGCCTACGTTGGCTCACTACAACAGCTTACACGTGTGCGCACGTGTATGAGGAAGCGTAGCTTAGTTTAAACTAGAGTTAATTATACTGGGGCCTCCGAGTATAGATTAATCTAAATAAGCGATCCAAATAATGTTTTTGGGTTAAAATGAGAACTGCTATTTTTGTTTTATGTTTCTGACTTCCTCTAAATGTAATATTCTAAGTTAGGAATCTGCCAACGGCTGGTTGGCAGAATTCCATTGCTATGCATGTCGCTCATTGGTTAAAAGATGCTGCTTTCAACCAATAGGAATCCTAAATGTCTATGGACCACCCGTCGTGGTGATCGTAAATGAATGTGGCCCTTGATGTAACGTACACCAAGGCCGAGGAAGTGTTTGTACCTTTAACAGACATCGCGTCTGTTATTGTCACAAGTGGCTGTAGCCACTTGTGCGTGTAACCCCGTTACACGCGGTCTCCACTGGATTGTCCAATTCGCTCACGTCCAGGGTCTTCTCAACCATCGCTTCCTGGCCGAGGACAATCGGGTCTGTCTGCGTGCCAATCTCCACTGTGGTACACGTCTGAACCGCCACGTCGCACACAATCTTAGGCTGAGCTCGAGCAACTCCCGCTTGCAACAACTGTGGGCGAGTCTGCACAGGAATCTCCTTGAACTTCCGCTTCTCCCGGTCGACCATCACCTGGACTTTACTCGGCCAGGGATATTCGGCGGGCTTCACGGCCGGAGGTTGACGGGCCCACTCGAGGTCTTCGAGTTCCATCTGCTTCTTCCTCTCTTCCGGAGATGGCGTGTTCTCGTAGATCAGTGTCTGCCACTCCTGGTACTTCCGGCTTCCCGGGCGAACAAATCGTCCTGACATGGGATAACACCCAAACTCCACAATCCGTGCTAGAGGGGTCCGCGTGTCGATCCACACCATCTGGTTCGAAATATTGACAACATTCACCGATCTCGCCCAGGACTTGGCTGCGTAGTTAATGCAAGTGACCCAATGGTCTCCACGACCCGCCCAGACTACCTCCTTCTGGGGATTGCTGTGGCCGTATTTGATCTCGACCGTGGCATGTTCACCTGGGCGGAGGTATAGGTTCTGCTCAGACGTCACCGGGATGTCCAAACCGCGATTCTGACGGAGCGTGGTATTACACATCAGGACAATCTCTTCATCTGGGAGTCGGATATGACCCTCTCGGACACACAGCCGAACTCCGGCCGCATACATGAAGCTCATTCCCAGGAGGACCTCCACGTCTTCACCAATGTTCGTAACCCAAACATCCAGAAGTAGACAACACGGAATCCAAGCGTGATCTTGACTTTCGAACTCGCAGTGATATACGTCGGAGCTCCTCCCAGACCGGTCACCTTGACCGGCCCCGGCAACACCCGGAATTTCAGCTTGAGCCTACGCGCAAGGTTCAAACTGATCATACTCCCGGATGCGCCGGTGTCCAGGAGGATTCTCGTCCGGACATCGTTCACTGCTCCATGCACCAACGCAACATCGCGATTGTCTTCGTGATCATGATTCGCCCACCATCCATACCTCTGCCCTGGACCTAACTCCACTTCGGGCGGAACTTCTTGGCCGGACATGTCTGGCCAGGTCCACGCAGGGTCACTTCGCTCAGGATCAGCATGACCATCTTGTTTCACAGTAGTCATGCATTGTTGGTTATCGTTGTTCTTCTTTCTCAGCTCTGGTCCGACATACACTAAGACGCACAACCGTTGGGGTTTCGGCCCGGCGCGTACTGGATCCCCATCCAGCGGGCTTACTCGTTTAACGACTTCCCCTGATTGGCCTCCCCGTCCAGCAATTTCTTGAGGACGTGGGCGGGCAGGTCTTTCAGCATGCCTTGACGAGCGAGAGTCTTCACGGCTTGGAGCGCTTCAGCATCATCACACAGGCCTTCATGGTACTTGCCACAGGTCGAGCACACTCGAACTCTGCATGCATAGTCCGAATGTCCGGTCCGGCCACACTTGTCACACTTGACGTCCTTCCAGCAATTCTTCTCCTTGTGGCCAAACTTGCTGCACTTCTCGCAGAATTCATTCCGGTCGGGATTCTCTGGCCGGGGTGATTGCCATCCCGGCCGAGGCGACTGCCAACCTGGGCGAGAGGCCGGCGGCAGAGGTGGACGCCAGTCTGAGTTCTCAATCGCACGCAGGATCATCCTGTTGACATCTTGTTCCGTCGGAGGACTCGGCGCAGCAGCGACCTTGGGCGTGTCATCAGAGCTTGGCTTCAACAATCCTCGGCCAGAGTCGTGAGGCTCCGGCGGGCCTTCGTCAGGACTGTCAGCTTCATCTTCAAACCTCACGCGCCCCTCACGTTCGCTTCCAGACTCGCCACCACTCACGCCAACATAGGCTCGGCCGGGACGTCCTGACTTGAAACGTC